>CM052901.1:58005372-58089213 GCA_028534135.1 Potos flavus
TTGAAGGGCATCTCAGCTCTTTCCACAGTTTGGCGATTGTGGCCATTGCTGCTATGAACATTGGGGTACAGATGGCCCTTCTTTTCACTACATCTGTATCTTTGGGGTAAATACCCAGTAGTGCAATTGCAGGGTCATTGGGTAGCTCTATTTTTAATTTCTTAAGGAATCTCCACACTGTTTTCCAAAGTGGCTGCACCAACTTGCATTCCCACCAATAGTGTAAGAGGGTTCCCCTTTCTCCACATCCTCTCCAACATTTGTTGTTTCCTGTCCTGTTAATTTTGGCCATTCTAACTGGTATAAGGTGGTATCTCAATGTGGTTTTGATTTGAATCTCCCTGATGGCTAATGAGGATGAACATTTTTTCATGTGTCTGTTAGCCATTTGTGTGTCTTCTTTGGAGAAGTGTCTGTTCGTGTCTTCTGCCCATTCTTTGACATGATTATCTGTTTTTTGGGTGTTGAGTTTGAAGAATTCTTTATAGATCTTGGATATCAGCCCATTGTCTGTAGTGTCATTTGCGAATATCTTCTCCCATTCCGTGGGTTGCCTGTTTGTTTTGTTGACTGTTTGCTGTGCAGAAGCTTTTTATCTTGGTGAAGTCTCAAAAGTTCATTTTCTCTTTTGTTTCCCTTGCCTTTGGAGACATGTCTTGAAAGAAGATGCTGTGGCCTATGTTCTCCTCTAAGATTTTGATAGATTCTTGCCTCAGGTTGAGGTCTTTCATCCATTTCGAGCTTATCTTTGTGTATGGTGTAAGAGAATGGTCGAGTTTCATTCTTCTATGCATAGCTGTCCAATTTTCCCAGCACCATTTATTGAAGAGACTGTCTTTTTTCCACTGGATATTTTTTCCTGCTTTGTTGAAGATTATTTGACCGAAGAGTTGAGGGTCCTTATCTGGACTGTCTACTCTGTTCCATTGGTCTATGTGTCTAAAACAACTCTTTTATAGCCCTTCAGGATTATGGTAGTTTCTGCTCTGCTTTTCTCCACTTTATGTATTGTAAACTTCCCAATGGCCAGAATCACATTTTATTCATCTTGTATCACTATAACTTCTGGCACTGTGGTATACCCAGAATAGGTGCTCATGACCAGCCCAGAAGTTAGAAATGGAGCCTATCACCTGGTGGTTAGAATGGGAGTCTAGGGTGACTTTTTTGTAGATATTATAATAGATACCTGCTTGAAAATGAAAATGTTAAATATTTATCATATATGAAGTTTAGAAAATATTATGTAACACACACACACACACACACACACACATTGTAGGATACATCCCCTTCTGGAAATATAGAGTAGATGCACTTTTTCCTATCCCTCCTATAGTGTACAAATAAGAACCTTGGACATTATATATAAAACAAATACAGTACAAGAAGACTATGGGTAGAGGTAAGTAGAGACAAGTAGACAAACTGGCTAGGAACCCTGACCTGAGGAAATACATGGTGGTGAATTCCCTGGGTGTTCTTTTGGCTTCATATACCCAGTCTGGGAGCTGTAGAAGCTGGTAACCAGATGATGCCAATAGGCAGAAGCAAAAATCAAAAAACAAAACCCCAAGCAACATCTGCTCTCTCTCTAGGAGCAGCCTAGCCACACAGAAAACTTTTAGATCATAACTGTTCTTCTCAAATCAAATACCACAAAAAACTGTATGGCTCTACCTCCATTGCTGCCAGTAAGGACCAACTAAGGAATCTATACCATCCTTGCCTGACTGAAATGAATGAAATACCCTACCCACATCTTCCAGCTGGGGTAGTATCAGTGGAAGCCCTACTGAGGTTCTGAGGAACCTGAACTCCTACATCTATATAGCAGTAAGGAGAAAGCCTTCCTCTTTTAGGTGTCAATGGAGGCCAAGATCCTCGATTTTCCCAGGATGTGACAATAATGGCACTTTCCTTCACCCATCAGAGAGGTGTCAGAGGAGGCTCGCTAAAACACAAGATTTAATGAGATCAAGGATCTCATAACAGAGGACCTTAAATGCCCAGGGTATATTAAAAAATCTTTTGTTCTACCAAGAGTCATTAAATGTTAAACATCGATCTTAAAATTTCTTTAATAAGCAATTGTTAATATGCTTGAAACAAATGAAGAAATAGAAATTCTTAGCAAAATATAGACAATAGAAAGAAGAATAAAATAAAAATTGAAAAATTACTGAAATTAGAAACTCAATGGATAAAGCCAACAACAGAATGGAGTGGACAGAAGAACGAATCCGTGAATTTAAAGATAGAACAATAAAACTCACCAATTTGAACATGAGAGAAAAAATAGGTGAAAAAATGATCTGAGTTTAAGGGACCTTTGTGATTATGATAAAATGTCTAATATTTGTGTTATTAGAGTAGAGAAAAAAAGGAGAAAAAAGGTGGGGCTGAAAAGTGGAATATACACCAGTAAAACCTGAATATTGCCCTGACATTTGAATATTTGAGTTTCTGGCTGATCAATGTGACTTAATCCCTCCCTTCCTTCCTTCCTTCCTCCTTCCCCCCTCCCTCCCTCTCTTCCTTCCTCCTCTTAGCATGACATTTTCAAGGTTTAGCCACATTGTGGAGCCTGTTCTTAAAAGCTCTGCAGTTGGAGATGAGACTTTGCTGTATTAGTCAGGGTTCTCCAGAGAAACAGAAGCAATAAGATGTGTATATGTATTGAAAGGTATTTATTTTAAGGAATTGACTCATACAGTTGTGGAGGCTTGCCAAATTCAAAATCTGATGGGGGAGGCCAGCAGGTTGGAGATATAGGAAAGAGTTGCAGTTCTAGTGCAAAGGCAATCTGCAGTAGAACCAGTGTCAGTCCATTTGGGGTTCTATATAACAACAATACTATAAACTGGGAACCTTATAAACCATGGAAATTTGTTTCTCCCAGTTTTGGAGGCTGGGGAAACCAAGATCATGGTGCCGGCAGATTCAGTGTTTGGGGAGCGCCTGATTTCTAGTCCATCGATTGTGTCTTTTTGCTGTAACCTCATGTGGCAAAAGGGGGCAAGTGAGCTCTCTAGGACTTATTTTATAAGAGCACAAGTCCCACTCATGAAGGCTTTGCCCTCATGACCTAAGTACCTCAGAGGCCCTACCTCCTGACACCATTACACCTGGGTATTAGGTTTCAAAATATGAATTTTGGAGGGACAGAAACATTTAAGCTATAGCAGTCAGGAAGAGTCAATATTGAAAATAAAGTTCAAAGACAGTCTGCTAGAAAATTCTCTTTTGCTTGGGGTTGGGGAGGTAAATGTTTTGGTCTGTCCAGGCCCTCAACTGATTGGATGAGGCCCACCCACAATATGGAGAGCAGTCTGCTTTACTCAGAGTCTACTGATTTAAATGTAAATGTTATCCAGAACACCTTCACAAGACATCAAGAAAAATGTTTGACAGAATATCTGGGTACTGTGGCCCAGCCAAGTGGAAGTATAAAATTAACCATTACACTTGATCAGTCTATTTTTATCTGGTAAATAGGTAAATAAACTTAACATTGAGGTTTGTCTTCATTTGAAATGTACAATTTAAAATTAGCACCAGAAATTGTTCTATTTTGTACCTCTTTCTGTAACCAACTTCTTTGAGGTAAAACATGACTTTGAAATGACCCAGAAAGAAGAATATTGATCTTGTACAGGCCTCTCAAAGCTCAGCTAAGAAAGGACTTTTTTTTTTAAGATTTTATTTATTTATTTGACAGAGAGAGAGAGAGAGATCACAAGTAGGCAGAGAGGCAGGCAGAGAGAGAGGGGGAAGCAGGCTCCCCGCTGAGCAGAGAGCCCAATGCAGGGCTTGATCCCAGGTCCCTGAGATCATGACCTGAGCCGAAGGCAGAGGCTTTAACCCACTGAGCCACCCAGGTGCCCCAGGAAAGGACTTTTTTTTCCCATCTCCTTGAAATAGGGAAGTATTTCATCTTGAAAGCATCTGGGCCTTTCTTCCTGCCATGGATAACCTACATCCAAATAAAACTGGAAAGAGAGAGATTAAGCAACATTTATCAGCCAGAAACTAATTATCAAATATCAGGACCATGTTCAGGTTTTAGTGGTCTACATGCCACAGCAGACATTGATCTTCCCTATTAGACGCATGTCATGTTTTAGGTTCTTCTGTGTTTTATCTCTGTCTCTGACCTATCAGTTTCCCCTAGTGGTTTCTTAAAATGAATCCATTTTCTTGCAGACTCTAGATTGCAGTTACCAGGCTATCTGACATAGCTAGAAAGATTTCCCTTTGTCTCTGCATTTCAAGAGGAAGCTTCTCTAGTCACAGTCATGTAAAATGTAAAATTCTTCAGGATCTTTAAGTAAAGGAGCTCAGTGGAGTTTGAACAAATGTAGGCTGAATAATACATAGGGAAATTCTTCTATTCCTCAAATTCTCCAGCCTCCATGCTGCTGACTTATGAGCATCCTTCTGGGCTCAGCAGTTGTGTATGTGGAGAAAGAGTCTGGTCGTTTATGCTAGTTCCCCATAATGTCCCGAGGATATGTGTGCCCATGTCATTTGAAGGACCGTTCGGCCTAGAGGTATGGAATATTAGGGATAAGGACAGCCTTACAGGAGTTCACAAAGAAAGTAAGAACTATGGCCAGAATTTGAACTACAAAGCCAGTGTTCTTTTTACTTCATCATGGCTTTTCAAATACCATTGAACAGTGTCTTGTCCAGAGGCATTATTAATGGCTAAAATTATTTCAATGCTGTTTTGTTAAAATAGATACTGAGTTTGTATGAATATTTGTGACTTCAAAGTGTATATCTGAGTCAGAAGCCTCATTCTTTGAAATAATGTACTTTTTGTGACTTTTTGGATTTGAACATACATTTTGAGGAGGCTTCATCACTATGATCTGGAATGCTGAATTGATAGCGTTGAAAGATCTGGCTGCCTATTTTGCTTCACTGCTAACTTTTTACAAGATTGTGTCTTAGCAAGAAAAAAGGACTTGCTGCATACTTTGTGGTATAGCTACATTGAGTGTATGTTAAAATAATTATGGACATTGCAATGAAGAAGTTATACAGTGAAAATTATTAGAGTAGAATGGAATCTTACAAATGATTTCACTTGAGGGGGAATGATAAGGAAATATCATTTTTGACATTATTTGAAGTTGCCATGCTGTAATAGTCTAAAAAGAATGTAGTTTTTTTTTAAGTAGGAAATAAAAAACAACATAAATTTACCTCTTACACTTTAAATGGGTGAATTTTATGATATATGAAATATATCTCAATAAAGGTATTTAAAAAAATTCACTTAATCTCCCCGTTATTCTGATTTTTTTTATTCTGATTTTTTTATGTGTCTTTCTAATGCAGAAACTTTTCTTTCCCTCTGTCAACAACATTCTTTTTCCTTATCCCAAAGCACTGAGAAGCTCCTCTGCCCTTGGATGCTGCTCTTTCCTGTAACTAGTTTTAAAACCTACTCTTTCTCTTTTTAATTTGTATTAAAGCTCTATCTAATTCTGACATTGAAAAGACTTTGTGAAAGGTTTTGTGTTTTAGTTTCATCAAAATCCCCAATGAAACCCAAGTTGCTTTCCATTCTAGGCCTTGTGTTTATTTGAATAAGGGATTGTTTTCCCATAGCTGAGGTAAGTGTCTAGGCCTCGTCCTCATCTTTCTGCTCATAAATACTCACATTGTAATTGTAGCCCTGGTGATATTATTCCTTTACACAGAGGTTAAAGCTTATGAGAAATGTGTACATAGCAATTTAGTGGGCTCTGCTGATAATTTACTTCTTACTAACAGTAATGTGCTTTGGAGAGGGCTTGCTCCCTCCCTCCCATTTCTTTAGTTAATTAATATGAAATAAAAAAAAAAACTTCATAAGGATTTTTCTAGGAACAAACTACTAAATCTTCTTAACAAGGAAAACTTTTAGGAATGAAATGAATATTCTGTGGGAAAGTTTACAAAGTTTAAGACTTTTAAGAGGGTTTTACCCACTGGATGCCATGAGGCTACCATGAAGTTCTGTGCTAGGCCTAGGATATAGGAAGATGAAGTAAACACAGCGCCAGCTTACAGGTAGCACATGGCCTAATGGGAAAGATAAGGCATATTTACAACTGGCCATACTATGGTCACCATTCTTAGTGAACCCAAATTAGAAATATATGCTCTCTATTAATAGGAATGTACTTATGTGCTTAAGGTAACAACAGGATAGAATATTTTAAATTAGTGCTGTTTCTTATTTTCTGAGACACTTAATACTAGTAACAGACAAAGGAGATTTTTGTAATTCTCTTTTGAGAGTATCCCTGAACTTATAGACAGTGGTGAGAAGGGAGGAAATAATGCTACTGAATTTCTTGCCTCTTTCTTCCCCCTCCCCTGACATTTTCATGTTGTTGAAATCTGGTTGACGGAATGCCATAAAAATCACTGATAAATAAAGAAGCCACTAAAAGATATTACGTAGAAGATAAGAAAATATGTCAGAGGCTGTCTTATATTTTGGAAACACTTGGCATGTTAAAAAGCTCTTTTTACCATGTAAATATGATTTGGTTATTCTTTGGTTCATAAAAGCTTTTGTAGGTTGAAATTAAAATTTTTTTTTTTAAATTTAAACTTCTTTGTGTGACATACAAGGCTCTTCATAGTTGGTCTTCTACTTATAAGACTTTTCCAGATTTAATTCCTACTGTTCTTCCCCACACCTCTACTTGCCAACTCCTGGAGGTTCTTAGAATATTTCTAATTTTTTTCCATAGTCATTATCTCTTTATCTGCTATTTCCTTTGCCTAGAATTTTCTCATCCCTTCTCACCTGGGTAAATGTCTTTTATTTTTGTAGTCACAGCCAAATATATATTACTCTTTTTTTTTTTTTTAAATATATATTACTCTTTTATGAAGTCTTTCCTACATCAAAACTGTTGCTCTCTTATTTGTCCTTGTAGCTTTAGTGCCTGCCATAGTTCCTGACACAAAATAGATACTGAGTAAATATTTTACATGAGGTTTATCCTCTTTCCCAGTCTAATAGTAACATCAATATATGCTTGCTAAGAAAATTTGGAAAATACAGAAGATATAAATAAGAAAGTAACGATCATGCACAGTCCCCCGTAACCACTTTTTTGACATGTTTTCTTTCAGTCTTTCTCTCTAAGCACATCTTATATTCTTTAGATAGTTTTGAATTTTTTTTAAAGATTTTATTTATTTATTTGACAGAGAGAGAGAGATCACAAGTAGGCAGAGAGGCAGGCAGAGAGAGAGGGGGAAGCAGGCTCCCCGCTGAGCAGAGAGCCCGATGCGGGGCTTGATCCCAGGACCCCGAGATCACGACCTGAGCCGAAGGCAGAGGCTTTAACCCACTGAGCCACCCAGGCGCCCCTTGAATTTTTTGATAAATGTTTAATAAGCTCCCTTTATTAATTCTTTTTAACCTCATGTTTCATTATTCCCCAGTTTTGGGTTTGTTTTGTTTTGTTTTGCTCTGGTCATGTTCATGCAGTGGGTATCTTCTCTCTTTTCTCCATTTTCTGCTTTCATACTTAATTCCTCCTGAAAATTTAATTATATGGTATTCTGTCTGTCAGCCATGACCACCACCTTCACTAATCTTGTTTTCCTTTAAAGCCTGTTATAAAATCAAAATTCCAAATACATTTTGCATGATTAAATCCACCTGCTTTTCTACCTTGTTCTTTAAACACTGATAGAGATTAAATTTGGGTGTTTAAGCTGGAAGACATCTTGAGGGAGATAGTCCTCCCTTATCATTTTCAGATCAACTCATGTTTCTGGCACATAATAGGTACTCAGTGAATGTTAAGGTCCTTCCTGCTCCCAGCCTCTTGTTCCTACTGAGGTCACACACTGGTAATTGACACATTAGGACTGATTCCAGGTCTACTGATCCTCAGGCCAGCATATATTCTTGATTGGTTACTCAGTTCAAGTGCTGTTCAGTTGTTGAAGATACCTTTTATCTCCAAAATCCACAAGTCTTTTCTCATCAAAATTCTTGCAAAATTAGTATTCCTCATATGTTAGTTTGACTATCTAAGTGACCCAGGGTAGAATGGTTCCTTGCTTTGGGACTTCTCCCAGGCTCACCTGGAGAACTTCTTATTAGAGCTGGGAATATAATTCATAACTTCAGCTCCTAGATTTTGAATTTAGGCCATTAAGACCCACTGGTTTCTCTGAGGAGAGTTCCTAATTTTGTAGTAAGGAAATACAAATTTAATATGGAGGTTTTGAAAGTTTGATGATAGCAGTGTTAACTTAGGTTCACAGAATTGTAGGATGTTAGAACTGAGAGAGACCTTTGAAGTCATCTAGTACAGCTCCCTATTTTATTGATGAAGGAAATGGAGCTAAGATAATTTAGCTGTAAAATGGCAGACACTACTAGGAGCTCAGGCCTCCTGTCATTTGTACTGAAGACACTAGAGAATATGTCTAGGCAGAAGCCAGAGGGTGGGTGAAGGAGATGGGCTTTGCATATGTGTCTTTCCTGTGACATATAGCAATGATCATTTTACAAATGTGAAATGGTCCACAAAAATGCATTTGCTTCCTACACCTCAGTTCTGTGTCATAAATACACAGGAGCAATTGTCTTAAGTTAAAGAAATTGGATTGTTTTCCCAGAGAAATTCTCTATAGAGAAATTGAGATTACATTGCACCATTTTTATGATGAACCTAATTTGGAGTATAGTTGACCCTTGAACAATGTGCGTATTGGGGCAGTGACCCCTTTCCCCTGGGCAGTAAAAAATCCACATACAACTTTTGACTCCCCCGAGACTTTACTAATAGCCTACTGTTGACCGGAAGCTTTACTGTTAACATAAAATTGTCAATTGACAAATATTTTATAATGTTTTATGTATTATATACTGTATTCTTACAATAAAGTAAGCTAAAGAAAATAAAATGTTATTAATAAAATAGGAGGAAATACCTTTAGAATGCTGTACCATATTTATGAAAAACAAATAAACAAACCCGTGTGTACATGGATCCATGCAGTTCAAACCTGTGTTGTTCAAGGGTTAACTGTATGATTGTTTGGGAGTTTTAGATTTCCCTCATAAAAATAGTAACATTCTCAGCATACACATACTTTGGGGAAAGCAGCTGGTGTTGGTAGAAAGAGTTCTGGTCTGGGATTAAGTCCTAGCACTGCCAGAATTCACTATTGACTTTACATAAGACCCTTCCCCTGTTCTCTGGGCCTTGGTTTCCCCTTATGTAAGATCAGAGGTTATATTAGTTCCTCTCGTGAATCTTCTTGTGTTGATATCCTAGGTTCTAAAGGCATTTTTAGCATTCTGCTGAAGCAGCCACTCCTTTTAGCCATCTGCTGCATTCCAGGAGAGGCCCCATTCTCTCCCTATTACCTAATTAGATTGTTTTATGCTACAAACTAACGGGCATGCTGCACTTGTCATTTCTGTAGATCCCTTTGTTTGCTCTTGAATTTCACAGTTGTTTCTTTGCTTGTTCATTTCGTATCAGACTCTATTGTTCTCCTATTAACAGAGGTTTGTCTTCTTTGTCACTTCTCTCCTCAGCTCATCAGTTCTGACAACCATTCAGTGCTCAGAGGACTCCACTGTTATTTTAGTTTAGCTGGAAGATCACCAGATATAACAGTATGTGTATCCCAAAGCCATGCAGTTTGTATCCCTGCTAATAGTCTCTGTGCTTTCTTTCTTTATTTACTATCAAAGTATTATTGTAATAATATTAAAAAATTGAAAAAATTTTTTTTTAGATTTTTATTTATTTATTTGACAGAGAGAGAGAGAGATCACAAGTAGGCAGAGAGGCAGGCAGCGAAAGAGGGGGAAGCAGGCTCCCTGCTGAGCAGAGAGCCCGATGTGGGGCTCGATCCCAGGACTCTGATATCCTGGCCTGAGCCGAAGGCAGAGGCTTTAACCCACTGAGCCACCCAGGTGCCCCTATTGAAAAATTTTTTATCCATAAGCTTAGCTTTTAAATTTTTCTATGTTCTTGTCCAGTTTTATCTATATATATTTTATGCGTGTTTTTGAATAATTTTTTTCAACATAAAGGTAATGTAATTACATAAAAATATGTTAAATTTGTAGAAAAGTACAAGGAATTTCCATACAAGCTTCATACTCTTAACCTAGGTTCTTCACATGTTAACATTTCTAACACTTTTTAAACCTAGGTTCTTCACATGCTAACATTTCTAACACTTTTTAAAAATTTTCAATTCCTGTTATAGTTCATGTACAGTGCTATGTTAATTTCAGGGGTACAACATAGTAATTCAGCACTTCTGTACGTTACCTTGTGCTCATCGTGACAAGTGCATTCCTTAATCCCCATCACCTAGTTAACTCATCTTTCTACCCACCTCCCCTCTGGTAACCATCAGTTTGTTCTCTATAGTTAAGAGTCTTGTTTCTTGTTTTGTCTCTCGCTCTTTTTCCCTTTGCTTGTTTGTTTTGTTTCTTAAATCCCACATATGAGTAAAATCATATGACATTTGTCTTTCTCTGACTTAGCATTTATACTCTTAGCTCCATCCATGTTGTTGCAAATGGCAAGATTTCATTCCTTTCTATGGCTGAATAATATTCCATTGTATATATGTACTACATCTTCTTTATCCATTCATCAGTTGATGGATACTTGGGCTGTTTCCATATCTTGGCAATTGTAAATAACACTGCCGTAAACATAGGGGTGCATGTATCCCTTTGAATTAGTGTTCTTGTATTCTTTGGGTAAATACATAGTAGTGCAATTCCTGGATCATAGGGTGGTTCCATTTTTAACTTCTTGAGGAAGCTCCATACTGTTTTCCAGAGTGACTGCACCAGCTTGCATTCCCACCAATAGTGCATGAGTGTTCTTTTTTCTCCACATCCTTGCCAACACCTGTTGTTTCTTGTGTTGTTGATTTTAGCCATTCTGGCAGATATGAAGTGATTTTCATTATAGTTTTGATTTCCATGTCCCTGATGATAAGTGATAATGAGCATCTTTTCATGTGTCTGTTGGTTGTGGCACTGCTTTTGTTGGGCTCCAGCCAAGGGTGTATTGATGGGGGCAGTTCTGCAGGAGAACGTGGGGCTTAATGCCTCCCGTTAGCAAGGGTTGCTCAAGTCTGCTGTGGAGGGGACTTGAAGCTGAGGCTTGGCTAGAGGGGGTGTGTCCACAGGGGGTTATGGGGCAGGGCATGCTGTTAGCAAGGTAGGTAGTGCTTTTTGTGCTTCACTCTTCTCTGCAGTGTTGTATATCTAGGCTGGGTGTGGGGAAGGGAAATGGTGCCTGTCAGCTCTTTTGTTTTTGGAGAAATCTCCCAAAGATCCCTGCCCCTCCAGCACAGCTTTGAAATTAGTAAACAAATCTCCCTCCTGTAACCCCAAGTGTTTTTCAAATTGCTGGTTCTATGCTGTGTCTCCCCAAGGCTGTTTGTTGTGCTGTCTCTTTAAGGGTGGAGACTCACTTTCCTTTTGCACTCCTGTCCTTCAGGGTCCTGCTTGCTGATTTTTAAAGTTCTAGGTGTTAATCTCTGCTGACGGTAAGAACTTGTGAAATTGGGCCCTTTTGGTTTTCAAAGCCAAATGTTAAGGAGATTCATCTTCCCTGTGCCGGTTCCCTGTGCCCGGGTTACCTGGTGTAAGGGTCTATTTTTCTCCCCTCTCAATGCCTGTGGCATCCCTCCCTCCCTCGGACAGCCCTCTGGGTCATTTTAGCTCCAGACTACAGGTCTCTGCCTTTCCTACCCTCTTAGATATGACCTCTTCTTTATATTTAGTTGTGGAGTCTGTTCTGCCAGTCTTTGGGGTGTTTTCTGGGTTATTTGCACTGATATGGGTGTCATCTAGTTATATCCATTGGATGAGGTGAGCTTAGGATCTTCCTCTTTCACCATCTTTCCCAGAAATCAGATTTTTTAATATCCTTTGTAATAAATTGGTAATCTTTTAAGTAAATGGGTTTCCTGAGTTTTGTGAGCTGCTCTGTTAAGTAGATGGGTTTCCTGAGTTTTGTGAGCTGCTCTAGCAAGTTAATCAAACCCTAGATAGGAGTCCTGGGAACTTCTTGACCTCTAATTGACCTCTGAAGTGGAGGGCAGTCTTGTGGGACTGATTCCGTAACCCATGGAATCTGATTCTACCTCCAGGTAGTGTGATAATTAAATTCTTCTTTGTGCGAGAATCTGCCCCCCTGCAACATATACATACACGTTGAAATTGGATTCAGAATCTGTTACTATTGTAAATGGAATGGTTTTCTTAATTTCATTTTTGGATTGTTCATTGCTAGTATATAGAAACATAATTTTAGGGGCGCCTAGGTGTCTCAGTTGTTGGGCGTCTGCCTTCGGCTCAGGTCATGATCCCAGAGTCCTGGGATCCAGCCCCGCATAGGGCTCCCGGCTCAGCAGGAAGCCTGCTTCTCCCTCTCCCACTCCTCCTGCTTGTGTTCCCTCTCTCACCGTGTCTCTCTCTGTCAAATAAATGAAATCTTTAAAAAAAAAAAGAAACATGATTTGTTTTGCTGAAGTTGTTTATTAGTTCTAATTGATATTTTTACTGATTCCATTTGAATATTCTGTATATAAGATCATGTCATCTACAAGTATAGTTTTTCTTTTTTCCCCCCTGTTTTTAAAGGTTTTATTTATTCATTTGAGAGAGAGAGAGAGAGAGAACACGAGCAGGGGGGAGAGACATGGATCCCAGGACCTGGAGATCATGACGTGAGCCAAACGCAGATGCTTAACAATCTGAGCCACCCAGGTGCCCCAAATATAGTTTTCCTACTTCCTTTCCAATCTGGATACCTTTTATTTCATTTTTACTACTACTACTACTACTACTACTACTACTACTACTACTTCTCCTTCTTCTTCTTCTTCTCTTCTTCTTCTTCTTCTTCTTCTTCTTCTTCTTCTTCTTCTTCCTCTTCTCCTTCTTCTTCCTTCTCCTCTTCCTCTTCCTCTTCCTCCTCCTTTTCCCTGGCTAGAATCTCTCATATAATGTTGAATAGAACTGGTGAGAGTGGACATCCTTGTCTCATTCTTGAATTACGGGGAAATTATTCAGTCTTCACTACTAAGTATGAAGTGAACTGTATGTTTTTCATAGGTGCCCTATAACCAGGTTGAAATTTCCTCTATTCCGTTTGTTGAGTGTTTTAATAATGAAAATTGTTGGATTTTGTCAAATACTTCTTTTCTATCAGCTAACTATGTGATTTTTCTCCTTTATTCTATTTTTTAGATGGGGGTGGGCGAGGGGCAGAGGGAGAGGGAGAGAGAATATCTTAAGCAGACTCCATGCTCAGAACAGAGCCCAACATGGGGCTCTATCTCAGGACCTGAGATCATGACCTGAACTGAAATCAAGAGTTGGGCATTTTACCAACTGAGTTACCCAGGTGCCCCACTCACCTTTATTCTATTGATGTAATGCATGACATTGATTTTCATGTCAGACCATCCATGCATTTCTTTTTTTTTTTTTTTAAGATTTTATTTATTTATTTGAGAGAGAGAGAGTGATCCAGAGAGAGAGAACATGAGCAGGGGCAGAGGGAGAGGAAGAAGCAGACTCCCCTGAGCAGGGAGTCTGATGTGGGGCTTGATCCCAAGACCCTGGGATAATGACCTGAGCTGAAGGTGGATGTTTAACCCACTGAGCCACCCAGATGCCCCCACCCATGCCTTTCTGAAGTAAATCCCCCTTGGCCATAATGTATAATCCATTTTATATGTTGTTTTAATATCTCTTTGCTTAAACTTGCTTTGTTTTTATTTTGTTCTTCTCTTTCCAGTATCTTAAGAGGAAAGGTTAATGATTTGGCATCTTTCTTCTTTTTTAATAAAAGTATTTGTAGCTATAAATTTTATAGTAAGGACTGCTTTAGCTACATGCCCTATGTTTTTGTGAGTTGTATCTTTATTTTCATTCATCTCTAAGTATTTTCTAGTTTTCCTTGTGATTTCTCATTTTACCCATTTACTACTTAGTAGCGTGTTTTTTTTCTGCATACTTGTGAATTTCCTAACTTTATTTCCATTAGTAATTTCTAATATCATTCCATGTGGTCATAGAACATACTCTATAATTTCAGTTCTTTCAAATTTATTGAGGATTATTTTATGGACTAGCATATAGTCTATGTGGGAGAATATTCTATGTCCACCTGAGAAGAATGTATTTTCCGCTATTGAGGGGTGGAGTGTTCTATAGAGGTATGTTAGGTCTAATTAGTTTGTAATGTTGTCCAAGTCTTGTATGTCCTTATTGATTTTTCTGTCTAGTTCTAACCATTATTGAAAGTAAGTTATTGGATTCTCCAACTATTATTGTTGAATTGTTTATTTCTCCTTTCAATTTTGTCATTGTGTTACATGTACTTTGGGGGCTCTATTGTTAGGTACATATATGTTTATAATGGTTAAACCTTCCCGATGAATTGGATTTTTTATCAATATAAAATGTCCTTCATCATTTCTAGTATCATTTTTTGCTCTGAAATATATTTTATCTGATGTTTATGTAGCCACTAAAGCATCCTCATTATGTTTTTTATCTTTTTACTTTTGACTTATTTGTGTCTTGAATATAATGTGTCTCCTGTAGGCAGTATACTGTTGAATTTAAAAAAAAAAAATCCAGTTCGCATTCAGTCTTTTGATTAGGCTATTTGATCAATTTACATGTAATGTTTTTATTGATGTAGTGGGTTTATGTCTGCCATTTTACTTTTTTAAAGTCTCATGCATTTTTTTGTTCATATATTCCTTTGCTGCTTTCTTTTCTGTTAAATGCTATCATTGTTATTTTGTTATACATATTACATCTGTTAAAAAACCCAATAATAGATTGTTATAATAATTACCTTATGAAGCTCTGTCTTTTAAAGAAGTTGAGAGAAGAAGGAGAATAGGCATACATTTATAGAGTTTGTTATATTAACCTTCTTGGGTGCAGTTTTTGGTTCTCTTTATTTGCTTTTGTGGATTTAAGTTACCACTTTTTTTTTTTTATCATTTCCTTACTTTATTTTAGCTTTGCTTTTACCTTCCTTCTTTGTGACTTTATTATAAAATATGTTTCCTTGGGGCGCCTGGGTGGCTCAGTGGGTTAAAGCCTCTGCCTTTGGCTCAGGTCATGATCTCAGGGTCCTGGGATCCAGCCCCGCATAGGGCTCTCTGCTCAGCAGGGAGCCCGCTTCCCCCTCTCCCTCTGCCTGCCTCTCTGCCTACTTGTGATCTCTCTCTGTCAAATAAATAAATAAAATAAAAAAATATGTTTCTTTATGGTACAGACCCCAAAATACAATTATATACATATTGTTTTACATAATTTTTTTACATCAGAACAACAAAGAAGAAATAAACATTTATACTGTCTTTTATAATTACATAATTACTTTGTAAGAGATCCGAATTTTTCATGTGAATTTGAATTATTGTCTGTGTTCAGTTGCTTTCAGCCTGAAGAAGTCCTTTAGTATTTTTTATTTGTTGTAAGATGAACATGAATCTTACCTATGCAATTTAAATCATCTTTGAGGGTGGAGCCAGGCAAAGTTGATTTAAAAAAATCATACCATATTATTTTAATAATAAACCAGGAGCTATAACCACTGGACAAGGGTTTTCTGAGGTCCCTTGTGGTTCTGACATTCTGTGATATTACCCCTGAGATTCTTAACCCATGTTAGACTGCATATTCCTGACTTGTCAGTATGGCATAGATCTGTAGATCTCAAAGTGTATTCCCTAGACTAGCAGCGTTAGCATCACTGGTCACAGCGTTGGAAATGCAAATTCTCAGCTACTACTCCACACCTACTAAGTAAGAAACCATAGGGATGGAGCACAGTAAACTGTGTTTTAACAAGCTTCATCTCTCCTATTGATTTTGATGCACTTTGAAGTTTGAGAACTACAGGCATAGGGAAAGAGCATTGTGGGATTTGTGGTAGGAAGACTTCCAGTGAGTTTTGGAGCTCTTGCTGGGCAGCTCTGGGTTGTTGCTGGGCAACTTATCTCCTTTGAGACACTTTTACCTTTTTTTCCTAAGGAGAAGAATATTTGCTCTATATAACTCACATAGTTGTTGTGAGACTAATCGGAGACAAACAAGCTCCTTTGTAAACTATTAAGCCTGTATGCACATGTAAGCCATCATTTTAGACAAAGGAAACTAAAATTTACTGAGCATCTGTTCTAGACCAGGAACTCTGTATATGTTATCTCATTTAGTGCCTAGCCACTTTACAAGTAGTGTTAGAATTATTTAGCCCTTCAGTTTAGTTTTCCAACTGTATTAGAATCTAAACATTGAAATTCAACCTTAAAATCCAATTACATCAAAATCCAACTAAATCAAAATGCATCTATATAAAAATCTAACTACATAAAAATACAGTTATATAAAAATTCAGGATTGAGAGCTAGAGAAGGAATGCTATTTATTAAAATACTGAGAGAATTTTGTTGCATCCTCTCACCTCCTCACCCAGAAAAGTACATCAGGTCTTGTCCTATCAGTAGTTAGAGCATGTTAATACTTAGCTCTGACCCTACAGTAATTACTTATGTGACATAGAGGAAATCATGTTTCCTCCTTTGACTTTACTCTTTTCATTTTAAAATAAGCAGTTTTACCAAAAAACAAAAACAAAACAAAACAAAAACCCATAAAATCTTTTCCACTTTAGTCTGTTAGTTTAAGATGTGTGGTTAGGTGTGAAATTTAGTGATTGTTAAAAGCTATAAAAACTGCTTTCCTTTTGAACTTTAAGAATTAGAGAAGCAAGTATCCTTTTGGATTGGATTAACTATCAATGTCAGATTAGAATTGATTGGATTGTATTGGAAATGATTAGAAAATACCAGTTGAATTAGCTAAAATTTCCCTGTCAGTGTTAGTCCTTTGGAATGTGATAAGAGGGGTGCCTGGGTGGCTCAGTGGGTTAAGTGGCTGCCTTCAGCTCAGGTCATGATCTCAGGGTCCTGGGATCAAGCCCCATGTCAGGCTCCCTGCTCAGCAGGGAGTCTGCTTCTTCCTCTCTTTCTGTGCTTTCTCTTTCTCTCTCTCTCTCTCTCCCCTTCTCTTTCAAATAAATAAATAAAGTCTTTTTAAAAAAAGGAGTGTGATAAGAGACTCTTAAAACTCAGGGGTGGGGGTTCTCAAATTAATGACACATTTATTTTCTGATAGGTACTCACTGCTGATATGAACATAAAATTCAGCTATTTTGCCACAGCCCTTTCATATGTGGGGATATGAGTGTGTGTGCATGTGCGTGTGTGTGTGTGTGTACACAGGTGTATTTGCTCGAAAGTACCAATCTTATTGGCTGCGTATTGTTACATTTTATCACATTTACATGCATTTCTTGGTCACATTATATGTACTGTGATTGTGATTTAACAGGGGCCAGAATGTCAGCTTAAAGCTGTAGCAGTTTGGTTCCTTTTTCTAAGTTTGACTGGACCTAGAAGCTAGCCGGTGATAGAGTAGTCAGTCTCTGAAGAATTTTGTTTTCCTGTGCTAAAGACAGAAATTTGCCCCCAAAGAACATTTGCTATTGTTTCTACATCTAGACAGCAGAATCTGTTTTGCTTTACATCCTGTAAATCCTCTCTCTACAGGCATAGCAGCAGCCTATATTCTTATGATTTGAAGGCTTTAAGCTCTCTGCTTTTTAAGCAGTTTGCACCAATGACCAATTAGAATAGGAGAAATAGTGAGGAGCTTATAAAGATTTTCCCTCAGTCCTTTTTGGCCCAGAAGTTTCCTTCTTTGTTCTCTCAAAGGCTGAGTCTTTTGCAGAGACTGCCAAGGGAAAAAAAAAAAAAAAAAAATTGGAGTTTTCCCTTGGGAATCAGAGAATGGCCCAGTACTCAGTAAATCTGAAAAAGACAAGCTTTTCAGATGTTAATTTTAAGACTAAGCAGGACCCTGCAGTATGGGGGGTAGATTAAATACCCAAGCAGTATAACCTTTCCCTGGCCTACGGCCAGATACTTACTGTTGGTGATAACTTTAAGAAGGGATCTCAAAGGTAGAATTCCACCAGAAAGCATTTCACTGAACTTGGAATTCCATACAACTTCCAAAGGTCACAACAAGCCAAAAAACACTGGTGCCTATTTGGGTGCCAGGTTTTCAAATTTTCTCTGGGTTTCTCTGTGTCCCTGACGCAGCTGCTAGTGAGTGCTGAACTGCCAGTTGCTGCCACAAGCATGTGGGAAACTTGGGGAAAAAAAGTTACCTGCTTTGGAAGAGAACAGCAGACAGGGAAAAAATCCCAACCATACTTCTTTTTATTATTACTATTAGTTGTAGTAGTACTATTCTTAATGCAAATTAAAAAGTACAGAGTCATATAATAAAATAAACATTGTTGCATCCATTTCCTGAAGATGAACACTTGTCATGTTAGTTTTATTGCTCTCTTTTTGTATTTTTTATTGCTCTCTTTTTTAAATAAAACATTACAGAGATTGTGAAGTCTGCTTTTAATTCTCTCTCTAGTCCTCAACACAGGCAACCACAATGCTGAATTGGGTGTATATCCTTCTTGGCCATACTCTCTCTCTATGTATGTATCTATGTCTCTATCTATATATCTCAGAGTTGTTTTATATGTTTATAAAACATATTTATAAATATAAATATCTTTATAATATATATTTATTTAAATTTTTTCACAAATGAAATCGTACTACATGTACCATTGAAGTTACTTTTTTACTCAGAATTATTCCTTTTAGATGCTTAGATATTTCCATGTTGACATATATATCAACATATATATAATTTATATATATAATTATCTACTTTTAATACTGAATAGTATACTGCTGTTATGAATATTGTTGGGGAAATTAAAAATAAAATTTGCTAACCCAGGAAATCCTTTTTGTAAATATAGAAAAGAAAGAAAACTGTTTTATTATTGAATAAATTTTATTATTGAACAAACATTAAACTAAACTGGGATGTAAGTAATAGACAATCCACTACTAAGATTGCAAGGAGAGAAAGAAATTTCACCCTCTTATATAGCCAAGCAGATACAATCCATTACGTACATGTTCTAAGCTAAACCATAACTTGTCCTCAAGTAAAGTGACTTGACAGCACTATTAGATATACATAGGTCATCCAAAATTCACCTGGTAATTGAAGTGGCTATGCATTTAAATTGCCTTTATCAAAAGGAAAAAAAAAATAAAACTTTTCTTATCTCTATGACTAGCCAGCAATTAAAACTTGAAGCAAGGCACCTTGAGTAAACTTCCAGAGTAATCAAGGAAGGATAAGTCTTCCTTGATGTTAATATTTCAGAGATTGTTCCTAGGCCTCTAAGAAAAATATTCCTGGGTTAAAATGCTTATTTAGCTTTGACAAATATTTACGTACATATCAAAGGGACAGAAGGCAGCTTTACAATTACAATTAATTAATTACAATTTTCTGGAAACAAACTAAGAAAAGGGAGAGGGGAAAAGGTCTTTCCTTTGTGGCAACTAGGAACATTCAATCGTACAATATACTACATATTTATCTATTAATTTCTCTGTTAATGGGCTTGTAGGCTGTTTCTGATTTTTCATTATTGCTAGTAATATGCCAATGAACAACCTCATATATGCTTTCCTGGAAAATGTGCAAGACTTTCTCAGGTAACGAGCATTTTTGGCATTACCAGATATTTCCAGATTACACTCCTAAGTGGTTATATCCATTTATACTTCTACCAACAAATATGGGATTCTCCATTTATCCACATCCTCAGTGCTTGATATTGTACCAGAAAAATTTTGCCAATCTGATGGCTTCGAAATGGAATCTCTTTATTGCTTGATTTTTATTTTCCTATTTTTTAAAATTTGAGTGTAGTTGACACACAATGTTACATTAGTTTCAGGTGTACAGTGCAGTGATTTAACTTTATTATGTGTTATCCTATGCTCACCACAAATGTAGCTACCATCCGTCACCATATAACTCTATTACAATATCATTGAATATATTTCTTATGCTGTGTCTTTTGTTCCTATGACTTGTTCATTCTATAACTGGAAGCCTGTATCTCCTACTCCCCTTCACCCAATTTTTCCAATTCCCCCACCCCTCTCCTATCTGGTAACCATCAGTTAGTTATCTGCATTTATAGGTCTAATTCTGCTTTTTCTTTATATATTCATTCACTTAATTTGTTTTTTAGATTCCACATAAAATTGTGAAATCATATGGTGTTTGTTTTCTCAGTCTGAATTACTTCACTTAGCATAATACCCTCTAGATCCATCCATGTTGTTCCAAATGGCATGATCTCAACCATTTTTATGGCTGCATAATATTCCTCTCTCTGTTTGTATGTGTGTGTGCTTATGTATGTATACATCACATCTTCCTTATCTATTCATGTACTGATGGGCACTTAGTTTGCTTCCATATCTTGGCTATTGTAAATATAATGCTGTGATACACATAGGGGTGCAAATACCTTTTCAAATTAGTGTTTTGGTTTTCTTTGGGTAAATACCCAATAGTGGAATAATTAAATCATATGGTATTTCTCATATTTCTCTCTGTTTTCAACAGTGACTGTATGATTTACATTTTCTCCAGCAGTATATGGGTGTTCCTTTCTTTCTACGTGCTTGCCAACACTTGTTATTTCTTGTCTTTGATTTCAGCCATTCAAACAGGTGATATCTTATTGTGGTTATAATTTCTATTTTTCTGATTATTGGTGATATTGAACATCTTCTCATGTATCTGTTGGGCATCTGTATGTGTTCTTTGGAAAAATGCCTATTTATGTCCTCTGCCCGTTTTTAAATCAGATTTTTTTTTGATGTTGAGTTGTTTATAAGTTCTTTATATATTTTGGGTTTATATAAGTTCTTTATATATTTCACCTGAATTTAGTCTCGGCTCTGGGAGAGCCTGGAGGGTACTAGGAATCTGAGTCCCCACTTTTAAAGAGACAGCATGACTAACCACCCATGGAGATACAGTGTAGAACCATCAGTTTGAAAAACCTATGGGGCATATGGAAGGGAGACTTATTTACTCATTTCAGAGCATGTCCCAGAGAAAGGGATAGCAGGGCTACCCCTCCAGGAACAAAGGAACTGACAGGTGCCATTTCCCTCTGTGCCCCCCACCCCCAGCATAACCGCACTGACACTTGCAGGAACCAGTATAATGCTGATAGTTTCTACCTAAGTGGTTTGTACCAAGACCTGCCCCCATGTGCTTCGGCATATCTGCCCTTCCAAGTCACGCTTGCCTCAATCCACAACACTATGGGTCCACTCCCCCAAAAGACCAGTACAAATGCTACCAACACCACATCTCTGACCTGCGCATTTTGCATGGCTGCAGGTCTGGTGTCAGTGTGGCAGGTCTCACTTGTCAAGAACACCAGTGTGCATCTTGTTAAAACACGCTTCACCCCGGCTGGGACAAAATACTTCCCATCACAGGTGAAGAGCCTCTGTAGATGACTGCATTGGAGGAAAAAGCAGCCAGGACACAACAGGAGAGCATAGGCAACACATAGTCAACACTTTCTGGCATGACAGGGCCTGGGAAACAGAGGACACTGCATTGCAGGGAATTTCAGGACCTCTTCTTCATAAGACCATTACCTTTAAGAACAGAAGACATAGCAGACATTCATAATATACCAAAACAAACACAGAGAGTTAGACAATATGGGGAAACAGAGGGATATGTTCTAAATGAAAGGACAGTACAAAATCCACAGCAAGAGACCTAATTGAAATGAATAAAAGTAATATACCTGACAGAGAATTTAAAGTAATGATTTAAAAAAAGGTAAAAAAAAATAATGATTATAAAGATACTCAGTGGACTTGAGAAAAAAAGTAGAGGACATAAGTGAGGCCCTTAAAAAAGATGAAAAAAGAAACAGAGATGAAGAACACAATCTACAGATTTAATGCAATCCCTATCAAAGTAACCACAGCATTTCATACAGAACTAGAGCAAACAATCCTAAAATTTATATAGAACCTCAAAAGACCCTAGTAGCCAAAACAGTCTTGAAAAAGGAAACCAAAACTGGAGGTATCACAACTCCATACTTCAGGTTATATTACACAGCTGTAGTAATCAAAACGGTATGGTACTGGTAGAAAAACAGACACATAGATCAGTGGAAGAAAATAGAGAACCCAGAAATGAACCCACAATTATATGGTCAATTGAACTTTGACAAAAGTGAAAAGAGAGTGCAATGGGAACAAAAGACATTCTCTTGAACAAATGGTATATGTGCTGCCAAAGCGAGCACTCTCTTGCACAAATGGTGTTGGGAAAACTGGACAGCTACATGCAAAAGAATGAAAGTGGATCACTTTCTTACACTGTACACACAGTGAAACTGAGAATGGATTCAAGACTTAAATGTGAGAGCTGAAACCATAAAAATCCTACAAAATGCACAGGCATTAATATCTCTGACATCAGCCACAGCAACATTTTTTCTATATATGTCTTTTGAGGAAAGGGAAATAAAAGCACAAATAAACTTTTTGGGACTACATCAAGATATAAAGCTTCTGCACAGCAAAAGAAACAATCAATAAAAGTAAAAGACAATTTATGTAATGGCAGAAGATATTTGCTAGTGACATATCTGATAAAGGGTTAGTATGGCATGTGATGTGATGAGCACGGGGTGTTGTATGCAACTAATGAATCATTGAACATTATATCAAAAACTAATAATGTACTCTACGTTGGCTAATTGAATTTAAATTAAGAAAACAAAATGTATAAAGAACTGATATAAATCAACACCCAAAAAACAAATAATCCAATTAAAAATGGACAAAAGACATGAACAGGTATTTCTCCAAAATATACTGGATGGTAAACAGGCACATGAACAGATGCTCAAAATCAGTTATTATCAGGGAAATGCAAATCAAAACTATAATGAGATATCACGTCAAACCTGTCAGAATGGCTAAAATCAGGAACACAAGAAAAAACAATGTCGAGAAAAAGGAACATTCATGCACTGTTGGTGGCAATGGAAGCTGGTATAGCCATTGTGGAAACAGTGTGGAAGCTCTCATAAAGTTAAAAATCGAAGTAACTTCTGACCCAGTTATTGCACTACTGGATGTGCAAAAACAGTAATTCAAAGGGATAATGATGAATAACTAAATTCTACTCCAGAAACCCATATTGCACTGTATGTTCACCAACTAAAATTTAAATAAAAAACCAAACAAACAAAACAAACCCAAAGGGATACATTCACTGCTATGTTTATCGAGCACTATTTACAATGGCCAAATGATGGAAGCAGTGGAATTGTGCATTGATAGGTGAATGGATAAAGAAGAGGCGATATATATGTACATGTACACACACACACACACACGCACTGGAATATTATTCAGTCATAAAAAAATGAAATCTTGCCATTTGTAAGGATATGGATGGAACTAGTGTATATAATGCTAAGTGAAATAGGTCAGTAAGAGAAAGACAAATAACATATGGTTTTGCTCATAAGTGGGATTTAAGAAATAAAACAAATGACCAAAAGAAAATAAAAGAGAGACAAACCAAGAAGCAGACTCTGTAGAGAACAAACTAATAGGAGAGGAGAGGTAGGAAGGGGGATGTGTTAAATCGGTGATGTGGATTAAGTGTACATTTATGATGAGCACTGGGTGATATAATAGAATTGTTGAATCACTATATTGTATACCTGACACTAATATAATACTGTATGTTAACAATACTGGAATTAAAATGAAAGCCCATAAAAAAGAAAAAAGGGGGTGCCTGGGTGGCTTACTCGGTTGGGCATCCAACTCTTGATTTCAGCTCAGGTCATGATCTCAGGGTCGTGGGATGGAGTCCTGCACTAGGCGTAGAGCCTGCTTGGGATTCTCTCTCTCTCCCTCTCCACTGCCCCTCACCACCCCACTCTTGCTCTCTTTCTCTCTAAAAAATTTTTAATTAATTAAAAAATTTAAATAGATAATTAAAATAAAACAGAAAAAAAAAAAAAAAAAAAAAGGAAAGAAAACCTCTCGGCTTTTTTTCTGTGCCCCAGCATAACCAGGGCTGTTGTGGGCTTGTGGATTCTGAACTCAGTCAGCAAGCTCACTATGTCCACTGCACTCTGCTTTTATCTGGGCTTTTAATGTGAAAGTGGAGAGAGCATTTGTTCAGCTCCTTGGTCCTTTTAAATTGCGACTTTTTTTTTTTTTTCTGTGCCTCAGTATGCCCTGGCCTGATGTGGGCTTGCAGACCTGGAACTCACTGAGGCATCAGGCTCACTGTGTGGACCAGACCCTCTGGTTGTGATGTTTAGACCCAGTTCTGATCTGGGCTTTTTAAGTTAGAGAGAATGTAAAGAGAGAAATGTAAAATGTAGAGAGAGAAAGAGAGAGAAGTGTAGGTCTCAGTCTCTCTGACTCAGAGAGAGTTGCTGAAGCTCTTCTGTTATTTTTCAAAGTTCTAGTGCTGTCTCTGATAAAGTAGTTGCTCTTTTAAACCATGCCTTTTCTCTGTGGCCTGGCACAGAGGAATCTGTTCCTGGTCCCTTAGTATTATCCCTCCCCACTGCCATTCTCAGCATCAGGTTGGGGTTTCCCTTTGTTACTGGGTTTCCCCCTCACTTGGTGTTCTCTTTTGCTGTCCTCTGTGTCTTTTGTTGTGCAGATGCTGTTCAGTTGGCCCTCAGTTCTTCTGGAGGAATTATTCTATATATAGGTGTAATTTGGTGTGTTCCACAGAGCTGGTGAGTTCAGGGTCTTCCTACCTCGCCATCTTGGACCGGACTTTATATTTTTTAAACTATTAATTGAGCATTTTAGAATATGTTTATTGGCCATTTGTATTTCAACTTTTGTGAATTGCTTATTTTTGTATTATTTATCCATTTTGTCTTTTGATTTGCTGGCTCTTATTATTGGTTTATAAGTGTTATTTGTATATTCCAGAAGTTAATTCTGTTAAATACGTTACAGAAAACTTCCCCCTATTCCTTAGTCTTTTCCATTGCCAAAGGCAAACACTCTGTTCACTTTCTCTCCCTTTTCATCTTGTTTATGGTGCCTTTTGTCACATAGAAGTTTTTAACTGTTAAAAATACTCATATTTTCTTTTATTACTTGCACATTTTGTGTCTTTAAAAATTGTTGCACTAAAGTTAGAAAGATATTTTGTTTTCTTCTGTAAGTTTTAAAGATTTGATATTCACATTTAGGTCATAATGCATCTAGATTTATTTTACAACAAATCTAGCCTACTGGTAGGGAGAGTTTGACCACCTTGTTATTCATTACTTCCCTTACTATTCTTGGACTGGCTATTTTCTATATATCAAGTTCTATAAAAACTCTAATCCTACTGATTACAATTGCATTGAATTTATAGATTGAGAGAACTGACCCCTTATGATAATTCAGTTTTTCCCATGTATGGAAATGGGTAATTGCTATATTGATATGGGGACATTTGTGTCTTTCAACATTGTGTAAAATGTTTTACATAAAATTCATGCACTTCTTTTCTTAGATTTACTTCAAGGTAGCTTATTCTTTTTGTTGCTATAATGAATCCCTTTAAGCTATATTTTCTAATTATTTTTGACAAAAAGAATTCTATGAATTTTTATACGTTGATCTTGTATATAGGAACCTTGATAAAGTCTCATTAGTTCTAATGATTTGCCTGTAGGTTTGCTTGGGTTGGCTAAGTAGTAAATTATGTCACCTCTGATTTTAAGGCTTTCTTTCCAGGTTTTATACTTCATATTTCTTTTTCTTGACTAACTGCAATGGCTGGAATTACCATAATGTTTGTTAGTAAGAGTTATAGGGGTGTGCTCAATTTGGTCAATACTTTAATGAGAATGCTTCTAAAAATTCACCATTACATCTGGTGTTTGATGGTTTTGGTAGATAGTAATTGTCAGGTTAAGAAAGATGAGAAAGCTCATCTTAGGCTGTTTTTTTTTTTTCCTTTTTGGTAATATTGAATATGAATGAGTGTGGTACTTTTATCAAGTGCTTTTTTTGTATCCTCATTTTATAAATATAGTAAATTACACTAATAATTTTTTAATATTGGATTATCCTTGAATTCTTAGAATAAACCTTACTTGAACATGATATATAGTGACTTTTTTCAGTTTTATCGAAATATATTTGACATACAGCACTACATAAGTTTAAGATGTGTAGCATAATGACTTGATTTACCTATATTACAAAAAGAATACCACAATGAGTTTACATAACATCCATTTCCTTGTATGTATAAGCCCTGTTAACTATAGTCCACTGTGTTGTACATTGCCTCTCAGGTACTTAATTATCTTAAAACTGAAAGTTTGAATCTTTTGACCACCTTCATCTAATTCCACCAGGCTCCCACTCCATACTCCCTGCCCCTGGTAAGCAAAAATCTGATCTCTTTTTCTGAGGTGGTTTTTTTTTTTTTTTTTTTTTTAGATTCTCCATATAAGTGAGATCACACAGTATTTGTCTTTCTGTGTTTGACTTATTTCACTTAACATAATGCCCTCAGTGTAGCCATGTTGTTGTTATGTGGCAGGATTTCCTTCTTACAGTGACTTTCCTATGCATTGCTTATACATGAATATTTTGTTTAGGATTTTTGCATCTATCTTCATAAATGAATTTGGTCTATAATTTTCTTTCCATGTACATCTTACCATTCACTCATTCAACACATATTTATTAATTTCATATTGTGTTCCATGTATGGTTTTAATATATGTGGAGATAGTAATAAATAAAGTAGGTAAAAATATTGCTTTCATTAGATTTTATGTTCTACTAAGAAGACAGATCATAAACAAGATAATTACATATTGTGGTATGTTAAATATTGACAAATGCTAATGACAAAAAATAAGCAGGAATGGGGATAGAGTATATATATATGTGTGTGTGTTTGGTATATGTGATCTTAGATAAGGATTTATAAGGAAGGCTCTCTGGTAAAGTGACATTTCAGTGAAGACATCTGGGGGAAATTTTAATGGTCCTGAAGTGTGCATGTTTCTGGTAAGTTCAAGGAGCAGAAAGAAACCGCTTTGGCTAAAACTGGTTTTGCTATCAGGCCAATAAATAATTGGATAGCTTCCTCGGTTTTTAAAAAATACATGTTTTTGAAATAGTTATAGAATCACAGAAAATTAGGGTGCCTGGGTAGCTCCGTCAGTTAAGTGAACGACTCTTAGCGCTTAGCAGGGAGTCTGCTTGGGACTCTGTCCTTTCCCTCTGCCCCTCCCCTCTGCTCTCTCTCTCTCTCAGATAAATAAATAAATCTTTTAAAAAAGAATCATAGGGGATTACAAAGCAAGTACAAAAATGTTCCTTGTACTTTTCATTGAGTTTATCACAATGGCTACTTCTTAAATTAACTATTATAAAACATCAAAACCAGGCAACTGACATTGTTACAGTGTGTATGTAAAGTCCTATGCATTTCATCACACTTGTAGATTTGTGTGACTATAACTCCAATCAAGATATATAACTAGCCCATTACCACAAAGATCTCCTTTGTGCTACCCCTTTGTATTTGTACTTACACATCTTCCTGACACCATCCTTATCCCCTGGCAACCAAGAATATGTCCTCCATCTCTATATTTTTGTCATTTTGAGAATGCTATACAAATGACATCATATAGAATATGATTTATTGAGGCTCGCTTTTTTTTCCCTACTCGGAACAATTTTCTGGAAAATCTCTAAAGTTGTATCAATAGTTTGTCCCTTTTTGTTGCCAAATAACATTCCTTGGTATGGATATATCATAGTTTGTTAAACCATTCACCTGGTGAAAAATATCTGGATTGTTTCCAGGTTTTGACTACTCATAAAGCTGCAGTAAGTATTTGTGTAGAGGATTTGGGGCAGGCATATATTTTCATTTCTATGGGGTAACTGCCCAGGAATACAATGGCTGGGTTTTATGGTGTTTTTAAAGATTTCAAACTGTTTTCCATAGTGGTCTTACAGCTTTACATTTGCAACAATAGTGTATGAGATTCAGTTTTTCTGCATCCTCATCAGATTTTGATATTGTCACTATTTTAGCCTTTTTGATAAGTATATAGCAATATCCCATTGTTGCCTTAATTTGGACTTCCCAAATAGCTAATGTTGTTGAGTAACATATCTTGTACTGATTTGCAATCCACATATCCTTTTCAGTGAAATATTTCTTCATATCTGTTGCCCAGTTTCTGATTGGATTGTTTGTATTTAGTTTTCAATTTTGGGTATTCTTTATATATTCTATATTCTATGAAGCTTTTCTGATACATGTGGTTTGTAAATATTTTTCCCAGTCTATAACTTGTCTTTTCATCCTCTTAACAGTGTCCTTTGCAGAGTAAAATTTTAAAATTTTGATGAAATTCCATTCATAGATATATTTCTTTTTCTTTTTTAAAAGATATTTATTTATTTATTTATTTATTTATTTATTTATTTGACAGAGAGAGAGACAGCGAGAGAGGGAACACAAGCAGGGAGAGTGGGAGAGGGAGAAGCCGGCTTCCCACTGAGCAGGGAGCCTGATGCAGGGCTTGATCCCAGGACCCTGAGATCATGACCTGAGCTGAAGGCAGACGCTTAACCACTGAGCCACCCAGGGGCCCCTATAGATATATTTCTTTTATAGATCATGCTTTTAGTAACAAGTCTAAGAACTCTTCAGCAAGGACTATGACCTAATGATTTTCTCCAAGGTTTTTTCTAAAAATTTATTGTTTTAGGTTTAGGGCTATGGTCTATATTGAATTAATTTTTGTATAAGGTGTGAGGTTTGGATTGAGGTTCATTTTTATGCCTCATGTTTAATGACTCCAGTGCTTTATGTTGAAAAAGCTATCCTTTCAATCGATAGTTTTTACACTTTAGATAAAAATCAGTTGGGCAATAATTTATGTAGATATTATATACTCAAGGAGGTGGACCATAACTGCCTTCTCTTTGAGTGTGGACCGTACACGGTGTTTTTCTTCCAAAGATACAGTTTGGAATAAAGGAAAGAAACCCTAAAAAAAAAAAAAAAAGGAAAGAAACCCTAATTTTTAGTGTGGACAATCTTTTTTTTTTTCTTTTTAAAGATTTTATTTACTTATTTGAGAGAGAGAGAGAGTGAAAGAGAACATGAGAGAGGAGAAGGTCAGAGGGAGAAGCAGACTCCCCATAGAGCTGGGGGCCTGATGCGGGACGCGATCCTAGGACTCCGGGATCATGACCCAGAACCGAAGGCAGTCGCTTAACCAACTGAGCCACCCAGGCGCCCCTAGTGTGGACAATCTTGAGAAACACTGCTTCATCCAGATAGACAATGTCAACATTAGCAATGATAAGTCATGTTAATAGCATGTGTCCATGATATGATATGATAAAAATGGCACTTTTGTGTTTTGCTCCCCAAAACATTTAACCCTAGGTTATGAGAGAAATATCAGAAAATTCTGATTGGATGATATTTTACAAAATACTTGACTAGTGCTCTTTAAAATTGTCGAGGTCATTAGTATAAGGAAAGACTGAGTAACTGTCACAGCTAAAAGGAACCTAGGGAGACATGACTACTAAGTATAATGTATGATCTTCCAGTTATAAAATAAATAAGATAAGGGGAAGGAATGTACAACATAGAGAATGTAGTAAATAATGTTGTAACTACTTTGTATTGTGATATATGGTAATGGCTTATTGTGGTGACCATTACATAATATTTATAAATATCAAATCACTGTGTTCTACAGCAGAAACTAATAAAATATTGTATGTCTCTATTTCTGTTGTCAGCCAAGAAAAGAGCTGAAGTGCTGAAATAAAAGCATTTATTTGGGGGTCTTAGAATTGCAGTTCAGGGAGCACAGATTCAGGTAGCATCACAAATGTGTCCTGTTGAGGAGTAAAAGTCTGGGGTCTTCATTACTAAACTGTGTAGTTATTAGGAAATGCATGGAAGCTGTTTTCCAAAGATTATGATTAGAAGATATAATTACATTTTACAACTCACTGGTTTTCTGGGTACCTTGTGTCTGTTACTAGGAAAATATATGTGCACAGTGTCCAGTTTTTTTTCAAGACTGTGGGTGTAGCAGTCTTGGGTTCAGTCATATACTTCTGCCCACTTCAATAGTTTAGTGTTGTCCCTATTTCAAAAAAGCAGGATGAGGTTTTTAGTCCTAAAACAAAGTCTCATGTTCAGAGGTTTTAAACAAATTTACATTTCCTGCTTTTGATTAAGATATCTCCTCTGTAAAACATCACAGGTCAAAAAAAATTTAAAAACAAAACAAACAAACAAACAAAAAATCACAGGTCAACATTTGACCCCTCATTGCCAGAGTGGTCTTCAATACCTCCTCTGGTTCCCTCTGTACCTTGGAAGGGAACATTAGTGATCCTGTTCTGGTATCCTAAGTAAGAAGGTAGGTTGTCAGCTTTGTGAATTTTAGTAATGCCAAGCATGGTCATGTGGGAAAACATAAAGGATGTGACTGAGCTGGGTAAAGCAGAAAGAATAAGTTTGGATATGCATTTAAGAATCATTAAATTACGGGACGCCTGGGTGGCTCAGTTGGTTAAGTGGCTGCCTTCGGCTCAGGTCATGATCCCAGAGTCCTGGGATCAGTCCCTCATCGGGCTCCTTGCTTGGCGGGGAGCCTGCTTCTCCCTCTGCCTCTGCCTGCCACTCTGCCTACTTGTGCTCTCTCTCTCTCTCTGACGAATAAATAAAAAAAAAATCTTTAAAAAAAAAGAATCATTAAATTACATATATGGACCATATCTTCTTTATCCATTCGTCTGTTGAAGGTTATGGACTCTGAGCAACAAACTGAGGGTTTTGGAGGGGAGGGGGGTGGGGGGATGGGTGAGCCTGGTGGTGGGTATTGAGGAGGGCATGTATTGCATGGAGCACTGGGTGTGGTGCATGAACAATGAATCTTGGAACACTGAAAAAATAAAATAAAGTAATTAAAAAAAAGAATCATTAAATTACAGAGTAGTATAAAAAAACATAATGAAACCAGTTTAGTGTATAATGATTAGTAACCATTGAGGTCACATTTAACAAGGAAGGGTAGTAGAGAGAACATTCATGTACTTCACATCTAAAGTGTGTATCTTATCGGGGTGCCTGGGCGGCTCAGTTGTTAAGCAGCTGCCTTCGGCTCAGGTCATGATCCCAGCGTCCTGGGATCAGGCCCCACATCGGGCTCTCCGCTCGGCGGGAAGCCTGCTTCTTCCTCTCCCACTCCCCTTGCTTGTGTTCTCTCTCTCTCTCTCTCTCTCTCTCTCTCTGTCAAATAAATAAATAAATAAAATCTTTAAAAAAATAAAAATAAAAAAATAAAGTGTATATCTTATCAAGGTCATAAGCTTTGGAGATCATCTCAAAATACTGAGCTACCATCATCCTATTTGGTGCATTATTTTTGTAGACATTTGACAGGCAATAGGTACAAAGTTTTAAAATAATTATATAAAAAAGAATTAAAAGTACTATGATAAGTACAATTTGTATGATAATTCTAAACCAAGTGCCCAAACCTGAAGGTAACCAGTTAAATAGATTAAAAGACCTGGGGTCTTTAGGTTTGTAGCCAATGTGCTTGTTTTCTGATTTTATGCAATTGTATTTCTGCTTTCCCAGAGGAATTTATCCATGTGCAACAGGTGGTATTACTATTAAATACATGCCTACATGCCTCCTTGTTCAGCAAGTAATCAATGGCTAGGTGCATTGGGCATCCTGTTACAAGGAGAACAGAGTTTTATTGAACTTATGCAAATATACACATTGTCATGGAAAATAAGAATATTTAAAAGAGTTTCAGAATTCTGGAGGGATAAGGTAGGGAGAGAAAGATAAAGGCTTCAACCTTTGTTGTAAAGATACACTTTACCAAGTCGTAAGTTATAAAGAACTTAAAGGAGAGGAGAAAAAGGGGTCCTTTAAATCTGGGAAACAAAACATTGAAGAAATCCATTTTCTATTAGAGTTTGAGAAATTCTTACCACTTCAGTGTTATGATCTTAAATTTATCAAAACCTATATTTTAGAGTATTTGTCAAATTATAAATCTCTTTGAAGATAAAGCACTTAATACCATAATTGTCCATAAATGACAAAAGACTTTAAAAAAAAAAGCAATAGGTAGAGATTGGAAGCAAGTTCATTATGATGCAAGTGACAAGCAGATTTGGTGATTTCTGTGGCACACCATTTCATGATAATAACTAGAATTATCTTTATACCAGGACATATCAGGGTTTTAGGAATATTACATTATTTCTAGAACACTTAGAATATATGCCTTTACAAATACATTAAAGAAGTATTACTTTTTGACAATGCTTCCTATGTAAATTAACATATTAGGTAATCACAATTTTTGTAACATCTCATTTCTTATAAGAGAGGGAACAAATCTTTGAGAAGTTCCAGGGGCCATCTAAAACTCACAAAGTTATGGGGGTAGGGGTTGGGCAAAATGGGTGAAGAAATATGAGAGATACAGGCTTTCAGTTATGGAATGAATGAATCATAGGAATAAAAGGCACAACATGAGGAATATAGTCAATGATATTGTAATAGCATTGTATGAAGACAGATGGTGGCTATGCTTGTGGTGAACAAAGCATAATTATATATAAACTTGGTGAATCACTATGTACACCTGAAACTAATGTAATATGTGTGTGAAGTATACTCAAATTTAAAAAAAAATATTACAAAAAAAGTCTACTAGAATTTGATTTGGGAAAGTTTGTTAAAAATATCAAAAATTTTTGGATTACTTGACCAAATAGGATCACAGATCATTATGAAACAATATTTAATTATCTATTTGACCACTGTGATAATAAAAGATTTCAAAGACAAGGGCACCTGGGTAGCACAGTTGGTTAAGCATCCAACTCTTGGTTTTGGCTCAAGTTGTGATCTCAGGGTTGTGAGACTGAGCCCCGCTCTGGGCTCCTCGTTCAGTGTGGGCTCTGCTTGAGGTTGTCTTTCCATTTCCTTCTGCTCCTCCCACTCATGCTCACATACTCTCTCTCTCAAAAATAAATAAATAAATCTTTAACAAAAAGTAAAAAAGATTTCAAGGACAAATATAAGGGTTACATAGTTGTACAGGAAATTATTTTGGTAAAAGACAAAATCTTTGTTTTTTAAATATATTACTTTGAAAGATAACACTTTTCACAATATCTTATCAAAAGCACCCCAGTACTCCAAGAAGCCTTTGTCCTTTTAACAGGTAAAAGATAACTTTTAGTTTGACATAAGTATATTATGGGTATTAAGGCTTAATTTTAAAACCCTTATAATAACAATTCAATCTTTAGTTAACTTGATTATATATATACTTCTTTTCTCCAGATTTCTTTTACATAAACATTTTATAGCTTTCTATATCTATTTAGGCTTTGTCCTATCTTTTTCCTGGAATAATTATTTTACTTTAGTAGGACAAAATTACTTTCTTTTTTCCTTTGCCAACTCCCCTACCATGTCCTTTATATCTTTCCTTATCTGAAAAATACATTTTATTTTCCTTATTTACTCTTCACCTATAGTCACTACCTTTCACCCTTATTATTTCTAGTAGTTTTGCAAAAAAAAATCTCATTTTTTGACACTTTCAACTTTATTAGTTTAAATGTTATTTTCTCAATTTCAAAAAAATTACAGATCTTGTCTAGAAAAGAAATGATGTGAGCTATTACAGAATAGTTACAGATTTACTCTTAGAGGATAGTATAATTGCTTGTGCTTAACATTAAATGCATATAAACTCTTTCCATATTATATAGTTAAAACATACCATACACTTTTTGGACATTATAGTATGAAATTTATTTGCATCTGTAAATTATCCTGACATTGCTCTGCTAGAGTGGTAATGACAGAACAGGCAGGGGCAAGAGGATCCCCAAATTATTGCTGAAGAGTGTTACTCTAAGTTGACTAGGAAGAATAAAGATTTTTAAAAATGGGACAATTTCGGGGCACCTGGGTGGCTCAGTGGGTTAAAGCCTCTGCCTTTGGCTCAGGTCATGATCTCGGGGTCCTGGGATCGAGCCCCGCATTGGGCTCTCTGCTTAGCAGGGAGCCTGCTTCCCCCTGTCTCTCTGCCTGCCTCTCTGCCTACTTGTAATCTCTCTCTCTCTGTCAAATAAATAAATAAATAAATAAATAAATAAATAAATAAAATCTTTAAAAATGGGACAATTTCTAGACTGATAGAAGTGCCATGTTTGGGAAGCTATCACCAGAATTCCCAGATAGTTACTACTTGTGAGTAGTTTTAAGAAATAGGAAGAGTTCTTTTAAATAAAAATTACTGCCTGCCTGCATATCTAAAAAACAAGGCAACAAAATATGAGCCTAATAAAGAGTGATACATTTTGGCCTTGAGGAGCTATCACTATGTGTGTACAGGACAGAAAGGGTGATGGTTCTTGTATTGGCCTTTCTAGCTTTCTGCACAGCCCCTTTTGTTGCTCAGTTTATTGTGGTATGAGTAATAGCCTGAGAGGAGCAACTGAGGTGGCTGCTTAGTACTAGGACTCTAGGCTCCTCTTGTCCCTCGAACACAACTAGATAACTATCAAATCATTCTGAATCTCCAAGAAGTCAACCTGAAGACTGACAGAACAAACTCTACAACTAGAGGGAGAGAAGAGACCACATGGAGAAAGGTAGAAAGTGCAGAGGTGTGGTTTGAGGGAGAAAGGGATTGCAGGTACTGCAGAGGGGAGGGAGACCTGGTTGTGGAGAAAGGCAAGGGAGAGAGGAGCACACAGGGGAATGTATAAGGAGAACACTTCTCCAGAGCCATTGCCTGGGAAAATGAGAGGGGCTGATTTTTCTGAGTTTTTGCTATGGGGCTTTGAAGAGTAGAGTTTTAAAGGTCGGTGGGCTTGGCTGGGATAGAGCCCTTAGAGCACTGTACTACTTAGGGAGAGAAGGCAGGCAAACAAGCCAGGGGTAGACTGAAAGGAAACAATGATTTGAGGAATGCCTCAGGCTCACAGTGGCGAGATTATTCACCCTTCTTGGAGCACTTGCCTGAGTGGTAGCATTCACAGGGATATATCTCCAGTGATAAAGGAGCCAGGCAGGCAACACTTCCCTCTCCCAACCCTCAGCATATATGGAGAGCTACCTGCAAAGGGCAGCTTGGCTCCTATATTGGCTGCCTAGCGTGCTTGTTCCAAGTCCAGTGGCCCGGCACTCTGGCATGACTGCCCTTCTCTGTAAAACTTCCCTCAGTCCCAGCATGGCAAGACTCTCCCCCAGAAGATGAGGGCAGGCCCCTGCCCACACCAACTCCCTAAAGCCTAGAGTTTTAAAAGTCAGCAGTCTTGGCTGGGATAGAGCCCAGAGGGAACTGCGCTGCTCCTGGAGAAAAGGAAAGCAAACAACCCAGAGGAAGACAGCGTGAAATCAGTGATATGAAAAATGCCTGGGACACACAGAGGGGAGATTACTAGCTCTTCTTGGAGTGCTTCCCTGAGTGGCAGTATTCACGGATATGCCTCTCTAGGGACAAAGGAGCTGGTTAGTACCATTCTCCCCACCCCCACCCCTCAGCATAAACACAGAGCCACCCAAATGTGGTAAACAGCACAGCACCCACACTGGCTATATGACCCACTTACACAAGGGCATACACCCCTATGCTCTGCCGGTAGTGCCATTTTTGGACAAGATTGCCTCAGGCCCAACATGGCGGACCTCTCTCCCAGAAGTCTAGCAGATACCTCTGCCCACATAACATCTCCCGACCAGAGAGTTCTGCAAGGCTTCAGTTCTAGGGGAAGTAGCATCAAGTCTCCTTTAACAAGCAGACCACAGTACACCTAGTTAAACTCACGACACTCTGGTCACAGACCAAACACTGAATCTTGGTACACTGAAAAAATAAAATTAAATTAATTGGAAAAAAAAAAGAGTATACTCGAAAAGCTACTTTACACAAAGGAAAGCAATAGTGGTAGAACAGAGGAACAAAATCTATATGAGGCATACAGAAAATAAATAACAAAAATGTCATATGTAAATCCTACCTTGTCTGTATTAAATTAAACATGAATATAGCAAAAAAAAACTAATCAAAGCCAAGGAGTGGTAGAATGGATTTAAAAAGTGACTCCACTCTAAGCTATCTATAAAACACTTTCTTCTATCATAGACACGAATATTTTGAAAGTTAAAAGAATGGAGAATGATACGCTATGCAATCAGTAGCCAAAGAGAGAAGGAATGTTTATAGTAATATAAGACAAAATATACCTTAAGACAAAAATTGGGACTAGAGACAAAGAACATCTACTAATGATAAAATTGTCAATCCAACAGAAATCAGAATTATAAACAGACATTAATCTAGCAACAGAGATATGAGTACATGAAGCAGAAACCTGACATAAATGAAAGAAATGGACAAATTAGCAATAACAGATGGAGATTTTAATATCCCATTTTCAACGATGGATAGAAAAAGTAGAAAGAAAATCAACAAGGAAATAAAAGACATTAACAACACTGTAAACCAATAGGCATAATATGCATCTATAAAATACTCCCCCCAACAACAGATAAATACACCTTTTTCTCAAATGCACAAGAACATCCTCAAGAAAACACCATATACTAGGCCTCAAAAAATTTAACAGAATAGAAATCCTACAAAATATGTTCTCTTACCACAGTGGAATAAAATTAGAAATCAACAGGAGGGGCGCTGGGTGGCTCAGTCAGTTAAGCATCTGCCTTCAGCTCAGATCATGATACCAGGGTCCTGGGATGGAGTCTGGCATTAGGCTCCCTGTTCAGTGGGGAGTGGGCTTCTCCCTCTCCCCATCCTCCCTGTGCATGATCTCGTTCTCTCTCACAATCTCTCTCTCAAATAAGTACAAAAAAAATCTTAAAAAAAATTGACAAGAGGGCATTTGGAAATTCACAGTTATGTGGAAATTTAACAACACACTTCTAAAGAAACAAGGGATCAAAGAAGAAACCACAAGAGAAATTAGAAAATATTATGAGTTAAATGGAAACAAAAATACAACATACCAAAACTCTGTGATAAAATAAACACAATGCATACAGGGAAATACATGGTTTCAAATTCCTATATTACAAAAGAAGAAATACCTGAAATCAATAACATACCTTTATGCCACAAGAAACTAGAAAAAGAAGGAATCATTAACACAAGGCAAGCAGAAGGAATGAAATAATAAAAATGATTAGAAAATGATAAGATAATAGAAAAATTAATAAAAGCAATGAAACCAAATCATCAAAATTAACAAGCTTTTAGTTACAAGGACCAAGAAGAAAAAGGGAAAAGATTCAAATTACTAAAATCAGGAATGAAAGATGAGACATACAAAAAGCATTATAGAGGAATATTATGAACAATTAGACACCAATAAGTTAGACAATGTAGGTGAAATGGATAAATTCCTAGAAACACACAAACTACTTAAACTGACTCAAAAAGAAATAGAAAATGTTTATAGACATATGACAAGAAATGAGAATGAATTAGTAATCTAAAAAATTGTCCAAACAAAAAATCTCAGGGCAATAAGGCTTCACTGGTAAACATTACAAAAACACCTAAAAAAGAATCAACACTAAACCTTCCCAAAATTTTCACAAAATAAAATACGTGGCAACGCTTCTTGACTTCTGTGAGGCCAGTATTATCTTGATACCAGAACTAGACAAAGACGTCACAACCATAGAAAACTACAAACAAATATCCCTTATGAATAAAAATGCAAAGGACACCTGGGTGGCTCAGTCACTTTAGCATCTGATTTTAGCTCTGGTTGTGATCTCAGGGTCTTGGGATCAAGCCCCAAATTGGGCTCCCCACTCAGTGGTGAGTCTGCTTGTCCCTCTACCTCCCACTGCTTGTACTCTCTCTCTCTCTCAAGTAAATCTATAAAATCTTAAAAGAAAATAAAAATAAAGATGCAAAACTACTTCAATAGAGCTAGCAAATTTAATCCAACAATATATAAAAGTATTATCTACTGTGAGCAAGTAGGATTTATTCCAGGAATATAAATTAACATGTAAAAGTCAATGTAATGCAATAAATAAATAGAATTAATTAATACCATCTCAATAGATGCAGAAAATTATTTTATGAAATCCAGCACCCACTCATGAGGAAAACACTCAACAAAATAGAAATAGGGAGCCTCATAAAAGCCATATACAAAAGAACCACAGTTGCTGACATACTAAATGGTTGATAATTAAACACTTCCTCACCAAGGCCAAGAAAACAAGGATATATGCTCTCACCACCTCTTCAACAATCTATTGGAGAGTATAGGCAAGATAATTGGTAAGAAAAAGAAATATGTCATCCAAATTTGAGGGGAAAATGTAAAGCTTGGAGATAACGTGATTTTACATAGAGAAAAACCTAAGGACTCAACAAAAACACTAATAAAACTAATAAACTATATTATGTTGTAAAATACAAGATCAGGATTTAAAAATCAATTATATGTGGAGTTATATAACTTCTTTATAAATTTTGAATACGAACTCTTTATCAAATATATCCTTTGCAAATATCTTCTCCCATACCAAAGGTTGCTTTTTTAGTTTTGTTGATTATTTCCTTTGCTGTGCAGAAACTTTATTTTGATGAAGTCCTAATAGTTTATCTTTTGTTTCCCTTCCCTCAGGAGACGTATCTAGAAAATCTTGCCAAGGGCCGATGTCAGAGAGGTTACTGCCTGTGTTCTCCTCTATAATTTTGATGGTTTCCTCTCTCACATTTAGGTGTTTCATCCATTTTGAATTTATTTTTGTGTATGTTGCAGTTTATTCCGTCCAAACTTACCTTGTTGAGGGTTTTTTATCATGAATGGATGTTGTACTTTGTCAAATGCTTCTTTTGCTTCTATCAAAATGATCATATGTTCTTATCTTTTCTTTTATTCATGTTGTATATCACAGTGATTGATAAGCAAATATTGAACCGCACTTGCAACACAGGAATAAATTCCACTTGACCGTGATGAACGATTCTTTTAATGTATTGTTTGATTCTCTTTGTTAGTATTTGATAGTGAATTTTGCATCTATGTTCATCAGGGATGCTGCCTTGTAGTTCTCTTTTTTAGTGGAATCTTCCTGTGGTTTTGGTGTCAAGATAATTCTACCCTACAATAAATACTAAAGAGAGTCTACCAGACTAAAATCAAAGGAAAGTAAACCAGGATTTGGGAAGATGGTATCAGAACAGAAAGACCCTAGGTTGGTCTCTAGTCCCATGAATAAAATAAGATAATTATCAAATCATCTTAAATAACCAAGAAATCAACCTGAAGACCAACAGAACAAACTGCACAACTAAAGGGAGAGAAAAGGCCACACTGAAGAAGATAGGAAGTGGGGAGACACGGTTTGAGGGAGAAATGGATCATGGGTGCTGCAGATGAGAGGGAGCCATGGTCACGGAGAAGGATGAGAGAGGAGCACACAAGGGAACACATAAGGAGAATGTTTTCCCAAAGCCATTGATTGGGAAAAAAAGAGGGCTGAGTTTCCTGAGTTCTTGCAACCAGTAGGGCTTAAAGTTTGGAGTTTCAGATGTCAGCAGGGTTGGCTGGTATGAGCCTGGAGGGAACTGAGCTGCTCCTGGAGAGAGGACAGGCAAAAAAGGGAGAGGCAGACAGCCCGGAAACAGTGGATCTGAAAAATGCCTGGGACATGTAGAGGGGAGATTATTCATTCTACTGTGAGTGCTTCCCTGAGAGACAGTGCTCATAGAGATGTTTCTCTGGGGACAAAAGAGCTGGCTTGTCCCATTTCACTCCCTCTCCCCTTAGCATAAACACAGAGCCACCTGCAGGAAGCAGCACAGGGCCTACACAGGTTGCCTGACTTGATTACAACAATTTTCATACCCCTGTGCTCTAGCGGGACTACCCTGCTCAGTCAAGGTTGCCTCAGCCCCAGCATGGCTGGACCCTCCCCCAAAAGTCCAGCACAATCCCCTACCCACACCACATCTTTAAAGCATGCAGTATTAAAAGTCAGCAGCCTTGACAGAATTAGAGCCCAAAGGTCACTGGACTGCTTCTGGTGAGGAGTCAGTCAAAAAAACCTTGAGGCAGACAACATGGAAACAAAAATCTCAAAAATCCCTGGGGCACAAAGAGGGAAGATTATTCACTCTTCTCAGAGTGCTTCTCTAAGAGGCAGCCTTCAAAGAGATACCTCTCCAGGAACAAAGAAGCTGGCTAGAGCCATTTCCCTTCCCCCTCCAGCATAAATGCAGAGACACCTGCAGGAAGGAGCTCAGGGCTGACACAGGTTGCCTAAGTTGCTGACACAGGTTGCCTAACCAACTCTCAGACCCCTGCACTCTGGTGGGACTGCCCTTCTCCATCAAGCTTGACCCATTCCCGGCGTGGCAGGCCATCTCCCCCAGAAGACCAGCAGAAACTCCTGCCCACACCATGTCTCCCGACTAGAGTTCCAAATGCTTCAGTTCTAGATAAAGTAGGATCCACTCTCTTTGCACGAGCAGACTACAGCATACCTAGTTAAAACTTGCCACACCCCGGCCAAGGACCAAACAGGCAAGGAGAGATTTACTGATGACTGGCCTGAAGCATAGAGCAAGCAAAACATAACAACAGAGCGCAGAAGCACACACCAGAAAGACACCCTGAAGTGCCAAGCCCTGGATACTACATGACCACTTCTTCATAAAGCCATTACTCTCAAGAACAGGAAACAGAAAAGAAGACAAAGATTTAGACAAAATGCTAAGATGGAGGAATTTATTGGAAATGAAAGAGTAAGATGAGGTCTTGGGCAGAGTTCTAAACAAAGCAGCTATAAGTAACATGACTGATACCTTGCTTTGTAGTATGAATTTGGAAGTTTTACTTCCTTTTCTATTTTTTGGATTAGTTTGAGAAGAATAAGCGTTATGAAGCCACCTGGCCCTGGACTTTTGTTTGCTGGGAGATTTTTATTGCTGATTCAGTTTCTTTGCTCATTATCAGTCTGTTCAAGTTTTCTGTTTTTTTTCCTGTTTCGGTTTTGGTAATTTTTATGTTTCTAGGAATTTATCCATTTTTTCCAGATTGTCCAATTAGTTGTCATATAGTTCTTCATAATATTCTAATTGTTTTTATTTCCATGGTGTTATTTCTCCTCTTTCATTTGTGATTTTATTTATTTAGCACCTTTCTTTTTTCTTTTTGGTAAGTCTGCCTGGAGGTTTATCAACTTTTTAAATTTTTTCAAAGAACAGCTCCTCATTTCATTGATGTTCTCTATTGTGTTTTTAATTTCTCTATTGAAACACATATAGAATACATTTATTTGTATAGTAATATTTATTACTTCTTTCTGTCTGCTGGCTTTGGGCTTCATTTATTATTCTTTTTTCTAGCTCCTTTAGGTATAAGATTAGGTTGTTTATTTGAAATTTTTCTTGGCTCTTGAGGTAGGCATGTAGTATCCTTCTCTCTTAGGGCTGCTTTTTTTTTTTTTTTTAAGATTTTATTTATTTATTTGACAGAGAGAGAATGAGATCACAAGTGGACAGAGAGGCAGGCAGAGAGAGAGAGGGAAGCAGGCTCCCTGACGAGCAGAGAACCCGATGAAGGGCTCGATCCCAGGACCCTGAGATCATGACCTGAGCTGAAGGCAGAGACTTTAACCTACCAAGCCACCCAGGCGCCCCATCTTAGGGATGCTTTTGCTGCATAATAAAAGTTTTGTACCATTGTGTATTTATTTTCATTTGTTTCCATGCTTTTTTGTTGTTGAGATTTTATTCTTTGATTTCCTGATTGATCCATTTATTGTATGGTATCATGTCTAACTTCCATGTATGCATGGTATTTCCAAATTTTTTCTTGTGGATAACTTTAAGTTTCATAGATTTGTGGTCAGAAAACAATGCAATATGAGTCAGTCTTTTTATATGTATTATGTATTGTTTTGTGACCTAATATGTGATCTGTTCTAGAGAATGGCCCATGTGCACTTAAAAATAATGTGTATTCTGCCGCTTTAGGTTGGAATGTTCTGAATATATCTGTTAAGTCCATCTGGTCCAGTTCATCATTTAAAGTTGTTTCCTTTTTGATTTTCTCTTTAGATGATCTGTCCATTGATGTAAGTGGGGTGTTAATGTCCCCTACTATTATTGTATTATTACGATTGCATTCTTTTATGTTTGTTATTATTTTATATATTTGGGTCCTCCCATGTTTGGTGCATAAACATTTACGATTGTTAGATTTTCTTGTTGGATTTTCCCTTTTATGATTATATAGTGCCCTTCTTTGTCTCTTGTTACAGTCTTTGTTTTAAAGTCTAATTTGTCCAATATATATATTGCTACAGTGGCTTTCTTTTGATGTCTATTTATATGATGAATGTTTCTTCATCCCCTTTTTTTTAATCTGCAAGAATCTTTAGGCCTTAAATGAGTCATATGTTAAATGATCATATGTTCTTAAATGATCATATGTTCTTATCCTAGAGAGGATTAAGCTAAGTGAAATAGGTCAGACAGAGAAAGACAAATACCATATGATTTCACTCATAGTAGGAAAAAAAAAGAGCAGAAACAGACCCACAAACACAGAAAACGAACTGGTGGTTTCCAGATGGGAGGTGAGTGGGGGAATGAGCAAAATGAGTGAAAGAGAGTGGGAGGTACAGGCTTGTAGCTATGCGATGAATAAATCACCGGGATGAAAGGTACGACATAGGGAATATAGTGAGTGGTGTTTTAATAGCATTGTATGGTGAGAGATGGTAGTTACACTTGTGAGCATAGCATAATGTATAGAGTTGTTGAATCACTATGTTGTACACATGAAACTAATATAACATTGTATGTCAGCAATACTTAACTAAAAAGATTTTAAAGTAAGTTATCAGATGTTGGAAGATGTGTGGATCAATTGAAATTCTCATATATTGTTGATAGGAATACAAAATAGTACCTTGACTTTGGAAAACAGTTTGACCTTTTCTTATGTTTTAAGAGACACTTACCACTAACCCTATAACCCATTTATTGGACACTTCTGTATTTACCCAGGATAAATGAAAATATATGTCCTAGAAATATTTATACATGAATGTTTAAAGTAACGTTCTTCACAATAGTGAAAAACTAGAAACAGCACAATATCCATAAATAGGTGAATGAATGAATTATCGTATATTTATCCAATGGAATCTACTCAGCAAGAAAAATAATGAATTACAGATAGATGAAATTCTAAGATATTGTGCAGACCAAAGTAATCTAGATATAAGAGTATGTTCGATATGATTCCATAGAAGAGAATAGTGATAATAAATAAATTGGTTTCTATACAGCATTAATTACCTGCCTAATTAATCCTGTTTTATTCTTCCTTATTCCCAGAAAACTTCAGTTGCCTAAAATACACTATCCAGCTACATTTTAGAATGAGTGAGGGAAAAACAGAAGGCACATGAATAAGAAGGTGGTGTAGAGAGAATCCTCAAAGAAGGCTTGAACAATTATGAGATAGAAACTTGGTGGATAGGGATGCAGAAGTATTAGGAAAGATAAAATAATGATTTTACATGGTCTAGAGTGATGTAGTAAATTCTATTTTAATAAGGAAATAAATGCCCCATACATAACAAGCATTTCTATGTTACCTATTGATTCTTTGGAGTCCAAAAGTTACCCAACTAATTTATCTGAGCTACATGGCTCATTCCTGACACTTTTCTTAGGCCAAATATATGAGACTTTCTTTCGATGAAGAGCTGCTAATTTATGCTTGTTCATATCTGTGAATGTGATTTGTCTACGTTGCCTCATTTTTATATGTTTGTGTATAAGGTAAGTATGGTAATACCTACCTCTGTGTATTCAAGAGAATAAATGAGAGTACTTATGGAAAGTCCTTCATAAACTTTTTCAAGCTCTGTGCAAATGTAAAGTAGTGTTTTCAATCAGGCCAGAGTTCTGGAGAAGAGAAGTTGGTGCAAATAACGAAAATGGAAATGAATGCAACTCCTTTCTTACCCCGTGGTTTTACTTACAAAATAATATAAATGTAAAAAATCATAATATTTGTGGTTTCTGAAATGTTCAGATAGTTCTAAAAGAGGAGTGATTATTAACTGTACCTTGTTTTATCAAGAAAAAACTGAAGGAATCCGGGTATTTGTGAAAGGGCAATATAAAGATTATTCTTATTTAATTTCTCTGAGTGACGCAGAAAGCACATGGGGGAGTTCTGGGCGTGTCCTTTTCTGCTGCTGGCCAAGGAGGCCAGAGAAAAGTGATTGTTTTCCAGCCATGGAGCCAGTTTTGTGTTCTCTTTGCTGATGAAATAGGGAAAACAGCAAAGCATGCTCCTCTTACATTTTTGTGGACCAGATTTGAAGTAGAAAATGTTACTGCAAAGTGTGGAAATTTGAGAAGGCATGGTAACCTGGTCTGCAGTCCCTACTCTTTGTAAAACCCTTCTTCTTTCTCTTCTTTTTTTTTTTTAAGATTTATTTATTTATTAGAGAGAGAGAGAGGGAGAGTGTGCATGCACACGTGCGAGTGGGGGGAGGGGCAGAGGGAGAGGGAGAGAGAGATTCTCAAGCAGACTCCACGCTGAGCTTGGAACCTGACACAGGGCTCAATCCCACTACCCATGAGGTCATGACCTGAGGTGAAATCATGAGTCAGACACTTAACCGACTGAACCACCCAGGTACTCCACTCTTTCTCCTCCTCCTTCTCCTCTTTCTCCTGCTTCTCCTCTCTCTGCTGCTGCTTCTGCTTCTCCTCCTCCTCTCCCTGCCTCCTCCTCACCAATGATGTGTTCAAAGGCCCAAGGCTCTAAATACTGAAAATAGTCTCTTCTGGAAATGGGATGTAGACAAGATGGCAATAAAATTCTAGACAGGTTAATCTGTTCCAACCAAAGGTCTGAACATGTTTTATTGTGTTTGTGCTTAACCATGTTAGCTTCTTATTGAAAGGAATAAATGTTATTGTCTTCATTGTCTCCCTTTCTGTTGGTCTGAGAGCAAAAACTCTCATAAGCCTATGTATCTCATAGATGTGAAGGTGGAGGATGATGAAACTATGGAGTTAAAGAACAAATAGAAAAAAGGGAACTAAAAATAACCACAGTTTTGAGCTTTCCTAGAAGACGGTCTAATGGGTTACTTTAGTTAATGAGAGCAGTGCCCCTTAAACTTTAAAGGGCATGTGAATTCCCTAGGGATTATATGAAAATGCAGTTTCTGATTCAGTAAGTCTTGGGTTTGATCTGGTAATGTGTATTTCCATAAAGCTCCCAGGTGATGATGATTCTGCTCTGAGAACCACTCAGTAGCAAGACTGGAGAGTTTGGCTGGACCTCTTGGTGAAGGTAATACTTTAAAAATTTCACTAAAGATAATTTGTCAAAAGGCTAGCTAAATGTGATTTAGTTTTATACCTTCCTTAGACTTTTATTTAATAAAATTCAAAATTATTCACCAAAAATAAAAGCATTTGTCTGGCCGTATGACCCTGAAGTTTTTCATTAATTACCTCCTTAGTTCAGGTCCCTTGCTGAATACTGTGTGAACAAGTTAAATTTGTTCTCCTGCCAGATAGTAACCTAACCCAGGCTGCCATATGGTTATGTGTAAAATATCTAGGTTGTGCCTATGTTGCCATGGAAACAGACAGACCATCTGGCTTCTACTTTTGACACTGCTGGCTAGCTCAGGGACCTTGAGTACCACAACTCCAAAATTCAGCTATTTTTTTCCTTTGTAGAATGTTTGTGGGTATTTGTTTGGTGAGAGGTGAGAAAGCATTTAGTCCATTGCCCATAATTGGTGCTCAATTAATGCTTAAGGAGACTCTTTTAGGAGTAAAACTAACTAGTTTTAAGTCTTACAGGCTTTGGATAGAAGGAGTCAGAGAGGACAGGAATTGAGATTAAAACATGTCTCATAACTTAAAAGAAGGACTTCACTAAGGTGCCCTCCTTTCTCTTTAATGGTTTTAGTTGCTCAAATCTTCTACTGAAGTTCTGATCTTTTGTTTAACTTTATTAAATGCAAGTTGCTAACTACTGGGAGCACTTCCCTTTGCTTTTCTCCTATCAGCCCTAACAGAAATGAGTAAATCAGTTAAAGGACAGCAGTCTTGACCATTTCTTCTGTTTCTCTTACTTTGCAGATTATTCTTCAGCTGTTCAGAAGTTTTCTCAGACACTTCAGTCCTTTCAGTTTGATTTTATTGGAGACACTCTGACTGATGATGAGATTAACATTGGTAAGTCTTCAGCTACATGTGGCCTTGTGCCTCTTGAGGCAGTTCTGAGACCGTGAGTCTCCTAGGTTTCTGGATACAGGGAACCTGGACATCTTCATCCTCTGTGGTCTAGTGCCAATTTCATGGGAGGCTTCTTAAGAAGGATAAAGAAACACTGTCTTCCAGTCCCATTCCCCTCTCACACAAAAGCAATAAAAAGATATCCCTTAAGCCTCCATTGAGGCCTTTGAGTCAGTCAGTCTGCAGAGGACTTTTTCTTTAAAGAATCTGATACATGAAAATAGATATTTCTATAAAGGATAAATCAAAGGGTGATTTTAAAAATAAAATTCCAAAATGATTTAGAGTAACAGTCCTCTAAGGAATAAACTCTAGAATGTTTAAACGTAGCATTTATATATGTCCGCTTTTCAGACAACAGAACGTTTGACGTACCTCTTGGGAGCTGAATTTAACAACTCATCGTATGAGCTTTGTGATCCTGGACAGATACTTCCTTTTTCTGAGCCTTAGTCTTGTCATGTATAATATGTGGTTAATCTTAATATCAAGAATGTTACTAGGAAGAGATTAAACAGTGGAAGTTACTTTGTTTTGTGTTAGTTATTATGAAGTTAAAGTAGTGTCAGCAAACTCTGGCTCTTGGGCCAAATCTTGCCTGCCACCGTTTTTTGGTAAATAAGGTTTGGTTGGAACACAGCCACATTTACTCATTTAAATATTATCGAAGGGAAAAGTATTGTCTAAGGGTACTTTTGTGGTAGGACAACAATACTGAATAGAAGTGGCAGAGACTGGATGGCTTTCAAAGCCTAAAATATTTGCTCTGGTCATTTAAGAAAAAGTTTGGTAACCAGTGAGATAAGAATTAGTGTAAAGCATTTGCTAGACAAGAACATTGAACCACAAAACTATTGTGAATGATTTAATGTCACTGAAACAAGTTAGTTACACAGTTGTATTTATGAACCCCAGCATTAAAATATAATAATGTATTATTATTTAATGGTCATTGTAGTAAATATGAATCATATATAAAAATATAAAATTACCTATGATAGTTAAGATATTCCAGCCCAGAAACAATGTATTGGCTGGTATTGGCACATTATATTTTAGCTGTCTTTTGTACATGTATCTCTTTTATGTGTATACAATTTAGTTCATGCTAAATACATAATTTTATCTTTTTAACTTAACATTTTATTATAATCATCTTCCGATAGTATTTAAAATTCTTTGTAAGTTTCATGGTGGGGGACAAGGACATTGTTTTTATTCACTGCTATTACCCAGGCATGTAGAGGAGTGCCTAGCATATAGTAGATGCTCAATACATGTTTGCTGAATGAAAAAAATAATGGATGCATTCAGATCTCTTTATTATAAGAGCCATATTTGATATAATATTCAACTATTTAGCTTATTTCCAATTTTTCACTATTATAAATAATACTTCAATGAGTACTTTTATGAGACTAAGATTGATGACTGTTTTGGTAAATGTGGTGGTGTAACTAATAAAGCATACATTTGCATTTACATTATTTATTCACTTCACTTCATTTTAATTTTGTAAATCTATTTTTGTCTAAGGGCATGACTTATTTAAAAGTTAATATCATGGGCTTTAGAGTCAGATAGCCCAAATTTGAACTCTCGCTTTGGAACTTATTATCTGCGTAACCTGGGTAGGTGACTTTCCCTTTCTGAGTGTTAATTTTTCTCATCTTTGAAATAGGGATGAGATGATCAATGCCAAGTGTGCACAGTGCCTAAATACATGTTAACTGTTTAATCATTGTTAATATAATATTTGATTTCTTTGTACTCTGCAATGGACTGAATGTTTCTGTGTCCTTCCCAAAAATCATATGTTGAAATTCTAACCCCTGATATGATGGTATTAAGAGCTGGAGTCTTTAGGAGGTAATTAGGTCATGAAGGGGGAACCCCTCATGAATGGGATTAGCGCCCTCATAAAAGAGACACCAGAGGGCTCTTTTACCTTCCTTCCATCATGTGAGGATACAGAAGAAGTTGTTAGTCTGCAGCCTTGAAGAGGGCTCTCACCAGAACCTAACTATGCTGACACCCTGGTCTCAGACTTCCAGCCTCCAGAAATGTGAGAAATAAATTTCTGTTGTTTATAAGCCCCCCAGTCTATAGTATTTTGTTATAGCATCCTAAACTTAGTAAGACAGAAAGAAATCAGTACTGAGAAGTTGGGGTGCTGCTGTACCAAATACCTAAAAATGTGGAGGTAGCTTTGGAACTGAGTAATGGGAAGAATCTGCAAAAGTTTGGAGGTGCATGCTAGGAAAAACGTATATTGCCATGAATGGAATTTTAAAGGCAATTGTGGTGAGAGCTCAGAAAGAAAAAAAGGCGAGCCATAGAGAAAGTTCCCATGAACAACATGTTATTAGACAATGAAGAAAAGCGATTCTTGTTAACAAAGTAGTCAAAGAACTTGGCTGAACTGTGTTCGTATTCTGGTATTTTGTGGAAGGTAGTGTTTTCCAACTGAAAAAATTGAATATTTGGCTGAGGAAGTTTCTAAGCAAAGTGTTAAAAGAATGGCTTGGTTCCCCCTGTTTCTACTAAAAGCTGAGAAGAGAAAAATGAATTTAAGATGAAATTATTAAACAAAATGGAACGAGAACTTCAAGATGTGGACATTTCTCTGCCTGTCCATATTATAAAAAAATGACAGTGTGCTTGGAAAAGAACACCAAGGGTGTGGTGGACTGACCATTGCATAAGGAGATCAATGTGGGTGTGAACCATGGAAATAATCAACTATTCCAACAGAAGCCAGGAATAGAGATGGGATTATATGAGCAGAAACACTACCGGCTGGGACTATAGGAAACAAAAAAATGGGACAAAATGAAGGAAGACTGACTTCTTAGACCCTATAAGACCAGACCATATAGCTATTTAGCTATGAACGTGCACTATTTTTCAAAGATAAGAGAAGAAGGACTCTGAAGCCAATCCTGAGATCATCAGGGCTGCCACTTCCATCACATGCCTAAAGTGCAGAGGCCCTGGGGCCTCCAACTAGATTTGAAAGGGCGAGACCAATGTCCAAGGAGCTGTAGGGGTGGGCCCACTAAGGGTACAATACCTACCTTACCATGAATGTCAACCAATGCCGTTTAGGAAAAAGGTGTGTGAGTTTGAGCATGATGGCTTATAAACAAAAATAAAAATGACACCCCCCAGCAGTGATGCTAGTTTCTTGTGGGTGTTCGTGAGCTCCATGTAAGCTGCTAGCTGTGACACATTTGCTTCTTAATGTATGCTTTACAACAACACTTTAACTGTTACCAACTCCAGAAACTCATAGTTATCATCTGATCATTGCCTTTAGGGATGATGACTCATGAATTGACCTTAATTGATGGGGACTGAAAAAAGATTTTGAGACTTTAATTGGCCTGTCATAGTCATCCTTGTTGAGTGTGTCATTTTGAGAGCTGGGATTTGTGGTGGTAGTGAGAAGAACAACCAGTGCTCCAACACTTTAAGGTGAGGCTCCTTGGAGGCTTTGAGAAGACATATTAGAGACCCTACTGGGAGGGCACTGTTAGGAAAGAGCAGTTGTTTTGGAAGCTGAGACAGGACAGTGTGCCATACCCTCCAATTGCCAACTAGCAATTAGCCCAGAGTGAATAGATCTTCCGTTTAACTGGAAAAATTGGTAAAAGTGCAGTTATGATAGAATTTTGGGTTGAGATTTAGATTTCACATTATATATGAAGAGGGCCTTGAAGTTCTTTTCATAATGCATTTTTTATGATGGCTACAAAATGTGACTCAGTACCATTAACCCCCTTATGGATACCAGTTGTCTAACAGAGATGGTAGTGATTCCTAGAGGATGTGAGCAAAACCTGAGACTTCTCTGAGGAGTCCCTTCCCTTGATCATCAGCACTAGTAACTAACTTAAGTAGTCTGTATATAATAGGGACAAGTGAGAAGTGTCTTACTGCCCTGATGACATTTGTCCCTGCTCTAGAGCAAGACATCTATGCCTTCAGTTGGCATTGCCTGGCTTTTTCTCTACCTCTGTATCTCAGTAACCAAAGGAAGTCTCAGGTGTTTAGGTAGTTTTGTGTATACTTCAGCTTTATTAGTGATGGGATCTTAGCACTATTACCCAAGTTTGTTGGGCCTCTGTTTTCCTCATCTATAAAGCAGGAAGTATAATCTATTTCACATGACTGTGGGGAGTAAATCAGATAAATACATATACCAGAGAGTATATATAAATCACTGGGCTCAGTGTCTGACTTATGATTGGTGCTCAGTATCTCATAGTTGTTACCAGAAAGGCGGTAGAACCTAAGTTTTGGAAAATCTCAGTTTGAGATTATACTTCTTAAATAACTGTGAAAGAAAATGTAAAATAAAATACTAGTATTCCAGGAACCTTAGAGAGTATCTAGCTTAGTTATTCCTAATATATGTCAGAGTGACCTGAAGCTCTTATTGATCCATCCAGAGTCTCAGGACCTCTCTTAGATCGAATGAATCGGAATCTCTGTAGTGGAGCCCAGGGCTCTGATTTCTACACAGTGATCATAACATCAGTGAGCATTTTGGAACCCCATGTCAGTTTTCAGGATTTTTCAAACTGTTCCTTGGATCTTCAATTTCTCCTATCCACCAAAGCTCAAATGAAGCATGTAAGAATTTACTTGAAAAATTGAATTTCCAGGTTAAAAAAAAATAAGCTGATACTTTCAGAGTGCTTACCAAGTACCACGTCTTGTTTTAAGCACTTCACATAAAGTGATGACAGGCAGAGACAGAGAGGTGCATACACACACACACACACACACACACACACACACACACACACACAGCAAGAGAGGGAGGGAGGGAGAAAATGAGAATATACTAAGCTGGTTTAGGAGAAGGAAGGGAAAAATGAAGGGGAGGAATCAGAGGGGGAGACAAACCATGAGAGACTATGGACTCCGAAAAACAAACTGAGGGTTTTAGAGGGGAGAAGGGTGAGGGGATGGGTGAGCCCAGTGATGGGTATTAAGGAGGGCATGGATTGCATGGAGCACTGGGTATTATATGCAAACAATGAATCTTGGAACACTGCATCAAAAACTAATGATGTATTATTTTATGGTGACTAACATATGATTTGTCTTTTTCTGACTGACTTATTTCACTTAGCATAACACACTTTAGCTCCATCCACATCATTGCAATATCAAGATTTCATTCTTTTAGGAGCCAAGTAATATTCCATTGTGTATGAGTGTGTGTTTATGTGTGTGCATGTATATAGATAGATATATATGTGAACACAAAAAATATACACACATGCACGTGTATACACAATATATATGTATATGTACATATATATATATTCTCATATCTTCTTTATCCATTCATCTTCTTCATCAGTCAGTGGACATTTGGCCTCTTTTCATAATTTGACTATTGTTGATAATGCTGCTATAAACATCAGGGTGCACGTATCCCTTCAAATTAGTGTTTTTTTTTTTTTTATCTTAGGGTAAATACCTAGTAGTGCAATTGCTGGATCATTGGGTACTTCTATTTTTAACATTTACGTGAACCTCCATACTGTTTCCAGAGTGGCTGCATCAGTTTGCATTACCACCAACAGTGTAAGAGGGTTCCTCCTTCTCTGCATCCTTGCCAACATCTGTTGTTTCCTGTGTTGTTAATTTTAGCCATTCTGAAAGGTGTGAGATGATATCTCATTGTAGTTTTGATTTGTATTTCCCTGATGATCAGTGATGTTGAGCATCTTTTCATGTGTCTGTTGGTCATCTGAATGTCTTCTTTGGAAAAATGTCTATTCATGTCTTCTGCCCAATCTTTAACTGGATTATTTGTTTTTAACCATTTATCAGACATGTCATTTGCAAATATCTTCTCCCATTCTGAAGATTGCCTTTTAGTTTTATTGATGGTTTCCTTTGGTGTGCAGAAGTGTTTTATCTTGATGAGGTCCCAATAGTTTATTTTTCCTTTTGTTCTCTTGCCTCAGGAGACATATCTAGTAAGAAGTTGCTATGGCTGATGTCAAAGGGGTTATTGCTTGTTGTGTTCTCCTTTAGTATGTTGATGGTTTCCTATTGCATTTAGGTCTTTCTTCCAATTTGAATTTATTTTTGTGTATGATGTAAGAAAGTGGTCCAGTTTCATTCTTTTGCATGTTGCTGTCCAGGTTTCCCAACACCATTTGTTGAAGATACTGTCTTTTTTTCCATTGGATATTCTCCCCTGCTTTGTCAAAGATTAGTTAACCTTATAGTGTAGTCTATTTACATTCAGAGTAATTATTAAAGATACTTATTACTTAGTGCTACTTTATTATTTGTTTTGTTGTTTCTGGATTTTCTCTGTTCCATTCTAGTCTTTGTTGCTTTTGGTCTTTCCTGCCTACTCAAAGAGTCCCCTTTAATATTTTTTTATTATGTTCAGTTAGCCAGCATATAGTACATCATTAGTTTTTGATGTAGTGTTTAGTGATTCATTAGTTGCATATAACATCCAGTGTTCATCACAATATGTGCCCTTTAATATTTTTTTCAGGGCTGGTTTAGTGGTCATGCACTCCTTTAGTTTTTGTTTGTCTGGGAAATTCCTTATCTTTCCTTCTATACTGAATGATAGCCTTGCTACTGATTAGAAAGGAATTAATCTCTTGAGGACTTTTCTTGATTTTTTTTTCTGTAAAACTGGTTGGATCATTTTTTGAGAGGGGGTGGCAAAGGTCAGTCAGTTGTTTTAGCATCAGGCATCTTATTGCTTCTGACGATACTTCCTATAAGGCATCTTAAAAGAAGAGGGATACCTAAAGTTAAAAAGAGAAATACTAATATCAAAGTGTGTATTAAAGAAAAGATCCAGGAGTTAAACCCTGAAGTTTCAGTGGTTTCTAAGAGGTCAGTGGGGAAAAATCTTTCAACTGTTGTACTGTACCACTCCTGGAGTTTCTTGAAGCTCCCAAGGTGGGTGCCAGTGTTCTAGGTGACATTGTCCATAGTCTTGGCTACCTTTCATATAAGGGCATGCATAAACTGAATGTTTCACCAGACTTCCTTAATCTAGACAATGTCTTCTCCAGGGAGAGTCTAGCTCAATGCATGGTCTCCTGTTGTGGTGAGCCCTTAGAGGTTTATACCAAGTTATCAGGCTTTATTTCACAGGTCTTCTTCAGATCTTAGGGAAAGGGCCAGTTGTAAGGCAACCTGAAATCCTTATAGGAAACGTCTCTCAGGTTTTAGTTCTTCATGAGTCTGAGTCAGATGAGAGGGGAAAATTGGAATTGTTAGTTTAGAGGATTATAACTAGATATTAAATAAAATAGAAAGGATTGAAAATTTGGTATTTACAAATTGGGCACGATAGCAGGATCCAGTCTGATATACAGATAGGTACCAAAACTGTTTTTTTTTTTTTTTTTTTTTTGACAGAGAAGGGGAGAAAGCCAGTGAAATCTCTACCAGGCAAGATAGAATTTGCATGCTCATAAATTATCCACAATTAACAAAAGGTGCAAAAGCTCAGCTAGCTCAAAGACAAAAAACGGCAAAACCGATAATCCAAAAGGGTGTGCTATGGACAATGCATTGTTATCCATTAAAACAAAATTTCTCTCTTTTGATTAAAGTTAATCTCAAAGATAAATTACTCTTTTTTTTAAAGATAAATTACCCTTAATCAAAAAATAAGGCTGGTATTCCTAGATTTGTCCTGATTATTTATACAGTTGTAACGAAGATGGTAATTTGCCATGTGGGTCTATTTAAATTTGCTTTGCCAGAGTTTTCATAAAGACTCTCAGATTGGGTTTGTAAAACCTCTTGAGGCTAAGAACCCAATCTAAGAATTAAATCTACCAGATTTCACCTGTATTACATATAAATTTGGATGAATTTCTTTCTTCTCTAGATCCCTAAAAATATCCTAAAGTGTTTGGGCCTGCCAAGAGGAGATATTCCTACTTACATATAAGACTGGAAATTGTGTAACCAGGTATCAGCTTGGTTTCCCCAAGAGGGCTTTGTATTCATTGGCTCTATAAAGTCAACCTTTCCTCCTTAAAAATATCTGGTCACATATATCTGATTCAATGAACATCATTTTCAGATATATCATTCCAGGCAAGGCTTTGGTTGCATAACTAATGTTTTCAATCCTGTCTTGATAACAAAGAGGTCAGGCTGTCATTAAACCTATGCAAATAATTATATATTTTTGGAAATAAGAATATTTAATGTGAATTTCTTAATCATGGAGAGGTGTTGGAAGAGAGAATAAGATATCATTTAGAAATGTTTCATTTCATTTTATAAAAGCATAATCCATTAATTGTTATGACATATATAGCTTATGAAATAAGAGAAATGAGTTCCTTATATTTCCAAAAATGGAACATTGTATAATCAGTAATATTCTGAACAAAATCCTCAGTCATCCTTCATTAGTTTATTTAGTCCTAAGAAATTAATTCTTGTTCCATTTCATTGTGCATTAACAGTGACATTAACTCACCTGATTCTCGATTAGAGTTCTTGAAATCCTGACTCAGTTCACTCGTATAACCTCAAAGTCCTTTAAAAAGTGCCATCAGAAGCATGTACATAGAAATACATGGTACAGCCCTTTTCCATGGTGTTCTGAGAAAATTCTTCTTTGTTAACAGTGAAGTACTCTGGCTTGTAGCCCATTGCTTTGTTTTCTTGGGTGCGCCGGTTTAAAATATAAAAAAAATTATAGATGATGTAAAGATTTAAATGACTGTGGCTTACTACTAATCATTTTCAAAAGTGAAAGATCTGATGAGAGTTCATTACAAGAAAGATAATGCAACTGACAAAGACATGTGGTTGTCTCTGTGACATTCAAAACAACATAAAAGTCAATCTAAGAAAAGATTTTAGACAAAATATCTATAAACATAATGATTTCTATTTTCAAGGAGTGGATATTAAATGTAATTTATAAAAATGGATGAATACAATCTTTACAAAGGAAAAAATCTCCAGATATAACAATACTGATATAACAATCATATAGTTAGAATATACCAAGAATACATCAAGAATAGCAAGTAAAGAAAATTAATAATCTGGAATAGGTCCCAAATATCTATATATTGATAAGGTAGCATAGATAAATGATATGTCTCCAGTTTAAACCACTAACTTGACAATGCTAATTTCATATTATAGGAGTAATGTTGCAATCAAGTTAACATTAGAAAATAAGTTAAAACTGATAACACTATAGTGTTGTCTAATATTAGGCAAGGCAGCACTGGGACTCTGATAAATAGAAACAAATCATGGACAAGGAAGGCATTGATAATTCTCTAGGAACTTTCTGTACAGCATACAATAGGTGAAACATGTATATTGAAATGTTTAGTGCATACAAATTTAAACTAGGGAAGGCTAAGCATTTTTTTTTTCTGTTTTGACAGTGCTTCCTGTGCAACACAGATGATAAAACCAAAAGCACCAAAGCTGTGTACTGGACTTTTAAGGATGTGGTGTATTCAGATTATTGCCATTAGGGAGAAACTTAATTAATGAGGAACATTTCAAAGAAAGGAAACGTGGGGTATTATAGGGGTGAGTAGACAAGGGAGCCATCTGTTAGTCTTATGGGAGTCACGAGGAGGGATGAAGATGGGTCTTATATTTGAAGGCACGATGGTCCTTAGCAGGTTAGCTGTTTTGCAGAATACAAAAGGGTGAGAGGCATGTCTTGACAGTTGCTGCTTTCCTGGAGCCCAAGGCTCAGATAAGGGTTAGCATTTACCTGAATGTTGACATTTAACTTCTCTATGTTAAGACAGAATATGAATAGCTATCATTTGATGAGTAGCTACCATGTGCAAAATGCTTTGCCTGTATTATCTAATTTTCAGAGCATTTCTAAGGAGATAGACAGGCTAATGGAGGTTAAAAAACTTGCCCAGCATAATATAGCTAATAATTAGCTTGAGTGGAATTTAAAGTCAGTTCTTGATTCTAAAGTTTATACATACATGCTTTCCACGCAACGAATTACAATTATTTACAATTACAATTATTTGCGATTATTCCTTCCACTCCTTTTCTTTGGTCTAAGCATAATTTTCTTCTATACATAGTTATGATCATATTTTATGTACACTTTTTATGTACAATTTTTGTATTCTTTTTTCATATAATGTTTCACCTTAAGCATTTTGTCATGTTTATAGAATGTGTACTGCTCCTTTTTAATGACTGTAGTAATAGTCCATTAAGTAGATGTACTTAATCATTCCTCAATCATTGGATATTTTTTTTGTTTACAGTTATTCATTATCATTAATAATGTTGAATGCCCACCTTTGGGCATTGGTTTCTTCCTTTGTATTCAGGATTAGTTTTTAGGTGTGGTTTCCTAGAAATGAATTTACTGGCTAATAGAGTATAAAGAGTTTTAAGCCTTTTGATCCATATTGTCATCCTTCATTGAAAATTTACAACCCTTTTGGATGACAGGATACAATAGTGTAAGGAAGTGTTGATCTTGCTGAACCTCAGTTTTCTTATTAATAAAATGGTAATAATGCATAAGACCTGAGAAGCATTTAGCATATTATCTTTCCTTTCCTCTCCCTTAACTTTTTGCTCTTTCTCCCTTGAAATTTTCTAGGGATAGTTATTTTTTTCTGGACTATTGTTTTAATACTCTGGGACCAGTAGACATTATTGAAGAGTATTTGCTGGAGGAGGTCATCGAGAAGATGTGACCTCTGTACCCATGAGCTGGATCCTGGCAGTTGGAGGCTTATGTCCCCTACCCCTGTCCAAATTGCTTTCTCTGCTCCCCAAGGCTGCCACGAGGATATAGCCTTAAGATAGTGATGTGGTAGTAAGACCATCTAGACAGTATATGTGACTGAACCAAGTTAAGAGCTCTATAAAAACTTTTAAGGTCTGGTAAGTGGGTGCAGATATCTACTCATCTTACCGTCACCCAAGACAAACATTGCATGTTTGTTTCCTTTGCCTATTTAAACTATCACCTACTAATCTTTCTTCAGTTTCTCCCTGATCTCTGCTTATGCGGACCAATTTTAGGATTGTTGTAGTTCTGTAAAAAATGCTGTTGGTATTTTGATAGGGATTGCATTGAATCGTAGATTGTTTTGGGTAGACTAGGCATTTTATTAGTATTAATTTTTTAATTTTTCCAGTGCACAAGAATGGTGTGTCTTTTCTTTTGTTTGTGTCATCTTCAATTTCTTTGATCAATGTCTTAAAGTTTTCAGAGTATAGATTTTTTACCTCATTGGTTTATTTTTTTCCTAGGCATGTTATTCTTTTTGGTGCAATTGTAAATGAAATTGTTTTCTTAATTTCTCTTTCTGCTACTTTGTTATATGTATTGAGGAATACAACTGATTTCTGTGTATTAATTTAACTAATTTCTTTATCCTGCAATTTTACTGAAATCATTTATTAGTTCTAATCGTTTTTTGGTGGAGCCTAGGGTTTTCTATATAGTATCAGGTCATCTGCAAATAGTGACATTTTTACTTCTTCCTTTCCAGTTTAGATGCTTTTTATTTCTTTTTCTTGCCTTATTCCTGCAGGTAGGACTTTCAGCACTATGTAAATGAAAGTGGTGAGTGGCCATCCTTGTCTTGTTTCTGGTCTCGAAAGAAAAGTTTCATTTTTTTCGTCATCGCGTGTGATATTAGCTATGGGTTTGTCATATATGGCCTTTATTATGTTGAGGTATGTTTTCTCTAAACCTACTTTGTTGAAAGTTATATCATAAGTGGATGTTGTATTTTTTCGGCTGCTTTTTCTATATCTATTGAGATGATTTTATGGTTTTCATCCTAGGTATCACATTTATTGATTTGTGAAAATTGAACATCCTTGCATCCCTGGAATAAATTCCACTTGATGTTAATAATCCTTTTAATGTATTGCTGAATTTGTTCAACAAGCTAATATATTTTCTAAAGGTTTTATTTATTTGAGAGAGTGTGTGCACAAGTTAATATTTTGTTAAGGATCTTTGCATCTATGTTCATCAGGGATGTTGGCCTGTAGTTTTCTTTTTTTCATAGCGTCATTGTCTGTTTTTGGTATCAAGGTAATGCTGACCTTGTAGAATGAATTTGGAAACTTTCCTTCCAACTTCTTTTTTGGAATAGTTTGAAAAGAATGAGTATTATCTCTTATTTAACTGTTTGTTAGAATTCATCTGTGAAACCTTTTGGTCCTAGATTTTTGTTTGTCGGGAGTTTTTTGATTAGCGATTCAGTTTTGTCCCTAGTAATGGGTCTATTCAAGTGTTCTACGTTTTAATTGACTTTTGGATTGTATGTTTTCAGGAATTTATCCATTTCTTCTTGGTTGTCTACTTCGTTGGTATATAATTTTTCACAATATTGTCTTATAATCCTTTTTATATTTTTTAAAGATTTATTTATTTATTTGAGAGAGAGAGAGCACAAGTAGGCAGAGTGCCAGGCAGAGGGAGAGTGAGAAACAGGCTCCCTGGGAACCTGATGAGGAGTTCAATCCTAGGACCCTGGGACCATGATCTGAGCTAAAGACAGATGCTTAACCATCTGAGCCACCCAGGCACCCCCTTTTTATATTTCTGATTTCAGTTGTTATTTGTCCTCTTTCATTCCTGATTTTATTAATTTGAGTCCTCTCTTTTTTTTTATCATTGTGTGTTAAAGGTTTATCAGTTTTTTTTCTCTTTTCAAAGAACCAGTTCTTGGTTTCATTGATCTTTTAAATATTTTTAGCCTCTATTTCATCTATTTCTACTCCAAGCTTTATTATTTCCTTTCTTCTAGTAACTTTGGATTTTGCTTGTTCTTTTCCTCATTCCTTTAGGTGTAATGTTAGATTGTTTATTTGAGGTTTGTCTTAATTTTTGAGGCAGGCTTGTATCACTATAAACATCTAAAGTAATTATGTGTAGGTATGTATTTGTTTTCATTTTATTAATTTTTTTCTGGTTGTTTTTGTAATTTTCCTCTGTTCCTTTCTTCTTTTGCTTCCTCCCCTTCTGGTTTGATGGCTTTCTTTGGTGTTATGGTTGGATTCCTTTCTCTTTATTTTTTGTGTTATCTATTGCAGGTTTTTTATTTGTGCCATTTCTGCTGAAAAACCAGTTGATAGCCTTTTGGGGGTTTCCCTTGTATATTACTGTTTGCTTTTCTCTTATTGCTTTTAAGATTCTGTCTTTATCTTCAATCTTTGATATTTTAAGTTTTGTGGTTAAGTTCATCTTACTGTGACATTAAAAAAAAATTAACCCTAAATGGCCATTTGCAGGGTTAGCTATTAGAAGGTACTATAATGACCTATAATACTTGGTTAAAAATGTATCAGTAAGAGATCTTATAGGACTTCATGTCTCAATGCCAGAAATAACCATTGCCCAAACCTGTTTTAGCTCTTGAGGGATTTTTCAATTCACTATAGACATGAGCAAAGAATAGCGAATGAGACTTTTTTTTTTTAATTTTATTTTATTTTTTCAGTGTTCCAAGATTCATTGTTCATGCACCACACCCAGTGCTCCATGGAATACGTGCCCTCCTCAATACCCACCACCAGGCTCATCCAAACCCCCACCCCCCTCCCCTCCAAAACCCTCAGTTTGTTTCTCAGAGTCCACAGGCTCTCATGTTTCGTCTCCCCCTCCGATTTCCCCCAATTCACCCTTCCCTTCCTTCTCCCAATGTCTTCCATGTTTTTCCTTATGCTCCATACGTAAGTGAAACCATATGATAATTGACTCTCTCTGCTTGACTTATTTCACTCAGCATAATCTCTTCCAGTCTCGTCCATGTTGATACAAAAGTTGGGTATTCATCCTTTCTGATGGAGGCATAATATTCCATTGTATATATGGACCATAGCTTCTTTATCCATTCGTCTGTTAAAGGGCATCTTGGCTCTTTTCACAGTTTGGGGATTGTGGCCATTGCTGCTATGAACATTGGGGTACATATGGCCCTTCTTTTCACTACATCTGTATCTTTGGGGTAAATACCCAGCAGTGCAATTGTAGGGTCATAGGGTAGCTCTATTTTTAATTTCTTAAGTAATCTCATAACTGTTTTCCAAAGTGGCTGCACCAACTTGCATTCCCACGAACAGTGGAAGAGGGTTCACCTTTCTCCACATCCTCTCGATGAGCTTTGGAGGAGGAGAATGAAGATAGAGACTATGAGACCTTTTGAAGAAATGAAAACATCAGTTGAGGGAAGCAATTAGACAGAGAAAACTATGTGATATGGATACTTTGACTGTGACAGCAGTCACATTATTATCTTACAGTAGTTAGAGCATTGAATTCATGATCCCTCTGACTGAGCAGCTAACTGTATGACCTTGACATCTTTGAACTCTAGTCTCCTTATGACTCAATCAAGGTAGTTGGACTAAAATAACACGTAGAAGTCTGAGCCTTTTCCATAGTAGATGACCAGAATGTAAAAAAATATCTTTACTTTTTGCTTGTTGACATATAACTCAGTGGGCTTTTAAAGTCTTCTAGCCACCATTAGGTGGTTTATTTACTAAAATAAACTTATAAACTTATAAGGTCTTTTAGAGGCTAGAAATCGAACAAATGGTTTTCCTTGATTCAGGTACTGAATTTTAAATTGATTCAACAATCACAGAATTCTTGTTAGTTCAAAGTAAGGATCAGAAAGCTCTGACCAGGTTACCTCAGTGGGAATGGTTGAGAAATGACCTCGGAAAAGTTGCTCTTTCATAAAAGCGATAAAAAAAAATAACAAACATTTCCAAAATCAACTTTTTAAGAGCTCTGTAAATTAACCAAAATTTGAAATAATATAAGGTGTGCTTGTTGAAGAAAAAGAGCTGAATAATTGGGGCACCTGGGTGGCTCAGTGGGTTAAAGCCTCTGCCTTCGGCTTAGGTCACCATCTCAGGGTCCTGGGATCGAGCCCCGCATTGGGCTCTCTGCTCAGCGGGGAGCCTGCTTCCCCCTCTCTCTGCCTGCCTCTCTGCCTACTTGTGATCTCTCTCTTTCTGTCAAATAAATAAAATAACATCTTTAAAAAAAAGAGCTGAATAATTAAAAGATCAGTGAGCTTCTTGGTGTTTTGCCCTATTTTCTACACTCCACAGTGGCTTTGAAAACTAACAGCTGGATAGTTATGGAAGCTGTGAACACCACCATTTTAGCAGCCACTAGAGAGGGCAGAATGAGATTGAAGCTCCCCTAAAGCTGAAAAACATTACTTGTAGGGGTTTCCGTATTTGCATTGACTCCGAGATGGCTTACTACAAGTGGGTTTTTCCTCAGAGCATTTGTCAAAGCAATTAATTGGTAGTAATTATTTAGTACTGCAGCTTTCTTAGGCTGCATAAAGTGTGATAGCAAACAAGAAGCCAAACAATAAACTTAAAAAGAAAAAACTGGAGAATGAGATGTCCATAGAGAGCTTGGAAAGTTACAACATATCCCTAGAAATATAGAAGATCATGTACATGTGTAGGGTTTTGCTCAGATGCACATTTTGTGCCTGTTTATAAAAGTCTTGAGAAAGCTCTATTCTCTTACTTCTGGCTGAATTTGAAGCTCTGGGCAGGAAGACTAAGACAGAGTTATAAACTATCTGTCTGAATGTTGAAGGCACTAACCAACACACACAAGAGCCCTTTAACATTGGCCACAGCAACTTCTTTCAAGACACATCTCCAAAGGTAAAGGAAACAAAAGCAAAAATGATGGGGCGCTTGGGTGGCTCAGTGGGTTAAAGCCTCTGCCTTCAGCTCAGGTCATGATCTCAGGGTCCTGGGATCAAGCCCCGTATCGGGCTCTCTGCTCGGCAGGGAGCCTGCTTCCCCCTCTCTCTCTGCCTACTTGCGATGTCTTTCTCTCTGTCAAATAAATAAAAATCTTAAAAAAAAAAAAAAAAGCAAAAATGAACTTTTGGGACTTCGTCAAGATAAAAAGCTTTTGCACAGCAAAGGAAACAGTCAACAAAGAGGCAACCCCCAAATAATCTTGAGAAAGAACAATGTTGGGGAAAAAAAAAAAAGAACAATGTTGGAGTACACACACCTCTCCATTTCAAAACTCATCACAAAGGATTTGTTATCAGAAATGTGTGGTACTGGCATAAAAATAGACATAGAGATCAGTGGAATAAAACTTGAGTCCAGAAGTAATTCCTTATTTTATGGTCAATTGGTTTTTGACAAGACTGCCAAGATCATTTATTGAGGGAAAGAATAGTCTTTTTGATAAATGGTGCTGAGATAACTGGATAGACATGTGTGAAAAAATGAAGTTGGGCTTTTACCTTACAGCATATATAAAAGTTAACTCAAAATGGATCAAGGAGTTAAACGTAAAAGCTAAAACTATAAATCTCTTAGAAGAAAAAATAAAGATATTCACAACCTTGACTAAGCAGTGGTTTCTTACGTAAGACCACAAAAAGTACAAGCAATAAAAGAAAAAGTAGATAAGCTGGATTTTAACAACATTTTAAACTTTTTTTCTTTAAAGGAGACTATAACGAAAGTGAAAGAAACCCATGGAAGACAAGAATATTTTGCAAATTACCTACCTGATAAGGGACTTTTTTCCAGAGTATATAAAGTACTCTTACAACTCTATAATAAAGACCAGTAGCCTAATTACAAAATGGGCAAAATAATGGAATAAACATTTATCTGAAGAAGATAATTAAATGGCCAATAAGCACATGCAAAGATTCTTAATACCATTGTGAATTAGGGTAAAACAAAACCACAGTGAGATACCAGTTCAAACCCACTAGGATTGTGGGTAACACAAAGACAGGTAATAACAAATATTGTCAAGGATGTGGAGAAATTGGAACCCTCATACTTTGCTTTTGTTCACATAAAATTGTGGAGATGATTTGAAAAACAGTTTTGGCAGTTCTTCAAAAAGTTAAACGTACAGTTACCATATGATTCAGCAATTCCATGCCTAGATATATACCAAAATAATGGAAAACATCCACACAAAATATGTACACACATGTTCATGGATGCATTATTCAGAATAGCCAATGAAGGACATATGTGTCCTTCAATTGATGAATGGTCAAACAAATGTGATACAGCCATACGATGGAACATTATGTAGTAATAAAAAAAGAAATATTGATCATACAACATGGCATAACCTTGAAAACATTATACTAGGTCGAAGAAAGTCACAAAAGACCACATATTGTACGATTTCATATATATATGTGTATATATGAAACGTCTAGAGTAGGCAAATCCATGGGGATAGGAAGTAGATGAGTGGTTGCCTGAATGTAGGGGGAAGATGGAAATGGTGAGTGATGCTAATGAGTTTGTTATTTCTCTTAGGGTTGATAAAAATGATCTGAAATTATGTAACAGTGGTGGTTGCACAACTTTGAGAATATACTAAAAACCACTGAGTTGGATACTTTACAATGGTACATTTTATGGTATGTAAGTAATATCTCAAAAAAGTGATGTTACCATTTAGCTAAAGCTAAATATTGTCAAATTTTTCATTTTTTTCCTCATGAATGATGAACTCTTGAGAAAGAACCCTTGTTCTTTCTCAAGATTATTTGGCTATTCTAGGTCCCTTGAATTTCCATATGAAATTTTAAAAACCTACCTGCTGGTAGGAGTAGCTTCCCCCATCTCTGTTTGATAATCTCTTCAGATGGTATTTAGTAACCTAATCTCCAGTTATCTCTACCTGGAGAGTTGTGGGCAGTCAGACAGTGGAAAGATCTTAGCTCTGGCAGCAAGACAGGTCAGAATTTGATAGGTAGGATTGTCATTTTCCGTCCTGCATGACCTTGAACAAGTTGCTTAGCTTCTGTGAGCCTTCGTATTCTCATGTTCAATTTAAGGATAATAGCATGTCCCTAATAAAGTTATTGTGAGTATTAAGCTGTCAGCCAAAGGGCTTTATCCATTTACGTTTCAGGAAATTAACTTTTTCCTTTAAATGTTCCAATATGACATGCATTGTATTTCTTTTACAGGCACACTGATCTTGCCTGGAAAAATGCTAGAATAAGAAAAAAATCTCCCTGACTCCTTTTGTAGTGTTAACCTTAATAATAAAGCAGTTACTTTATCAGCAAAAAATGGATTTATTTGAAAGAATTGCAATTCAGGACAAGTAAGTTATGGCAAAGTAAGTTATGGCAAAGTAAGTTATGGCAAAACTATAGGCAAGTTCAATAAGCAAAGGAAAGAAACGTTATTTTATGGAGAAGGAGTAAGTTAAGAGGGGTTGTTTAAGTCCACTGGAAAAAAGCAAGAGTTTAGGCTAATGATTGTTTCTCCTTGGCTGAGTTGCAGGGGTAGTTGATATCTGTAGGAGATGCAATGTACATCTTTCCCTGTTAAGGCCTGTAATTGATGATTCTTTCCTGCTGAGGAATCTTCTCTTAGGGGTCTGTAATTGACAATTGGTCCCTTAATTGACATTGAGTGATATGCCTCCCCCTTCCAGCCCTTCCTTCTAAAGCACCCTGAGTTCACTTTAGTTAGGTTTCCCTTTATTAATTTTCACAGTAGCATACGGTATTTGCGACAGGAGGTCAGAGAACATTTCCATTTTTTTTCCTATTTACTCTTCCTGATTAGGGTATTTTTTTTTTCCTCTATGTTGAGCTTGAGCTTTTAATTTGCAGTGTTTCCAAAGGTGACCTCCCTGGGTATGTGGAGCAACTTGATTCTCAGAAGAAAAGAATGTCATTGGTGTCCTGTATTGACCCAGAACTTAGTTTCTTTGGTACTAGGAGTTCTGGATTAGTTGTCCAGTTCTCTTGGGAAGGGAAATCTATTTTTGATTAAAAATTTTAATATGAATATATTTATTTTCTAGGCTTTCAGTATGTTTTCTTTAATTCAGATACCATTTGAGAATATACTTCCTGTTTCTTGTGAGAAGTTGTGAACTTTAATAGTTACCAGAATTTGAAGGGACACTAAAGACTATTTAACTCATCTTTCTTTTTATATGTGAAGACCATGAAATCCAAGAAGTTACTTGCCCAGTCACCTTGCCAGTAGGTGGCAGAAGTGGCAGTAGAAGAGTAGAAAGTTGGGAGCGGGGAGAAGAGGTTAGATTTATTGCTTACTGTGTGTTGGCACTTTACATTTATCTTATTTATCTGATTTAGTTTTTATAGCAACAGTCTCAGATAGATATGCCTCTTTGACAAGTGAGGCAACTGAAACTCAGTTAAGTTATCAAAAGTTGTACAGCAAGAAGATAATAAAATGTGGCTGCAAGTCCAGCTCTCTCTCTCTCTAAGTCATGCTCTTTTTATTTCACTAAGCTGTGCCCTAAACTAGAATCCTCTTTATCTATCACCCTAATTAATAATAGATGTTTCTATCATGTCACATGCCCTTCTTATCTATAATCCCACAATAACTCTTAAGGAACTTGAGGAAAAACAAAATTAGAATGCAGGGAGATGGAATTTATCTTAATATTAAGGAAGGAAATTTAAATAAAGACAACCTGAAAGCAAGGAATAGCCTGCATTAGGAGAGAGTGAACCCTGTCATTTAGGTGACTTACAGTACTGGGCAAACTAGGACTTGGGGTTTTCCTGGAATAAGGGGCTTCCAGTTTTATAACTGTGACAGTCTTTGGCATAATAAGACAAGTTGGTCATCACTACTGTCACTGGAAGTGTGTCAGCATAGATTGGATAGTTCCGCAAGGTTTGAAGCATTGCATGAAGAGTTGGATAAGACCATCTGAGTTCCTTCTGTTACTATAGAACAAGATGTTTACCTTGTTGTTTTTGTTTTTGGAGCTAATGTCCAAATTCTGATAAAATTAGGTCAGAAGGCTGGTAGTTAAACATATAATAACAACACAAAAAAGAAACAAAAGAGTACCTGGGTCTTACTGCTCTCTGTATAGCATAACATAGTTTTATTATTGTTATTTTGTTTTGTTCATTCATTTTTGTGTTATTTTAATATAAGAATATACTCTTGGGTAGTTAAGCTTTATTTTCTGACTCAGCCTCTGAGTGTTCACCACTGCAATTGTATTGTATCAATCAAGCTATCTGACACTTAGCAAGTGAATCTGGGCTTAAATGGTCTGGATGGGGGGGGTGGTCGGCAATGGTATCTCAGCTTCCCAGATGATTCTAATATGTAGCCAGTGTCAAGTATCACTACCTTAAATCAAAGAAGGAACAGAACTAACATTTATTGGATCATTGTCATGTATTCTGGGAGCTATACTTGATGTTATCTTGCTTAATCATCAAATAACTCTGTGAGATAGGAATTACTATTTCTAGGCAAGGAAAGTTGGTCTCAGAGAATTTGAGTAATTTGTCAAAGGTCATAGCTAGTATGTCGAATGTGCTTTTTAATTAGCCATAGTGCTTCTAAAAACAAGAAAAAACACTCAAACTTTATAAAATCTGCTGTCAATTCATTATTCAATTATATCTCCATAACGACTCTGCCGTAAGAATTACTAATAGCCGGGGCGCCTGGGTGGCTCAGTGGGTTAAAGCCTTTGCCTTCAGCTCAGGTCATGATCTCAGGGTCCTGGGATCAAGCCCCACATCGGGCTCTCTGCTCAGCAGGGAGCCTGCTTCCCCCTCTCTCTGCCTGCCTCTCTGCCTACTTGTGATTTCTCTCTCTCTTTCAAATAAATAAATAAAAACTTTTAAAAAAAAAGAATTACTAATAGCCTCATTTTACAGATGGAGAAGTTGAGGCATGGAGGGTTAAATTGAGAAATTTGTCTAGGTTGTTAAGTAGTGGAGCAGGGATTCAAACTCAGGTCTCAAGATTTTAGCTCTGCTTTTTTTTTTTTTTTTTAATACAGCAAACCCATTGCCCCTCCCCTAATCATTTTGCTTGTCCATGAAATGAATGAAGTCCTAGCTACTCCTAAGGATGTCTGTGAGGATTAAATCAAATACTAGCTATGAAAGAACTCATGGAAAACCACAGGCCAATATTCCTGATGAATACAGATGTAAAAATTCTCAACAAAATATTAGAAAACAGAATTAAGAAGCACATTGGAAGGACCATACACCAGGGTCAAGTAGGATTCATCCCTGGGGTGCAAAGATGGTTCAACAAATGCAGATCAATAAATTTTATATATTACATTAATAGAATGAAAGGTAAAAATCAATAATCATTTCAATTGATACAGAAAATTCATTTGACAACTCTCAAAAGCAAAAGGCCAGGATCAGAATTCATAGGTGAATTCTATCTAATATTTAAAGAAGGTCTAAGGCCTGTTTTTCTCAAACTATTCCAAAAAGTGCAAGAGGAAGGAAAACTTTATTCTGTGAGACCATATTACCCTGATACCAAAACCAAATAAAGATACCACAAAAAAAGAACTATCGGCCAATATCTCTCATGAATATAGATGCAAAAATCCTCAACAAAATATTAGCAAACCAAATCAAATGATATATTAAAAAATCATACACCACGATTAAGTGGTATTTATTTCTGGGATGCAAGGTGGTTCAATATTTGCAAAATAATCAATGTGATACATCACATCAATAAGAGATAAGAGATAAGATATAAGAACAATATGATCATTTCGATATAGAAAAAGCATTTGACAGTGTACAATATCCATTCATGATAAAGTCCCTTTGCAAAGTAGGTCTAGAGGGAACATACCTCAACATAATAAAGGCCTTATATAAAAACATACAGCCAATATCATACTCAATGGTGAAAAACTGAGAACTTTCGCCCCTGAGGTCAGGAAGAAAACAAGGATGTCCACTCACCACTTTTATTCAACATAGTATTGAAGTCTTAGCTACAGCAATTAGACAACATAAATAAATAAGAGGCATCTAAATTGGTAAGGAAGAAGTAAAAATGTCACTATTTTCAGATGACATGATACTCTATATAGAAGACCCTAAAGACTCCACCAAAAAACTACTAAAACTGATAAATGAATTCGGTAAAGCTGCAGAGTACAAAATCAATGTACAGAAATCTGTTGCATTCCTGTACATTAATAATGAAACAGCAGAAAGAGAAATGAAGGAATCAATCCCATTCACCGTTGCACCATAAACAATAAAATATCAAAGAATAAACTTAATGAAAGCGGTGAAAGTTACCACTGAAAACTATACTCTGAAAAGTTATACTCTGAAAACTATAAAACACCTATGAAATAAATTGAAGGCAACATAAATAAATGGAAGTCCATTTCATGCTGATGGGTTTGAAGAACAAATATTGTTAAAATGTCTATACTACACAAAGCAATCTACAGATTTACTTCAATCCTTATCAAAATACCAACAGCACTTTTCACAGAATAATCTTAAAATTTGTATGGAATCACAAAGACCTCTAATAGCCAAAGCAATCTTGAAAAAGAAGAACAAAACTGGAGATATAGAATTTTCAGATTTCAATTTATATTACAAAGCTATAGTAATCAAAACAGTATGATACTGGCATAAAAATAGACACATAGGTCAATGCAACAGAACAGAAAACCCAGAAATTAACACATTATTATATGGTCAGTTAATCTTTGACAAAAGAGGAAAGAATATCCAATCAGAAAAAAGTGTCTTCAACAAATCGTGTTTGAGAAAACTGGACAGCAATATGCCAAAGAAAAGTAGTCCAAAACTGGACTACTTTCTTTCACCATACACAAAAATAAACTCAAATTAGATTAAAGGCCTAAATGTAAGACCTGAAACCATAAAAACCATTACAGAGAGCACAGAGAGTGATGTCTCTGACATCAGCTGTAGCAACATTTTTCAAGATATGTGCCCTGAGGCAAGGTAAATAAAAGCAAAAATAAACTATTGGGAGTACATTAAAATAAGTTTCTGCACAGCAAAGGAAATAATCAACAAAACTAAAAGGCAACCCACCAAATGGGAGAGGATATTTGCAAATGGCATATCCAATAAATGGTTAGTATCCAAAATATGTAAAGAACTACTACAACTCAGTGCTTAAAGAACAAATAATCCAATCAAAAACAAGTAGAAGACATGAACAGACATTTTTCCAAAGAAGACATAAATATGGCCAACAAACACATGAAAAGTTGCTCAATATCACTCATTATCATGAAAATGCAAATCAAAACTACAATGAGATATCACCTCACTCCTGTCAGAATGGCTAAAATAAAAAACACAAGAAATAAGCATTTATGAAAGTGTACAGAAAGAGGAATCCTTTTGCACTATTGGTGGGAATGCAGATTGGTACAACCATTGTAGAAAACAGTATGGAGGTTCCCCTCAAAATTAAAAATAGAACTACCCTACAATCCAGTAATTGCACTACTGGATATCTACCCCTGAAATATGAAAACATTAATTCAAAGGGTTATATGCACCTCTATGTTTATAGCAGCATTATTTACCATAGCCAAATTATGGAAGCAGCCCAAGTGTCCATTGATAGATGAATGGATAAAGAAGATATGGTATGTGTGTATTAATATTTTATCTGTATATATATGTATCTAGATATGTATAATGGGATATTATTCGGTCATAAAAAAGAAGGAAATCATGCCAATTGCAATGACATGGGTAGAGCTAGAGAGTATATTGCTGAGTGAAATAAGTCAGAGAAAGATAAATACCATATGATCTCACTCATATGTGTGGAATTTAAGAAAGAAAACAAATAAGCAAAGGAATCAAAAGAGAGACAAACCAAGAAACAGACTATTAATTATAGAGAACAAACTGATGGTTACCAGAGGGGGGAATGTGAGGGGATTGGTGAAATAGGGCTTGGAATTAAAGAATACACTTATCATGATGAAAATAAAGTGAAATGAAATAATATGTTAAAAATGGTGGGGTAAAGAGATTAGTTTCGAGATAACTGCACTGAAGGACCAAAATGCTGGACTTAGGTAATCAAGACTAAATAAAGCCCAGGCATCATCTCATTGTTAAAGTTCAGTCATAAGTCAGGGCTATGGGAGTACCCTACTCAACAAAATAGATGTATTTTGGAAAGTTGGAAAGTTTGGAAATTTTCACAAATCGAATTTTTACATTTTAAATATGTTAGGAAAGTTTAGTAATTAAAGGTATCCTGAAATGAATCTTTCATAATGCTAAAGCAAACAAAACAAATATAAACTAATTGATTAACCACCAATAAAAATAATAGCTAAAGAAACACATTTGACAAAATTCAACATCCATTCGTGATAAAAACTCTCAACAAATTAGGTATAGAAGGAATGGACCTCAACATAATTAAGGCAATATGTGACAGCCCACAGCTAAGATTGTACTCAGTGTGAAAGTTCCAAAGCTTTCCTTTTAAAATCAGGAACAAGACAAATGTGCCCACTCAATCCTGCTATTTAGTATTGTACTGGAATTCCTAGCCAGATTAATTAGTTAAGAAAAAGAAATAAAAGGCATCAGAATTGGAAAGAAAGTAGTAGAATTATCTCTGTTTGATTTTATATAGAGAAAATCCTAAAGACTTCACCAGAAGAATGTAGGGTAAGGGGTGAAAGAAATCGGTGAAGGGGATAAAATTAAAAAAAAAAAAAAGATTATCTGAAAAATAAATAAAATGATTTTATTTACAACAGCATCATAACCAAAATATTTAAGAATAAATTTAACCAAGATGGTGAAAAACTTATACTCTGAAAACTATAAGGCATTGATGAAAGAAATTGAAGATTACACAAATAAATGGGAAGATATACTTCTCATGGATTGGAAGAATTAATATTGTTAAAATGTCCATACTACTCAAGGCATCTACAAATTGAATGCAATCCCTATCAAAATTCCATCACCATCTTTCACAGACTAGAACAAATAATCTTAAAATTTCTATGAAACCACAAAAGACCTTGAATAGTCAAAGCAGTCTTGAGAAAGAACAAAGGTAGAGGCATCATGCTCCCTGATTTCAAATTATACTACAAAGATGTAGTAATCAAAACAGTATGGTACTGGCACAAAAACAGATACATAGATCAATGGAATAGAAAAGCGAGCCCAGAAATAAACCCAGGCTTATATAGTCAATTAATCTAAGATAAAGGAGGCAAGAATATACAGTAGGGATAAGATAGTCTGGTGCTGGGAAAGCTAGATATTCACATGTAAAAGAATGATAGTAGATTCTAATATTACATTACTCACAAAAGTTAACTTGAAATGGGTTAGACTTAAATGTAAGACCTGAAACCATAAAATTCCTAGAAGAAAACATGGAGAAAAATCTTCTTGATAGAGTCTTGACAGTTTTTTCGATATGACACCAAAGGACAAGCAACAACATAAAAAAAATTAACAAGAGGGACTACATCAAACTAAAATTCTTGTGCACAGCCAAAGAAAAAATCAACAAAATGAAAAGGCAACCTATGGAATGGGAGAAAATATTTGCAAATCATGTCTCTGGTAAAGGGTTAATAGCCAAAACATATAAACAACTCTGACAACTCAATATTAAAACAAACAAATGAAAAACCCCCAAATAATCCAATTAAAAATGGGCAAAAGACTTGAATTGACATTTTTCCAAAGAAGATATTAAAATAGCCAAGAGGTACACGAAACTTAACATCACTAAACATAAGGGAAATGCAGTTAAAACCACAATGAGATATTCCCTCAGTTAGAATGGCTTTCATCAAATAGACAAGAGATGACAAATGCTGGCGAGGATGTGGAGAAAAAGGAACATTTGTACACTGTTGGTAGAAATGTAAATTGGTGCAGCTACTGTGGAAAACAGAATGGAGGTCCCTCAAAAAATTAAAAATAGAAGGAAGGAAGGAAAAAGAAAAGAAATATTCAACAGGCATTGAACACATTCTCCTATTGGCCTTAGGTTTGATACCTTCCTCTAGTGTCCAGCTTGGAGCACTGGTCCCTAACTTACATCATTCAGATCTCTGCCCACTTCCTGACCAAGTACTCTGATTAATTTGGTTTATTTTTATTCTGTCCTTCTAGCTGAATCCTTCAAGGAATTTGCCGAATTGCTCAACGAAGTAGAAAATGAGAGGATGATGATGGTAGGTCTCTAACACTGGATCTTGAACTGATGTCTTGGCTGATATTGGAGATTTTTCTGTCCTCACTCATTGGATTAATAGTCTGTTGTTTCAGTTTCTGTCTCATGGCTGTTTAGAACAATAAAGATATTTAGGAAATAGATCTGGTTATTCTATTTCAAACTTTTACCCTGGGAGTTTAGCATTAAGTAGAGAGAAATTAATGTGAAAATTCCATTCCTGTTCATATCAGTGAGACGGGGTTTCAAGGGACATTAAACCGAGCTATTGAACATGTGGAAAGAAATTGTGGCCCTTAATGTGTTTAAATTATTCATTTATTTATCTGTTTCTCTGCTTATAGAAATAATAATATAGACTTTATTTACATTTGACATATAATTGTTTATTTAAATCTGTGTGAAGACTTTTCCTTATATTTAAAGTCTATTTCTTAAAATAATAGACTTATTTTTAGAGCAGTTTTAGTTTTACAAAAACACTGAGTAGAGAGTACAGAGAGATTTCACATAACCCTTTTCTTCTGTTTTGATTACTGTAGCTTTGTAGTAAGACTTAATGTTAGCTATGAACTTTAGAATCAGTTTCAGTACCCACAAAATAAATTACTGAGATTTTGATCAGGATTATATTGAATCTATAGAACAAGTTGGGATAAACTGACATCCTAAAAATATTGCCTTCCTATTTATGAACATGGATTATCTCTCCATTAATTTAACCCTTCTTTGATTTCTTTCATCAGTTTTGTAGTTTCCTTACATAGATCTTGTACATATTTTATTAGATGTATTCCTAAGTATTTCATTTTTTTTGTAAATTCTATTTTATCAGCTTAAAAAATAATCTTTTTGTGTGGTCCCTAGACAGGCAGCACCAGTGTCACGTGGAAAATTGTTAGAAATGCAGATCTTCAACCCCACCCCAAACCTATTTGGACTTAAATGTGGAAGTTAACCTAAGTTGGTCAATATTTATTTTTATTAGGGGTGTGAGGGTAATGATGGAACTTTGTAGAGGGCGATGAGAGGTCTATCTTCCCTTTCTTGATAGGATGACTTCCTGCGGGTAGTTCAGTTTTGTTAAGGCTGTTTATTCAATAGCCAGAGTTCTTTAATCTGTCATTACTCATCCTTTTCAACAGTGTGATACTGGCTTCTGAGAATACTGCTACCATTTCATCTAGGCTCCTAGAGAGGTGGGATTGAAGGCAGGACTTGGAAGTAGGGGAAATAGAGACTTAGGTGCTAATAATGGCAGTGCCACTAATTGTTGATTTCAAATAAATCATGGTATTTAATTGTCTCTCTTTTTCCATATGTATAATGAGGAAAATAATCCCCACCTCCCAAGGTTGTTGTAAGAATTCCAAATGATATAATGAATATGAAAGTGTTCTATAAATAGCAAAAAACACTTATTCAGTGAGTATTGTTTGTAGTTTGCTTTTGTTACTCCCAAGATTCTGCTTATGGAAATTTGACTTGGGAATTTTTTTAGATTAAGAGACTTGCTTCTAAGGATATTAAGGAGAGACCAATATGGGTAGTCTCTGGAGTCTGGTAGATGGCCTCCCTAGCTAATCTACACTCTACTAAATGTTTTCTTCTGCCTGAAGAGTTTGTGGACTACTGCCAATGTTGATCTCAAAGGCATTTAACTCCATTTCATTCATATACCACTAGAAAGCTCAGCTATACTTCTCTTCAGCTCTCGTTTCTTGATCTCTTTTATTTACCCAATTACAAAGCTCTAAAATATTAAAGTAGGACTCATCTTTTGAGATATTGTTTTTCTCACCCTTCTTGCTGGCTCTTTTCCACAGGACTGACTCATTTTCTTCTGTCTTTCATTATGTCGTGCCCTTTTGTCCCCAGAACTCTTCAATCATGTATTGAGTGGTGGCTCCCCATTTCCCATTTAATTCTAGGAATGCTGTGAAGGTTAGGCTCAATGAGGGCCTTTCACAACATGCCAGGAATTCATTGCTTGACTGCACCTCTCCCTTTTCCTAGAACTGTGGTAAAAAGACTCCTTACCCCAATATGGATAATCTGGGAGGTGTTAAACAGCTTTTTATACTTTCTATAAGACACCAAAAGGAGCTTTAGGACAGAAAGGAAGTTCACAGCTCTAGCCTGTGATAATTGCAAATATCTAGTCATTCTTGTAAATGAACTTAAATTGTGGAAGGAATTATGGAGGAAAGAATAGAGGGGGAGCATTCCAACTGTGATGTCCTTAAATAGTGCCCTGTGGGATATTGTATTACCTCAGAAGTTGGCCTTGGAAAGTCTGGATAACAGACTTCCTGTATGATTAACATTTGGCTTGCCTAGGTGCCTTTCTGACTCTGAAGGGAATCCTATTAGCAATGTGCAAGTTCTGTCTTTGAGGACTGCAAAGAATGACCTGAAGAGACCCATACTGTTTCAAGCAGTATATCCTCAATGACTTCTTTTGGCAATTAGTTAACCATTAAAGATTCATGAACAATCCTACCCTGCTGGGTTGAGTACCATCCCCAATCTGCTAAATGCCCTATCTAGTGTTAACTGGGATTCATGCAATAGGAACCTGATTAGCTAAACTCACTAATGTGTTTAGAGTGTCACTTATCACGCTGGGGGTTCTACCCTGAGATAGCAGGTAGGAGCTTTTCTGTTAGAGAGCTTATGACATGGATTCAGTGATCAGAAAGGGGAATAAATATCATGTTTAATTAAAATTTCTTTTTTGAGTAGTTGCTAGACTTCTAAGGGATTTAAGGATAAAACAAAATGAAAAAAAAAAAAGAGTCAAGCTTCAGTGTGATCTTTTCCTATATCTCTAGCTCTGTGTTCTGGCAGTAAGTATTATAATAACCAATGAGTGTCAAAGAGAGGAAATGCTTAGGGTATCTATTTGTGTTGTAGGAGACTGTGAGCAATATTATAATCAATGTGATCGAGAGAGAACTATGGCCTCCAATTTCAGTGAATCATGTACTAGTTTTCTAGACAGAGACAGGGCCAAACATTCAAAAAGCAGTGGCTTTATGGACCCTGTGTAAGAAGTTGCTGGCACACCTGCTTATATAAGAAAATCCTCTTAGAAATATAAAAACTGGCAACCATGCCATCTTTGGGTTCCCTGTGTATGCAAGGGCTCAGCTCAAAGTCCGTATAGAAGTTTGACACATACTACTCTCCTTAGAAATGACACGTTTACTTCATAGTCAAAGGTAAACTTCTTCAGTGTGTCCCAGGTAACCACTTTTTGTGTATTACCTTTGTGAAAGGGGAAATAGTTTTTCTAATTATCTGTTGCTGCATAACAACGTATTCCAAAATGTAGTGGCTTAAACAAACCATTTAATTTTATCTCATTATGTTGTGGGCCAGGAATTCAGGCAGGGGATAGCTGGGTAATTCTTCTGCTTCATGTGGTAGCATACACCTGGGAGGTTGGTTGAGGTGGAGAGTCCAAAGCAGCTTTGCTAACCTATCAGGCACCTCAGTGGAATGGCTAGAAGGTTGGGCTCAGCTGGACTTTTGACCAGCAAGTGTATATTTGGCCTTTCTAGGTTAGTAGTCTCAGGGTAGTCCAACTTCTTATAGAGTGGCTCAGGGCTCCCCAGGGGGAGTGTTACAAGAGAATCAGGTGGAAGTTGCTGGCCTTTTATGACCTAGTCTGAGAAGTCATAGTGTCATTTCTGCTATACTCTACTGGTTAAAGGTGGAGGGGACAGAGACCTCAGCTCTCAATAGAGGAAGAGTCACAGACTTTGCGGCCATGTTTAAAAACTTCCACAAAAGGAGAGAAGAAAAGTGACTCTTTGTACTGAATCTATGACACTAATGACATAATTTGTTTCCAGGTACATACACAAAATTGATATCATATAACTCACAGTCCATAGAACTGTAGAGTGTGTTGGGCGAGAGAGATGGGCTAGTAATTTAAAATTTAAATTCTGGGGGCACCTGGGTGGCTCAGTGGGTTAAAGCCTCTGCCTTCGGCTCAGGTCATGATCTCGGGGTCCTGGGATCGAGCCCCGCATCGGGCTCTCTGCTAGGCAGGTAGCCTGCTTCCCTCTCTCTCTGCCTGCTTCTCTGCCTACTTGTGATCTCTCTCTCTCTGTGTCAAATAAATAAATAAAATCTTTAAATAAATAAATAAATAAATAAATAAATAAATAAATAAATAAAATTTAAATTCTGTTAGCCAACATACAGTACACCATTAGTTTCTGATGTCATGTTCAAGGATTCATTAGTTGTGTATAATACCCAGTGCTCATCCCATCACATGCCCTCCTTAATTGGGCTAGTACTTTTTTTTGGTGGGGGGGCTAGTACTTTTAATAGAAGAATTCGTAGTTTTGATCAAGAAGAATCACTGCTGTCCTTATTTTTGGTGCTAGGGCTTATGGTAGAGCTTTGATTGGATGAGAATTTGGCCATTTAGTTGAACTCTGTTCATTCCTGAACACAAAACAGGAGACCCAAAGTGCCTGCAGGACACAGATTAACAAATATGTACTAATGCCCCAACTCGCCATGCATTCTGATGGTAGTTTGAAAACTGCTTCTTAATCTGGAGAATATAGGACTGGTCAAAACTGGCTTTCTACTCTTTTTTCTACTTTTGTTATGAAGATATAGCTTGTCTTACTAACACTTTATGTCTCATTTGACAAGAAAGGCAGTACCTCGTTTCCCTGTCTTTTTTTTTTTTTTTTTTTAAGATTTTACTTATTTATTTGACAGAGAGAGAGAGAGAGATCACAGGTAGGCAGAGAGGCAGGCAAAGAGAGAGAGGGGGAAGCAGGCTCCCCGCTGAGCAGAGAGCCTGATTCAGGGCTCGATCCCAGGACCCTGAGATCATGACCTGAGCCAAAGGCAGAGGCTTTAACCCACGGAGCCATCCAGGCACCCCCCTCATTTCCCTGTCTTATATCAAATTTAATGCAATGGGTCCTAAAATCCAGCCCTTTATATGTATTCCCTTAGGTCCTCCATTAATATACAGCTGATTCACACCACTGAAGAAAACAAACCCCACTTGTTGCCTTGGACAGATGCAATCTTTCAAGAGGTTTATATGAACACAAAGCTTTGTATATCTCTGCCTGCCCACTGAACAAGGGGTCCAGTTTGCAAATGGTGTTTTTATATCTCTAGAACCATATTAATGTCAATATTTTTCATTCTTGGACAGGCTGTTTTTATCAGCCTTGGAGCAAATGTAGGTAATTTGAAGGCCTGATTCAGTGCTCTCTGTGATGCTGTAATATATTCTGAAGTTCTGAAGAAAATGTTCTGATTTTACAACACACCCCGGCAGGACCAGAAACAATTTATCCTGGAATTTATCCTGATGCTGTTACTGCTAATTCATTTGCCTCCCATGAAATGGTTTGCACTTGGTGCAATTGGTATTTTCATACATTTTCCATTGTCTTTCTCTTTTCCACATATACTTCAGGTCCCCTGTGTCTGTTTCTGGATATGACTGTAGATATTTATCAATTAAAAACTCAGATCAGACTACCAGTAAGTTACAGAGAAATGCCCCTAATATCCCTTCTCTCATTTCCTCTCAAAAAACATTTGATTTTAAGAGACCAATATGGGAAAAAAGTAACAACAATGAAAAAAATCGGAAATCAATTTACATCTTGCAGGTTGATGTATTACAGGGTAATGCCTTAGTAACAAGGAAACTTGAATCTGATCCTTTCTAATTTGAGAGTTGTTTTATGTGTTCTTTCTTTTTTCTAGGTACACAATGCTAGTGATTTGCTGATTAAACCCCTGGAAAATTTTCGGAAGGAGCAAATAGGCTTCACCAAGGTACATTTTCTCCAAATATATAAGACATTTTTTATAGCTGAGTAGTTTGGGCTACCACTCTTCACTCTTTAGGGGTGAGGAGAGTTCATATGTATACATATATATATAAATATATATATATATATAAATATATATATATGAAAATTTATTCAAAAAAGTGAAAAGAGCTAGAATTGGCACCTGGCTATGTTTTTTTTTATTTATTTTTTTATTGTGTTATGTTAATCACCATACAATACATCATTAGTTTTTGATGTAGTGTTTCCAACTAGCTGTACAACTGCGGACAAGTCTTTTCTCTTTTTGGAGCTTCTGTTTCTCTGTCTGGAAAATGAGGAGCTTGATAATAGGCATTATTTAAAGGGCACTTACTATGAGCTTGCTAAGCACTGGGCTACATGCTTTACAGTTATTCTCTAATCATAACAATTGTGTGAGGTTCTGGTATTTTCCACAGTTTACAAACGAGGCAACTGAGGTTTGGGCAAAATAAAAAACCTGACCAAAGTTATATAGTTAGTGACCGTAGCCAGCATTTAGACTTTAGGATTTTTTTTTTTTTAGCTTCAAATCCCACATTCTTTCCATTAAGCCATACTATGTAGATATTTACCATCCGATATGGTATCCATAGCTATATAAATAAAATAAAATTAACAACTCAGTTTCTCATTCATGCTAGTCACCTTTCAAGTGCTTGGTACCCACATGTGGCTAGTAGCTACTGTGTCAGACTGCACAGACATGAACATTTCCATCATTGTAGAAATTTCTACTGGACAGCATTGTGCCAGATCTCAGATTATTTCCAGCTTGACCATTCATGGATCTGAATCCCCAGTGTCTCATAAAAAGGTATGAAAAACTGTCAAATTTATTCTTTTCAGCTAGGTATAGACCTATTTTGTGAACTCCAATTATCTATGCAACATGTAACCTAGATGGTCTTCCAGAACTAAATGTAGCATCTTGACTAAGCATCTGGTCCTAAAAAGGATTGAGAACACACCATCTGGTTATTATCTGGAATATTGTGACAAGCAGTTTGGATTGAAGATAGCAAGTTTGGAGAGGAAAGAGGAAAGACGAGATTAGTGGATGCGATGTCACTGCTGGATGTCATCAGTCAGCTTGACCTGGGCATTATTTGAGTGACATTCAGGCTAAATGAGTTAATCTGGATAGCCCAGCAATTCTGGATTCCACTTGATATATCTAGAATCTCATTAACATAAGTACTTAATTTGGAAGATATATATAATTGAAGGAGAGAAGAACCTTTAAAATCACAAGTGTGGTATGAAAATAGTTAAGTGACATGACAGTTGTTAAGTAACAATGAATAAAGAGTATGAGGAAGGACAGATAATGTGAAAATCCTCACACAATCTACTTTCACTCCTAGATGAGATTAGGAAAAAGGAAAGAATATGCTGCAGTGGTTGACCTCATGTCATCTGAAGGAAAGGAAACAAATTTCTATTTTATATTTTCTATGTTCTAGGCCTGTGCTGAGGATTTTACATATGTTGTCTTCCTTAATTCTTACAGCAAACTTATGAAGTAGGATGTATAATATCCGTTATCTCAATGAAGAAACTGAGACTCAGTTTCAGCCTTTGTTTTAATTTCTTTACTGTCGGGTCAACTTGCACACCTAAAAGGAGAGTGACCAACTTTCAGTGTGAGTGCTGTTTTCAAGAAACTATCTAGAATTATCCTGGTAGTAAAATTTAGGGTAATAGAGTAGTGAACTAAGGACTAGAAAATGCAGCTTCCAGTCTACCCCTGTGTCTTTTCAAATTATTGCCTATCAGTTCCAACACTTCTCAGTACCTATTCTGTGAAAATGGACGGAATTCCTTTAAGCATCTCTCCTTTGATCGAGCTGTTAAGCTTTCTCAGTAGAGAGTGCTGGAGGGATATTGCAGGAAGAAGGGGCTCTCCTGAAGTTTCCAACTGCTGCAAAGTGGGGGTCAGTAGAGAGGGAGTGAGCTATCTGGTGGGGGCTCTGAACCAGCCACACATCCAGAATACATGGCCTCTCGGTGACTTTGAAGCCTCTGCCTGGCCTGGAGATAACTTATCTGCAGGTCTCTCAATTTAGGTCTCTCCCTAAATGCCTCCTCACTCGTATTGTTCCCCGCCCCCTCAGCTTCCCTCTGTAGGCCCCTCACCTTTCCCACCGGCTGACTGAAGGTCTGTAACAGAGCTGCTGCTGCCTGCTTTGTCTGCCAGCCCCCATACAGCGTGCTTGCTCCTTAGGAGGTTCCTACTGAGGCAGGCTGATCCTGCAAAGCTTGTTGGCAACCTAAAAGGTTCCCATTCTCTCTCTAGTCCTACTCCACTGGTTGCTGATTGCTCCCCACCTGCACTCTGGAGCCTTGCCTCCCTCTTACCTAGCGACTCTAGACCACCAGGCCAAACCAATTTAAGCTAACTTCTCTGCTTAAATCACACCATTTCCAATGAGTTTGGAGCCCCGTCCAAATTTGCCCTTCCTTGGGTGCCTTCCCTCAGTAAAGAATTTCCTTATATATTATAGTTAGTATTTTTTATTTTAATAAGTTTGTAGTTTAATAATTTTTATAATAATTTTATATAATGGTTTTTATCTTTTGATTAGGCCCAGACTGATACACCCAGCACTGCTGCTAGTTGGCTCTGTGACTTAACTGGTAGTGGTATGTGCTTTGCTAGACCCTTACAAATATAGATGTATGTTCTCATTTGAACCTTGTGAAGTAGAACTTACTGTTCTTTTTTACTGATGAGGACACTAAGATTCGGTGAGGTGTGGCGTCTAAAGTCATTCAACCAGGAAGTGTCAGAGCTTGGATTTGAATTCATTTCTCTTGATTGTAAGTTGGGGAAAAAAAAAAAAAAAAAAGGCTTGGATCCCAGGTTCCAGGTCCAGATGGAGCTGCTGCAGGTACATATCTTGGTAATACTCAATGGAAAACTTTAATGGTTTAAGGGTTCCTTGGGGGCACCTGGCTGGCTCTGTTGGTAGAACATGTGACCCTTGATCTTGGGGTCATGATTTCAAGCCCCATGTTAAACATAGAGATTACTTTTTAAAAAAGTTTAAAAAAGGGGGGGATTCCTTGTTACCCATCCACTTAGCATGGGAGAAGTTGATCTCTTCTGCTTTTAGAGACAACATACACCACAACGTATATCACAACTGGATGTGCTACTTCAATTTGCCAAGTAACCCAAAAGCTCTGAGCCTAGAGGAAAAACAAAACAAAACAAAACAAAAAACCTTTGAGGCAGGGCCCAACGTAGTCTGCCTGCATATTCTGAGAAATAACTCCAGTTTTGTATGCTCCAATTCAAGGAGTCACCTTTTCTAATAAAGGCAGGCTCACATGTCCAGTATTTTGTAATAAATGATTCAATTTTCCATGTAAATATGGTTAGCAGAAATTATTAAAGTAGTATGAAACGTAGGCCATTATTTTTCCCACAAGGATCCCAAGGGGGAAAAAAAGTCTTTATGAGAGATAACACTTCTCTCTTGGCCTCAGTTTTCTCATATGTACTACAAAAACAACAGACAAATAATTCTTAATCTAATCTTCTGTGTGAGAGTCTGAGGGTAATTAACTAAATGTGCATCTATTTAGTAGTAGAAATTGGCTAGTCAGAATTTACTGTGCTGTAAATGTAAAATATGTGCTAGATTTTGAAGAAATGTGAAAAATGTAAAATGTCATTAGTATTTTATATTGATCACATGTCAAATGGTATTTTGGATATAAGTGGTAAAATGAAATTGAAATTATCATTGAAATTAATTTCACCTGTTTTTCCTTTTCTTAATATGATTATTAGAATGGTAAAAATTATAGATATGACTTGCATTAAATTTCTATTTGGTAACACTGAACTAAGCAAAGTAATTATTGAATTATTTATTTAATAACTGGAGGTTTGTACTTCTTGATTCCCTTTATCCATGTTACCCATCCCCCCACCCAGCTCCCCTCTGGTGACCATCAGTTTGTTCTCTGTATTTAAGAGTCCCTTTTTTGGTTGGTTTGTTTCTTCATTTGATCATTTGTTTGTTTTTTTAGATTGCACATATTAGTGAAGTCATATGGTATTTGTGTTTGTCTAACTTACTTCCCATAATACCCTCTACGTCCATATATGTTGTCACAATGGCAATATCTCATTCTTTTTTATTGCTGAGTAACATCTAGCACTATATTTACCCATTCATCTATCAATGGACACTTGGGTTGCTTTCATATCTTGGTTATTATAAATAATGCTGCTGTAACTATAGGGCTGCATATATCTTCTTGAATTAGTGCTCTTTTTTTCCTTTGAGTAAACACCCAGCAGTGGAATTACTGGATCATATGGTATTTCTATTTTTGATTTTTTGAGGAACCTCCATACTGTTTTTCACAGTGGCTGTGCCAGCTTACATTCCCAGCAGCAGGGCAGGAGGGTTCCCTTTTCTTTCTCTGCATCCTTGGCAACACCTGTTGTTTCCTGTGTTGCTGATTTCAGCCATCGGACAGGTGTGAGGTGGTATCTCATCCTGGTTTTGATTTGCATTTCCCTGATGATTAGTGATGTTAAGCATCTTTTCTTGTGACTGTTGTACAGCTAGATCTCTTCTTTGGAAAAATGTCTCTTCAGGTCCTCAGTCCATTTTTTAATTGGATATTGCTTGTTGATACTGAGTTGTACAAGTTCTGTATATATTTTGAATAATAACTCCTTGTCAGATATACCATTTGCAAATATCTTCTCTCATTCACTAGGTTGCCTTTTCATTTTGTTGATAGTTTCCTTTGTTGTGCAAAAGCTTTTTATTTTGGTGTAGTCCCAATATTTTATTTTTTTAGTGTTCAATAATTTATCAGTTTTGCATTACACCCAGTGCTCATCATCACACATACCCTCCTTAATGCTCATCACCCAATTACCCCATCCCCCCCACCTCCCCTCCAGCAACCATCAACTTCTTTTCCATAGTTAAGTCTCTCATGATTTTTCTCCTTCTGATATCTTCACATTCAGTTTTCTTTCCCTTCCCCTATGATCCTCTGCACTCTGTCCTACATTCCAAATGTGAGTGAAACGATATAATAATTCTTTCTCTTTTTTTCCCCAAATACTTTAATTTTATTTTTTCAGTGTTACAAGATTCACCGTTTATGTACCACACCCAGTGCTACATGCAACACGTGCCCTCCTCAATACCCACCACCAGGCTCGCCCATCCCCCCAACCTCTCCCCTCCAAAACCCTCAGTCCCTTATTCTGAGTTCACAGTCTCTCATGGTTCTTCACCCCTCCGATTTCCTCCAATTCATCCCTCCCTTCCCCCTCACAATGTCCTCCATGTTTTTCCTTATGCTCTCCACGTAAGTGAGACCATATGATAATT
>CM052901.1:58089713-58130062 GCA_028534135.1 Potos flavus
AAATGTGTCTCTTGTAGACAGCATATGGACAGGTCCTGTCGCTTTATCCAGTCTGAAACCCTGTGTCGTTTTATGGGAGCATTTAGGCCATTCACATTGAGAGTGATTATGGAAAGATAAGTTTTTATTGACATCATGTTACCTCTGAAGTCCTTGTTCTATAGATTTTAAGTTCCTGTTCTATATCCCTCATGGGTTTTTTATCTTTCTCTTTTTGACTTATTTTGCTCAGCCTAATACCCTCCAGTTCCATCCATATCAATGTAAATGGTGATGGCTGAGTAATATTCCATTGTATATATATACCACATCTTGTTTTCTTTTTTTCTTAACTTCAATTAGCCAACATATAGTACATCATTAGTTTTTGATGTAGTGTTCAATGATTCATTAGTTGCGTGTAACACCTAGTGCTCATCAGATCACGTGCCCTCCTTAATGTCCATCTTCCAGTTACCCCATCCCCCATCCCCTCCCTTTTGCAACCCTCAATTTGTTTCCTAGAGTCCAGAGTCTCTCATGGTTTGTCTCCCTCTCTGATTTCTTCCTATTCAGATTTCCCTCCCTTCCCCTATGGTCTTCTCCCCTATTCCTTATATTCCACATATTAGGGAAACCATATGATAATTGTCTTTTTCTGCTTGACTTATTTCACTTAGCACAATACCCTCCAGTTCCATCCATGTCGATGCAAATTGTGGGTATTCATCCTTTCTGACGGCTGAGTCATATTCCATTGTATATATGAACCACATCTTCTTTATCCATTCCTCTCTTGAAGGGTATCTCAGCTCCTTCCACAGTTTAGCTATTGTGGACATTGCTGCTATGAACATTGTGGTGCATGTGGCCCTTCTTTTTACTACATCTGTATCTTTGGGGTAGATACCTAGTAGTGCAGTTGCTGGGTTGTAGGGTAGCTCTATTTTCAACTTTTTGGGTAACCTCCATACTGTTTTCCAGAATGGCTATGCCAGCTTGCATTCCCACCAACAGTATAAGAGGGTTCCCTTTTCTCTGCCTCCTCACCAACATTTGTTGTTTCCTGTCTTGTTAATTTTAGCCATTCTAACTGGTGTGAGGTGGAATCTCATTGTGATTTTGATTTATATTTCCCTGATGCCAAGTGACGTGGAACATTTTTCATGTGTCTGTTGGCCATTTGTATGTCTTCTTTTGAGAAGTGTCTGTTCATGTCTTCTGCCCATTTTTTTGACGGGATTATTTGTTTTTTTGGGTATTGAGTTTGATAAGTTCTTTATAGACCTTGGATACTAGCCCTTTGTCTGTAGTGTCATTTGCAAATATCTTCTCCCATTCCGTGGGCTGACTTTTAGTTTGTTGACTGTTTCCTTTGCTATGCAGAAGCTTTTTATCTTGATGAGGTCCCAGTAGTTCATTTTTGCTTTTGTTTCCCCACACAGAGAGCAGTCGCCCAGTCCTGCATGCACCCATGATGCCCTTTCTGGGGAAAGGTGGATGGTTGCTGGGTCTCTGCCCCTTTCCTCTGTCTCTTGCTGGAGAGTGGTCACCCGATAGTGCTGCACACAGTTCGGGGTTTATGGCAAACCGAGCTGACAGCCCCCTCTTGGGCTTGCTGACCACAACCAGTTTCCCAGCTCCAATGCTTGGGAACTCTGCTGACTCAGGCACCCCTGTTCTTTCTGTGACGCCCGGATTCCTGAGACCACACTCACAGTGTCCCAGCTAGCATTCTGCTGTGCTTCACCACCTGAGCACCTTTTAAGAAGTTACATTTCCTGTTGGAGTAGACTTCTAAAGGTTCTGATTTTGTGTTCTGAGGCTATATCACTTTCCAGTAGCTGGCTTACAGAGGCTCCCTCCCCCCAACATTCATCTTCCCATATATCCCCTCAGATTCACTTCTCTGCACCTCTTACACTGCAAAAGTGGTCACTTTTCTGTTTGTAGAATTCCAGCAATTCTTTTCTTACATATCAGGCTGAATTCATGGGTGTTCAGAATGGTTTGATAGTTATCTAACTAAACTGATGGGACGAGATAAAAGGAGTTCCCCTACTCTTCCACCATCTTGCCTCACTCCCCCAGTAGTTTAATTTTGCTTTTGTTTTCCTTGCCCAAGGTGACATATCTAGGAAAATGTTGGCTGTTGTCAAAGAGGTTACTGTCTATACTGTCCTCTAGGAGATTTTTGGTTTCAGGTCTCATATTTAGGTCCAAGTATTTACTTTTGATAGAAAGCTTCTGCCATTTCACGGGTTCTCTGGATTCAGAATCAACAGGAAGGCAGCATTTGATGAAAATTCATATACACATAGATATAGAATAAATTAGTTAATGTATATAAAATTATTCAAATAACACCTGGCATGTAATACATATTAGTGTTTTCTGTTGTTATCATCATCCTCATCATTATCATTGTTATTGGCAGTAAAACAAGGAGAATAGAACACTCTCCATGAAATTGTCTAATTGGTGATCTTACTCTGATTAAAAATTCACAAGAAGAGAAGTTAATGAGTGAGACAGGAAGAGAAAGATAGTAGCAGTGAATGTTTCTCACATGACTACTGGTATATGGAGAGGTTTCATGTCACTAGATCTCCAGATTTGTGTCTCTGGCTCTGCAGGATATGAGAGATGTCTTTTTGTCATAGGAAGTTCAAGAAAAGGGCAGGGACAAATAACTGAGAGTGCTGGGAACGAAGAGGGGTCATATTTGGAATAAACTCATCTTGTTGTTTAAAGAGGATTGCCTCTTCAAATGACACTGATGATAGTACCTCTTGAAATAATAAATGTGTGAAATCTGTGGAAAATGTTGGGGCATGCATGGTGGGTATTGATGTATAATATTCAAATGATACTCTTCTCTTCTGGCTCCTATAATAAATTTTGAGCTATTGGTTAGTAATTTTGCTGGGTAATGCAAGTTACTCTGTTTACAGAGTCCATTTGCTGACTAATGAACTCTGTTGTCAATTCAACTTGGCTGACTGAGTCCCAGTGGACAGGCTCTTTCAATAATCAGAATCTCAAAAGGCCATTTTGTAACTGAGATATTTCACAAAGACAACAGTTTCTCTATCTGATTAGCCATTCTGTGATGCCTTGGATACCAGCTTTTGTTATATAATAGCTTCTAAATGCCTCAGATGGTAGGCTTCCCAAGCATAGACTCATGGGCCAGATGATTTCACAGGTAACCTCTCCATCAGAGGATTTTTTCCCCAGGGCAAATTGTGCTGGTAGGGCTCCTAACTCCCTACTTTATTTATTTATTTATTTATTTTTTTGAGATTTTATTTATTTATTTGACAGACAGAGAGAGATCACAAGTAGGCAGAGAGGCAGGCAGAGAGAGAGGGGAAAGCAGGCTCCCCGCTGAGCAGAGAGCCCGGATGCAGGGCTTGATCCCAGGACCCTGAGATCATGACCTGAGCCGAAGGCAGAGGCCCTAACCCACTGAGCCCCCCAGGCGCCCCTTCCCTACTTTAGCCAGAGCAGTTTCTCTTGGATCTGTTTTATATAGTGAACTTTTGGGGCAATATTTCTTTTAGAATAGGATACTATTAGTTAAAAAGTTTGCAAACCACCTCTTTATGCTAAAACTCGATTGGTCTCCCTTTTCCAATTAATCTTTTTTTTTTTTTTTTTAAAGATTTTTTATTTTATTTATTTGACAGAGAAAGAGATCATGAGTAGGCAGAGAGGCAGGCAGAGAGAGAGAGGGGGAAGCAGGCTCCCTGCTAAGCAGAGAGCCCGATGTGGGGCTCGATCCCAGGACCCTGAGATCATGACTTGAGCCGAAGGCAGAGGCTTTAACCCACTGAGCCACCCAGGCGCCCCTCCCTTTTCCAATTAAATAGGATATGTCTTCTAGTCTCTGTATGGTAGTTAGGATAGTTAGGCAATTAGGTGGATGTTAGTGTGTCATCTGCAATGTAATCAGACTAATTCCATTTTACAACCCTTGAGTTTTGAGAAAAAAGTGTTTATTTTTTCCACCGTAAAAATTGAACTTAAAAACAACACACACATGCGCAAAAATTTAAAGTAAAATAATACGATAAGATCTATTAAAAACCTCAACAGTCTTCATTCTTTCCCCACTCCTCAAAGTCGTATATTTTTAACCATTTGTATTCTTTTGGTGGTTACTTTCATATTTAAAAAAATGATTTTATTGCTGTTTGCATTATCCACTTGAGAAATTATTTATTTTGTCTTGCTAGGAATAGAAGAGATCACTGCTCACACCTCTCTCTTTCTCTCCACTTCTGTTGCTGGGTGGACTGGGGAGACCCGCCAGACCCTGACGCCTCCTCCCAGCCTATCTCTGGGTTATTGTGAGAGGCTGTTTGTTTCACCACAAGAAAGAATTCAAGGATGGATCAGACACAGTGGTTGAGTGATACAAATGGAAGAGTTTATTAAAGTGAGAGTACACTCTTGAGATTTGAGAGATGGTGAGCTCAAGTGAGAGCTCTGCTAGCATTTGGGGCCTTTATCTTTTATTAACAGTTATTAACTAAGGGGTAGAATATTTGTTATTTGTGGAGGGGATTTCTTTGGGAGCAGGGTTTCATGCCTTTTCTCCCTTACTTGGTCAGGCTCTCTGGCCTTATTTGTCTAGGGCCCATCTGATGTGATCTGGCTTCCTTTGGCTTTGTTTTTGGAATACTGCCAAGACAGGTTTCTAACTTTCTTGATAATGGGCCATGACTCCCATTTTACTGGCCTCCAGACATCCTCTTAAAGCCTGTCCTAACACTTTTAATTTTTGTTAACTATAACATCCTTTTACTTCTTCTGTTGCTAACCTCTGTTACTTTAAATAATATACTTAACCCCTATTTCTTACTCCATCAACTTCTGACTGTGGCTTTGTAAGATGGAGATATTAACACTTCTTTCTTCCTTTACTACCTTTAAACCCTCAACTCCTGTCAGCCACACCTTCACTTTTCACTGGTAGGGTTGATCACACTACTATTCTAGTCTGGAACCTTAATTAAATCTTGTCAGTGGTTGTTATTAAGCTCATTTTATAGTGGCAAATGCAAGTGACAAATCCAGGGTTTGAACTCAAGTGTCTCAGCTGTGAGTCCATGAATTTTCACATTTCTTATATTGGATTAATATGAGCATTAATTTCTGGTGACTAGGATAGATCAAGGATGATCCCCTTCTTTACCCTTTTCTCCTAATTTCTTGTCTACTAGGCTTAGAGGTTTTTTGTTTACCTACTCTAGACTCCTATTTGGTTAACTCCTTCTATTCCTCTTACCTCTCAAAAGTCCTGGCACATGCAAATCTTGTGAGTAATTTCCCATGTATATTTTAGCTATCACTTGATTAGCAGAACCCTTTCCACCACTATTCCCCTTCTCACCACCATTTAACTTTCCCCCAACCCCCTGCACCAAGGTCGAGGAAGGACAAACCAAACTCAGTCCAGTTCTGTTCATAATGGGTCTTTCATCCTGCAGTGTAGAATGCTCGGCTGTCCATTGGAGATGGCAGAATAAAGACTTAGTCATCCACCATAGACACATGACAGAGAAAGTATTTGTACTCTTTGATTCATATTTTTTGGGGCTTGTCAGATTTGCCCACAGTATTACGCTTTCAGTTCTTTTTCAAGGATGCTCTTGCCAAAGAACAGTCACTGAATTGAGCCTTTGTGTATTCTTTGGTGAGAATAAGGGCCAAATGGCCTAAGACATCTGAATCTGCATTTAACCCACTTTCTGGAGAGTTGGAGCTTGTGTGGAAGCTATGATATAGTGTATTCTCACCCAACAGATGTCAGGCAAGTAGGCATTGACAATAATGTCTGAGGTTGCCAGCCTTACTGTTATTTCTTCTCCATGAACGGAGATCATAGAAAGAACTTTAGGAAAAGGGCTTGTTCTAGAGATAGATGATGTTGAAAAAATAAAGAAGATGGAACAAAATGCACCCTGATAGTTAGGGTAGGTGAGGCCAAGGGTATTAGTCTGCCTTGGATTCCAAATGTGCGGGACAGAGAGAAAGAAAGCAGGAGCAAATAACCTTGAAAAGCTACAAACAATTTGAATTTCAGATCCCCTCATTCCTTGTTTGAGTCTCAATGCCCCATAATGTATTAACAGGGAGAGTCAAGTACTCAACATGCTCAAGAGCTAAGCTGTGTGACAGTAATCCATAAGTGATTTTCAAGCCAACATCAAATACTTTATATGCTGTATAATAATAATTACCACATACTAAGTACTTATTCTGTGTTATCTCAATTAAGCATCATTGTTCACTTCCTACAGATGAGGAAGTCAAGACCCATAATGACCAAATAACTTGTCCAAGGACAGAAAGTTATTAACAGAAGCAAGTTTCAACTAAATATTTGTAATTCCAGAAATTGTACTCTTTCCATTTCATGCACTCGGAACCCAGTTTTGTGGGGTTGCCATGAAAAACTTTATAAAGATAGATTAATAATGCCTACTGACAATTTAATGGGTAAACACATTTTTTATTAAAGATTTTATTTATTTATTTGACACAGAGAGAGAGAGATCACAAGTAGGCAGAGAGGCAGGCAGAGAGAGAGAGGGGGAAGCAGGCCCTGCTGAGTGGAGAGCCCGATGCAGGGGTTGATCCCAGGACCCTGTGATCACGACCTGAGCTGAAGGCAGAGGCTTTAACCCACTGAGCCACCCAGATGCCCCATGGGTAAATACATTTTGACAAAATCACAATATTTTACAGTAATAAGAGCGAGTGAACTAGGCCTGTTGTATACAACAACATGGATGAATTTGACAAATATAAGGTCAAGGGGAAAAAAGCTAGTCACAAAAGATTGCCTACTGTATGTACATATTTGTATAAAGTTCAAAATATATATTTGTATATATATATATACAAATATATATATTTGTATAAATACACAATATGTATATACATATTGTATAAATATTTGTATACAAAATATACATATTTGTATAAAGTTCAGAAACAGGAAAAAATAAGTTAGAAACCAGGAGACTGGTTACCCAAGAGTGAAGGTATAAGTGAGAAAGTCAGGCATAAGGGTAACTTTAAAGGTGGTGGTAATATTTTGGCTTTTTGTATGAGTGCTGATTACACAGGTATATTCAGTTTGTGAATATTTATTGAGAATAGTGCAGAGTATTTTTCAGATTGTATGTTACAATTTTTTACTAAGTTTTTCATTTTAATTCCAGTATAGTTAACATACAGCGTTGTATTAGTTTCGGGTATACAATATAGTGACTCAACAATTCTATCACAAGTGCACTCCTTACTTCCCATAACCTATTTAACACATCACTCCCTCTCCTCTGATAACCATCAGTTTATTCTCTATAATTAAGAGTTTGTTTCTTGCTTTCTCACACTCTCTTTTTCCATTTGCTTGTTTTGTTTCCTAAATTCCACATATGAGTGAATGAAATCATATGATATTTGTCTTTCTCTGACTGACTTATTTCATTTAATATTATACTCTCTAGCTCCATCCAGGTTTTTGCAAATGGCAAGATTTCATTCCTCTTTATGGCTGAAAAATATTCCTGTGTGTGTGTGTGTGTGTGTGTGTGTGTGTGTACACACCACATCTTCTTTATCCATTCATCAGTTGATGGACACTTGGGCTCTTTCTATAATTTGGCTATATCGTAGATAATGCTGCTACCAACATCAGGGTGCATATATCCCTTTGAATTAGTATTTTTGTATTCTTTGGGTAAATAACTAGTAGTGCAATTGCTGGATCATAGGGTAGTTCTATTTTTAACTTTTTGAGGAAACTCCATATTGTTTTCTAGAGTGGCTGCACCACTTTTCATTTCCACTAACAGTGCAAGAGTGTTCCCCTTTCTTTCTCTACATACATGCCAACACCTGTTGTTTCTTGTGTTGTTGATTTTAGCCATTCTGACAGCTGCGGGGTGATACCTCATTGTGGTTTTGATTTGCATTTCCCTGATGATGAGAGATGTTGAAAATCTTTTCATGTATCTGTTGGAAATTATGAAGTCTTTTCTGGAGAAATGTTTATTCATGTTTTCTGCCTAATTTTTAAATTGAATTATTTGTTCTTTGGGTGTTCAGTTGTATAAGTTCTTTATATATTTTGGATACTAACCCTTTATTGGATATATCATTTGGAAATATCTTCGCCCATTCAGTAGGTTGCCTTTTAGTTTTCTTGACTCTTCCTTTCGCTGTGCAGAACCTTTTTATTTTGATGAATCTCAATAGTTTATTTTTGCTTTTATTTCCCTTGCCTCAGGAGATATAACTAGAAAAATATTGACATGGCTGATGTAAGAGAAATTACTGCCTGTGCTCTCTTCTAGGACTTTTACGGTTTTATGTCTCAAATTTAGGTCTTTCATCCATTTTGGGTTTATTTTTGTATATGGTGAAAGAAAGTGGTCCAGTTTCACTCTTTTGCATATTGCTGTTCAGTTTTCCCAGCCCCAATAGTTGAAGAGACTGCATTTTTCCCATTGCATATCCATACCTCTTTTGTCAAATATTAATTGACCATATGATTGTGGGTATATTTCTGGGTTTTCTTTTCTTTTCCATTGATCTATGAGTCTGCTTTTATGCTAGTACCATACTGTTTTGATTCCTACAGCTCTGTAACATAACTTGCAGTCTGGAAATGTAATAATTCCATTTTTGTTTTTTGGTTTTTTTTCAAGGTTGCTTTCGCTGTTTGGGGTCCTTTGTGGTTCCATACAAATTTCAGGATTGTTTTCTCTACTTGTGTGAAAAATGCTGTTGGTATTTTTTTCAAGATTTATTTATTTGAGAGAGAGAGAGAGAGATCACACAAGTGGGGGGAGGGGCACAGGGAGAGGGAAAGAAGCAGACTCCCCACTGAGCATTCAGACCCAACACAGGCCTCGATCTCATGACCCTGAGAATCATGACCTGAGCTGAAACCAAGAGTCAGACTCTTAACCAACTGAGCAACCCAGGCACCCCATGTTGGTATTTTGATAGGGATTATATTAAATCCGTAGATTGTTTTGGCTAGGATAGACATTTTAACAATATTCTTTTAACCTGTGAACACAGAATGTCTTTCCATTTCTTTGTGTTGTCCTCAATTTCATTCATCAATGTTTTAGAGATTTCAGAGTATAGGTTTTTTCACCTCTTTTGTTAAGTTTATTTCTATATATCTTATTATTTTTGATGCAGTTGTAAATGGGATAATTTTCTTAATTTTGCTTTCTGCTGCTTTATTATTATTGTCTAGGAATGCAACAGGTTTTTGCACATTGATTTTGTATCCTGCAACTTTACTGAATTCATTTATTTTAGTAGTTTTTTGGTAGGATCTTCAGGGTTTTCTATATATAGTATCATATCATCAGCATATAGTGACGTTTTTACTTCTTCCTTACCAATTCGAATACCTTTTATTGCTTTTTATTGTCTAATTGCTGTGGCTAGGACTTCCAGTATAAAATAAAATTCCAGTTGAATAAAAATGGTGAGAGTGGACATCCTTGTCTTATTCTTGATGTTAGGGGAAAAGCACTCAGGTTTTCCCAATTGAGTATGATGTTCGCTATGGGGTTTTCATATAAGGCCTTCATTATGTTGACGTATGTTTTCTATAGAACTATTTTGTTGAAGTTTTTTTTTTAATTATGAATGGATGTTGTACTTTGTCAAATGCTTTTTTAATATCTATTGAAATAATCATTTTTCTTATTGATGTGATATCACATTGATTGATTTGCAAATGCTGAGCCACCCTTGCATCCCAGGATTAAATCACATTGATTGTGGTGTATAATATTTTAAATGTATTGTTGGATTCTGTTTACTAGTGTTTTGCTGAGGATTATTGCATATATGTTCAACAGAGATACTGGTTTGTAGTTCTCTTTTTTTGTGGTGACTTTGTCTGGTTTTGGTATCAGAGTAATGCTGGTCTCATAAATGAATGTGGACATTTTCTTTCCTCTTCCATTTTTTTGGAAATGTCTGAGAAGAATAGGTATTTATTCTTCTTTAAGTGTTTGCTAGAATTCACCTGTGAACCTGTCTGGTCTTTGACTTTTGTTTTTGATTACTGATTCATTTACATTGGTGGTAATCAGTCTGTTCAAATTTTCTATTTCTCTCTGCTTCAGTTTTGTAGGCTATATGTTTCCTGGAACTTTTTATTTCTTCTAGGTTGTTCAATTTGTTGGCATATAATTTTTCATAATATTCTCTTACAATTGTTTTCTCCTTATTTCATTTGGTTATTATTTCTCCTCTTTCATTTGTGATTTCATTTATTTGGGTCCTTTCTCTTTATCTCTCTTTTTTCATGAGTCTGGGTAGAGGTTTATCAATTTCTATTGATCTTTTCAAAGAACCAGCTCCTAGTTTCATTGATTTCCATCTATTTCTTTTTTTTTTTTTTTTTAGTTTCTATATTATGTATTTCTGCCCTAATTTTCATTATTTCCTTTATTCTCTGGTTTGGGGTTTTGTTTGTTTTTCTTTTTGTAGCTCCTTTAGATATAAAGTTAGGTTGTTTATTTGAGATTTTTCTAGTTTCTGAGATAGGTTCAGTATTGCTATAAACTTCCCTAGTTGCCCACATTGCACTGGAGACTCTGGAGGGCCACCAGAGAGTTATCATGTCCCACATGACTGTGGAGGAAATCTATCAGGACAGGCAGAAATTTTAGGAGTAAGTTTTCAAAGCGGCCTCCTCAGACCTGGTCAACATGGGCATTAGTATGGTTAGCTATACCCTGAAGGACATTCATGATGATCAGGACAATTCGGACTCCTCGGGGAATGCTTGAACAGCTCATGTTCAAAAAGATGCTTAGATTGGGGAAGTGGATGCCAAAAGAGATGCTGGGATCTGGGAGGCCAAAGCAAAAGGTATCCACTTAGTACCAGAGAGATCAAGATGGCCAAGGCCTAGGGAAATTATGGGCTAAAGAAAGACTTATATGACATCGAAGTCAACACCTGCCAAGCACAAGCTGACCTGGCTTATCAGCTTCAGAACCTCCATCTTCCAAAGAAGTCATCAGAAGACTGTGCTGCTGAACATGACCAATCCAAAAAGAAAGACTTAAAGATCCTGAATCAGAGGTTCCTCAGTGGATGGCCTGCCCAGATCACCTTAAAGTGAAGCTCAGAGTCAACAAGCCTCACCTGCATACCCAGTTTCCTTTCATTGTTTCAGACTTCCTTCACTGTGAGCAGACCGCCAAGGATTACCTGATATATGGCAGAATCCTGCCACATGGAAGGCTGAGACTAGAATCACAAACAGCAAAGTGATTTGAACATACATACTCAGTAGGGAGAAGAAGGCTTAAAAAAATGTAATATCCTCAGTGAGATAAGAGAAGAATTCTTATCCAGAAAACCAAGGCATAGAACAGAAAACAAAAAAAAAGAACTCTTAAAAATTAATAAGGATGGTAGAAATGAAAAAATCACCTTGAAAGAAATTCTAATGTATCTATGGTTTTATTGATCTAATAAATTATTCTAATTTTAATAAGTATATTAATCCTAATAAATCTATAGATTTATTAATCTAATAAATCAGCAGAACAAAGAAAATGGAAGGAAAGTCATCAATTGAAAAAAATTTAAAAACGTTTGTCTGTTCTGAAAGATATGACTTCTAGATTGAAATGGTCCATCAAATGCCCAACACAGTGAATGAGAAACAACTACACTGTGAAATTGCACAACGTGGCGAACAAAGAAAGGATCTAAAAGCTTCCAGAGAGAAACAACAGATTTCAAGGACACTATGAACAATGCCTTCAAAATTCTGATGGAAAATCAATTCTAACATAGTAATTATTTTCAACCTGTCATTCAAATAGAAAGGTAGGGTCTGGGAGATTGGAGGTAAGATGGCAGCAGAATAGGAGGACTCTAAGCTCATCTCTTCACTCAAACACAACTAGATAACTCTCAAATCATTCTAAGTACCCCAGAAATCAACTCGAAGACTGACAGAACAAACTTCACGATGCAAAGGAGAGAAGCAGCCATATTGAAGGAGGCAGAAAGTGTAGAGAGCTGGTTTGGGGGGAAAAACAGATCGCAGGTGCTGCAGACGAGAGGGAATCATGGTTGTGGAGAAAGGCGAGACAGAGAAGAGCACACAGGGGAATGCACAAGGAGGACAATTCCCAAAAGCTATTGGCTAGGAAAACAAGCATGGCTCGTTTTCTTTTATTTTTTCAGTGTTAGAAGATTCATTGTTTATGTACCACACCCAGTGCTCCATGCAATATGTGCCTTTCTTTCTTTCTTTCTTTCTTTCTTTCTTTCTTTCTTTCTTTCTTTCTTTCTTTCTTTCTTTCTTTGATTTCATTTATTTATTTGAGAGAAAGAGAGCATGAGTGGGGTAGGGGAGGGAAGGGCAAAGGGAGAGGGAGAAACAGACTCCCCACTGAGCAGGGAGCCTGATGTAGGGCTTGATCCCAGGACCCTGAGATCATGACTTGAGCTGAAGGCAGACACTTAACTGACTGAGCCACCCAGGCGTCCCTAGAGGGGCTCATTTTCATGAGTTCTTGCAACCAGCAGGGCTTAAAGACTGGAATTTCAAAGGTTAGTGGGCTTGGCTGGGCTAGAGCCCTGAGAGGACTGCCCTATTGCAGGAGAGAAGGCAAGCAAACAACTGTAGGGAAGATTGCATGGAAAGAGAGTTCTGAAGAACTCTTGGGGCACACAGAGGGTAGATTATTTGCTCTTCTTGGAGTACATCCCTGAGAGGCAAAGTTCAGGGAGACTGCCTCTCCAGGGAGAAAGAAGCTACCTAGTGCCTTTTCCCTTCCCTGCCCCACAACATAAACAAACACAGAGCCACCTGAGGGAAGCACCTCAGAGGCTACCTAACTAGCTTACAGCAAGTCCCACACCCCTGCACTCTGGTGTGACTGCCCTTCTTGGTCAAGCTCCTCTCAGTCCCGGTGCAGCAGGCCCCTCTCCCAGAAGACTAGCACAGGGCCCTGCCCACACTGCCTCTCTAAAGCCTGGAGTTTTATTTATTTAGTTAGTTTTTAGTTTTAGAAAGAGACTGTATGTGAATGGGGGTGGGAGGAGGGGCAGGGGGAAAGGGAATGAGAGAATCTTAACCAGGCTTCCTGTCCAGCATGGAACCTGACATGGGGCTTGATATGAGGCTTAATCGCACAACCCTGAGATGACCTAAGCCAAAATCAAGAATCAAATGCTTAACCTACTGAGCCACCTAAGTGCCCCGAAAGCCTGGAGTTTTAAAGTCAGTAGGCTTGGCTGAGGTAGAGTACAGAAGGCACTGTGGTGCTCCTGGAAAGAAGACAATCCAGAGGCAGGCATTGTGGAAACTTATCTGAAAACCACTTGAGACACACAGAGGGGAGGTTTTTTTTTTATTTGAGGTATTTTATTTTTACTTCATTTAAATGAAATGAGATATTTTCCCTGATTTAGGTCTTTATTTTTTTCTACTTTCTTCAGTCTTTTTATATTTATTTATTTATTTTAAAATTTTTATTGTATTATGTTAGTCACCATAAAATAAATCATTAATTTTTGATGCAGTGTTCCAAGATTCATTGTTTATGTACAACACCCAGTGCTCCATGCAATATGTGCCCTCCTCAATACCCACCACCAGGCTCACCCCCCCACCCCCCTATTTTTTTTTTTAAAGATTTTACTCATTTGAGAGAGAGAGAGACAGACAGAGAGAGCACAAGCAGGGGGAGAGACAGAGGGAGGGGGAGAAGCAACTCCTGGCGAGCTGGGAGCCCAACACGGGGCTTGATCCCAGGACCTGGAGATCATGACCTGAGACGAAGGCAGACGCCCAACCATCTAAGCCACCCAGGTGCCCCAAGGGGAGATTATTTTTAACTTTTTGAGGAACGTCCATACTGTTTTCCAGAGTGGCTGCACCAGTTTGCTTTCCCATCAAAAGTGTAAGAGGTTCCTCTTTCTCTGCATCCTAGCCAACACCTGTTGTTCCCTGTGTTGCTGATTGTAGCCATGTAGACATCCGTGAGGTGAAATGTCATTGTACTTTTGATTTGCATTTCCCTGATTGTAAGTGATGAAAATCTTTCCATGGGTCTTTTGGCCATCTGTATGTCTTCTTTGGAGAAATGTCTGTTCATGTCTTCTGGCCATTTCTTAACTGGATTATTTGTTCTAGGGTGTTAAATTTTATAAGTACTTTATATATTTTAGGAATTTTCACATATCAGTAGTTTCTTCCTTTTTATTGCTTAGTACTATTCCATTGTATGATTATATTCTTCAACCAGTTAATGGGCATTTTTGTTATTTCCCCCTTGGAGACATTATAAACACTGCTACTCCAAACATTTGAATATGGGTTTCTGTGTATATATGTTTTAATTTCTGTTGGGTAAATGTTTAAAAGTGGAATTCTTCACTTCTAGAATTCCATTTGGTTATTATAGTTTTTATTTCTCTGTTGTTTATGTATTCATTATTAACCTATTTTCCTTTATGCTGTTGAGAATAGTTAAGATCACTGCTTTAGTTTTTTTCATGTTTTTATTTAAATTCCAGTTATTTAACGTACAGTGTAATATTAGTTTCTGGTGTAGAAATGATTCAACACTTCCACACACTTCCACACCCAGTGCTCATCGCAGCAAATGCACTCCTTAATAACCCTCACCTATTTAACCCATCCCTCTGCCCTGTTCCCCTCTGGTAACCATCTGTTTGTTCTCTATAATTAAAAATGTGTTTGTTGCTCTGCCTCCCTCTCTCTTTTTTTCCCTTTGCTCATTTGTTTTGTTTCTTAAACTCTAAATATGAAAGAAATCATATGGTATTTGTCTTTCTAGGATGAACTTATTTCACTTAACATAATAATTTATAGCTCCATCCATGTTATTGCAAATGGCAAGATTTCATTCATTTTTATGGCAGAATAATATCCCATTGTATATGTATACCACATATTTTTTATTCATTCACTAATCAATGGACACTTTGGCTGTTTCCATAATTTGGCTATTGTAAGTAGTATTGCTATAAACATCAGGGTGCATGTATCCTTTGAATTAATATTTTTGCATTCTTTGGGTAAATACCTAGTAGTGTGATTGCTGGATCATAGGGTAGTTCTATTTTTAACTTTTTGAGGAACTTCCATACTGTTTTCCAGAGTGGCTGAACCACTTTCCATTCTCACCTAGAGTGCAAGTTTCCCCTTTCTCCACATCCTTGTCAACACCTGTTGTTTCTTGTGTTGTTTATTTTAGCCATTCTAGCATGTGCAAGGTGATATCTCATTGTAGCTTTGATTTGTATTTCCCTGATGATCAATGATGTTGATAACCTTTTCATGTGTTTGTTAGCCATCTGGATGTCTTCTTTTGGAAATGTCTAGTCATGTTTTCTATCCTTTTTTAAGTTGGTTTATTAATTTTTTGGTGTTATTTTGTGAGTTATATATTTTGGCTGCTAACCCTTTATCAGATATGCCATTTTCAAATATCTTCTCCCATTCCATAGGTTGTGTTTTATTTTTGCTGTGCAGAAACTTTTTATTTTGATAAAATACCAATAGTTTATTTTTATCTTTGTTTCCCTTGCCTCAGGAGACGTATTTAGTAAGAATTTGCTATGACCCATGTCAAAGAGGTTATTGCTTGTGTTCTTTTCCAGGATTTTTATGGTTTCAGGTCTCTCATCTATGTCTTTAAACCATTTTGAATTTATTTTTGTGTTTGGTGTAAAAAATTGGTCCAGTTTTATTCCTTTGCTTGTTTTTCTCCAGTTTTCCCAATACCATTTTTGAAGAGACTGTCTTTTTTCCATTGGATATTATTTTCTGCTTCATTGGAGATTAACTGACCATATAGTGGCGGGTACATTTCTGAGTTTTCTATTGTGTTCTATTGATTTATGTGTCAGTTTTTAAGCCAGTTCCATGCTGTTTTGATTACTATAGCTTTGTAATATAACTTGAAGTCAGAAATTGTGATGCATCCAACTTTGCTTTTCCTTTTCAAGGTTTGGCTATCCAGGGTCTTTTGTGGTTCCATACAAATTTTAGCACTGTTTGTTCTAGCTTTGTGAAAATGCTGTTGGTATTTTGATAAGGACTGCATTAAATATGTACATTGCTTTGGGTAGTATAGACATTTTAAACATATTTGTTCTTCCAATCCATGAGCATGGAATGTTTTTCCATTTCTTTTTGTCATCTTCAATTTCTTTCCTCATTGTTTCAGAGTACAGGTCTTTCACCTCTTGGTTAGGTTTATTTCTAGGTATTTTATTGTTTTTGGTTTAATTTTTTTTTTTTGGTTTAATTTTAAATGGCATTGTTTCTTCAGTTTCTCTTTCTACTGCTTCATTATTGGTGTATAGAAATGCAATAGATTTCTGTTATTGATTTTTGTATCCTGTGATTTTACTGAATTTATCAGTTCTAGCAGTTTTTTGATGGAGTCTTTTGGGTTTTCTATATAGAGTATCATGTCATCTATAAGCAGGGACATTTTTACTTCCTTGCTGATTTGGAAACCTTTTTTGTTGGTGTTGCTGTTGTCTGATTGTTGTGACTAGGACATCTAGTACTATGTGAAATAACAGTGGTGAGAGTGGACATCCCTATCTTGTTCCATTGGGGACCATGTTAGCTGTGGGAGTTTCACATATGGACTTTATTATGCTGAGCTATATTCTTTCTAACCTTACTCTGTTGAGTGTTTTTTATCATGAATGGATGTTGTACTTTGTCAAATGCTTTTTCTGCATCTATTGAAATGATCATATGCTTCTTATCCTTTCTTTTAGCAATGTAATTATCACCTTGATTCGTTTACAATTATTGTACCACACTTGCACCCCTGGAATAAATTCCACTTGATTGTGGTGAATGATTCTTTTAATGTATTGTTTGATTCAGTTTGCTAGTATTTTATTCAGAATTATTGCATTCATATTTATTGGGGATACTGGCCTATAGTTCTCTTTTTTGTGGAGTTTTTATCTGGTTTTGTTATCAGGGTAATGCTGGCCTCAAATAATGAATTTATAAGTTTTCCTTCCTTTTCTATTGTTTGGAATAGTTTGAAAGGAACAGGTATTAATTTAAATGTTTGCTAGAAATCACTTGTGAAGCCATCTGGCCTGGGACTTTTGTTTTTGGGGAGTTTTTTGATTATTGATTCCATTTCTTTGCTGGTTATTGGTCTGTTCAAGTTTTCTATTTCTTCCTGTTTCAGTTTTGGTAGTTTATGTTTCTAGTAATTTCCTGGTTGTACGATTTGTTTGCACACAATTTTTCATCATATTGTCTTACAATTGTTTGCATTTCTGTGGTGTTGGTTGTTATTTATCTTCTCTCATTTGTGATTTTGTTTGAGTATTTTTTTCTCTGATGAAACTGGTTGAAGATTTACAAATTCTTTTGATCTTTCATGGATCCAGCTCTTGGTTTCATTGATCTTTTCTATTGCTTTTTTAGTTTGTATATCTTTATTTCTGCTATAATTGTTATTATTTCCTTCTTTCTTCCAGCTTGAAGTTTTGTTTTTTGTTCTTCTTTTAACTCCTTTAGGTATAAGGTTAGATTGTTTGAGATTTTCCCTGAGTCTTTAGGTAGGCCTATATTGTTATAAACTTCCCTCCTATAATGCTTTTGCTGTATCTCAAATATTTTGGATCATTGTGTTTTCATTTTCATTTGTTTCTATGTACTTTTTGATTTCTTCTTTGACTTCTTGGTTGACCCATTCATTTTTTAGTAGCATATTATTTGATCTCCACATATTTGTATTCTTTCCATCTTTTCCCTTGTGGCTGATTCCAAGTTCCATAGCATTGTGATCAGAAAGGATGCATGGTAAGACTTTTATCTTTTTGAATTTGCTGTGCCTTGTTTTGAGTCCTAATATGTGATCTGTGCTGGAGAATATTCAATGTGCACCTTAAGAAAAATGTGTATTGTGCTATTTTAGAATGAATGTTCTGAATATATTTGTTAATATCTATCTGTTCCAGTGTGATATTCAAAGCCACTCTTTACTTGTTGATTTTCTGTTTGGATGATCTGTCCATTGATGTATGTGTTGCTTTAAAGTCCTGTACTATTATTTTATTACTGTTTTTTTCTTTATGTTTGTTATTGACTATTTTATGTATTTGAGTGTTCCCATGTTCAGTGAATAAATATTTATAATTTTTATGTCTTCTTGTTGAATTGTCCCTTTATTTATATAGCGTTCTTCTTTGTCTCTAGTTACAGACTTTGTTGTAAAGTCTATTTTTTGTGATATAGGTATCACTACTTGAGCTTTCTTTTAACAGCTATTATTATAAATATTTCTTCATCCCCTCTCTTTTAATATGCAGGTGTCTTTAAGTTTGAAATGAGACTCTTGTAGGCACTGTATGGCTGGGTCTTTTTTTATCAATTGTGTCACAGAATGTCTTTTGATTGGAGAATTTAGTCCATTTATATTGATAAATATGTATTTATTGGCATTTTGGTGTTTGTTATGTGGTTGTTTTTGTAATTTTTCTCTGATACTTTCTTGTCTTTTTCTCTTTAATATTTTGCTGGTTTTATTTAGTAAATCCAAGTAAACTTGGATTCTTTTATCTTTATTCTTTGCATATCTATGAGTGGTTTTTGATTTGAAGTTACTATTTGGTTTATATATAACATCTTCTGCATATAGCAGTCTATATTGTTGATGGTTACATCAACATATATATGTTATATATATGCTAATGTATATAATAATATTTGATAACTTTATTATAACACATAACATATGCAACATATATAACAAACATATAAAACATATATATCCAATCAAAGAAACCAGGAGCTGGTTCTTTGAAATTATCAACAGAATTGGTAAGCCTCTAAACAGACTCATCAGAAAACAAAAGGACTAAATAAATGAAATCACAATTGAGAGAGGTAAAATTACAACCAACACAATTATAACAAATTGTAAGGTAATATTATAAAAACCTATATGCCAACAAATTAGACAACCTAGAAGAAATGGATAAATTCCTGGAAACATATAACCTACCAAAACTGATACAGGAAGAAATAGAAAATTTCAATAGGCTGATTAACAGTAAGGAAATTGAATCAGTAATCATAAAACTCCCAGGAAACAAAAGTCCAGGACCAGATGGCCTCACAGGCAAATTCTAGAGTTAATACCTATTGTACTCAAAGTATTCCAAAAAATACAAGAAGAAGGAAAACTTTCAAATTCATTCTATGATGTGAGTATAACCCTGATATCAAAATCAGATGAAGATACCACAAAAAGAAAAGAATTACCAGCCACTATCTCTGATGAATATAGGTACAAAAGTCCTCAACAAAATACTAGCAAGCCGAATCCAACAATACATTAAAAATACCATTCACCACGATCAAGTGGGATTTATTCCTGGGATGCAAGAGTGGTCCAATATTTGCAAATCAATCAATGTGATAAATCACACTAATGAAAGAAAGCATAAAGTCCATATGATCACTTCCATAGATGCAGAAAAAAGCATTTGACAAAATATAACATCCATTCATGGTAAAAAGCCCTCAATATACCTCATCATAATAAAGAGTATATATCAAAAACACACAACCAACATCATACTCAAAGGGGAAAAACTGAGAACTTTTCCCATAAGGTCAGGAACAAGACAAGGATGTCAATTCTTATCACATTCATTCAATATAGTACTGGATGTCCTAGACACAGCAAAGAGGAAAAAGAAATAAAAGTCATCCAAATGGGTAAGTAAGATGTCAGACTTTCACTATTTGCAGCTGACATGATACTATATGTAGAAAATCTGAAAGACACCACCAAAAAACTATGAGAACTGATAAATGAACTCGGTAAAGTTGCAGGATACAAAACCAATGTACAGAAATCGGTTGCATTTCTATATTTTAATAATGAAGCAGCAGAAAGAGAAATTAAGGAGCCAATCCCATTTACAATTGCACCAAAAACAATGATACCTAGGAATAAATCTAACCGAAGTGGTAAAAAGCCTGTACTCTGAAAACTATGAAACATCAATGAAAGAAATTGAAGATGACACAAACAAATGGGAAAATATTCTGTGCCCATGGATTAGAATAATAAATATTATTAAAATGTCTATACTACCCAAAGGAATCTACACATTTAATGCAATCCCTAGCAAAATACCAACAGCATTTTTCACAGAACTAGAGCAAGCAATCTTAAAATTTATATGGAACCACAAAACACTCCAAATAGCCAAAGCAACCTTGAAAATGACAAACAAAACTGAAGGTATCACAATTACGGACTAAAAGTTATATTACAAAGTGGTAGTAACCTAAAACAGTGTGGTTCTGGCACAAATATAGACACAAAGATCCATGGAACAGAACAGAAAACCCAGAAATGAAGGCACGGTTATATGGTCAATTAATATTTGACATAGCAGGAAAGAAAATGTAATGGATAAATGACAGTCTCTTGAACAAATGGTGTTGGGAAAACTGGTGAGCTACATGCATAAGAATGAAATGGGACTGCTTTCTTACACCATACAGAAGAGTAAATTCAAAATGGATTGAAGACCTAAATGTGAGACCTGAAATCATAATAATCCTAGAGGAGCACACAGCAATCATGGGTCTGAAATCAGCTGTAGCAACATTTTTCTAGATATGTGTCTTGAGGAAGGGAAATAAAAGCAAAAGTAAACTAATTGGGATTTCCTCCAAAAATAGCTTCTTCACACCAAAGGAAACAACCAACAAAACTAACAGAAATCCTACTGATTTGGAAAACATATTTGCAAATTCCTTGTCTGATAAAAGGTTAGTATCCAAAAAAATATAAATAACTATACAACTCAACACCCCCAAAACAAATAACCTAATTAAAAAAAATGGCCAGAAGACAGACATTTCTCCAGAGAAAATATACAGATGGACAAGAGACATGTGAAAAAATGCTCACCATCACTAGTCATCAAGGAAATGCAAACTAAATGTACAGTAAGATATCACCTTTTGGTTAGTTTGACTAAAATAAAAAGCATAAGAAACCACACATGCTGGTGAGTATAGGTAGAAAAATGAACCTCGTGGACTGTTGGTGGGAAGGCAAACTGGTTTAGCCCTGAGGAAAATAGTATGGAGGTTTCTCAAAAAATTAAACATAGAAATACCATATGATAAAATAATTTCACTACTGGGTATTTACCCAAAGAAAATGAAAACAGTGATTCAAAAATATGTATGTATTCTAGTGTTTATTGCAGCATAATTTGCACTAGCCACCATAAATTAGTGTCCATCAATGGATGAATGGATAATGAAGATGCGGTATGTATATACAATGGAATATTACTCATCCCTAAAAAGAATGAACTTTTGCCATCGATGGGCCTAGAATATATTGCGATAAGTGAAATTAGTCAGAGAAAGGCAAATACCATATGATTTCACTTATATGTGGAATCTAAAAAATAATATAAACAAATAAAGAAATCTGAAACAAACCCACATAGAGAACAAACTGGTGGTTGCTAGATGGGAGGGGGTAGCAGGAAGGGTAAAATGGGTGATAGGGAATGTGAAGTATTGGCTTCCAGTTACAGAATGCAGTCATATGGATGAAATGTACAGCATAGGAAATATAGTCAATGGCATTGTAATAATGTACGGTGACAGATGCTAGCTGCACTTGTGGTGAGCATAGCATAATATATAATAGATTCATTGAATCACTGAGTTCTACACCTGAAATTAATATAACATTATGTTTCAACTGTACTTCAATATATAAAAAAATATTTTGCGTGTAGGGGTAGGTAGGGGAGCTAACATTTGTTCAGTACTTACTATGCATTGCAGTCTATACTGGCATTTAATTCTCACAATAGCTGTGAAGGCAATATTATCCTTATTTTACAAATGAAGAACCCAAGGATCAGAGAGGGTAAGGACTTGTCCAATGTCACACAGGTACAAAAGAGTAGAGCCAAGATTATACTCTGATCTGTCTGGTCTCTCCAATTCCAAAGTCATTCTATTCATCTTGTATGGTTTGGATACAGTTTTGTTCTTGCCTTTTGGCTCTCACTATTAACTAGGAAAGCTTAAAATCCAATGCCCTGTAACACAAGTAATTGCAAATTCTTAACTGATAATTTGCATTAACAAATTGATATGTTGATACAGTAGATTCCAAGGACTTTGATGATTTTAGTAAGAAGTTCAGGAGGAATAGTAAGTAGCCAAGTATAAAGTGATTGAGTCAGTTGGGCTTCTTGTTAACTTGAAGCAAAAAATCATTCCTGGAGAAGCTAAATGGTGGAGTTGTAAGTGGACCCTAGGCTTGCCTCATCTCTTGAACACAGGTAGATAAATATCAAGTCATTCTGAATACCTCAGAAATCAATCTGAGGACTGACAGAATGAACTGCACAACTAGATGGAGAGAGGAGGCCACATTGTGGAAGGTAGCCAGCGCAGAAATGTGGTTTGAAGGTAGCCAGTGCAGAGATGTGGTTTGGGGAAGAAACTGATCTCAGGTGCTACAGGGAGGAAGGAGCCCTGGTCATGGAGAGAGGCAATGTAGAGAGAGGAGTGCACAGGCGATCACACAAGGAAAACATTTCCCCAAAACCATTAACTTGGAAAATAAGCAGGGCAGATTTTCATGAGTTTTTGCAACCATCATGCCTCAAAAACTGGAGTTTTAGAGGTGTGTGGTTTAGATGGTATAAAGCCCTGAGGGCACTGCAGTGTTCCTGTAGAGAAGGCAGGCAGGTAACCTGGAGGCAAAGGGCACAACCTGTGGATCACCTAAGACACTGGGAGAGACAGTTCCACCTTCCTGGTGTGCATCTGAGAGAGGTGGCATGGCAGGCACCATTTCCCTCTCCTGCTCCTCAGCATAGGCACAGAAACACCTGCTGAGGGTAGCTAACTAGGACATTGGCTCTTTAGTGCTCTTTGCTCCAAACTCATTGCTCCTGTGCCCTGGTGTGACTGCCCTTCTGGGTCAAACCTGCATCAATCCCAGTGTGATGAGACCCTTTCCCAGAAGACCAGTGCAGGTCCCCACCACACCAGTTCTCTAAAGGTTGGAGTTTTAAAACTCAGCTGGCCTGGCTGATATACAACCCAAAGTGCACTGTGCTGGTCCAACCCAGACACAGACAGTGGGAATACAGCAATCTGAAAAACACCTAGAGCACATGAATTGAAATTATTTGCAATTCTGGGAGGGCTTCCGTGACAGCAGTGAGCCAGACTCCCCTCTGCTGGGACAAAAGAGCTGGTTGGCAACATGTCCCTCTCTTGCCCTGCAGCATAAACTAATGTTAGTAAATAGCACAGTGACAATACTAGCTGCCTAACCTGCTTACAAAAACTCCCCCTCACCTGCATTCTGCTGGTACTGCTTTTCTTGGGCAAGTGGGCCTGAGAACCAGCATGGGGGGGCCCCCTTTCCCAGAAGACCAGTGCAAATCCCCAAACACATTATGTCTACTGACAATAGAGTTCCTCAAAGCTTCAGTTTTAGTGGAAATACCATCAGTTCTCTTCTAACAAGCAGACCAGAGCACACCTAGTTAAAACTTGCCACATTCTGGCCAAGGTCCAAACACACCCTACTGCAGACAAGGAGAACCTCTGTGGAAGACTGTCCTGAGGGATAGAGCAGCCATAACAGAGCAGCAGAGTGCATGTGATATACACCAGAGACACTTCTTGAAGGACCAGGCCCTGGATGTTATATGACCTCTTCATCATAAAGCCATTACTCTCGGAGCAAGAAACATAACAGCCTTTCCTAAGATACAGAAAAACCTAGACAAAATGCAAATATAGAAGGATTCATCCCAAAAGAAAGAACAAGTAAAGGTTACAGCCAGGAATTCTAATTGGAATAGATATAAGTAGTATGCCTGATTCAGAATTTAAAGCAACAATCATAAAGATACTAGCTGGGTTTTAGAAAATCACAGATGGCACCAGGGGTTCTCTTACTGCAGTGTTAAAGAGCATAAAACCGATCAGGCCAAAATGAAAAATGCAAAACCAAGATTTTAAAGTGACTGCATGTAATGACCACAAGGATGGAAGAAGCAGAAGAACAAATAAGTGATATAGAAAATAGAATTATGGAAAATAATGAAACTGTTTAAAAGAGGGAAACAAAAATCTTGGATCATGAAACTAGATTTAGTGAACTCAGTGACTCAGTGAAACATAATAACATTCATATCATAGGAGTCCCAGAAGAGAGAGAAAAGGGGATGGAAGGTTTATAATTAAAAGAAATTGTAGCTGAAAACTTCCCTAATCTGGGAAGGGAAACAGACATCAAAATCCAGGAAGCACAGAGAACTCCCATCAAAATCAACAAAACCAGGCCACCAAAACATATTGTAGTTAAATTTTCAAAATATAAAGAAAAAAACCCTAAAAGCAGGAAGACATAAGAAGTCCCTAACTTACAAGGGATGACAAATAATATTAGCAGCAGATCTATCCACAGAAATTTGGCAGGCCAGAAGACAGTGGCATGATATATTCAACATGCTGAATGGGAAAAATATGCTACCAAGAATATTCTATCCAACAAGGCTATCATTCAGAATAGAAGGAGAGATAAAGTGTTTCCCAGACACACAAAAACTAAAGGAGTTCATGTCTGCTAAACCAGCCCTGCAAGAAATATTAAAGGGGAGTCTTTCACTACAGACAAAGGGCTGATATCCAAGATTTATAAAAAACTCAAACTCAACACCCAGAAAACAGATAATCAAGGCAAAAAATGGGCAGACAACATGAACAGACACTTCTCCAATGAAGACATACAAATGGCTAGCAGACGTATGAAAAAATGTTCATCATCAGTAGCCATCAGGGAAATTCAAATCAAAACCACATTGAGATAGCACCTTACACCAGTTAGAATAGCAAAAATTAACAGGGCAGGAAACAACAAATGTTGGAGAGGATGTGGAGAAAGGGAACCCTCTTCCACTGTTGGTGGAAATGCAAGTTGGTGCAGCCACATTGGAAAACAGTGTGGAGATTCCTCAAAAAAATAAAAATAGAGCTACCATGACCCTGCAATTGCACTACTGGGTATTTACCCCAAAGATATAGATGTAGTGAAAAGAAGGGTCATATGTACCCCAATGTTCATAGCAGCAATGTCCATAATAGCCAAACTGTGGAAAAAGCCAAGATGACCTTCAACAGATGAATGGATAAAGAAGATGTGGTCCATATATACGGTGGAATATTACTCAGCCATCAGAAAGGAGGAATACCCAACTTTTGCATCAACATAGATGGGACTGGAGGAGATTATGCTGAGTGAAATAAATCAAGCAAAGGAAGTCAATTATCATATGGTTTCACTTACTTGTGGAACATAAGGAATAACATGGAGGACATTAGGAGAAGAAAAGGAAAAGTGAAGGGGGAAATTGGAGGGGGAGAGGAACCATGAGAGACTGTGGACTCTGAGAAACAAACCGAGGGTTTTAGAGGGGAGGAGGGTGTAGGGATGGGTGAGCCTGGTGGTGAGTATTAAGGAGGGCACGTATTGCATGCAGCAGTGGGTGTTAAACATAAACAGTGAATCTTGAAACACTACATCAAAAACTAATGGTGTATTGTATGGTGACTAACATAACACAATAAAAAAGGGGAAGTATTTGGTAAAAAGACCGGAAAGGAACAGAGACAACTTCTAGAAAGCAATAAAATGGTACTAAATTCATATCTATAAATAATTACTCTGAATGTAAAGGAGCTAAATGCTCCAATCAAAAGCCATAAGGTGTCAGAATGGATTAAGAAAACAAGACCCATCTATATGCTGCCCAAAGAGCCTCACTTTAGACACCTGCAGATTAAAAGTAAGGGGATGGAGAAACATTTGTCATGCAAATGAGTGTCAAAAGAAAGCCAGAGTAGCAGTACTTATATCAAACTAGATTTTAATTCAAAAACTATAATAAGAGGCAAAGAAGGACATTATATCATAACAAAGGGGTCTGCCCAACAAGAAGATCTAACAATTGTAACTATTTATGCCCCCAACATGGGAGCACTCAAATATGTAAAACAATAAGAAACATAAAGAAACTCAATCATAATGATACAATAATAGTAGGGAACTTTTTTTTAATAGTAGGGAACTTTAACACCCCACATTCATCAACGAACAAATCATCTAAGCAGAACATCAACAAAGATACGATGGCTTTGAATGATACACTGGACCGGATGAACTTAACAGATACATTCAAAACATTTCATCCTAAAGCAGCAGAATACACATTCTTTTCAAGTGCCTATGGGACGTTCTCCAGAATGGATCACATACTAGGTCACCAATGGGGCCTCAACAAGTACAAAAAAACTGAGATCATACCATGCATGTTTTCCGACCACAACACTATGAAACTTGAAGTCCACCACAAAAAAAAAAAAAAAAAAATTTGGAAAAACCATAAATACATGGAGGTTAAATAATATGCTACTAAACGAGGAATTTGTCAACCAGGAAATTAAAGAAGAAATTAAAAAATGCATGGAAACAAATGAGAATGAATATAAAACTATCCAAAACCTGTGGGATACAGCAAAAGTGGTCATAAGAGGGATGTATGTAGCAATACAGACCTACCTCAAGAAAAATCTCTCCAATACACCAACCTAACCTTACACCTAAAGGAGCTAGAAAAAGAACAACAAATGAAGCCTAAAGCCAGCAGAAGAAGGCAAATAATAGAGACAATATAAATGATATAGAAACAAAACAACAGTATAACAGATCAATTAAACCAGAAGCTAGCTCTTTGGAAAAATTGATAAAAATGACAAAACGCTAGGTAGACTTATCAAGAAGAAAAAAGAAAAGACCCAAATAAATAAAATCACGAATGACAGAAGAGAGATCACAACCAACACCACAGAAATATAAACATTTATAAGAGAATATTATGAAAAATTGTGTGCCAATAAATTGACCAGCCTTGATGGAATGGATAAATTCCTAGAAACATTTAAACAACCAAAACTGCAACAGATTCTATGTTGTCACTAATGTTTTTCTCCAACCTAGCCATTGCCTGGATAATTGTTACCCTGAATTCCCTTTCCAACATACTGTTTATGTCCATATCCAATAGTTCTGAGGGAGAGGGCGCAGTCTATGGGTTTTTCCTCTGTTGGATGTTCCTCCTCCTAGTCGTTCTGATGAGAAGTGGTTGAGTGGATGTATAGCTGAATATATCAACCACAATCCAGTCAAGGTGCACCCTGGAAAGTTTCGGAGCAATCAGAATTCACCACCAAAAAGAGAGAAAAAAGAAAAAAAGAGAGAGAGAAAAAAGAGAAACCCCAGCCAAAATGAGCCCCCAAAGTAAGATTTATAAGGTCTATAAACAAACACGAACAAACAAAAAGACCGACAAAAGTAAACGACAAGAAAAAAAAGAACCTGGCCAAAATGAACCCCAAGAATAAGATTTATATAATACCAGAACAAAAACAAATACACAGAAATACTGACAGAAAATAAAATGGGAGAGTGGTTATAAATCCTCAATATGGGCGAGGAAGATTATTTCGGATCTTCCTAGGTGTATTTTTGTATTAAGCCTCTAGTTATAATGTTAAGTAGTTTAAAAAAATGAAAAGAACAAGAATTGTGAGAACGAATTTAAAAAAACAAAACTTGTATCTATGAAATATACAGGTTTTAGGGCAATACCAGAAGCTTAATATATTGTTTTCCCACTTTGGAAAACAGTGTGGAGATTCCATAAGAAATTAAAAATAGAGCTACCCTATGACCCTGCAATTGCACTACTGGGTATTTACCCAAAGATACAGATGTAGTGAAAAGAAGGGCCATATGTATCCCAATGTTTGTAGCAGCGCTGGCCATAATCGCCAAACTGTGGAAAAAGCCTATATGCCCTTCAGCAGACAAATGGATAAAGAAGATGTGGTCCATATACACAATGGAATATTACTCATCAGAAAGGATGAATACCCAACTTTTGTATCAACATGGGCGAGACTGGAAGAGATTATGCTGAGTGAAATAAGTCAAGCAGAGAAAGTCAATTATCATATGGTTTCACTTACGTATGGAGCATAAGGAAAAACATGGAGGACATTGGGAGAAGGAAAGGAAGGGTAAATTGGGGGAAGTTGGAGGGGGAGACGAAACATGAGAGACTGTGGACTCTGAGAAACAAACTGAGGGTTTTGGAGGGGAGCGCGGTGGGAGGTTGGGTGAGCCTTGTGGTGGGTATTGAGGAGGGCACATATTGCATGGAACACTGGGTGTGGTGCATGAACAATGACTCTTGGAACACTGAAAAAATAAAATAAAATTTTAAAAATGATTAATTTAAAAAAATAAAAAATAAAAAATAAAAATGATTAATTTTACATAATGTGAAATTTACCACAATAAACAAAATTTTAAATGTGAAAAAAAACTTCAACAGGAAAAAATAGAAAATTGAAAAGACCAATAACCAAAAAATAAATTGGTAATCAAAAATCTCCCAACAAACGAAAGTCCAGGACCAAATGGCTTTTGAGGGGAATTCTACCAAACATTTAAAGAAGAGTTTATACCTTTTCTTCTCTCAGTATTCCAAAAAATAGAAATGGAAGGAAAACTTTCAAACTGAATCTATGAGGCCAGCATTACCTTGAATCCAAAACCAGGCAGACCCCACTAAAAAAGAGAACTACAGGCCAGTATCTCTGGTGAGCATGGATGCAAAAATTCTCAACAAAATACCAGCAAACTGAATTCAGCAGTCCATTAAAAGAATCATTTACCACCACCAAGTGGGATTTATATCTGGAGTGCAGAGGTGGTTCAGTATTCACACATTAATCAACGTGATACACCATATTAGTAAAAGAAAGGATAAGAACCATATGATCCTCTCAATTGATGCAGAAAAAGCATCTACTAAGTACAGCATACATTCATGATAAAATCCTCAACAAAGTAGGGAGAGGGAACATACCTCAACATCATGAAGTCCATATAAGAAAGAATTATAGCTAATATCATCTTCAATGGGAAAAACAGAAGTTTTCCTTTATGGCCTAGAACAAGACAGGGATGTTCAATATCACCACTGTAATTGCTAGAACCGATAGACGAATATAGTAAAGTCACAGGATACAAAATCAGTGTATAGAAATCGGTGGCATTTCTATACAACAATAATGAAGCAGCAGGAAGAGAAATCAAAGAATTGCTCCCATTTACAATCGCACAAAAAACTATAAGATACCATGGAATAAACCTAACTAAAGAGGTAAAAGATCTGTACTCCAAAAAGTATAAAACACTTATGAAAGAAATTGAAGAGGAGACCAAGAAATGGAAATGCATTCTATGCCCATGGATTGGGAGAGAAAATATTGTTAAATATCTAGGCTACTCAAAGTAATCTACACATTTAATGCAGTCCCTATCAAAATAGCAACAGCATTTTTCACAGAGCTTGAGCAAACAACCCAAAAATTTGTATGGAACCACAAGAGACCCCGAATCACCATAGCAATCTTGAAAAGAAAAAGCAAAGCCAGAGTCATTACAATTCCAGAATTCAAGTTATACTACAAAGCTGTAGTGATCAAGGTAGTATGGTCCTGGAATAAAAACAGACACATAGATCAATGGAATAGAATAGAAAACCCAGAAATGCACCCACAAGTATATGATCAACTAATCTTCCACAAAGAAGGAAAGTATATCCAATGGAAAAAGGACAATGTTTTCAGCAAATGGTGTTGGGAAAACTGGACAGCAACATGGAAGAGAATGAAACTGGACCACTTTCTTACACCATTCAGAAAAACAAATTCAAAATGCATTAAAAACCTAAAACGTGAGACCTGAAATCATCAAAATCCTTGAAAGAACACAGGCAGTAACCTCTCGACATTGGCCATATCAACTTCTTACTAGATATGTCTCCTGAAGCAAGGGAAACAAAAGCAAAAATAAACTACTGGGATTTCATCCAGATCAAAAGTTTCTGTACAGCTAAGGAAACAATGAAACTAAAAGCAGTCTTCAGAATGGGATAAGATATTTGCAAATGGCATAACTGATAAAGAGTTCTTATCCAAAATCTATAAAGAACTTATAAAACTTAACACCCAAAAAACAAGTAATCCAGTTAAAAAGTGGGCAGAAGACATGAATAGATATTTTTCCAAAGAAGACATACAGATGCCTAACAGACATGTAAGAAGATGTTCAACATCACTCATCATCATGAAAATACAAATCAGAACTACAATGTGGTATCACCACTCTCACACTTGTCAATGGCTAAAATTAGGAACACAGGAAACAATATGTTTTGGCGAGGATATGAAAAAAAGTGTATCCTCTTACCCTGTTGGTGGGAATGCAAACTGGTGCAGCCATTCTTTCTTTTTATTTATTTAAACTCAACTAGCCAGCATATAGTACATCATTAGTTTTTGGTGTAGTGTTCAATTAGTTGGATATAACACCCAGTGCTCTTCACTCTTGAAAACAGTATGGAATTTCCTCAGAAAGTTAAAAATAGAACTACCCTACAATCCAGCAATTGCACTCCTAAGTATTTCCCCAAAGGATATAACAATACTGATTTTAAGTGACACATGTACCCCAATGTTTATAGCAGCATTATCTACAATAGTCAAATTATGGAGAAAGCCCAAATGTCCATCGACTAATAAAGTGGAATGTTATTCAGCTATAAAAAAAAGAATGAAATCTTGGCTTTTGCAATGACATGCATGGAGGTAGAGAGTATTATGCTAAGTGAAATAAGTCAGAGAAAGACAAATATTATATGTGACATCTGCTAGTGGCAGAGCTAGAATTAGAACCCATATTCTTTTTTAAAAAATTTTTATTGTGTTATGTTAGTCACCATACAATACATCATAGTTTTTGATGTAGTGTTTCAAGATTCATTGTTTATGTATAACACCCAGTGCTCCATGCTATACGTGCCCTCCTTAATACCCACCACCAGGCTCACCCACCCCCACACCCCTCTCCCTTCTAAAATTCTCAGTTTGTTTCTCCGAGTCCACAGTCTCTCATGGTTGCTCTCCCCCTCTGATTCTCCCCCCGTTCACTTTTCCTTTCCTTCTCCTAATGTCCTCCATGTTATTCCTTATGTTCCACAAGTAAGTGAAACCATATGATAATTGACTTTCTTTGCTTGACTTATTTCACTCAGCATAATCTCCTCCAGTCCCATCCATGTTGATGCAAAAGTTGGGTATTCATCCTTTCTGATGGCTGAATAATATTCCATTGTGTATATGGACCACATCTTCTTTATCCATTTGTCTGCTGAAGGGTATATAGGCTTTTTCCACAGTTCGTCGATTGTGGCCATTGCTGCTATGAACACTGGGATACATGTGGCCCTTCTTTTCCCTACATCTGTATCTTTGGGGTAAATACCCAGTAGTGCAATTTCAGGGTCATAGGGTAGCTCTATTTTTAATTTTTTGAGGATTCTCCACACTGTTTTCCAAAGTGGCTGCACCAACTTGCATTCCCACCAACAGTGGAAGAGGTAGAACCCACATTCTTCTGATTCCTACTTTCATGCTCTTTGTATCACATTTGGTCCTGGATTCAGAATATCATGATCACTTTAATAATTTTATGGAGAATCACCTGGGTGACCAGTTGGTTAAGTGTCTGCCTTTGCCTCAGGTCATTCTCCCAGGGTTCTGGGATTGAGCTCTGTGTTGGGAGCAGGGAGCCTTCTTCTCCCTCTCCTGCTCCCTTTGCTTGTGCTCTCCCTCTCTCTGTCAAATAAATAAATAAATAAATACATAAAATCTTTTAAAAAATTATATGGAAAATTTTCCTACCTATATAACATAGCCGTGTTATGGTTTTCCAGTTAAAAAATTAACATAATTTGACTGACTCTTTTCCATTCATATTGTAGTTTATATTTGGTAGTAGAAAGGACCTTCAAAGGTATTAGTCTAATGTCACTTTACAAATGAGGAAACGGAGGCTTAAATGACCCCAGAGGCAGAGCTTGTTAGGGAGGAAATGGGACCAGAACCCAGGTCATCCTACTCCTATTCAAGTGTAATCATACTTCCCTTCAAAGGTATTCCATAATTATGATATATCAGACAGAACTGAGCTTTACTGTGTATACTCTAATCACTTATAATCTTATTGACATCCTTGAAAATTCAAGTAGGGCAGTTCTGCTGTGTTAACTTTGTAGGCTCAAAGTCATGGCCCTTCTTTAACCCTTCCCTACTTCAGTCATTTCCCTTCAGACAGAACCAGGTGCACCTCTGTGCCTCACAGTTTCCTTATTTGGAAAAAAATGAGGGGAATGAGTGACATAGTTCACACATTTTACTTCTGAAGTTCTATAAATCATAGAAGCAAGATTGAAACCAGTAGCTAGATCTATAGATTGCCTGTCTGAAAATCAAGAAGTCCCTTTTTAATTTAAGCCAATATCTACCAAGACAATTTAATTAATAGAACTTTTTGTTTCCTTGCCTATGTTTTAACCAAAGCAGATATCTAAGGATTTCTGTCTTTTATGTTGTCAGTCCTAACAGGCATAACAGTCCTTGAGGAGGTCTACATTCCAAAGCCAGATTTCCCCTGAAAAGACTCTCCGGGAAATGAGTCTCCACACAGTAAAATATACTCTCCCAAGATGGCATGTCCAAAGATCTTTTCTTTTGCTTAGTTATTTGTGTAGCTTTTGTGTGTGAGAGAGGAAATGTACTGAGCTGCTTCTTATATACTTCTCTCTGGTTATACAAGCAGTGGACATTATTAGGCAGCAACAGGAAAAAAGCTTTAAGCCCAAACTACACTTTTCTACATTGTCTCTTTTCAGCTTTGCAATAACTCTATGATATAGGTACTACTATTATCTTCATTTTGCATATGAGGAAATTGAGAGGCAGGGAAATGAGAACCTTAAGTAAGCTGGTGTTTGAATTCCAGGGTAAATTCTCACACTGGGAAATAATGAGAAATTGTTGCTAGATGAATTTACCTGCTAAAATGAATGACAATTTAATTTGGCCTCCAATATTTATTCCCTGAAGAAATGTATCATGGCTACAAAATACTTTTCTGGAAATGCTAGAAAACCTTGCATATTAGTTAGCTATTGCATTAAGAATTCTGCTTAACAAAATACCCCCAAACTCAGTGGAATACAGCATTAAGCATTTAGTTCTAGCTCACATATCTATGTGTTGATTGTGGTACCTCTGTTGACCTCGAATGGGTTTAAATGACTTGGCTAAGGGCATAAGTGCTATTTAGGTCTGCTGCATGTGTCTAGTTTTCAAAGATTCAGAGTTACTGGGGCATATTCTTCTCATGATGAGAGCAGAAGTCCATAGTGGGTAAATAGAAATGTGAGCTCTTTTAAAGTTTCAAAACTCTCACACTGTTACTTTCTCATAAATGCCATTGACCGAAACAAGCTATATGGCCGAACATCAGTTCAGCAGTACAATAATTTCTGCCTCTAATGGGAGGACAGCAAAGTCACATGATTAAGTAGAATGGCACAGAGAAGGGGGGAGATTTGGGAACAATAATTCAATCTACCATGACCTGGCTGAGAGTTAGTGGTGATAGAGTCAGAAAGTGCGAGTTAGAAAAGATCTTTTGATGGAAACAAAGAGATATAGTAAGAAGAGCCTTGGGGTCAGGATATTTGGGTTTGAGTACTAACCTTGACACTACTTGGTAGGACTTTCACGAAGTCATTTTCTCTTATGATATTTCAACATTAAGAGTTTATGAGGCCTCCTCATTAAGTATTTCATTTTCAATATAAATTGCTGAAACAAGAGGAGTGAAGTAATTAGCCTGGTTTCAAATAGCTAGGTGGAAGCAGAGCCACGACTAAAACCTAGGGTTCTATTTTATTCTCATATATTTATCACTACAGAAAAGGAAATATTTGGGGGTGATATGAAGAGAGTTTTCAGCCCTCCTCATTTCCTCATGAAATTGAAGTTGTTTTACTGTGATTCCATTTCCCACCATGCAGTGCTCATCTGTTTTCCATTTCTTCCGAGGACTGAACAAGAGGAGGTAGTCCACAAATCATAATAGGAGGGATTGAAGTTCAAGCTGAGATAGTTACTTCCTGAATGGAACAGTATTTAAATGCTGTATGTTAGGGAAAGTGTTAACATTGCTTTCCTCAAAGATCTTTCAGAAAGACATCTGCTGCTATGTGATGTGTTAAGTGGAGTTATTGTCAAAGCAGCAAAGTGGGGTAGATAATGATTTATGACCTCTTGTAATTTTGTGGTACTACAACTCTGTATGTATTGTTTATTTGTTAAACATTTACATAGTGCTTATTTTGTGCCAGATACTCTTCTAAGTGCTCTACAGATATTAATTTACTTAATTCTCAAAACTAGCCTATGAGGTAGACACACTTATTTATTCCTCTTTTAAGGATTAAAATAACATTTGCAACAACATAGATGGGCCTAGAGGGTATAATGCTAAGTGAAATAAGTCAGTCAGAGAAAGACAAATACCATATGATTTCACTCATATGTAGAATTTAAAAAACAAAAGAAATGAACTAACTAACAAAAGAAGACAAACAGGAAAAGAGACTTAAATACAGAGAACAAACTGGTGGCTGCCAGAGGGGAGGTGGGAGGGTGATGGGTGAAATAAATAAATGGAATTAAGAGCATACTTATTTTGATGAGCACTGAGTAGCGTATAGAATTATTGCATTATTGTATTGTACAACTGAAACTAATATAACACTGTATGTTAATTATACTTTAATAAAAAAGGAAAAATAAGTTAAACAAACAATAACAAAACAAGCAAAAACAAAAGCATAAGGCACAGGGAGGTTACATAACTCTCACAGTCATGTACTGGAGAGGAACAGAACTGGTACTTGAACCCAGGTAGTCTGGTTCCATAGTCCATGTCCTTAACTACTGTACTATGCAGTACCAAGTATCAAGGCACAGGGCAGTATCAAGGCACACAGAACTCAAAACTAAACAGACCATCTCTGCTATTTTCACTGGTTCTGTGAGATGAGACAAATTATTTCACCACTCTGAGCCTCAGTTTCATCTGTAATACCTAGATGATAATTATACCTACCTCACAGATTTGTTGTGAGCATTAAATGAGATAGTGTATAACATATGCTTAGGACTGAAACATTAGTTCCATTTTAATGGATTCTATCAATTTTTAAAATGTCTTTCTAAGTATTCTTTTTAACCCTTCATAAACTTAGTTCGATTGATTTATCCATATGATTTATTCTTTAGCAACTCTGTAAGATGATTTGGTATTGCCGTCTCCATTTGACACAAGGCAAAAAACAATGAGGCAATTTCCCTCAGGAAAGTTGCTGAGCTGTGACATTTCCTTTTTCCTAATTTATCTTTACCTTAAAACTGGTACTGAATCTGAATTTTATCCATAGTGTTGAGAATAAATCTTATATTATGGCTTTGAGTTTGCTAATTTATGTTCATTATTTCTTCTCAGAACCCCCAGCAAGAAATTATTAAATCATTGCTGGTGCCCTTGTGAGGAAGGGCCTGAGTATGTTGCTAAATACCAGAGTCCTATGTCTGCAGACAGAAGCATCATCCTCCTATACAAAGAATAATACACTATCTACAAAAAGCTCACAGCCCTGCATGTGCTGCATGCTGGGGTCCCCAGGGAATGGTGCAAGTGGGTGGAGAAGTTATATAAGCTCATATCCCCTTCCAAGTGGAAGGAAGAGAAGGACAACAGCTGTCAGCTTCACATCTGGTCTTGCCAGCCCAAATGATCCCAGCTTCATTAGGCCAGAGAAGGAGCCTCCTCAGCACGTTAGAAGGGAGATTTCCTGAACCAGATCCAATACCTTAAACTTTTGGCAATTTATATTAACTTCCTCTAGCTGGGACAGAAGTTTGTTGACTCTGGCTGTCTGGACATAGTGTTCTCTGGGCATTTTGTATGGTCTTCATCTAGTTGCTTATCTATAAGAAGCTCTCATGGTGGAAGAGAGCAAAGCCTACATTACACTCAAACTTGTGGTTGGACAGTTGCTCTTGGCCTCAGTGTCAACTTCAATCCACTAGACTAAAAAATATATAAATAAGAAAAAATCCACAAGGACACATAAAAACAGCAGTTTCCATAAGTGATTTGTTCTTCATTTACTCCAATTCTCTTTATTTGTGAAAGATGTTGTCACCACTTTAGTTAACCTCAGTATTTCTTTATACAACTGAAAGGAATATTGGACTTTTGGGGTACATCTCTTGTCCTTGCTGGACCTATGAGAATCTTGAAGGCTGGTTTTCTTTTCAAAATTCCCTCTGAGCTGAGCTCATGCTTTGTACATGCTTAGGTACTACATTTATAGCTAGAACAGATAATTTTATGACTGGAATGTTGAAATTATGCTTAAGAAACAAAACTAGAGAAGAAAAGGAAAACTTTGCCTACGGACTTCATATGATGATTTATTCTCATAATGTTCTTCTATAACAATTTTACTGTGTGTAAATGGTATTATAGAGTATTCATATTAAAATGGTGCAGTGACAATATTTCTAGTTATTGGATCTACTAGAATGACTAAAATATTAATATAATATCTGTAATTCTGTTCATAATAAGTCCTTTTTCCTTCCTTTTATTTGTCCATCTCCTTTTATTTTTCCCATTCTTTTTTTTATTCTCACATTTTCTTTTTCACTCAGCATTTACTGAGTACCTGCTCTTTAGCACACATCCTGCAATTTATCTGTGGGAGTACAGAGATAAATAAAATACAGTTCTTGCTCTCAAAGATCTCACAGTCTAGACCAGCAAATAGACAATTATAGTACACTCTATTGAGTTGTGTTACTATGTACACAGTGCTAAGGGAGCACAGGAAAAACCCCAAATCCAGACTAGGATATGAGGTATGGAGGAGGGCTTAGGAAAGACACCTTGGAGGAGTGCCTGGGTGGCTCAGTTGGTTAAGTATCCAACTCTTGATTTAAGCTCAGATCATGATCTCAGGGTTGTGAGATCAAGCCCCATGTCAGGCTTTGTGCTGGGTGTGGAGTCTGCTTAAGATTCTCTCTCTCCCTCTCCTTGTGCCCCACCCCCCCAAAAAAAGAAAAAAGATACCATGGAGAACATGATACATGAATGGAATCATGAAGGAAGTAGAGTTAGCCAGTGAATGGAGTGTGAGGAAAGAACATGCTAGGTGTTGGGCACAACTTGTGCAGAGATGGAAGGCTGTCAATGTACACATTGATCATCTCACAAAGGATCTTGTATGTCCTGTCAAGGTGTATAAACTTGTGGCTAATACTGAAAGCTTCGTGGCCTTAGGAAAACCATTTAACTTCTCTGAAGTTTGGTTTCTTCATTTGTAAAACAATCATAGTGTTTATTGTAAGGTAACTCTGATGATTACATGGGATTCACATGTCCAGACAATGTGTGATGTATTAGAGCTACTCAGAAATTATTTGATTCTCTTTCTTTGTACTCATCTGTGACTTCTTACATTACATGGTAGGTTAACAAGTGTACCTGGAGTGCCTATTATGTGCCAGTTCCAATTCTAAGCCCTAGGAATATAGTTGAATAAGACAGTCCTTGACTTTAGGGAGCTCTGAAGTATGTACTTAACTATAATAATCACAAGACCATGGTATCTTGTCTCCTCTATGCCATTAGGAAACCACAAGCCCACTCATTTTCTAGCCCTCTTTAAACTTCTCTCTATCCCCATCCATCTTTACCTTCTTCCCTCCCCCGTCAGACAGCATCCTGGCCCTTCTCCTACCTGTTGTCTTTCCATATGAACTTTGTATCCTATCCTCTTCACTTGTCTTTTCTTATTTGTTCTCTCTATATAGAAACATACTTAAATCTTTCCTGCATTAAAAACAGAGCCCCATCCTTATCCCTAGTGTCTGGAGAGACCACAGCATAGCAGTGTTGGTCCTGCCAGCGTTAGTCAAAGTACTGTAGCAACAGGAGCTCAGAAGTCAGCATTATTTAGAAATGAAGATAGATGGTCGGGATAGTCTGTTAGCAGGGTGAAAGGTGATTAGTTCAGTGGTAGGAGTGTGGGAGAGGTGGGAGTAATCAATGTTGTCCAGAACCAGAAAGGATCTACTTCTAGAGAACCTGATTACCAATGTAGGAACTAAGGCATAGGAAATCAGTATGGGACTCAACTGAGATGCAAGGTGAACCAGGTGGAAATCCTGATGTCTCGAATAAGACACTAAGTTGAAGTCAGGCTAGTAGCCACATTGACATAGTGGTGAGTCCAGTGTATGGGGCCACAGTTCTCAATGTATCTTGCCCCATGGTAGACCTATTCTTAGCAACTAGAGCCAACTAGACCTGTATGAGCATGTCAAGTAGCCTCCACTCTTGGGAATAGAAGGAACTGGCTGGCTAAGTTTTTGCAATTTCAGTAAGGAGATGTTAGAAAAAGAGCATTCTAAGTAGAGAAAATAACATGACAAAAGCAAAGTATGAAAAGTATGCCATATTTCAAGAACATAGAATACTCTGATATGGCTAGAACATGAGTGATTCATACAAGGAGTGCAGGATATGAGACTGAAAAGTATATTGGGATGAGACTGAGGGCTTGAATGTCAGGCTAAAGAGCTTGTACTTGGTACTGAATTAAGTCTACTATTGCTATCCCATAACTGGGGTCTTGGGATCTGGTTCAGTGGTGTGCTATATGCCCTTAAAGCATTTCCTTGATTGTTTTTTCTTATAAAATATATGATAGTTTCTTCATAAGTTATGTTTTCACATTGGGAAATTGACGGCCGGGAAGTGTTTTGTCTAAGGTCCTCCTCCTTCATTTGCAGGACTTCAAGGGCTCTGAAATTGTAAAAATTTCCCTTTAAGTTATGACAGAAACACAAACTGCCATATGGACACCTCTCTGGGTAGCATGGAAAGCTATTTTCTTGTGATGTTTTTATCTGTCTTTGGTATCAGAGTAATGCTGGCCTCACAGAATGAAATAAAATTCACCAGCGAAGTCATCTGTTCCTGGAATCTTCTTTGTTGGGAGGTTTGTGATTACCGATTCAATCTTTTGCACTTTTTAAGGTGTGTTTAAAATTTCTATTTCTCCTTGAGGCAGTTTAAATAATTTCTACATTTCAGCTAGGTTGCTCAATTTGTTGATATACAATTTTCCATAGTATTCTCTTATAATATTTTTTTATTTCTGGAAGGTTGATAGTAATGTCCTCACTTTCATTTCTGACTTCGATTCCCTCTTCTCTTTTTTGTTAGTTTGGCTAAAAACTTGTCAATTTTTAAAATCTTTTTGAAGAACTAACTTTTGCTTTTGTTGATTCTATTGTTTTTCTATTCTCCATTTCATTTGCCTTTGCTCTAATCTTTATTTTCTACATTCTGGTGGCTTTTAATTTAGTTTACTTTTCTTGTTCTAATTCCTCAAGGTGCATATGAAGGTTATTGGTTTTACTTCTTTCTTCTTTTTTTTTTTAAATATAGGCATTCACATCTATAAATCTTCCTCTGAACATTGCCTTTGTTGCATCTCATATGTTTCAATATGTTGTATTTTCTTTTTATTTATCTCTAAGTATTTTCTAATTTCTCTTGTAATTTCTTCTTTATCTCTTTGATTGTTTAAGAGAATCTTATTTAATTTTCACATATTCGTAAATTTTCCAGTTTTCCCTTCTGTGATTGAGTTTGAGCATTATTTCATTGTGGTTGGAAAAGACACTTAAGTAATTTCAAGTTTTCAAAATATATTGACATTGTTTCTGACCTAATATATTGTCTATCCTGGAAAATATTCTATTTATTTATTCATTTATTTATTTATTTGTTTTTTTTTTTTTTTTTTTTTTACTTTTTGTTAACACATAATGTATTATTTGCTTCAGGGGTACAGGTCTGTGAATCATCAGTCTTACATAATTCCCAGCACTCACCATAGCACATACCCTCCCCAGTGGTCATAACCCAGCCACCCTATCATTCCTGTCCCCACCCCCCAGCAACCCTCAGTTTGTTTCCTGAGATTAAGAGTATCTTATAGTTTGTCTCCCTCCTGATACCATCTTGTTTCATTTTTTCCCTCCCTACCCCCCATGACCCTCTGCCCTGCCTCTCAAATTCTTCATATCAGAGAGATCATATTATAATTGTCTTTCTCTG
>CM052901.1:58130162-58143611 GCA_028534135.1 Potos flavus
ATATATATATATATATATATATATATATATATATATATATATATATATATATATACCATATCTTCTTTATCCATTCATCTGTTGATGGATATCTAGGCTCTTTCCATAGTTTGGCTATGGTGGACATTGCTGCTATAAACATTTGGGTGCATGTGCCCCTTTGGATCACTGCATTTGTATCTTTAGGGTAAATACCTAGCAGTGTGATTGCTGGGTTATAGGGTACCTCTATTTTCAACTTTTGAGGAACCTCCATACTGTTTTCCAAAGTGGCTGCACCAGCTTGCATTCCCACTAACAGTGTGGGAGGGTTCCCCTTTCTCTGCATCCTCGCCAACATCTGTCATTTCCTGACTTGTTAATTTTAGCCATTCTGACTGGTTTGAGATGGTATCTCACTGTAGTTTTGATGTGTATTTCCCTGATGCCGAGTGATGTGGAACACTTTTTCATGTGTTTCCTTGGGTGTTGAGTTTGATAAATTCTTTATAGATTTTGGATAGTAGTCCTTTATCTGATATGTCATTTGAGAATATCTTCTCCCATTCTTTAAGTTGTCTTTTGGTTTTGTTGACTGTTTCCTTTGCTGTGCAAAAGGTTTTGATCTTGATGAAGTCCCAATAGTTCATTTTTGCTCTTGCTTCCCTTGCCTTTGGTGATGTTTCTAGGAAGAAGTTGCTGCTGCTGGGGTTGAAGACGTTGCTGCCTATGTTCTCCTCAAGGATTTTGATAGATTCCTGTTTCATATTGAGGTCTTTCATCCATTTGGAGTCTGTTTTTGTGTGTGGTGTAAGGAAATTGTCCAGTTTCATTCTGCATGTGGCTGTCCAATTTTCCTAACACCATTTGTTGAAGAGACTGTTTTTTTTCCATTGGACATTCTTTCCTGCGTTGTCGAAGATTAGTTGACCATAGAGTTGAGGGTCCATTTCTGGGCTCTCTATTCTGTTTCTGTGATCTATGGGTCTGTTTTTGTGCCAGTACCACACTGTCTTGATGATTATGGCTTTGTAATAGAGCTTGAAGTCTGGAATTGTGATGCCACCAACTTTGGTTTTCTTTTTCAACATTCCTCTGACTATTCGGGGTCTTCTCTGGTTCCATTTCTTTGAAAAAAATTGATGATATTTTGATAGGGATTGCATTAAATGTGTAGATTGCTCTAGGCAGCATAGACATTTTAACAATATTTGTTCTTCTAATCCATGAGCATGGAACGTTTTTCCATTTCTTTGTGTCTTCCTCAATGTTTTTCATGAGTACTTTATAGTTTTCTGAGTACAGATTCTTTGCCTCTTTCATTAGGTTTATTCCTAGGTATCTTATGGTTTTGAGTTCAATTGTAAATGGGATCAACTCCTTAATTTCATTTTCTTCTGTCTTGCTGTTGGTGTATAGAAATGCAACTGGTCTCTGTGCATTGATTTTATATCCTGACACTTTACCGAATTCCTCTATGAGTTCTAGCAGTTTTGGAGTGGAGTCTTTTGGATTTTCCACATAAAGTATCATATCATCTGCAAAGAGTGAGAGTTTGACTTCTTCTTTGCTGATTTGGATGCCTTTTATTTCTTTTGGTTATCTGACTGCTGAGGCTAGGACTTCTAGTACTATGTTGAATAGCGGTGGTGGTAGTGGACAGCACTGCCGTGTTCCTGACCTTAGGGGAAAAGTTCTCAGTTTTTCCTAATTGAGAATATTTGTCGTGGGTTTTTCATAGATGGCTTTTCTGATATTGACATATGTACCCTCTATCTCCACACTGTGAAGAGTTTTGATCAAGAAAGGATGCTGTACTTTGTCAAATGCTTTTTCAGCATCTATTGAGAGTATCATTTAGTTCTTGTTCTTTCTTTTAACAATGTATTATATCACATTGATTGATTTGCAGATGTTGAACCAACCTTGCAGCCCAGGAATAAATCCCACTTGGTCATGGTGAATAATCTTTTTGGGGAATGTTGGATCCTATTGGCTAGTATTTTGGTGAGAATTTTTGCATCCATGTTCTTCAAGGATATTGGTCTGTAATTCTCCTTTTTGATGGGTTCTTTGTCTGATTTTGGGATCGAGGTAATCCTGGCATCATAAAATGAGTTGGAATTTTTCCTTCCATTTCTATTTTTTGGAACGGTTTCAGGATAATAGGTATTAATTCTTCTTTAAATGTCTGGTAGAATTCCCCTGGAAAGCCGTCTGTCCCTGAGCTCTTGTTTGTTGGGAGATTTTTGATGACTGCTTCAATCTCCTTACTGGTTATGGGTATGGTCAGGTTTTCTCTTTCTTCCTGGTTCAGTTTTAGTAGTTTATATATCTCTAGGAATGCATCCATTTCCAGATTGTCAAATTTGTTGATGTATAGTTGCTCATAATCTTATAATAAAATTATAAGATTGTTTGTATTTCTTTGGTGTTGGTTGTGATCTGCCCCCTTTCATTCATGATTTTATTACTTTGGGTCCTTTCTCTTTTCTTTTTGATAAGTCTGGTCAGGGGTTTATCAATCTTATTAATTCTTTCAAAGAATCAGCTCCTAGTTTCATTGATATGTTCTACTGTTCTTGTGGTTTCTATTTCATTGATTTCTGCTCTGATCTTTATTATTTCTCTTCTGCTGGGTTTAGGCTTCCTTTGCTGTTCTTTCTTCAGCTCCTTTAGGGGTGGGGTTAGGTTGTGTATTTGAAACCTTTCTTGTTTCTTGAGAAAGGCTTGTATTGCTATATACTTTCCTCTCAGGACCACCTTTGCTTTGTCCCAAAGATTTTGAACAGTTGTGTTTTCATTTTCATTTGTTTCCATGAATTTCTTTTAATTCTTCTTTATTTTCCTGGTTGACCCATTCATTCTTTAGTAGGATGCTCTTTAGCCTCCATGTATTTGAGTTCTTTCCAACTTGCCTCTTGTGGTTGAGCTCTAGTTTCAAAGCATTGTGGTCCGAAAATATGCAGGGAATGATCCCAATCTCTTGGTATGAACTGAGACTTGATTTCTGACCCAGGATATGATCTATTCTGGAGAATGTTCCATGTGCACTAGAGAAGAATGTGCATTCTTTTGCTTTGGGATGGAATGTTCTGAATATATCTGTGATGTCCATATGGTCCAGCGCGTCCTTTAAAGCCTTTATTTCCTTGTTGATCTTTTGCTTAGATGATCTGTCCATTTCACTGAGGGCATTGTGCCGTATCTTTAAGCTATTACTGACCTTCTGATGTTATATCAGAAAGAAGATCTTCTTGCAGACTTTGATGGACTTTGGTAACTGAAATGTTGAAAGCAAAATTTTGGATAAGGGTGTACTACTGTATAGTTGTAAAAGTTCTCAGCAAAATACAGGCCAAACCAAATCCAGCAGCATATAAAAATAACCAGGTGAAATTTGTCCCTGGAATGCATGGTTGGTTGAACAACCAAAAAAATCAATCAGTATTGTATACCATATTAATGGGTTATAGGACAAAGTACATGAACATCTCAACACAAAAAAGGCTTTTGACAAAATCCAGCACCCTATCATGATAAAATTTTTTGCAAACTAGGAATAGATGGGAACTTTTTAAACCTGATAATTGAGAAATATAAAAAATACCCATTACTAATACCATATACATAGTAGTGAAAGACTATAATTTTTCCCTCTAATATCAGGAAATCAAGGATGTCCACTCTTGGCACTTCTATTTAACATTGTGCTGTAGGTTCTAGCCAGGATAATTAGCCAAGATTGGAGAGGAAGAAGTAAAACTGTCTCTATTTGCTGATTACTTCATCTTATATATAGAATCCTAAGGTATACACACAGACACACAGACACAGACACACACACACACGCACACACACACACACACCACTGGAATGAGTAAAGGAGTTCATCAAGGTTGCAGGATACAAAATCATTATAAAAAAACAAATTGTATTTCTATACACTACTAGTAAATAATCTGAAAATTAAATTAAAAAATTCCCATTTGCAGTAGCATCAAAATGTTAAAGTACTTAGGTATAAAGTAATAAAAAAGTGCAAGTCTTATACATTGAAAAGTACAAACATTAATGGAATAAATTAACTAAGACCTAAATAAATCGAAGGGTAAATAGAAACACATCTGGTGTTCATGAATCAGACTTCATATTGTTAAGATAGGATAGTCACAGAATTGATCTGCAGCTTCAGTGTCATCTTTACCAAAATTTCAGCTGGACATTTTTCACAGCTTGATAAGGTAACCCTAAAATCCACACAGAAGACTAGATAGAAAAAGAAATATTGAAAAAAAGAGTCACAGTCTTTAATTTCAGAACTTGCTACAAAGCTATAGTAGTCAAGACAGTGTGGGTGCTGACATGAAGATAGACATATAGACATGAGAGTCCAGAAGTAAAACATACATTTATGGCTAATTGATATTTTCTGAAAATGTCAAAACAATTCAATAAGGAAAGAATAGTCTTTAGAACAAACGGTTCTGAGACTACTTGTTCTCCATATGCAAAAGAATGAAGTTGGAGCCCTATATCACACTGCGTTAAAAAATTAAAACCAAAAAATATAAAGTTCTTGGAAGAAAACACAGCCATAAATCTTCGTGACCTTTGATCAGGCAACATTTTCTGAGAAATGATACCAAAAACACAAGAAATTGAAGAAATTAGGCTGATTAGACTTCACAAAATTAAAAATGTTCATGCTTCAAAGGACACTACCAATAAAGTGCCAAAACAATACAAAGAATGGGAGAAAATACACCACAGCTAGTATTCAGAGTTATGTACTAAATTCTTGTAACTAGAAAATATAAAGATACAAACCAAATTTATAAATGGGAAAAATAATTCAATAAACATTTCTTTGAAGAATATATATATGTGCGAGTGTGTATACATGTATACACAAAGGGTCAATAAACACATGAAAAGACTTCATTAGACATTTCGGAAGTCAAATTACAATAAATGCAAGTTAACACCCACTAGGTTATTTGTAACCAAAAAGACACATAAGGGTTGGTGAGGACATGCAGAAATTGGAACTCTCATTCATTGCTGTTGACATTGTAAAATGATATACCTGCTTTGGAAAACAGTTTGGCCATTTCTTAGATAGTCAAACATAGAGTTGCCATATCACTCAGCAGTTCCACTGCTTATGTATATATGCCCAAAAGATTTGAAAACATGACCACAGGAAATCTTGTACATGAATGTTCACAGCAGCATTATTCATAATTGCTTAGGAAATGGAAATAACCCAAATGTCCATCAACTGATGAATTTATAAAGAAAATGTGGTATATCCATACAATCAAATATTATTCAGCCATGAAAAAGAATGAAGTACTGATACATGGATGAATCTTGAAAACATGCTAAGTGCAAGAAGACAGGCACAAATGGTCACATATTGTATGACTAAACTTATATGAAGTCTCTAGAATATACAAATCCACAGAGACAACAATTTAATTGTGGCTTCTTGAGGTGAGTATTGGGAGAAGGAGGGAAATGACTGCTAATAGGTATAGGGTTTTTCTTAGGTAATAGAAATATTCTGGAATTAGACAGCAGTGATGGTTGCACAACTTTGTAAATACACTAAAAACCATTGAACTGTTCACTTTAAAAGGATGAATTTTATGATATCTGAATTACATTTCATAGTTTTTATTTTAAAAATGGAGTTGGAGGAGGAAGTGACCAACAGAACTTTATCTGTTCTTAGAGAATTCACTGACATTTTCTGGCCCTAATGCTTTCTTCAAAGAATTGCTACTTTCAATAGATTCACCAGCTGGAGCAACAGTTTGTCTTACCTATGTTTTGTGTGAAAATTTCTATCTCATGTGTTTTGGTATGAGTTTGGGCTAGGGCTATAGACCTACTTGAGTTTCATTCACAAGGTTTCCTGGTTATTTACAGGCCTCCTGAGTGTAATTCCTCTCATGGTCCTCTGGGCTCTATTTGACTATGTGGAAGAAATCAAATAGATCTATATATTATGTGACTTTGGATAAGTTAGTTCACTTTTTTTAGAAACTTACGTTCGTTTACAATATTTGCTTCTCAGGGTTGTGAGGACTAAGTGAAATAATGGATTATAAGTACTTACTTCACTATCTGACCTGACGTGGGCCTCAGTTAATTATAGCTTCCTCTCTACTTCTCTATCTTTGGTAAAAAGCACTTTCCTTCCAGGTCAGAGGTCACTGACCCCTGTCCTGGCTTTCTGCTCAGGAACAGATTGCCTCTAGAAATAAATCATGGGTGAGTTTTTTTTTTCTTTCTTCTTTTTATCTATGTGTCTCTTTCTGTGCCTCTTCTAGTAACTGGCACACTGTAGGTGCTCGGTGAATTTGGATTTACTATGACACAACACAGTCCTTTTACGTGAATTTCCCAGCATGGTGTTGAGAGGATTGCAGAGTGTTAGCATTAGTGTGTGACAAATGAGCATTGTTAATGCTCCTTTGGAGCTGTGTGACTTCCAGTTGTGCTGAGGCAGAGAACTTAATTAAATTTCATACTTAAGGAGAGTGACAGCTGAGTCCTCCATCCTCCATAAAGCTTTTGACTTTGCTTCTCTAGCTACACTTTCCAGGATTGTTTCCTCATTTTTAACATCTTTTAATAGGCAGTAGCGAAATGCTTAAATAGTATCAAAGAACTCATCATTTATAGAGGCAGTCCAAGGTTCCTATTGCCTTGGAAATGTTTTACTTAGTATTAATCTGTCTAAATGCATTGTATCTGACTTTTAAAGGCATATATTTAGTTCATCACTGTGTTCCTTCTTTCTCCTTTGAAAAAAAAATGAATGAGTAGTTAATGCATGTGAAAAAATAAGAAAAATATTGGGAAGAAGAAAAAGTACCAAGTGCACAGGCCCATTTTAAGTGTCATTTTCTGAGCAGCAGCTCCCAGAGCCTTCAGCTTACTAATAGGAATTGCCGATTGTGTAGGTGGAATGATTCAGGGTTATATTTGAGGAAACTGAAACTGCTGAGACCAATGCAAAAGCAAATTCTCTCTTTCTTTCTTTGTTCTTTCCAGAGGCTAGAGAGATTGGAAAGCTGACACATGAAACCTGACACTGCATCCTTCATTCTCAGTTTTGAGTGGAGTGAATTAAAAACTATAGATATCTTAATGTGTGCTTTCTCTCCCACATCTAGGAGCGGAAAAAAAAATTTGAAAAGGATGGTGAGAGGTTTTATTCCTTGCTGGATCGGCACTTACATCTATCTTCCAAAAAGAAAGAATCTCAGTTACAAGAGGTATGTTCAAAAAGCTTGTTCCCACCTTCCTTTGCCGCTGTGCCTTGGTAACATTGGCATCTTCCTATTAAAAAGCTTTTCTCCCACCCTGCCTCAGCAGGGAGCCATTATAATATTAGTGCTTACAGTTAAAACCTTTGCCTGGGACTCAGGAGCCTTGAGCTCTTAAAGCAGCTCCTCCACTAACTCACCGCATGACATTTTTGTTGTTGTTTGTTTTTTGGACCTTAGAATAAATAATTTAATACATAAATATGTTTATGTAAGCAATAAAATGCAAGTTTGAGAAAATAAAATTTCACCATACAACACTATTACAATATTATTGACTATATTCCTTATGCTGTACCTTTTATTCCTGTGACTTAGTCACTCCATAACTAGAAGTCTGTATCACTCTCCTTCACACTTTTTGTCCACCCCTTTCCCTTTGGCAACCATCAATTTTTTCTCTGTATTTATAGGTCTCATTCTGATTTTTGTTTGTTTATTCATTTGTATTGCTTCTTAGATTCTACATATGAGTAAAATTATATGGTTATTAATCTTTCCAGTTTAACTTATTTCACTTAGCATGATACCCTCTAGGGCCATCCATATTGTTACAAATGGCAAGATCTAGTCATTTTTCATGCCTGCATAATATTCTAACATCTACATCTTCCCTATCCATTCATCTATCAATGAACATTTAGGTTGTTTCCATATCTTAGCTACTGTAAATGCTGCAATAAAGATAGGGGTGCATATACCTTTTTGAATTAGTGTTTTCATTTTCTTTGTATAAATATCCAGTAGTAAAATTTCTGGATCATACGGTAATTCTAATTTTAATTTTTTGAGGAACCTCCATATGTTTTCCACAGTGGCTGCCCCAGTTTACATTCCTACCAACAGTATATGAGGGTTCCTTTTTCTTCACATCCTCCCCAACACTTGTTATTTCTTGTCTTTCATGGTGTGACTTTGGAGAACATATTTTTTTCTTGGCCTCATTTTCCCCTCTCTGTCAAAGGAGGAGTTGTACTCAGTGATCTCCAGAGTCCCTTTCAGTTCTATGTTTCTGATTCCAGAATCTACATGAGGATAAAGTTAACTAGTGCTGTATTTGGTAGATCAGGAGCAGATCTTCTACATTTTCCCCAAGATAATCCAACATTAGCTTTTTTTTTTAATGGTCTTTCAGTGACTTCAGTTCAATTAAGCCACTATTCCATGAGTGCATTCCACATACCAGGCACTGTGCTGGGTGCAACAGGACCACAAAGACAATGAGACATACTTCCTGTCCTTCTGCAGCTTATAATTGGAACGCTAAAACAAGAATACACATGACACTTAAACAAGTAGAATTTTCACATACTGTAACACAAATGTGTATATGATGTCCTTGTAGAGGTGGGAAGGTATTGAAAAATAAAAAACTTACATTTGGATGTGGAGATTTGCCTTGGTACCATAGTGGTGCCCATTCAACAAAAGGTAAAGTCTTTGACAGAAATGGAGAAATGAAGTTCTCACGTGGAGGGAAATGGCCCCAAGAATAGAAAACATGGAGTACGTTTGGGAAATGGTTTGACCAGAATTTTCATTGCTATTGGAGAGTAGTGAAAGACAAGATAGGATCAGGCAAGTTGAGGTCATATTATAGAGTAATAGGCTCAGGAGTTTCTATTGCATTTTATTGGCCCTGGGAGGATCATTGAGAGCTTTTGGTAGTACAAGCAATATGAGTGGAATTCTGTTTTAGGAATCTTAAACTGTCTGAAGTTATAAGATGAATTAGACCTGAGAGAGAGTGGAAGCAAGAAAACCAGTTTAGGAAACTATTGCAATGATCTAGGGGAGAGAGTCTAAGTCATAAGAGTGGCACTGGAGAAGGAAGGGAAGGAATTAACTGATTAAAACTGTTTTCAGTGGCAGGGTGCCAGGGTGGCTCAGTCAATTAAGCACCGGACTTTGATTTCCGTTCACGTCATGGTCTTAGAGTCATGGGATTGACCTCTGCTCTGGGCAAGGGGCCTGTTTCGGATTCTCTCTCTTCTTCTCCCTCTGCCCCTCCCCCAACCATGTGAATTCTCTCTCTCTCTCTCTAAAATAAATAAAACCTTGGGACGCCTGGGTGGCTCAGTTGGTTAAGCGACTGCCTTCAGCTCAGGTCATGATCCCAGGGTCCTGAGATCGAGTCCCACATTGGGCTCCTTGCTTGGCAGGGAGCCTGCTTCTCCCTCAGCCTCTGCCTGCCACTCTTCCTGCTTGTGCTCTCTCTCTCACTCTCTCTCTAATAAATAAATAAATCTTTTAAAAAATAAAAATAAAACCTTAAAAAATACAACTTTTTAATGGATAGATCCATGTGTTGGATAATAGATCCAATAAAATACGGAGATATTTTAGATTCAAGTATAAAAGGAGACACTCAATTGAATAAGGTCTTTGACATGAGCTATGAAAGTTCTTAGAAATCATCTTGTGCAAGGTTACACAGATTTTCATAAAGCTGAAGTGTACCTCCTGATATGTGCTTTGGCGAATATCCATTAATTACATCATGTCAGGAACCTCAGTCGTGAACTAGAGTTAATATTGAAAAGGTGAAGGACTAATTTTCTTCTATAAACTGGAATAGTCTGAGGTGTTCTGTCATTTTGCTTCTGCATTCTTTTGTTTTCTTCCTTTTGCATCTATTCTGGATTCGGTTCCTAAGCAGAAAAGAGTTAACACAATAGGCCTGAGTCTACTATGATTAGAAAAATCTGACTACAAGATTAGCTCTTGGCTTGTATCTGGGAACTTGGCTAGTGAACAGTTTCTTACACAGATATAAAATTTTCCCTAACAAAAAGCTTTTTTGTCTATTTTAGATATCAGCCGTTTATGAGATAAGAGTTTTGCAAAGATATTCTTCCAGTCTATGGCTTGTCTTTCATTCTCTTAACTGAGTGTTTCACAAAGTGGAAATAGTTTTTTTTTTTATTTTTAATGAAATCCAACTTACCAGTTTTTTCTTTTGTAGATTATGCTTTTGATGTTATATCTAAAAAATTGTCACCAGAAGAATAGAAGGACCCTGAGCTTGTCTCATCCCTCGAACATAGCTAGTTATCAAATTATTCTGAACACCCAAGAAGTCAATTGGAGGTCTGAGAAAACAAAAACTGCAAGTCTACAAGTAGAAAAGTGACCATTTTTTAGAAGGTAGGAAGTATGGAAGTTCACTTGGAGGAGACATAGCTGTGGATGTGGCAACAGGGAGGAAGCCTGCTTACAGAGCCTACCAAAAATTATTAGAAGCAGTGGAGTGCAAAATCTAAACTTTTAAGTTCACTGCCATGGAGGACATGCTTGGATTAAAGTTGCTCAGGTAGTGAAGAGGGGCAGAATCCCAGGTTTGACAGGGTGGTCTGAGGATCTCTTGGGTTGCAGGAAGAACAGGTGGCACCAAAGTACTGCACTGTTCCCTGGCATAGGAGCTGGGAAGGTGACAGAGAGCAGCTGGTCTGGGTGCCAGCTTTTGGCTATAAACTGTGAACCACTGCATGGTCCTGTGATCGCTTTTCTGGGATAGGCTGGCAAAGGTAGTTACACCCTCCCCTGGAGGAACAGTGTGGGTCCACACCATGGGTGTCCCTGAAATTTGGAGTTTTGAAACTCAGTCACACGCCAGACATAAAAAGGCTCAGACAGGGGCGCCTGCGTGGCCCAGTGGTTTAAGCCTCTGCCTTCGGCTTGGGTCATGATCTCGGGTTCCTGGGATCGAGCCCTCAGCAGGGAGCCTGCTTCCCCTTCTCCCTCTGCCTGCCTCTCTGCCTACTTGTGATCTCTTTCTCTCTGTCAAATAAATAAATAAAATCTTAAAAAAAAAAAAAGGCTCAGACACAGGCAAGGTGAATGCAGGGTTCAGACAGAAACTGAGGAAATAAATAGGGTGATTGATTGCTTTTCTGTGTGGGCTCACTGATGGGTATGGGGTATGAACTTTCAGCTCCAAGGCTAGAGAGCAGGGTGCTGCCATTTTAATCCTGCCCATCAGTGCTGAAAACCTTCAGGGAACGAAACAGCGCCACTTACTGGAAGCGAGAGCCACTAACACCAAGCCCGGCCCTGCCCCCATGCCCTGGAGAAGCATTTCCACTGAAACAAGTCAGCTTGAGAATCAGCGCAGCACTCTCCCCCAGAGAGACCAGTACAAACACCCAGCTCGCATCAAGTTTATTAATCACAGAGTACTGCAAAGATACAACTCTTGGGGAAATGGGATTGAGCTTCCTTTTTACTTTTATTTTTTATTTCTTTTATTTTTATTATTTTTTATATTTTCCAATTTCTATTTTAAATTTTTATTACTAATTTTTAAAAATTTATATATACTCTCATATATATGCATATTTTTGTCTACTTTCCTTTTATTTTATTTTTTTTTAAATTTTGGGATCTAGATTCCTTTAACAAGTAGACCAAAACACACCCAGGATCTAGGTGTTTTTGGTTTTCTTGTTTTGTGTTTTTATTTTTCTTGGTTTTTTCTTTGTTTTTTGCTTTTGTTGTTGTTGTTGTTGTTTCTCTTTCTTCTTTTCTTTCCTCGACAAAATGACAAGTTGGAGGAATACACCCCCAAGGAAGAACGAGGTAGAACTCATGACCAAAGATTTAATCAATACAGGTATAAGTAAGATGTCTGAAGTAGAATTTAAAACGATTATAAGGATACTAGCTCAGCTTGACAAAAGCATAGAAGACACTAGAGAATCCCTTACTACAGAGATAAAATAACTAAAATCTAGTCAGGCTGAAATTAAAAATCCTATAACTGAAATACAAACACAAATGGAGGTGATAAAAATGAGGATGGATGGAGCAGAGGATGCCTGTTTATCTCTCTTCATCAGGTTTATTCAAACAAATTATAGCTAAAAACTTCCCTACTCTAGGAAAGGAAACAGACATCAAAACCAAGGAAGCACAGGAATTCCCATTATATTAATCAAAAACTGGTCATTGCCAAAGCATATTATAGTCAAATTCACAAAATACACAGATATGGAAAGAATCCTGAAAGCAGCAGGGGAAAAAAGCTCCTTAACCTACAAAGGAAGATAGATCAGGTTTGCAGTAGATCCATCCACAGAGACGTGGCAGGCCAGAAAGTAGTGGAAGGCAATATTCAATGCACCGAATGGGAAAAATATGCAGCCAAGAATTCTTTATCCAGCAATGCTGTCATTCAAAATAGGAGAGTTAAAGAGTTTCAAGACAAACAAAAACTAAAGGAGTTTGCGAGCACTAAATCAGCCCCGCAAGTAATTTTAAGGAGGAGTCTTTGAGTCAAAAAAAAAAAAAAAAAAAAAAAAAGACCAAAAGTAACAAAAACTGGAAAGGACCAGAGAACATCACCAGAAACAGCAAGTCAGTAGGTAACACAATGGCACTAAATTCATATCTCTTCATAATCACCCAGAATGTAAATGGACAAAATGCAACAATCAAAAGACAGAGTATCAGAATAGACAAGAAAATAAGATCCATCTGTATGTTACCTACAAGACAGTCACTTTAGACCTAAAGACACCTGTAGATAGAATGTGAGGAGATAGAGAACCATCTGTCTTGCTAATGGATGTCAGAAGAAAGCTGGAATAGACATACTTATATCAGACAAAAGAGATTTTATTTTATTTTATTTTTTCCCAAATACTTTTTTTTCTGTAGCTTTTTTTAAATTTTTTTTTCTTCCCAAATAATTTTATTTTTTTTTTCAGTGTTACAAGATTCATTGTTTATGTACAACACCCAGTGCTCCATGCAATACGTGCCCTCCTCAATACCCACCACCAGGCTCACCCATCCCCCCATCCCCGCCCCTCCAAACCTCTCAGTCTCTTGTTCTGAGTTCACAGTCTCTCATGGTTCTTCACCCCTCCGATTTCCTCCAATTCATCCCTCCCTTCCCCCTCACAATGTCCTCCATGTTTTTCCTTATGCTCCACATGTAAGTGAGACCATATAATAATTGACTTTCTCTGCTTGACTTATTTCACTCAACATATCTCTTCCAGTCCAGTCCATGTTAAAATAAAAGTTGGGTATTCATCCTTTCTGATGGAGGCATAATATTCCACTGTATATATGGACCATAACTTCTTGATCCATTCATCTGTTGAAGGGCATCTTGGCTCTT
>CM052901.1:58144111-58154833 GCA_028534135.1 Potos flavus
GAAGTGGATGAGAGGATATATAGCTGAATATATCACACACGATCCAGGCACGGTGCACCCTGGAAGGTTTTGGAGCATTTGGAATTCACCACCAAAAAGAAAGAATAAAGATAAGAAAAGAGAGACAGAGAAAGAGAAAAAAAAAAAGAGATCCCAGCCAGAATGGACCCCAAAATAAGATTTACAAGGTATATAAACAAACACGAACAAACATAAAAACCAACAAAAGTATATGACAAGAAATAAAAGAACCTAGTCAGAATGAACCTCAAGAATAAGGTTTATATAATACCAGAAGAAAAGCAGATACATAGAAACACTGACAGATAAGATGGGAGGGTGATTATAACTCTTCCGTATGTTGTATTAAGCCTCTAGGTGTAATGTTAAGTAGTTTAAAAAAAATATAAAAAAGAACAAGAAACATGAGAATGAGTGAAAAAAAAAGGAAAAAATGGAAAAGAAAGAAAGAAAGAAAAAACCTTGTATCTATGAAATATACCGGTTTTGGGGTATTATTGGGAGCTTAATATATTGATTTCCCCTACTGTAGGGGTTTTATATTTTTATGGGGGCCCTGTGGTTATTGTCTTCTTGTTTTTGGGTTGTCTTCTGGGGGAGGGGCCTGTTGCGTTGTTTTCCAATCAATCTTGCTTGGGTTGAGTCGCCCTGCCCCGTAATCGAGGGGCTGGGCTCTGTGGAAAACAGTTTTTCAGGCTTCTGCTCTCTGGAGGTTTTCGCTCTTCTGCAGTTTTTTCGCCTTTTCAGGGAGTACAAGCAAGGAGTCTGCCCGTACCCAGACCTCCGCGTCACAGAGAAGCCTCAGTCTGCTCCCCTCTGCAAGCACCGCTCTCACCGCAGCCTGCCACAGGCGGTGCGCACCCCCAGCCACCGTCTCAGTGTCCCTGAGAGGCCCTCAGTAGCCTCTGCACCCTCCGGAGATCAAAGCCGTGAGGTCTAGGAAATTGGTTTCTGGTGGCTGCCGGCGCAGCGACTGCTGTCCGGTCTCCCGGTCCGCGCCGGTGCACTCAGATTCCTGCCCCAAGCTGCCGCGTTCTCTTCAACCTCTGGGCAGAGGGCACCTCCGATTTTCTCCCCCTCGTGTGGGGCACAAGCGCAAACCAAGGGCGCTAACGTGGGCGGAGAACCCACCACTACCGCCCGCCGCTCTTTGTGTCTGGAGGCCCCTGAGGCCGCACTCTGGCAGCCTCCAGGCCTGTGGAGCAGATTTCTAAAAGTTCCGATTTTGTGCTCCGCTGCTCTGAGGCTTGCTGGAGCTGGCCTCTCCCCCGCGGTCTGTCTTCCCGTCGCTTTGGATTCACTTTTCTGCAAGTCCTACCTTCGGGAACGTGGTCGATTTTCTGTTCCTAGAGTTACTGTTCTTCTCTTCTATCTCCTGCTAAGTTTGTAGTTGTTTAGAGTGGTTTGATAACTATCTAGCTGAACTTCTGGGATCAGTCACTATCTCCACCTCCTACTTCTCTGCCATCTTGCTCCTCCTCCCCAAACGAGATTTTAAAATAAAGACTGTAACAAGAGATGAAGGAAGGCATTATTATGATTAAGGGATCTATCAATGAAAAAGCCAACAGCGCAAAACCTTTGGGATTCAACAAAAACTGTCCTAAGAGGGAATTATATTGCAGTACAGGCCTACCTCAAGAACCAAGAAAAGTCTTAAATACACAACCTCACCTTACACTTAAAGGATCTAGAAAAGGAACACCAAATAAAGCCTAAAGCCAGCAGAAGGGAAATAATAAAAATTAGAGCAGAAATTAATGATACAGAATAAAAACCAGTAGAATGGATTAATGAAACTAAGAGATGGTTCTTCAAAAGAATTAATAAAATGGAAAAAAAAAACCCTAGCCAGATCTATCCAAAAGAAAAGAGAAATGACCCAATTAGATAAAATCATCAATGAAAGAGGAGAGATCACAACCAACATCACAGAAATACAAACAATTATAACAGAATATCATGAAAAATTATATGCCAACAAACTGGGCAACCTGGAAGAAATGGACAAGTTCCTAGAAACTTACACACTACCAAAACTGAAACAGGAAGAAATAGCAAATTTGAGCAGACCCCTCACCCGCAAAGAAATTGAATCGGTCATAAAAAATTTCCCAACTCATAAAAGTCCTGAGCCAGATGACTTCCCAGGGAAATTCTACGAGACATTTAAAGAAGAGTTAATACTTATTCTTCCCAAATTACTTAAAAAAAACCAAAAACAATAGCAAACAACAACAACAACAACAACAAAAACCAGAAAAGGAAGGAAAGCTTCCAAACTCATTCTACAAGGCCATCATCACCTTGATTCTAAAACCAGACAAAGACACCAGTAAAAAGGAGAATTACAGGCCAATATCCCTGATGAATATTGATGCAGAAATTCTCGTTAAAATATTACCAAATCGAATTCCACAGTACATTAAAAGATTTATTCACCATGATCAAGTGGTATTCATTCTTGGGCTGTAGGGGCTTGTTCTATATCTGTAAATCAATCAACATGATATGCCATATTAATAAGAGAAAAGGTAAGAACCATATGATCCTCTCCATAGATGAAGAAAAAGCATTTGACAAGATACAGCATCCTTTCCTGATAAAACTGCTCAACAAAATAGGGATAGATGGAACAAGCCTCAACATCATAAAGGCCATATACAAAAGACCCACAGCTAACATCATCTCCAATGGAGAAAAACTGAGAGCCTTTCTCCGATGGTCAGGAACAAGACAAGGATGGATGTCCGCTCTCACCATTACTATTTAACATAGTTCTGGAAGTCTTAGCCTCAGCAATCAGACAGCAAAAAGAAAAAAAAAAAAAGGCATCCCAATTAGCATGGAAGATGTCAGACTTTCACTATGTGCGGACATGATACTCTATATAGAAAACCCAAAGGACTGTCAAAATATTGCTAGAATGCATACATGAACCCAGTAAATTCGCAGGATGTAAAATCAAGTGCAGAAATCTGTTGCATTTCTATACACCAGTAACAAAGCAGCAGATAAAGAATTCCAGGAATCAATTTCATTTGTAATTGTACCATCAATAAGATCCCTAGTATAAATCTATCTAAAGAAGTAAAAGATCTATAGTCTCAAGCAAAATAATACAAAATATAGTCCCGTCAAAATACTACTATCATTTTTCCCAGAGCTAGAACCAAAAATCCTAAAATTTATATGCAACCACAAAAGACTCAAAATAGCCAAAGCAATTCTGAAACACAAAAACAAAAGTGGAGGCTTCACAATTCTGGATTTCAAGCTATATTATAAAGCTGTACTCATCAAGAAAGTATAGTATTGGCACAAAAACAGACACATAGATCAATGATACAGAATAGAGAATCCAGAAATAGACCCACATTTCTATGGGCACCTAGTCTTCGACAAAGCAGGAAACTCTATCCAATGTAAAAAAGATAGTCTCTTCAACAAGTTGTGTAGGGAAAACTGGACAGCAACATGCAAAAGAATGAATGTGGACCACCTTCTTACACCATACAAAAAAAAAAAAATCGAAATGGTTGAAAGACCCACACTCTGAAGAGTTTTAATCAGGAAAAGATGCTGTATTTTGTCAAATGCTTTTTCTGCATCAATTGAGAGGATCATATGGTTCTTGTCTCTTCTCTTGTTAATGTGTTCTAGCACATCAGTTGATTTTTGAATATTGAACCACCCTTGCATCCCAGGAATAAATCCCACCTGGTCGTGATGGATAATCCTTTTAATGTACTGTTGCATCCTATTGACTAGGATCTTGTTGAGAATTTTGGCATCCATATTCACCAGGGGCATTGGTCTGAAATTCTCCTTTTTGATGGGGTCTTTGCCTGGTTTGGGGATCAAGGTAATGCTGGCTTCATAGAAAGAGTTTGGAAGTTTTCCTTCCATTTCTATTTTTTGAAACAGCTTCAGGTGAATAGGTATTATTTCTTCTTTAAATGTTTGGTAGAATTCCCCTGGGAATCCATCAGGCCCTGGACTCTTGTTTTTTGGGGGGGTTTTGATCATTGCTTCAATCTCATTACTGGTTATTGGTCTATTCAGGTTGTCAGTTTCTTCCTGTTTCAGTCTTGGTAGTTTATAAGTTTCCAGGAAGGCAGCCATTTCTTCCAGGCTGCTTAATTTATTGACATATAGTTGTTGATAATAATGTCTAATAATTGTTTTTATTTCCTTAGTGTCAGTCGTGATCTCTCCCCTTTCATTCATAATTTTATTAATTTGGGTCCTTTCTCTTTTCTTTTGGATAAGTCTAGCCAGTGGTTTATCAATCTTATTAATTCTTTCAAAGAACCAGCTTCTACTTTCATTAATCTGCTCTACTGTATTTCTGGTTTTGAATTCACTATTCTCTGCTCTAATCTTTGTTATTTCTCTTCTCCTGCTTGACTTAGGCTTTGTTTGTTGTTCTTTCTCCAGTTCTTTAAGGTGTAAAGTTAGCTTATGTATTTGAAATTTTTCTATTTCTTTGAGTGAGGCTTCGATGGGTGTGTATTTCCCCCTTAGGATTGCCTTTGCAGTATCCCATAGGTTTTGCACCAATGTGTCTTCATTCTCATTGGTTTCCATGAATTGTTTAAGTTCTTTAATTTCCTTGTTGACCCAAATATTCTTAAGCAGGATGGTCTTTAGCTTCCAAATGTTTGAATTCCTTCAAAAATTTCTTGTAATTGAGTTCAGGTTTCAAAGCATTGTGGTCTGAGAATATGGAGGGAATAATCTCAGTCTTGTAGTATTGCTTGAGACCTGATTTGTGACCCAGTATGGAATATTACTCAGCCATTAGAATGGATGAATACCCACCATTTGCATCAACATGGATGGAACTGGAGGGGATTATGCTATGTGAAATAAGTCAAGCAGAGAAAGACAATTATGTGGTTTCACTTATATGTGGAATGTAAGGAGTAGCATGGGAGACATTAAGAGAAGAAACGGAAAAATGAATGGGGAGGAATCAGATGGGGAGACAAACCGTGATAGACTATGGACTCTGGGAAACAAACTGACTGTTTCGGGGGGGGAGGGGTGGAGGGATGGGTTATCCCAGTGACAGGTATTAAGGAAGGCACCTATTGCAATGAGCACTAGGTGTTATATGCAAACAATGAATCATGGAACACTACATCAAAAACTAGTGACGTACTGTATGGTGACTAACATAACATAATAAAAAAATGGATGAAAGACCTTAATGTGAGACAGGAAACTATCAAAATCCTAGAGGAGAACACATGCAGAAACCTCTTTGACCTTGGCCATAGCAACTTCTTACTAGATATGTTACAACAGGTAGGGAAACAAAAGCAAAACTGAACTGTTGGGGCTTCTTCAAGATAAAAATCTTCTACACAGCAAAGGAAACAATCAACAAAACTAAAAGGCAGCCTATAGAATGTGAGAACATATTTGCAAATAATTTATCTGGTAAAGGGTTGGGATCCAAAATTTGCAAAGAACTTAAGAAACTCAACATCCCAATAACAAATAACCCAATTAAGAAATGGGCAGAAGACATGAATAGACACTTTCCTAAAAAAGACATCCAGAAGGCTAACAGACACATGAAAAGATGCTCAACATCATTCATCATCAGGGAAATACAGGTAAGATACTATCTCACACCTGTCAGGATAGCTAAAATTAACAACACAAGAAACAACAGGTGTTAGAGATTTGGAGAAAGGCGAACCCTCTTGTACCATTGGTGGGAATGCAAACTTGAGCCACTCTGGAGAACAGTATGAAAGTTCCTCATAAAGTTAAAAATAGAACTACCCTATGATGCAGCAATTTCATGAGTAGATATTTCCCCAAAGGATACAAAAATACAGATTTGAAAGGGGTACATGCACCCTCATGTTTATAACATCGTTATCAACAAAGCCAAACTATGGAGAGTCCACATCTCCATCAACTGAAGAATGGATAAAGAATATGTAGTATATATACACAATGGAATATTACTCAGCCAACAAAAGAATGAAATATTGCCATTTGCAATGATGTGGATAGAGCTAGAATGTATTCCACTAATTGAAATAAGTCAGTCAGAGATTGACAAATACCATATGATCTCACTCATGTGGAACTTAAGAAAAAAAACAAATAAACATATGGAAAAGGAGAATGTAAAAAAAGGAGAGAGGGAAGCAAGCCATAAGAGACTCTAGATGATAGAGAACAAATTTGGTGTTGATGGAGGGAGGTGGGTGGGGGATCAGCTAGATGGGTGATGATTATTAAGGAGAGCACTTTTATGATGAGCACTGAGTGTTGTATGAAATTAATGAATCACTGAATTCTACTCCAGAAACCAACATTGCAATGTATGTTAACTACCTAATATTTAGATTAAAACATTTTTTAATTAAAAATTAATAAAAATTAAGAGAAAAGTTATCACCAAGTCTAAGTCTCACCTAAATTTTCTCTTCAGTAGTCTTCTGAGAGTTTTAGAGTTTTACGTTATACAATTAGGTCTATGGTTTATTTGGGGTTCAGTTTTAGAAAAAATGTAAGGTCTGTCTATCTAGATTCATATATTTTTTTTTGCATGAGAGTGTGCAGTTGTTCCAGCACCATTTGTTGGAAAGACTATCTTTGCTTTGTTGTATTACCTTTGCTCCTTTGTCAGAGATTGACTGACTATATATATATGTATATAAATAAACATTTCAGTTTTTCCATTCTGTTCCATTGATCTATTTGTCTATTCTTTCACTAGTAGCACATTGTTTTGATTATGATAGCTTTATAGGAATTTTGAAGCCAGAGAATGTCCATACTTCAATTTGTTCTTCTCTCCCAATATTGTGTTGGCTTTTCTAGATTTTTTCCCTCTCTGTATAAACTTCAGCATCACTTTGTTAATATCTAGAAAATAACTTGCATTGATATTGAATTGGATTGCATTGAATGTATAGATCAAGTTGTGAAGAAATGACATCTTGATAATATTTTCTTTCTAAACCTATACATATGGTATCTCTCCATTAATGTAGATCTTTGATTTACTTTATTAGTTTTATATTTTTCTTCATATAGACCTTAAACATATCTTATATGCCAAAGTATTTCAAATTTTCTTCTAAAGAGTTTTGTGTTTTTAATTTCAAATTCCAATTGTCCACTGTTAGCAATTAAGAAAATTATTGACTTTTGTATATCAACTTTGTATCCTGCAGTTGTGCTATGTAATTACTTATTAGTTCCAGATTTTTGTTGATTCTTTGGGATTTTCTACACACACAATTGTGTCATGTGTGAAAAAAGATAGTTTTACTACTTTCTTTCCAATGTATATATCTTTTATCTTCTTTTTCTTATTGCATTAGCTTGGAATTCCACTATGATTTGAAGAGGAGTTGTTACTGATCTTAGAGGGAAAGTATCTAGTTTCTCACCATCAAATACGATGTTAACTATAGATTTTTTGCAGATGTTCTTTATCAAATTGGGGAAGTTCCTGTATAATTTTAGTTTGTTGAATGTTTTTCTCATAAATGGATGGATGTTGGATTTTGTCAAGTATGTTTTCTATATATGTTGGTATGATCATATGATTTTTATTCTTTAGGTTGTTGATGTGATGATCTACATCAATTGATTTTTGAATGTTGCACCAGCCTTGCATATGTGGAATAAATTTCATGTGGTCCTGTATATTTTTTATATATAATTTATATATAATTTTTTGCACCTTACTGAATTTGATTTGCTAATATTTTGTTTGGAATTTTTTAAATTTAATTTTATTTTTTCAGTGTTCCAAGATTCATTATTCATGCACCACACCTAGTCCTCCATGCAATACGTGCCCTCCTCAATACCCACCACCAGGCTCACCCAACCCAGTAAGCAACAAATGTTGGAGAGGATGTGGAGAAAGGGGAACCCTCTTCCACTGTTGGTGGGAATGCAAGTTGGTGCAGCCACTTTGGAAAACAGTGTGGAGATTCCTTAAGAAACTAAAAATAGAGCTACCCTATGACCCTGACATTGCACTACTGGGTATTTACCCCAATGATACAAATGCAGTGAAAAGAAGGGCCATATGTACCCCAATGTTCATAGCAGCAATGGCCACAATCGTTAAACTGTGGGAAGAACCAAGATGCCTTTCAACAGACGAATGGATAAAGATGATGTGGTCCATATATACAATGGAATATTGTTTGGAATTTTTGCATCTGTTTATGAGATATACTGATTTTTACATTTCCTTTTTTTTTTTTTTTTTTTTTTACATTTCCTTTATTTTAATGTTTTTGTCTGATTTTAGTATCAGGGTAATGTTGGCCTCAGAGAATGAGTTAGGAAATATTCCCTCTGCTTCTCTTTTCTGGAAGAGAGTGTAGAACTTTGGGATCATTTCTTCCTTAAAATATCTAGTAAAATTCACCAGTGAATCCATCTGGGCCTAGTGCTTTCTTTTTTGGAAGACTTTTAATTATTTATTTAATTCCTTTAATAAATATCAATCTATTCAGATTGTATGATTTCACCTTGTGTCAGTTTTGGAAGATTGTGCCTTTTAAGGAATTGGTTTATTTTTTTTAGGTTATCAAATTTTAAGCCATAGAGTTGTTATTAATACTCCTTTATTATCCTTTTAATATCTATGAAATCAGTAGTGATGACCCCTCTTTCATTTCTCACATTTTAAATTTAGGTCTTCTCTTTCTTCCTTAACCTTATCAATTTTCTTGATGTTTTGAATTGACCAGCTTTTGAGTTTGTTGATTTTTCTCTATTGATTTCCCGTTAATTTTATTGGTTTCCTAAAAATTGTTATTGTTTCTTTTCTTCCACTTATTCTGGTTGTAATTCGCTCTTCTTTTTCTAGTTTGCTAAGGTGGAATCTTAAATTAATGATTTTAGATTTCTTCTAATATACGCCTTTCATGCTATAAACATTTCTGTAAGCATTGCCTTCACTCTATCCACAAATACTAAGTTGCATTTTCTTTTTCATTTAGTTCAAAATACTTTTTATTTTCTCGTAAGAGTTCTTCTTTGACCTATGTATCAGTTAGAAATGTGCTGTTTAATCTCTAAGTATTTTGGCAGGTTCCAGCTATTGTTTGTTATTAACTTCTAGTGTAATTTAATCGTGGTCTGAGAGCATACTTTGTATGATTACTATTCTAAATTTGTTCAGAAGTATTGTATATCCCAGATTGTGGTTGATCATGGTGCTTGTTCTATGTGAACTTGAAAATAAGCTTTATTCTGCTGTTGTTAGATGAAGTGTTCTACAGATGTTAATTAGATCCAATTGGTTGATGGTACTGTTAAGTTATGTCTTTATTGATTTTCTGCCTCAATTACCGACAGAGGAATGTCGACATTTCCAACTCTAATTGTGGATTCATCTATTTCTCCTTGCAGTTCTATCAGTTTTTGGCCTCACATGTTTTGATGTCCTATTATATGTTATAAGGGTTCTTATAACTTCTTAGAGAACTGACCCATTTATCATTATGTTATGCCCCTCTTTTCCCCTGATAGGTTTTGTTGCTCTAAAGTCTCCTTTTTCTGAAATTAGTATAGCTACTCCAGCTTTCTTTTGATACCTGTCAGCATGGAATATCTTTCCCCATACCTTTACTATTTGTCTATCTATGTCATTTATATTTAAAGTGATGTCTTATGCATAACATGTAGTTGGCTCTTATTTTTTATGCATTCGGACAATCTCTGACTTTTAATTGGTGTGTTTAGACCATTAACCTCTAAAGTGATTGATACAGTTGGACAGGTATCTACTGTGTTTGTTATTGTTTGCTACCCTTTATTTTTTTGTCCTCTTAAGTTTTTTTCTTCTCTTTTTTAACTTAAATTTTTTTAAAGAATTTATTTATTTATTTGACACACACAGAGAGAGAGAGATCACAAGTAGGCAGAGAGGCAGGCAGAGAGAGAGGGGGAAGCAGGCTCCCCGCTGAGCAGAGAGCCTGATGTGGGGCTCGATCCCAGGACCCTGAGATCATGACCTGAGCCGAAGGCTGAGGCTTAACCCACTGAGCCACCCAGGCGCCCCTTTTAACTTAAATTTCTATATGATTCTATTTTCTTCCCTCTTTTAGTGTATGAATTATACTTTTTTAAAAATTTTTCTTTAGTGGTTAATCTTTTTTGCCATGTGCATTCACATTTAAATCCATATGTACTTTCAAATAACATAATGCTGCTTCATCTGTGACACAGGAACCTTTTAACAGAATACTTTCAATTTCTCCTTTTAGTCACATGTAATATTGATGTCATTCATTTTAATTTTAATAATCTATAATCATCAAATACTTTGTTCCAATTATTATTTTGGACAAACTCTAATCTGTAAGATTAGTTAAAAATAAGAAAAAATGTGATTTTATTTTACCTTCATTTATTCCTTCTCTAGTGCTCTTCTTTTCTTTATGTTGGTATGCATTTCTTGCTTACATAGTTTTCCCTCTGCTTGAAGAACTTCTTATAACATTTCTTGGGTCACAATTCTACCAGCAACACATTCCTTGAAATTTTGTTTGTTTGAGAAAATACTTAATTTTTCTTCACTTTTGAAAAATAATGTCACTGGATATAGAATTCTAAATTTGTGATTTTTCTTTCAATATCTTAAGTATCTCACTCTACTCTCTCCTTTTTGCACGGTCTCTTTTTTTTTTCCCCAAA
>CM052901.1:58154933-58174919 GCA_028534135.1 Potos flavus
GATTCATTGTTTATGTATAACACCCAGTGCTCCATGCTATCCATGCCCTCCTCAATACCCACCACCAGGCTCGCCCATCCCCCGAACCCCCTCCCCTCCAAAACCCTCAGTCTGTTGCTCTGAGTTCACAGTCTCTCATGGTTCTTTGCCCCTCCGGTTTCCTCCAATTCACCCCTCCCTTCCCTCTCACAATGTCCTCCATGTTTTTCCTTATGCTCCACACGTGAGACCATATGATAATTGACTCTCTCCACTTGGCTTATTTCACTCAACATAATCTCTTCCAGTCCAGTCCATGTTAAAACAAAAGTTGGGTATTCATCCTTTCTGATGGAGGCATAATATTCCATTGTATATATGGACCATATCTTCTTGATCCATTCATCTGTTGAAGGGCATCTTGGCTCTTTCCACAGCTTGGCAATTGTGGCCATTGCTGCTATGAACATTGGGGTACATGTGGCCCTTCTTTGTACTGCATCTGCATCTTTGGGGTAAATACCCGGTAGTTTTTGCACTGTCTCTTAAGAGAAATTTTATTTTTGCCCTTCTTTAAGTAAAGCATTTCCTCTTGCTTCTATCAAGATTTTCTCTGTGTCTTTAAATTTGTGCAGTTTGAATATGATATGCCTACATGTAGATTTTTTTGTATTTATACTGTTGTTGTTCTCTGAGCTTTCTCAATCTTTTGTTTGGTACCTGTCTAATTTTGGAAAATTTTCAGTCATCACTTTAAGTATTTCTTATATTCCTCCTTTTCTTCTTTATATAACTTACACCTTTTATAATTGTCCAACACTTCTTAAATATTTGACTCTATCTTTTTTATTCTTTTTTCTCTTTGCATTTCAGGTTTGGAAGTTTATATTAACATATCTTCATGTTCACTGATTCTTTCTGTAGCCTTGCTTAGTCTGTTGATAAGCCCATTCAAGGCATTCTTCATTTCTGCTATTGTTTTTTATTTCTAGCATTTCCTTTTGATTAATTCTTCAAGTTTTCATAGATCCACGTATATTATTCACGTGTTCTTGTGTGTTTTCCTCTTTTTCAATTAAAGCCTTTACTATAATTTCTGGTGTAATAATTCCACCATCCACTATCTCTACCTTATCTAAGTTTGGTTTTGATGTTTGTTGTTTATCTTCAACTGGTTTTTGTTCTTGTTGTTGTTGCCCTTTTGAATGTCTTGTAATATTTTGTTGAAAGCCAGGCATGATGTTCCAGGTAAAAGTAACTGAGATAAATAAGCCTGTAGTATGAGCCTTTATGCTTACATAACTAGGAGTTAGGCTGTGCTTAGTTTGCTTTTAGACTATGCTTGGTTTATTCTAGCTGTTGTTCTGAGGCCAAAATTTCCTCTGGTTTTTTTGTTTCTGTTTTCCCTGTTGTCTTTGGATTTCCTTAGAGAGGTATTCTTTTTCTTAAAAAAATTGTTTATTTATTTGATAGAGAGAGAGAGAGAAAGAGAGAGTGAGTACAGGGGGCAGAGAGGAGCAGAGGGAGAGAGAGAATCTCAAGCAGACTCTGCCAAGCTTGGATCCTGACATGGGGCTCGATCTCACAGCCCTGGGATCATGACCTGAGCCGAAAGCAAGGGTCAGATGCTTAACTGACTGAGCCACCCAGGTACCCTGAGAGTTATTCTTAAATAACTGATACTGGCTTAGTAACAGGTTTCTACTTCTGCCCTTCTGCTCTGGTAAGCTCTGATTCTCCATTTTCAACTGTCTATCCAATATTTGAGGGAACTGTTTTCCTCTGACTTCAATTCTCTGTTGTTTTTAAGGGGAGTCGTTCATTTTCAATTTGTTCATTTTTCTTGTGAGGATGGGTGAGATAACTTTCAAGCTTTTTAATTGTTAGACCAGAAACCAGAAGTTTCACATTGATCATTTTTTATTTCTTGGTTTGTAATTCTCTGTAAAATAAAAGAATAAGATCATTACATGGTGGCTAAATTCTCCTCTAGCTCTAGCGTTCTGCTAAGTCTATAAACAGTGACTTGCATAAATAATTATGCTGTTATGTGACATTTGCTACTCTTCTTCTACAGGCAGACCTCCAGGTGGACAAGGAGAGGCACAATTTCTTTGAGTCCTCCCTTGATTATGTTTATCAAATCCAGGAAGTTCAGGAGTCCAAGAAGTTCAACCTTGTGGAGCCAGTAAGTTCTATCTGTTGATGAATAGTCTAAAAATATTTACCAAATCCAGGTAAATGTGGAGAACTTTGACCATAAAATTGAAATTTCAAAGATGGCAAAGGATATTTAATGCTTAATGATGAATGTCAAGAAAATAAACACAGTAGCTTGGGTTGCTTTTGCTCTCTTACTAATATTTTCTCTCTCTTCCTTACCTCTCCTCCCCCGCCTTTTTTTCCTCTCCCATTTTCTGTCCCCCCAGGTATGATTTTTCTTTCCTTCTCTTTTTTTGCTTCCTTTCTCGTTTTCTCCCCCCTTTGATTTCTCTATCACCCTTCCTTTTACCTTGTTTTCTTCCCTTCCTTGCTCTCATGCTTTCATAAAACTTCTAAAGTGCCTATCATATGCCAGTCAATTTGCTAGGAACACATGTTCCTTGCACTCAATAACTTCCTATTGTACTATTTTTACTTCTATCTTCTTTATTTTTTTTCTACTTACATCTCCTTGACTATAAAAGGGGTGTGCTTTGATTTGACAACTATGTTGAATTTTAACTCCTAGTGCAGAAAATCTAGAAAAAATTATAGGAAAAGCAAAACAAAATAACAAATTTCCCATACAGAGATAATCACTGTTAATATTTTGGCATTTTCCTTCCAAATTTTCTGTGTATCTGTTATATTTCTTTCTCTATTTATGTGTGTCTCTGTACTTGTAGATGTGAGTGTATGTACACATGTGTGCAGGTCCGTGTACACATGTATATATTTTGCACATGAGCATGTATATCTATGTACATCTATGTACATGTGTATCTGTCTTCACATTTGTATATATCTGTATGTATATCTGTGTGCAACCAAGTGTTTATTCATTTATACAAAAAATAATTGAGCTTCTGTTATATGTCAGGCACTGTGCTAAACACTGGGTATCTTATAGTGAACAAGACAAACTTTGTTTCTGTCTTTATGAAGACTACACTCTTATTGGGTAGACAGAAGGGAAAGAAGGATATACATAAATAAAACTAATTGTAAGTTATGATAAGGGCTAAAACAAATAACAAGAATAACAAGTCAACCACTTGACCTGATTAAGTGGTCAAGGAGGACCTCTGAATGTATCACTTAAGATAAGTTCTAAAGAAAGAGAGGATGAGGCCACATGAATAATGGGGAAATAATATTAAAGACACAGAAAAAACACATGTGTATGGTCCTTAAATTAGGAAAGAATGGTGTGTCTGAGGAATGAAAATATTAGTGCCTTTAGATATAGGTGATAGAAAAGGAGAGCGACAGGAAATAATGTATGATGGGAAGGCATAGGACTTGTAATCATGGTAAGGAATTTGGATATTAGTCTAAGTGTAGTGGAAAACCACTGATAAGTGTTAAGCAGGATATGACATGAGCTGATTTTGTTGTGTAGAGAATGGCTTGGAAGAGACCAACAGTGGAAGTAATGAAACCAATTAGGAGGCTACTACAGCAGTCTAGGCAAGGAAGATGTTGGTTTGGGTTAGGGTGCTGAAAGTGGAAACAGAAAAGAATGGCTGGATTAGAGATATATTTTGGTGATGAAACTGATAGAATTTGGATTGAGATGTGAGTGGAAGAGAAATCAAGGGTGATTCTTTACTTTCTGGCTTGATTGAGTGGGTGGTAGGGTCATTTCCTGAGATGAGAAAGCTTGGAAGAGAAACAGAAAGATTGTATATATGACAATGTATGTGGCACACACCCCCATATACATTTATATATAAATAAATATATATATGTACATGTGTGTATGTATGTATAGTTTTTATATTTTTAGGTATATATACATATATATAATTTGTGTTTATTTATAATATATGCATGTATATGTGCATATGGTGTATCTGTGTGCATATTTATATATACCTACCCACTTATTTTCTAAAAAGAATAGAGAAATTATTATTACTTCCTATTATTACACTTTACTATTGCCAGATTTGAACATTATTGTTTAAAGGTTTTTATTTCATAGATGAAATCATATTTTCACTGTTTTTATTTCTGTGTATTTATTAATGAGGTTGACTATTTGGAACATTAAAAAAATTTTTATTAGTCATTTTTATGTCTTATTCTGAAACCCCTCTGAAACATTTCCAATTTGAAAATGGGTTCACACTCTTTGAATCTTTTAGCATTAGGACAGTCTTCATTAAGGTACAGAACCTTACTTCACTCATGTATTCACTTATCTATTTACTCAACAAATACTGAGTACCTACTCTGTGCCAATTCTGAGGATATAGATAGAAAACACAGAGTCTATTCTCATATGGTCCAAACTATGAATGATTTTATATGCTATCTGGAAAGGATTTGAATGAATACATTTGTTAGTAGTTCTTGTTTTCTGGAACTAAGTCCAATGTAAATGTTTAAGAAGAGAATAGCTATGTGTAGACCTGTTTGTGTTTCCATGATTACTTTTAACACTATACTCGGTATGTGGAGTTTCTTTTCCATGTTTCTTTTTCCTTTGTTTGGTAATGAGAAGGTACTGATGATGAAATTTTTTTTTTACACATTTTCCCTAGGTGTTGGCCTTTCTTCATAGTCTCTTCATTTCCAACAGCTTGACTGTAGAGCTTACACAGGATTTCCTCCCATACAAACAGCAGCTCCAGCTCAGTTTGCAGAATGTGAGTTTGCATATGGGTTTCACCTGTCCCTGCATTCCAGTTGGATTTCAGCCTTGATCTTGAAATCCCAGCTTATTGCATTCTAGCCAATTTGTCAGGACATACTAGTGTGGATCATAAATATTTTAGTGTGCTTTCTCTTCCGGTTTCAACTCTTACCGGTCTTTGGGGCTTATTATCGTTCAAACCTACCCTTCCACCCACTGACACCTCTATCTATCCAATAAATATTAAGTGTTGCTAATTTACTGCATCCCTCCCAGATCAGAACCCAGCTATGGGCTTGTTTAAGCACAAGTTTTATGCTACTTCCGTGTTGGTCAGTCAAGGCACTTGTGAGTTTTATGACATGAATGCCCATTTTCCCCTCGCTTCCTTTTCTCACTAATTACTAGAATTAAATTATATATAAAGATTTTATTCACCTTCTTTCCCATGCTGGTTCTTATATAAGACCATAGGCATAGCCTTCCCATCTTTGTAACATATATTTTTTTCTCATTTGTTTATTTCACCCACTATTCGGTGAATGGCTATGGATATAATATATACTCTGTGCCAGGCATGGATATACCATAATGAAGTATGTTAGGTTTTCTTTCTTCAGGGAACATACGGTCTCTTGCAGGAAAGAGACATAAACACTGGAACACATCACAGTTCCTTGTGATAAGTGTTTCAATAACGTTAAGACCAAAAATTTTAAGGAAGCACAGAAAGTGGAATATTTGACTGCCTGGCACAGTTAGAAAAGGCATCACTGAGATAGTGACTTTGGACTAGTTGTTACATTACATGAAATTTGTAGAGTATTTTTATATGAAAAAGGTTGCTAATAAGGTTGGTAGTGGAAATAAACTTCATCTGGTTGTTTAGGAGGATCCTGACTTACAGTTGTTTTGTTTCTTTCTTTCTGGGTACTCACCTTCACCAGAATGTGAGAGCCTCTGACTTCTACAGATTTTTAAAATATTCCTATAACCAGGTTAATTATTTGAATCTTCCTCCTAATAGAACTTGAAAAGTATGAGTTTAATAACAACGCTTTGTACCTTTGTATATGATGAACTCATTCACAGGATAATCAATAGTGTGGGCCTAACAAGATAAGGTAGCTCAGATCACCTTTTTGACTGATGTAACAATCTTGAGGCTGGACATTAAGAACCTATCTCTAGTGATTTTCATACCCACATTTCAAGGAGTTTTTTGCTATTGTGTTTTATTTGTGTAGCTTTAAATAGATTTCTTCTTACCACTAGCTTTTGTTATTCATGAATATAAAAACATAACTTTTCTATTGACCTATCTTCAAAGATAGCACCTTGTCATGTATTTTATCCTAATAGCCAGAATTTGATTCAGAGTCAAGTAGACAGTAACTTTACTTGAGGCAGAGCTCAGAAGTTGCCATGATAATATTACTTTTGGAAACCTTTACAGTTTCCATCTTGTAAAGCAGAGTTCAGTCTGGCGCTCAGAATTCTAAGAACCCTTATTTATTGGCTTATGTGATTCCATTAGAATAAAAAGTCTCCCAGGTGTGTTTTTATGGTTATATTGCTATTTATGTTTCTGTTTCCCTTTTAGTCTTTGGCACTGTTAAACTCCATAAAATTGTTTTCTAGTCACTATGCTATTCAGCGTTTGTTTTGTTTGTTTTTGTTTTGCTTTTTTGCTATGTTGTAGCATATTATGCAAACCAAGAAAACTCTGCATTAGATCTATGACAAATAAGTGCTTTTTAATAATCATGGTGATAATGATAATATTTATGATGATAATATCTTCACAGACAAGAAATCATTTCTCCAGTACCCGGGAAGAGATGGAAGAACTTAAGAAAAGGATGAAAGAAGCTCCCCAGACATGCAAACTTCCAGGACAGCCTACCATTGAAGGCTATCTCTATACACAAGAGAAATGTGTGTGGAAATATAAGGATACACACTGGGTTTCAGTAGGCTAGCACCTACTGCCACTTGGCCTCTCCAAACTCCAGGCATCCATATTGTTCACAGACCCCTGACAGCTATACCTCTTTGGAATACAGTCTGGGAACAGAGAAAAAAAAAGAAAAGGAAGGAGAAATTGGAGGGGGAAGTTAAAAATTTGTCTTCCAAAGGCTTTGGGATGATAAGATCTAAGGTTTTTCTCTGTGATTTAAAATAGGGATTGTTAATTGCTTAATCCTTCTGATGACTGTGACTGGGAGAAAAAAGGAGGTAGGGGAAAGGAGGCAGAAAAATAAAATTTATTACACTTACTATGTACCAGGCATGGTGCTAATTGCATTAAATACGCTATCTCATTTAATCTTTAAAACCACTTATCATATCCATTTTACTTGAGGCCACTGAGGCTTAGAGAGATCACTAGTTAAAATTTACCCAACTATATGTTGGCTAATTGAACATAATTTAAAAAAAGGCAAAAAAAAAAAAGTTACCCAACTATCAAGTAGCAAGCCTAAGAGTAAACTCAGTTCTATGAAATGCCAAAAGCTATGCTCCTATCACTACATCCTATACCTTCCACTGCCTTAGGAGTACATGGTTGCTCTGAAAGCACTAAACAACCACCATTGTGATTTCAGTGGGCAGGACAGTTGTTCATTGCTAACCCAGGACCATGGGTTAACTTATCCATTCACTGAATATTGCAGAGGATTTAAGCCTTCCTACTTCCTAAATTAATTTATGAAAACCTATGTGTGCTCTTTGATTTTCCTTATGAACTATGACCCAATGCTTCCAAAGCTTGTGATTTCAGCCCTGCCCAGAATTATTATACCTGAGAAGAAGAGGCAAAAGAGGCTACTCAGATGTTACCAGTGACAAAAACTACTGCAATTCACAAAGCATGACATTTAGGTGGTGATAGTATCATCTTTTCTTCTCTAAGAGAAATTAACTTCTGGTGGTTTTCAAAGATACGTTCTTCCACCTCTCGGGTTTATCTCTTCAACGCTACATTGCAGAATTTCTCAATCTCAGTGCAATTGACATTTTGGGCTGGGTAGTTCTTTGTTCTGGGGGGAGGATCATGTACATTATAAAGTATTTAGAAGTATCTATGGCCTGTCCTCACTTTATTCTAATAGCATTCCATAGGTATGACAACTTAAATGTCTCCAGACATTGCCAAATATCTCTTTGGCAAAATTGCCCTTGGTTGAGAACTACTGCTATATTATAAAAGATGTGGGAATAATGATTTTGTAATCTTGGCTCTAATATCAACTAGCTACATGGTCCTTCTGTGCCCTAGTTTTCTAATTTGTCAAATGGATATAATGTTGCTATTCAGTTGAGTGTTTACCGAGCATCCTTTTTGCCAGACGATATGTAGTTCATTGAGGATTTTAATAAAATGAACCAATTTTATTTTTTTTCAAATCCAACATTATTTTTATTTTTATTTATTTTTATTTTTTTATTATTTTTTATTATGGTCTGTTAGTCACCTTCAAGAAGTTCATAGTCTGATGAGAAAAACAGACAACTATATCAAGAATTATAAGGAAATGTGTCGAGCACTGCATTTGGGGCATATATCTAAAGGCTTCACTAAGGAAGCAATGTTTGAATTAGGACTTGAATTATGAGTGGAAGTTTGATAGACAAAAAAAGGGGGGAAGAAAAATTCCAGGTATATACCATTGCATGTTACTCAGGCACAAAGGTGTGTGAGGATGTAGTTTATTTTCAGAGTCTTAGTTTACAAAGAATAGCCCTGGTATACACTTGCCATCCTGATGTAATTATTAATAGTGACCCATTTCACTCTTAAGTATGTATTGAATTTGGACTAAAAATATATGGTCACCTATTTTTTTGGTAACTGAAAGTAATTCAATGAGAAAAGACCATAGAGGCTGGCAAAGGACAAAGTAGGAAAGGTAAATATCATATTAGGAAGGGTCTCGTGGGCCAATCTGAGTTTAGAGACAGTGGGAAAGCCATGCAAGATTTATAAGAAAAATGATATAAATAGACATAGATATTTAAAAAAGATTCCTTTAGCTAAAGAATAGAGAATGGACTGGAAAAGAGTGATCAGAGATGGGGGGAATCAGAGAGAAGGCCACTGTCATAATTAATTAGTGAAATGGAGAATTTTTATTTTGTTTGAAGTAGATCATAAACCATTACAAGCAATTCAGCAATGGGGTCCTGAACTGATTCAGTTCTAAAAGGGATAGAGAGGAGGAAGCAGCTGAAGGAGAGACATGTGGGAAAAAGAATGAGCAGTACCCAACCGCCAGTCAAATGGAACAGGTTACAGGGACGAAGAAGCAGAAGATTACAGATGTTTCCAACTCATACAATAGGATGAACAGTAGAAGCGTTTAGAAGAGACATGGCAAGAAGAGTTCTTTGGAGCAAGCTAGAGCAGATATGGAAAGCATTTGATGAGGATTAGGATTTCTATATGTGCTGTGGGTCAATAGCCCACAGGGTTGGAGTTCAGGGGAAGGTTAGAGCTAGATCTGAAGCCCTGTGACTATGAAGAGCAGACTATACCACTTCCATCTTAGGAGTGTATTGACCAGAAAGCCAAATTGGTTATAGTCTGTCATCTCACTTTTGCCTATCATTGTAGGGGCTTTGGGAATATCCTGGGTGAAATATTACTGCCAGTATGAGAAGGAGACCAAAACGCTCACCATGACACCTATGGAGCAGAAGCCAGGTGCTAAACAGGTCAGTTATTTTGTGTGCCATATTTTTTGAAATGCATCTGTGACTGTATCTCAGAAAAGAGTATTATCTTGACTTAGTGTCAAAGAATCAAGTCCATCACAGTCATGTGAAGCCATGACTCTGTATGTTCCTCTCGACCCAAGTTTACATTGGGCCAGATACTACTCAGTTGAGTGAAATATATCCGTTAATTATGTCAAGACTTCTGAAAGTGCCTGTACTTTTTCAGATAATTTATTAAGTTATTACAAGTGCTTGTCACATTGTACAAGAAAATTTGAAAGAATATGGATGAATTGCAGGAGGATAGTATTACTTGCTTTTAAGAAGTCTCTACTTAGGATTCTTAGGATTCCTTTAAATAGCAAGTATTTAAAATATCATTTTCCAAAATTCCTATTTTTAGAGAAGTATGTCTATTTCCTGAAGTTGAAATAACCTATACCCCCTATTCTATGTAATGTTCAGATATATTTAAGCAGGTAATGCTTCTTACTCTTCTGTCCTCCAAACCTTCCCCATCCCCTAACATGTCAAGATGAGTTTAAGACACTAAGAAAATAGTTACTTACCTGGAAGAACCTAATCTTGTACATTACATACTATACTGTACTTACTGAACTATGCTATAGTATATTATATGTATGACCACACAGCCAAAAAACTTTATTCTGTCATCTCACTTTTGCCTATCTTTGTAGAGGCTTTGGAAATTCTCTTTCTCAAGGGTTTATTAAGATAAAATCTGATAAAATATTCATATTCTAAAAGTAATTTATTGTGTCCCTTAAACTGTCTCTCAGGCTGGGTCTTAAGGCATGATTTTTAAGGATTTCTATTCTTTACAAATTGTTTACAAAGTCAAACAAGGTTCATTTGTTAGCACTGAACCTTGGTGGTGTGAGAAGACCTAATTTTGGTAGGCAGAAATTTGGAGAAAAAATTAGGCCATTTTGTCTCCGTTGCTGGTGCTTTCCATGGAAGATCTCTCTTGTGTGGCTTGTTCACAGAAAATTAGAGAGGACTGAGATTTGGTGTCATGTCAGGCTATTGCCTTTTTTGTCTTGAACCAAAAATTTTGTCACTCAGCTTTGAATGTGTATTGGAGATGGAATGCACCTCTAATGAAGTGTACCAAATGGGGTTTCCAGAACCCTCATCCATGCTTCCATATGGGCCAGTTACTCATTCCTGACTCCAAAACTCTTCTTAGTTTCCAGTCTGTTAATTGCCAGCATACCTTCCAATGTGGTTTCAGTAAATTTATCTTGTGCTCTATCACAGCATTTTTTCCATTTCTGTCAGTACTTAGCTGATGTATCTTACTGACTAGTGCTTATAAGCACTGTCCTGTAGTTTCTTCCTTTTCTTTTCCTACACACATTTCTTTCCCAGTCCCAGATTTTAAAATAAGCTGATTAGGCCCTTTCTCTCCTGCTCAGGCACCTACTGCAAAGCTCAAGACAGAAGCAGTACATCCCACTTTCATATCCTCCTAGGAGATGAGCACAAGCTCTCCTTTTAGTTTTTCTTTCCTTCTTCCCTTTTCATTGAGTGGTTGCTTGTAAAATTGCAATAATGTCAGCCTAAGCAGTTTTAATATGGGATTCCTTATGGAGTGGAAAGTGGAAATTGGTTCTCTATTTAGAAGGAAGAGAAGGTAAAGTAGTAACTTGAATTTCCCTAAAATGAAGTTGGAAATGATTTCTTCTTGTCATTTCTCTCAGTTCCTATTCCTGGTTTGTGTTTTAGAAAGGTAAATAATACAAGTAAGTGAGACGATAATAACACCATAAAATCCACTATTTATTGACATCTACTGTGTGGCAGGGACTGAACTACACACTTTTCGGCACATGCTTCATTTACTTTCCCAGTATTCCTGTCAGGTATTAATAGTTCAGTTTGAAGATGGAGGAATTAGCCCTCTTTCTGACTATGGTACTTAACAGTGTTCCCTACTAGTTCAGCCTATCAACTTCCACTTGTGTTGTGCTGCTCACTTTATAGGTTATCTTCCCAAATTCTGTTTTATAAGATCCCCATCATTTCCCTGTCAGGCAGTCATGGTAAGAGGAAAGAGTGCTATATTTTGACTTTCAATAACTGGGTTTAAATCCTAGCTCTGTGACCTAGTAGCTTTTTGACCCCAAGTAAAATTACATAATATTGCTCGGTATCATTTTCCTCATCAGAAAAATGGCAAGAATGATACTGTAGTTCATAAAAATTTCTTAGGCACTAACTCTTTCCTAGATCCTAGAGATATAAAGATAAATAAGATGCTGCCCATGCCCTTGAATTCTCAGTCAATTGGGGTTAAGGCACGAAAACAGGAAGCTTTAATATAATGCACAAAACACATAGTGAGCAGTGTATGGGATTGGGGAAGAATTTTGGAGGAAATGAAAGCTGAACTGCAGTTTGTAGAACAATTATGAGTTTATCCAGACCAAGAATATAGATAAAGTCATTGTGGAGGAAACATTATTTGCAGTTACGGAGTCATGAGAGTTATGACATGTGTGAAATGAGAACACTTCTGCATGGATGGAGCATAAAACAGATGGGGGTGGCTAGAGGTAACCTGGAGTGATTAGACAGGGCCTAGGCCCCTGAGCTATGATGCCTCTGAATCTGATGGAGTTGAGAGTTTAAAGAGGGAGGGTGGGTATATGATGCTGTTAGTTACTGTCATCCTGAAGGACTAGTAATTCTTGATACCCTCAGTATTAGGGTAAAGAAGGAAGATTGAAGGATGAATTTAGAGTTGAGTTTTTATAGTGTAGGAGCAGCAAAAGTTTAGGCCTGAAAGGGGATTGAGTGTGCCAATAAGAAAGAAGTATTATATGCAACTAATGAATTGTTGAACACGACATCAAAAAGTAATGATGTATTATATATCAGCTAATTGAACATAATAAAAAATAAAATTAAAAAAAAAGTATTGTTTGATCCGTTGGATCAACTGTATGGACCAGTTTGGATGGCATAGTACCTAGACCCAGAACTGACACTTGGGAAGTATTTCTGAATTTCTGGCATCAAGGTGGTTAGCGTTTTCCCCATTTAATAGATTGTGAGGTTAAGATTCAGAGAGGAAAATGATTTTCTCTGGGTTGTAAGCTAGTAAATGGCATAACTGAGACAAACTCCTAAATTTTAAACTTCCTAATTTATTACTATTTCCACTATACTGACTTGGGTGACTTTAGGTAAGCCATTTTACCTCTCTGAGCTTCACTTCTTTCTAAGGGTTGTTATGAAGAAAGTTGGTTTAAAGATACCTAGCATAATGTGTGGCAAATAGTAGGTAATTGATAGGTGTTACTTCTCTTTCCTATATTTTGTTTCTGTTGAGATAATAGAGGGAAACTGAACAATGCAGGATTGGGAAATTTTAATCTGTGGACACAGTGGACTTCAATGGCCTTATTAAGTTCCCATAAGACTAAGGTGGGCTACGCTGTTTTGCATATATGAAATACCAAATGTAACTTTGAGTAATATATAAATTTGCTCATTTTCTCTACTCCTGCCTATCTTTAGAGAGATTGCTTTTGTGATTCCTGTCTTCCTGAAGAGTCCAGAGGTGGGGAATGAAAACGTTTCTCTCCCCTCCTCCATCTGCCAATTTAATGGAAGGAGAGTTGCATAAGGCCACTCCCAACCTGGAGGTTTTATGAAAATTTTATTCAGTACACTTAATGCCATTTGGTCAGCTCACTTGCCCTACATTCCCCTTATATTATGTATAATGAGCTTCCTGTTTAATCTACCATGCTTGGAAAAAGAGTACTGACCTACCCCGAGCATTTTGTCCTGGTCTCAACCATTAATTATTGGAGCAAGAAGAAACCATCTGCTGCAAATACTGTTTGAAAGGACAAGGTTCTCGGTGAGGCTAAACATTGCTTCTGCTGCTGCCCTGACAGATGCCTTCCAACTTACTGAGGTTACCGCAGGAGGCATAAGCTTCTGTGCAATTTTTTTCAAATTTGCTATTAATCCTTCTCTTGTATCAGGGGCCTTTGGACTTAACCCTGAAGTACTGCGTGAGGAGGAAGACAGAGTCTATCGACAAAAGGTTCTGTTTTGATATAGAAACTAATGAAAGGTAAGCTGTGCTAGTATGAACTGGTAATGTCCTCATGTGCCAGGTGCTGAGCCTGAGTAGAACTTTTATTTTCCTCCATTATCTCATGACGAAAATGAGCAAATCTATTCATGACATTATTGTCTTGGCTCTTCTGGCCGCTATTCTAGGGATCCCTGTTAGACCTGGCCCAGAGTCAGTTCTCCCTGTGTGGAAACTTCAGTCAGCTTTGCCTCACCTGCTCTAGGAAGAATAAGTCACTCCTAGGATTTAATTTGCTATCAGATATGCAACGGTCAATGTTTGGCAATGCTGTCAGGACAGTATAATAAAACTCATTCTTTTTTATTTTTATTTTTTTTGTAGTATCAAGTTTTTATTTAAATTCCAGTTAGTTAACATATGGTATGATATTAGTTTCAGGAGTAGAATTTAGTGATTCATCACTTACATACATCCAGTGCTCATCATCACAAGCGCCCTCCTTAATACCCATCACCCATTTAACCCACCCCCCACTTCCTCACCAGCAACCCCAGTTTTTCTCTATAGCTAAGAGTCTGTTTCCTGTTTTGCATCTCTTTTTTCCCCTATGTTCACCTGTTTTGTTTCTTAAATTCCACATGAGTGAAATCATATGGTATTTGTCTTTCTCTGACTGAGTTATTTCACTTAGCATAATACTCTCTAGCTCAATCCACTTTGTTGCAAATGGCAAGATTTCATTCTTTTTGATGGCTGGGTAATACTGCAGTGTGTGTGTGTGCGTGTGTGTGTGTGTGTACACTGTATCTTCTTTATCCATTCATCAGTCGATGGACATTTGGGCTCTTTCCATAATTTGACTATTGTTGATAATGCTGCTATAAACATTGGGGTGTATTTATTCCTTCAAATCAGTATTTTGTATCCTTTGGGTAAATACCTAGTAGTATAATTGCTGGATCATAGGATGGTTCTTTTTTTAACTTTTTGAGGAACTTCCGTATGGTTTTCCAGAGTGGCTGCACCACTTTGCATTCTCACCAGCAGTGTAAGAGGGTTCCCCTTTCTCCACATCCTTGCCAACACCTGTTGTTTCTTGTGTTGTTAATTTTAGCCATTCTGACAGGTATGAGGTGACATCTCATTGTGGTTTTGATTTGTATTTCCCTGATGATGAGTGATGTTGAGCATCTTTTCATGTGTCTGTTAGCCATCTGGATGTCTTCTTTGGAAAAATGTCTACTCATATCTTCTGCCCATTTCTTAGCTGGATTATTTGTTTTTTGGGTGTTGAGTTTGAGGAATTATTTATAGATTTTGGATACTAACCCTTTATCAGATATGTCATTTGCAAGTATCTTCTCCCATTCAGCAAAACTCATTCTTTTATCTCCTAATATAACATACAAGAACAAGTGAATTAGAACATCTATTTAAGGGGAGATAGAAGGGATGGAGGATGATAGTGATATTGGGGAGTCTTTTTTCCCCACTTGGTGCACACATGATACAGACTTCCCCTACTTTGCAGGTAAACTGGAAATAGTTTGATAATCAACTTTCTGATTTCAACTAAGGCTTTCAAACTTTGTAGTTTGTTGCACTTGTTTCTCTCCAGTACCCTCTTTTTGTTTTCTGGAACTGGGCAGTTTTATCAGTGGTGAATTTAACCTTGAAATTTTAAAATGAGAACATTTGGAGTTATTTTGGAGAAAAGCATATTATGCAGTTGAGAGGTTGATCCAAAATTCAGTGAATAAATGTTTCTATATGTTATTTCAGTCTATTATTTCTATGTATTAGGTACTGCACAGTAGAATGGAATTTAACAAAGTGGTCAGATTCCTAGAAAGGGACTTAAAGGTTGAATTACAATATCATATGAACAAAACTATCAATGACTAGAATCATAAAGATTATACTAAGAGATAAGGGCTTTTTTTTTTTTTTTATCCTGGTAATAAGTAAAAAGTCCTTTTCTCCATTTGAAATTTCTGTTTGTTAATCCATATGATTTCTTTGTTAAAAATGGATGGTCCTGACCAAAGATGGTTGTGATAGTAAACATTGTTACTGGTAACCATGCAGCTATCACTCATTTTTCCAACAGCTTCAGGCTTAGTTGGAAGAGGGAACCATACTTCTATTTACTGCAGAAAATGACTGTTGGCTGTGGCTTCTTCTTCATGAACCTTTATTGTCTCTCGCTCTGTAGCATCAAGGTGCTTAAAAGAAATTAAAATTTTCTATGTCCAGTTTCATTCTGATTCCCCTTTTGGCTTAAATTTGCAAGCTATTTGCAAATAATATCCCTATAGACTCAAAGCAGTTGCAGACAATTTGGTCCTGAGATTACATGCTGGGATCAGTTTATCTTTATTATTATTATTATTATTATTATTATTATTGTGTTATGTTAGTCACCATACTGTACATCATTAGTTTTTGATGTAGTGTTCCAAGATTCATTGTTCATGCACCATTGTTCATGCAGTGCTCCATGCAATACGTGCCCTCCTCAATACCCACCACCAGGCTCACCCTTCCCCCCACCCCCCTCTCCTATAAAACCCTCAGTTTGTTTCTCGGAGTCCACAGTCTCTCATGGTTTGTCGTCTCCAGTTTATTTTCATGTATCTTGCACCTAGTGCTATGCATGGCTCATGATAGGTACTAAATTTGGTGTTTATTTTTAAATGTATTTTCCCACCCCATAACACTGAGGAATTCTGAGACTAGAACTCTAGAATTAAAGTTTTGGTATGTCTGTGATTTTAGTTACCACATATTGGGCTCTTAAAAACATTCATTCATTTAATCCTCCTCCCCCATTTTACAGGTGAGGAGACTAAGACTTGAATATGTTAAGTGAGTTGCCCAAAGTCACACAGTGGCAAGGCTGAGCTCAAACACTCATTTATAGGTCTCCAAAGTCCATGTTATTTTTTCTTAAAGTTTGTTCCATTGTCTTATAAGGAGAATAAACATGCTGTGAAATAAAGGGTCAAATATATTAATGAACATGTGCTGAGGTACCTCTGTGCACATGGAGTTTTCTGAGAGGTGTGGTATCTGCTTTCCTGGCTAGTAAATCTGATATAAGAAACAAAGTCAGCATTCCCAGCATCAGGCACCTGTACTCATGTCCCTGCAGCACAGAGAGCAAAGGATTTTCTGAGTCCCTTTTACTATCTCAGGAATAGAGGGTAACTTTTTTTTTTTTAAATTGGCTGCTGCCATGGTGCCTGGGTGGCTCAGTTGGTTAAGCCTCTGCCTTTGGCTCGGGTCATGATCCTGGGGTCCTGGGATCGAGCCCCACATCGGGCTCCTCACTCAGCAGGAAGCCTGCTTCTCCTTCTCCCTCTGCCTGCCACTCCCCCTGCTTGTGCTCACGTTCTCTCTCTCTCTGTTAAATAAAATTTAAAAAATCTTTAAAAAAATAATTAGCTTTGCTGCCAATATTTGAAACCACAGACTTACAGCTCATAGAGCTTGAAGTGCAATAATAATAATAATAATAATAATAACAATAACCTAACAACAACTGCTAACGTTTGCCTATGTACCAGGCACTATTCTCAGCCCTTGAAGTGTATAATTTCCTTAATCCTCACTACAGTTCCATGAAGTATGTGGTATTATCCCAATTTCACAAAGGAAGACAAGGAGACAGAAATTAAGCAATTTAGGTAACATGGATAGCAAATGGTAGAGCCAGGATCCAAATCCAGGAATTCTAGTCTTCAAACCCACGCTCTTAACCATTGCACCGTACTGCACATAAGCTATATATGCCTTTTTGTTCTGGATGAGTGACTGTGACCTCAGGAAGGGCAGGGGATTTGTATAAGGTCATAAAGATAGTCAATGGAAGATCCTGGGCTAGAAGTATATGTTCTTTCTACTTTGTCATCCTGTTCTTATAAATATTATTCTGTTATTTTGACTTTCTATGGCACCCAAGAATCCTCAGTCCTTCTTGAATAGTTACTTATTTATTCTTTCAACCTCTCTGTAAGGTTAAGAGAAGACACACACACTGGGTTTTTCATTTCCCAGATAGGGAAGCTGAATTCCAGAATGGGTTTAATGTCATATCTGGTCTGTACTGTCTGCTTTTATGTCTGCTGTCCATTTCCTTGTTCTTCCTCTGGCTTCAGGATTCAGCAGGGCAGCTGTCTTTACAACAATTTCTAGACTTTCTAGCCCCATGTGATATATCCAAAAGTTTGGTTATTTGTTAGAGAAAAGTAAACTTAAAAGAATCCAGTGCCCAAAACCAAGTCCTGGTTTTCAACTGATTTTGGCTTAAAGATCATTTGAGGGTTTTCCTTTATAAGATGCACTTGAATGGAGTAAAAGATGGAATGTCAAATAGGAATCCTACGGTTTCAAAACTGGAAGGGACCTCCCAGCTCATCTGGTCCAACACCCTTATGATAAAGAAACTGAAGCCCATAGAGGCCCAGTTACTATTCCAGGCTCTCTGAACTCTCTTGTCATTGTTCATACCATTCCATGACTCTGTGAGAGGTCTTATCTTAACAGAAGGAGTAAGAGGAACCAGTTTCTCATAATGATGCAGACATACAGATAATGCAAGGAGACTTTATATCTACATAAAAGGTCAATCTGAAATTCTCAGTTTGGTCGTGAAGGTCTAAAAAGACCATACAGATTATACCACCCTGGAGTATCTCTGGTTATAGGTTGCCTACAAGTAAATAGAAAAAAAAAATGGGGTTGAGACCATTTCCGATAGAGAAAAGGCCTTGTAGCATAGTGATTAAGAAAGAACATGGCTATTGGACCAGAATTCCTAAATTTTAAATCCTGGCTCTATACTTACCCACTGTGTAAACTTAAGGAACAACTCAGTGCCTCAGTTTCCCCTTCCATAAAATAGGAATTCCTATACAGCATCTGCTTTATAGGTTCCTGGCTAGATTACATGAATTAATACCTATAAAGTACTTAGAAACTGGTACCTATCTAGTGAGTGTTCAATAACTGTTATTATTAGTCATAAGATTGCCCAAGTCAGCCAAAAAGCCTCCTCCCTGTGCTGAGCCAGCGTGCATGTTGCTGAATTCTTTCCAACTGGAAATACTCTTTGGACATCATAGATGGGGGAAGTAGGAAAGCCGTTTTATTTTGTTTTGTTTTGATTTTGATGGATGAATGTACCCATGCTGAACATGCTTACTCCCAGAGCCCAGACCAAACTGCTGGCTTCCAAAAGAGAAAGGCAGAGAGAGCCACAGTTTGTCTCAAGTACAATGGAGCCAATTTAAGTGTGTATTATGGTGAGGTGTCTTGGCATCTACCTTCCTATTTCCTTGCCTGACCCTGGCATGAGGCTGCCAAGATACCATCTCCCCTAGGGTTCTCAAAGTTACTGTTCTCTAAATGTTTCATTGTTTTTTTGAGTAAAAGAGATTTTGAAAAATTAGAATTCTGTATGTGCTGTCCAGTGTGACACCTCGCAGGGCTGAGAGGGACCCTAGATCACAAGACTCCGTTTTCTCAAGTGAGTTTTCTACTTTTAACTTGTCATTTTTTCCACCTTAGGCCAGGAACCATCACTTTGCAGGCCCTTTCAGAAGCTAACAGAAGGCTATGGATGGAGGCCATGGATGGAAAAGAACCTGTAAGTTACCTAAGGATACTAGAGAAACCTCAGCACCATAGTCCAGTGTGTGAGTGCCCTTAGTGGTACCAGTGGGTCTAAGACAATTAGTCAGATCGTCAGACTCAAAATTTTAGAGCTAGAAGGAATTGTTGAATTGACATTTCTTCTTTAAAAAGTAAGCTATTTGAGTTCCAGAGAGGGTGAGGGACTTCTCTGAGATTACTCTCAGAAAAGGCATAACAGCCGGACCTAGAATCTAGGTTTCTGAGCTTCTTGCTTCAGTGTTAGATTATGCAGCTGTGCCCACAAGATCTTTTTAAGAAAGAAAATTAAGCCTTTTTCAGTTTATAAAACTAATATGTGTTCATATAGAAAGATGGAAAATGATTGTCATAATCGAATAAGCATTTGTTAAGATTTTACTCAAAATGGTTTTGCTGTCCCCATCTTACATTCACAAGTCAGCTTATTCTCTTGAAGGGTACAGCTGGTAGGGAAGATGGTACTGTCATCGTATATCCCAAAATGTACCAGTCCGTTTAGAACATTGTTACATAGGAGGACAAGCAGTACCTTAAAAGTTTTAACATTTGGAACCTAAAGATACATTCAGACTGAAAGTGAAGGGATAGAAAAACATCTTTCACGCCAACGGGCCTCAAAAGAAAGCTGGGGTAGCGATTCTCATATCAGATAAATTAGACTTTAAGCTAAAGACTGTAGTCAGAGATA
>CM052901.1:58175419-58227262 GCA_028534135.1 Potos flavus
GAGAGGATGTGGCGAAAGGGGAACCCTCTTCCACTGTTGGTGGGAATGCAAGTTGGTGCAGCCACTTTGGAAAACAGTGTGGAGATTTCTGAAGAAATTGAAAATAGAGCTACCCTATGACCCTGCAATTGCACTACTGGGTATTTACCCCAAAGATGCAGATGCAGTATAAAGAAGGGCCACATGTACCCCAATGTTCATAGCAGCAATGGCCACAATCGCCAAACTGTGGAAAGAGCCAAGATGCCCTTCAACAGATGAATGGATCAAGAAGATATGGTCTAATGGAATATTATGCCTCCATCAGAAAGGATGAATACCCATCTTTTGTTTTAACATGGACTGGAGTGGAAGAGATTATGTTGGGTGAAATAAGTCAAGTGGAGAGAGTCAATTATCATATGTTCTCACTCACGTTTGGAGTATAAGGAAAAACATGGAGGACTTTGTGAGAGGGAAGGGAGGGATGAATTGGAGGAAATCGGAGGGGTGAAGAACCATGAGAGACTGTGAACTCAGAGCAACAGACTGAGGGTTTTGGAGGGGAGGGGATTGGGGGGATGGGCGAGCCTGGTGGTGGGTATTGAGGAGGGCACGTATTGCATGGAGCACTGGGTGTGGTACATAAACAATGAATCTCGTAACACTGAAAAAATAAAATAAAAGTACTTGGGGAAAAAAAAAGTTTTAGTGACTGTCATAGAAAGACCAATACGAAGGTTTAGAAACAAGTGAAAGCACTTTTCTTTTCAGTATCTTCCATGTAGGTTTCTTCTAGTGGCCTATAAAGTAATATCTCCTTCCTAGTGTTGGAATTCCAAAAGCCTGAATTTGGATCCTAGTTGTGCTATTCAGTGGTTGTGTGACTTCGAGCGAGTCATTCTCTCTCTCTGAGATTCAGTTTTTTTCTCTTCAGTAAAGTGGGTTTAATAATCTGTGTTCCTCTTAACTCATAGAGTTGCTTTGAAAAATCAAATGAATGAGAAGTCTGTTAACCATAATGTGCTATATTAGTTTTAGGTGCTTCTTACTGGGCTGAAGAATGAGTGCAAAGCTACTGTGATTCAATAATATTTGGATAGAGTCTAATCTTCTTGTTCTATTCAAGACAAAAATATGCTAAGAGGAGGAAATACACTCGAGGGTTTTCTTTCTGTGTCTCCTTAGTGCCCTGGAGACTAAAGAGGACTGGCCAGAACTCAGATTGCATTTATAGCAACCAAGAAGCTAGTAGGAGAGAAGTGGTATTGTGAGGATTGCCATACAGAAAGTGGTCCGTGACCTGTTTCTCCTCCCTCCTTCCCAAAAACCTTGAGCTTAACTTAACCTTGCATGCCTCTGATGTTTCTCTAGAAAGATGGTAGGGCATTTTATTCTTGATTCCCTTTTTTGAACTTGTTCTCTCTTTAGGTTTTAGAGGTCGAAGGATGCGGATGGCTTTTTGTGGAGAATGAGATTAGAATATGGGTTCACTGAATGTGGATCCTTAACAACTTGATTATGATAGACTTTCCGCAAAATATCTTGTTTATAAAAGTGGCAGCAAGGGCTGGTCAGCACAGAAATCTCCCTCATTGAAATGTCCATGGGCATACACACATATGAAGATAATTTTCTTTTAAAAGGAGGGCATACACACATATGAAGATAATTTTCTTTTACAAGGAGATATTGTTAAAGCAGACTAACAAATACCGTATGGAAGGCTTACTTCCTGCAGTTTCACATTATTATTGTCACTGCTTTACTAAACACGCCAATTCACTAATCTTGTATGTGGTATACATGCTTTTGTTTAAAGTGTCAAAGAAGATCAGGACTCGAAGGGACATCTGCTCCAATCCTCGTCATTTTAGAGATACAAATTTTGAAGTCTAGAGAATGAAAAGGACATGCCCGAGATTTTCTAATGAGGTAGAGGTGGAGCCAGGACTAGACTTTGTCAAGGATCTCGTCTTTGGTCTCTCACATAGCTCTCACAGTGTGTACTTCAATATGATTGAGACAAATCTTGATCACTGCATAGATGTCTTCAGTTGGACACTTGCTTCTACAGAGAAACCCCCATGACTTAGCCTTTGGGGTAGGAGGTTGGTATTGGGAACATTTACATTTTACCACCAATGCCCATTAGCCATGTATCCATTAGAAAATTGTTTCATTTTTCTCATGCTCTCTTGCTCCAGAAAAATTCTCCAAGCTTTACGTAAGTAAATCTCTAAGATTGGTAGGCTACAACTTCAGCTGCAATGAGCTACTTGGAATCTGCTTCAGAGATTGTTAATCAAGTGTTTTCTGGGGACCTAGGCAAAGACGATTCTGTTTAGCCCAGTTTTTCATCTTATTAAAGCTTTAGAGTCACTAATGGTTTTTGATGGACTACGTGGGGAAAGAGATTTAGTATTATTTGCCATACTTACTTGTAGTGATTGACAATAGCCATGACTTTTTCTTTGTCTTCTTTTGTAGATATACCACAGCCCCATAACAAAACAGGAAGAAAGTGAGTCAAATTCATGATCTCTTGACATTACAAACTGCTTACTGTCCTAATCACAGTTAATACTGTCATCAATATTCTGTAATATTGATGCAATGTGTTTATTGATGCCTCTGTGTGAAATAAAATTCATACCTATTTTTTTAATATGTCTACTTACTGAAATAAGGAAGTCACTTTATCTTAGCTTATGGTGTGGGTAGTAATAATAATATAGAGAACATTATATCTTTCTTGTCCTAAACACGGGGTAGAAATTATGTGCATTTCTACCCTAACATTTTGTGTTTGATGTTGCTCATGCCTGAAATAAACATAATGCAAAGAGATCACTAATAGCATTTTGTGTTATAAGAGTAAAAACTCTATTCTTCCGCTGAAAAAAAAGTCTTTCCACTTAAGGGTATTGGAGATGAAAAACCATACCCCATAGTCTCTCACTGCAGTCTCCTACCATGATCAATAAATGTTTGGTAGGTAAAGCTTGTTAGAGCAGGATCTAACTCTGTTTTCCTTTGTTTAAAACAGTGGAACTGAATGAAGTGGGGTTCAAGTTTGTTAGGAAGTGCATCAATGTCGTTGAGACCAAAGGTAAGACATGAACCAGAGTATCGGTGGTGTTTGAATTTGGTCACTCTGAATTTATTCTAGGGCAATTTCTCTAAATTAGCAATGATGTCATTTGTTGGTCAGGAATCATTTTAGTAATGAAGACTATAAACCTTAAACACTAGACACAAATTTCTAAAATTCCAGCAAATTTCAAGCCAGTAGTATCCAAGCATATTGGGATAATTTGTGGTTTCCTGCTTTTAAAGAGAAAGAGCTTAAGTAATCAAATGGTACAAAGTTCTAAGTTATACAAGATAATTATGCCCTAGAGATATGGTGTACAGCATAAAGCTATAGTTAACAATACTGTATTGCAGACTTAAAAATGTGCTAGGATGGTAGATCTTGTGTTAAGAGCTCTTATCACACACATACACAAATAATGAATAGAGGGCCACAGGAAAGTTTTAGAGGTGATGGGGTATGTTTCTGAATAGATTGTGGTGATTGTTTCGCTTATCTCCAAACTCACCAAGTTGTGTATATTAAATATGTACAGCTTCTTGTATTTCAAATAAATAAATAAATAAATAAATAAAGAGAAAGTGCTTCTAACAGCTCATAAGGTATTCTAAAATACTACTGAGCACTCCTCAAGTAGTGTTATGACTGTTCCATCACAAATGAATAAGAGTTCAATTTCTACCACAATACATATCAGTTTAAAAATTGATGGGGTGCAAGCTGAACTCAGACAAATGTGTAAGCAGTGTTTTTCCAGGTTGATGATACTCTTTAGTCTCTCTCTGAGAATATTTAGAATGTGGGCAGGTAGTATATGAGCCAAGCCTCTTTATTCTTTGAAATGTTGCTAGACTTTCTCTATATGCAAAATGGCCTTTTGTTTCACATATGCCATATTCCATCCCTTTCTTCCTTTATATCACTGCTCACGGGCAACTTGGAGGTTGGTATTTCCTCCTTTTTCAATTAAACCCTAGCTCCCTTCCAAGATGGTGGCACTTTTCTCAGCCACCCACTGCTACCCACCTAAGCATATTTTTCTTTTTACTACAGAGTATATTCTCTTCTGTTCACATTAATGAAATCTTGGTATAATCCAAACAAAAGTATGGAGAGAATAATTTGGAGAAAGGCTTCACAACTGTTCCCCTATTGCAGGAGAAGGCTGTAGAGCTTGGAGAGGGTAGGGAGACACTTTCCTGTTTGAACTGACTAGGTTGTAAGTACCTACTTTCTCTACCCTGAGGGAAATGAAAGCTCTAGCTGTGGAAACAAAACTGACCTCAGTTTCTTTCCCTAGGGATCAAGACAGAGGGATTGTACCGTACTGTGGGCAGCAACATTCAGGTTCAGAAGCTGCTGAGTGCCTTTTTTGGTAAAAATTTTAATTTCATAATTCTTATTGGAAATTGTGTATTAAAAATAAATGTGACTAAAAGAGAAAGGAGACATTGCTAAAAAAGGTTGTAGAATGTTTAAGAAATATTTTTTTTTTAAGATTTTATTTATTTTATTTGACACACTGAGAGAGATCACAAGTAAGCAGAGATCCAGGCAGAGAGAAAGGGGGAAGCAGGCTCTCTGCTGAGCAGAGAGCCCTATGCGGGGCTCAATCCCAGGACCCTGAGATCATGACCTGAGCCGAAGGCAGAGAGGCTTTAACCCACTGAGCCACCCAGGCGCCCCTTAAGAAATATTTTCAAAGGAAAAATGTACATATATTTGCCTACCCTGGCTCAGAGACAATCTTGCCTTGAAACAACTAGCATCTCTCCTTCTCCACATCATATTGACACCTCGGAACCTTTGCAATCTGGCTTCTACCCCAACCTCTCCACTGGAACTACTTTTGCCAGGCTTAGAAGGTATCTTCTGTGAAACCCAGCGGACAGTTTTCACAGTCTATCTTGCTTGATCTCCTTGTTGACTACTCCCTCCTTTTTGAAACTTTCTCCCTATGTGACTTCTGTGACTCAACATCTTGTGATTTTTCTAAAATCTTGTGTTAAACCTTTCAAGTGACTCTCGTTAGGTCCTTTTTCTTCTTCTCGTCTTTTAAATCTTGGCTGGGTATTTTCCAGCATTCCCTCTTTGCCACCCTTTGTTTCTTCCTCTACGTGTATTCCTAATGAAAAAATATTAATCTGATTATGCATGACATTTTTTCCCTTTTTACATGTCTAGTAATTTTTATTTTTTTTAAATTCCAGTTCGTTAACATACAGTGTGATAGTAATTTCACGTGTATAATATAGTAATTCAGCACTTCCGTACACCAGTTGCTCATCACAAATGCAATCCTTAATCCCCATCACCTATTTAACTTATCCTCCTACCCACCTTCCTTCTGATAACCATCACTTTGTTCTCTACAGTTAAAAGAGTCTATTCTTGGTTTATTACCTCTCTCTTTTTTCCCCCATGCTCACTTGTTCAGTTTCTTAAATTCCACAAATGAGTGAAATCATATGGTGTTTGTCTTTCTCTGACTGACTTATTTGGCTTAGCATAGTACTCTCTAGCTCCATCCATGCTGTTACAAATGGGAAGATTTCATTCCTTTCGAAGGCTAAGTAATATTCCATTGTGTGTATATGCCACATCTTCTTTATCCGTTCATCAGTTGATGGACATTTGGGCTCTTTCCATAGTTTGGCTTATATTCAAGTGCTGCTATAAACATTGGGGTACATTTATCCTTTGAATTAGTATTTTTATATTCTTTGGATAAATACCTGGTAGCACAATTGCTAGATTGTAGGGTAGTTCTAGTTTGAACTTTTTGAGGAACCTCCATATGGTTTTCCAGAGTAGTTGCACCACTTTGCCTTCCCACCAACACTGCAAGAGGGTTCCCCTTTTCCACATTCTCGTCAACACCTGTTGTTTCTTGTGTTGTTATTTTTAGCCATTCCAACTAGTATGAAGTGGTATCTCATTATAGTTTTGATTTGTATTTCCCTGATGATGACTGATGTTGAGCATTTTTTCATGTGTCTTTTGGCCATCTATTTGTCTTCTTGGGAAAAAAATGTCTCTCCATGTGTTCCCATTTTTTTAAATGATTATTTGTTTTTTGGGTGTTCAGTTTTATAAGTTCTTTATAAATTTTGGATACTAACACTTTATCAAACATGTCATTTGCAAATATCTTCTCCCATTCCATAGGCTGACTGTTAGTTTTATTGATCGTTTACTTTGCTGTGCAGAAGCTTTTTATTTTGATGAAGTCCCAGTAGTTTATTTTTGCTTTTAATCTTTTGCATGTAGGTTACCAGTTTTCCCAATACCATTTGTTGAAGACACTGTCTTTTTTCCGTTGATATTCTTTCCTGCTTTATTGAAGATTAACTAACCATACAGTTGTGGGTACATTTCTAAGTTTTCTATTCTGTTCCATTGATCTATGTGTCCATTTTTGTGCCAGTACCATACTGTCTTGACCACTACAGCTTTGTAATATAATTTGAAGTCCAGAATTGTGATGACTTCAGCTTTGCTTTTCTTTTTCAAGATTGATTTGGCTATTTGGGGTCTTTTGTGTTCCCATACAAATTTTAAGATTGTTTGTTCTACCTGTGTGGAAAATGATGTTGGTAATTTGATAGGGGCTGCTTTGGGTACTATAGACATTTTCATAATATTTATTCTTCCAATCCATGAGCATGGGATCTTTTTCCATTTCTCTGTGTCATCTTCAATTTCTTTCATCAGTGTTTTATAGTGTTCAGAGTACACATCATTTACCTCTTCAGTTAGGTTTGTTCCTAGGTACGTTATGCTTTTTGATGCAATTGTAAATGGGATCGACTCCTTGATTTCTCTTTCTGCTGCTTCATTATTGGTGTATAGAAATACGACAGATTTCTCTACATTGGTTTTGTATCCTGCAACTTTACTGAATTCATTTATCATTTCTAGGAAGTTTTTGGTGTAGTCTTTCAGGGTTTCTAAATATAGTATCATGTCATCTGCAGATAGTGAACATTTGACTTCTTCCTTGCCAATTTGGATGCTTTTTATTTTTTTCTTGTTGTCTGATTGCTGTGGCTAAGACCTCCAGTACTATGTTAAGTATCAGTGGTGAGAGTGCGCATCCCGTGTTGTCCCTCACTGTAGAAGAAAAGCTCTCAGTTTTTCCTTATTGAGGATGATATTAGCTGTGGGTTTTTCATATATGGCCTTTACTTTGCTTAGGTATTTCCTCTAATCCTACCTTTTTTAGGATTGTTATCATGAATGGATGTTGAACTTTGTCAAATGCATTTTCTGCATCTATTGAAAGGATCATACAGTTCTTATCCTTTCTCTTACTAATGTGATCTGTCACTTTGATTGATCTGCAAATATTGAAGCACTTGCAGCCCAGGAATAAATCCCACTTGATCATGCCAAATGGTTCTTTTAATGTACTGTTAAGGATTCAATTTGCTAGTATCTCGTTGAGAATTTTTACATCCATATTCATCAAGGATATTTATCTGTAGTTCTCTATTTCAGTGGAATCTTTATCTGCTTTTGGTATCAGGAAAATTCTGGCCTCAAGGATGAATTTGGAAGTCTTCCTTCCTCTTCCAGTTTTTGGAATAGTTTGAGAAGAATAGGTATTAACTCTTCTTTAAATATTTGATGGAATTTCCTTGTGAAGCCATCTGGCCATGGACTTCTGTTTGTTGGGAGATTTTTTATTACTGATTCAATTTTTTAGTGCTTTTCAGCCTGTTCAATTTTTCTATTTCTTTCTGTTTCAGTTCTGGTAATTTATGTTTCTGGAAATTTATCCACTTCTTCAAGGTTGTCCAATTTGTTGGCATATAGTTTTTTCATAATATTCTCTTATAATTATCTTTCTGTGGTATTGGTTGTTATTTCTTCTTTCTCATTTGTGCTTTTATTTATTTGGGTTATTTCTCTCTTCTTTTTAATAAGCCTGGCCAGGAGTTTATCAATTTCATTAATTTTTTCAAAGAACCAGCTACTGGTTTCATGGTTCTGTTCTATTGGTTTCTTTTGCTTCTGTATCATTTCTTCTGCTCTAATCTTTGTCATTTCCCTTCTTCTGCTGGCTTTAGACCTCATTTATGCCTCTTTTTCTAGCTCCTTTAGGTGTAAGGTTAGGTTGTGTATTTGAGATTTTTCTTGCTTCTTGAAGTAGGTCTGTATTGGTATACACTGCCCTCTTAAGAATATGTCTAGCAATTTTGATTAGATTCTGAAAATCATGGGTATTACATGTCTTGATTTTGTTGACTTCTATTAAAAAGTATTGAAATTTGTTTTTTAGGTAGTTATTTGTAGATCAGCTTTGTCCATTTGATGCTTCTTTTTAAGCTTCTCAGGACAAATATAAGGTGTCTTTTACTGGCTAGGTTAGCTCTACTACTAAAGTCTGTCTTCTTTTGTCTCTTCATTTTTTTTTTTTAAGATTTTATTAATTTGTTTGACAGAGAGAGAGATCACAAATAGGCAGAGAGGCAGGCAGAGGGAGAGGGGGAAGCAGGCTCCCTGCTGAGCAGAGAGCCCAATGTAGGGCTCAATCCCAGGACCCTGAGATCATGACCTGAGCTGAAGGCAGAGGCTTAACCCACTGAGCCACTCAAGCACTCCTTGTCTCTTCATTCTTATTGGTTGGAACTTAAACATCTTCCAGCTCTGCATTGCTTCTTGGAATTGTTCAGCTTAGAATTCCTTAGTATTTCATTGGCTAAACTCATAGACTTTTTTTTTTAAGATTATTTATTTATTTATTTTTATTTATTTTAGAGAGAGAGAGAGAGAGAGAGCACAAGCCAGGGGAGCAGCAGAGAGGGAGGCAGAGGGAGAGGGAGCGAATCTCAAGCAGACTCCGTACTGAGCGCAAAGCCCAATGCCGGGCTTGATCCCACAACCCTGAGATCATGACCTGAGTCAAAATGAAGAGCTGGACGCTCAACTGACTGAGCCACCCAGGTGCTCCTAGCCTCATAGATTTTTATCTTAGCCACTCATGGCTTAGTATTCAATGGACAGATTCAAGGAGACGCATAGAATTTTTTTTTTTTTAGTTCTTTCTCTATACAGCTCCCTCTTTTCTGCTATACTGCCCTGCAAATTCTAGCTGCCCCAGCTTCTCTGAACTCCAGTCTTTCTCTCTTCCACCTGAACAAGACTTCCATGCTTAGCTTGAGTTCTCATTCCTTATGCTACTATTCAGAAAGTGCTTTTAGGTAGCAAGTGGTGACAATGGTAGGACTTATTTTATTTGTTTCCCCTTTTTTCAGAGTCATAGTCCTATGCTGTCCATTGTTCAGTGACTACAAACAGCTCTTTCTTATATTTTGTCCAATGTTCTAATTGTCACAACAGGAGAGCAAGTCTAGTACGAGTTACTCCAACATGGCCAGAGTAAAAGTCCATCTTGGGGTTTTACTAGCACTTCTATGCAGACAGCATCCAAAAATCTCTGGTCTAGACATCATCTCCTGAGTTCTAAACTCAGTGTCTCCAGTTTCTCACTGAACCTATGCTTCCTAAACATATTTAGGTCATGGCACATTGGAATGATCATATCTATATGACACAGTCTGTTAAATGAACAAAACTGATCATGGCAGAGTGTTAAGCTCCAAGGGCTGAAGGAATCAGAATTGGAATTGTCTTTGTCGTAGACTCCCTCTGTACATATATGTTTCACAGATACATATATTTGACATGTCCAGAACTAAACTTAATTGTTTTTATCTTTCTGCAAACCTGCTGTTCTTCCTTTTGTGAATGGTCGTGTACTATCTGATAATCTCAGTTTTCATAAAGCATCAGAAAACAAATTGAGTATGGAGAGCTGCAGTTTGAAAAAAGCATGTATGTTTGGTCTCTTCTGTGATGCATAGCTTAATTTCCATAACCCTGTAGGCCTGACAACCTAACCCTGTTAGTATTTGAGGATGCTACAACATGTAGTAATAGCAGGGTGTAGAGTTTTTGTATTATAGAGTACATTATTATTGCCTCAGCATTTGTTTGCTTTTATCACTTTACATTCTTGACTTAAAAATTCACATTGTCCTATTCCTGACAATTTACAGCACATTTTATAAGCTATAGGACACTTTTTTATTTGGGAAAGGGCTTAGAGCCTGGCCCAGAATATTTAGTCTCTGAAAAATTATTGAACTCAGATTAACTGTTTAGAATTCCCTGTCTAGTATCACTACATTCTTCTACCTAATATATAATAAGCTAAAACATGTGCCATGCTTGGCATCCTACTGATTCTCTTACAGGCTTCAATAGGACTGAAATGGTTCCCTCAAATCATTAATGGCAATACAATTTGATTCCTTTATCATAGAAAGTGGCAGGGTTGGCATATTGCATCTATTCAACATCAAGCTCCAAATATCATTACTTACATGAATATCTGAAAAGTAGACCAAGAATTTCTGAATATAAATATTTATACATATAGTATAAAACAGTGTCAGTTTTACATATTTCTGCATAAAAGTGGTAATCCCTGAACCTTTCCCCAATTCTAATTCTAGATTTGGTGATCCTTATTCATTTAGCAAATAATTTGAGTATCTACTGAGGGTCGGGCATTTTGCTCAAGGGTGTAGATTAGAGTGAACATACCGCTTGCATTTCCTACCTTCGTGGGGCTTACATTCTATAGGAAAGACTGTCTTTCTGCTAACTTACAATTTATATTTGTGTGGAGTGATCTCCCTTCTAAGCTTCTTTTATATTATGTCTTCTGGGGATTCTCACTGGGATCCTCAAAGTTGTCTTGCTTCTTTTCACCCTTCCCTGATCTATTCCCACACCATTAGAGGCTGGTTGCTTTGGCTTCATATAGGCTCATCATGATTTATTCCGGGAGAAAGAACATTCCTCTCCTTTTACTAGCACAGCATGTTTTTCTCTCTTTTTTCCTTAAGTCTCGTGTTCTATGCCAGTCAAAAGTACACTTCCAGCTATGTTTCTTAAATTAAACAACCTTTAGACTACTTTCTTTATAGCATCTCCTACAACACATGACTGTGGGCTTTTTTCTGTTGTTTACTAAAGGCTTCCATTCTTTCCCCACCTGAAAATCTGTCTTTTTGGCAAATAAAATGTAACACAGACTGCAAAGTCAATGGGAGGGGGAAACACATCCACAATAAATAATTAGTTTTCATTCAGTCCACCATTGGGTTAGTCACATTCCTTCCCCACCCAAGATTGTTGCATTATGCTCTATGTTAACATATCCTACAAACTGAGGGGAAGCGTCTTCACTCATGCCGAATCCATCGTAAACCACTCTAGTCACAGAGAAGCTAATCTGATTACCTCAGAAACAGCTTGGTACTGCATCTAAGTGTTCTGCTTCTCCACCCCTTATCAAGTCATCATCATCTTATTAATGATAATGTCTCTTATATTATAATAATGATATATATTTATATTATAATCTTGATAATCATAATCATGCTCATGACAATACCAGTGTACCTAGCACATTGCAGGTACTCAGTAACTGTTCCTTCAGTGGAACTCTAAAATCTTGTGCTCCAGAGACTATTTCACAATGACTGAAACAGAGGGGTGAGATAGAGCAAGGAGACTAGATGCATTGACATGTGTCATTTATGAAGTTGATTCTAGCTAGGAAGCCATCCACGGAAAAGCATTATTCACCTACTGCCGGAGGCCTACTGAACTAAACAGAGGAGAAACAAACATAGTGAGTAAAGTAACAAATCATTGGTAAGATGTTACTTATTTAGGTTTTAAAATTTCTCCTTTTATCTTTATGCTATTAAAAGAAAATACATTTAATTTTCGGAAACCAAACAGAACACCTAATATAACCATATGTAGACAGTTAAATAGAGTAGACTTTAAAAAAAAACTCATACTTAAGTGTTCGGCATGTGAAGACTTCAGTTTAGTATTAAACTCACATCTATCTGGACAAATAGATAATAAATATATATCAAAAAAAGGAACTTTAAATTATATCAGCTCTTTGAGTAACAGGAATAATACCCCTAGCAAGTAAAACAAAACCATATCACACTCCACTTTAGGAGCTGCAAAACTTGAACTCTATGCATTTATCTGTAAAGCAACTCTGTAGGTTAATCACTTTGATTATACTCAAGTATAGTGGGGAACTTTACCTTTCAATACATATCAAGGCATTTTTATTCCTAAGGTCAGTGGTGTGTGTGTGTGTGTGTGTGTGTGTGTGTGTGTGTGTGGTGTGTGTGTGCATGTATTTAAAAACTTCAGCACGTTATTCACAATTATACTTAGTAACCTAGATAGGTACTTTGAGTATTCTCAGATCATGTGTGCTTTGAATCAGTACTACTAGAGGCTTGAATAATTGGTAAATAATTATTTAATGTTGTCCTTTTCAAATTATTTATTTGCCTTCAGTTTTGAAGCTGGAAATAAAGTTTGTGGTCTGAATATTTGTTCTTTATCAATTGTTTTCTTAAAATCTGAAAAACGGATACCAAATTCATCTTCACTTCCCAAAAAACCAACATATTGCCCTTTTCTAGCATTCTTGTGAATGTGTGAAAAGGGGGATAGAAATATTTGTGTCAGGAGTATCTTACAAAAAAAGTTAAATTGTTGACATATAAATCTGGTAGCCTCCTTACTGTACCTTACTGGTACCTGCTCCTGGGTTTCTAATCTGGAGAGTCTATCCGCTATCTCACCATGAATAAGGAACCAGAGAACTTTTTGCACTAATGTCCTATTGCTACTGTAACAAATCAGTCTTAGGGAGTTAAAATCAAGGTATTGGTGGGGTTGCATTCACTCTGGAGGCTCTAAAGGAAAATCTGTTCCTTTGCCTTTTATAGCTTCTAGGAGATGACTACTTTCCTTGTTTCCTATATGCCAGGCACTATATCAGGTGGTAGGTGTATAGCAGTGAAAAGACAGACAAAAATCCCATTCCTCATGAAGCATAGAGTCTAGCAGCTGCCATACAGTTCATGAATATAGTCCTACATTTTCCTCCCAGAATAAACTCTGGAATATCCCAGATCCAGGTTTCTGTTGATCTCCACCTGACAGTACAGGCAATTGGAAAAGAGAAATCACAGTGTTCCCTTTTGAAGAAACAGCCTGCTTCTTGAACCAAGGTCTTTCGTACCATTTATATGAAGCATATAAAAAGAATATATTAACTTTGGGATAATGTAAAAGTATTCTTTTTTTTTCTGATACAGAGTATATATGCCTCATTTCCTCTGTCTGAACTCCAATGGTTTTCATTTTCTTCCTGATCTTATTGCTTATCTTCTGCCTCCTCCTGTCTTGGCTTGTGAACCCCTTTCTACTTTCCTTAGACCAGTCTTACAGTTCATGCCATTTCATCCATTGATTCATCCAGTGTTTATTGAACGTCTACTATATTATAGACACTAGTGTTTATGGCTGCTCTTTACCTCTCTTTATCCTTGTTTTTTTCTCTTGTTCTTCACATATCCCTTGCCTTCCATTCTGATATACTGTGACTATCAATTTACTTTCATAAAATGTCTCCCATTAGCTCACACTGGAGACCCTTTCAGATACAAATAACCAGTCATGTCAATCAGAAATGAAAGACTAGTCTTCTCTAGATCAAACCTAGTTGTCATCTGGGAAAATTGCATTTATAAAATTCTCAGGTAGGTAGTACATGCTCTATCATTCCTCAGTCTATTTTTTTTCATGAGGTGCTTTGATCTCTAGGAATCTAATATCCAGCACAATGGCTGACATAAGAAATATTTGTGGAATGAATGAGTGCTGTTAATGATAATCCCAAAAGTCACAAAAGTTATGACACAGTGTTGGCCACAACAAAACTCAGCTATAGTTCCATCTTCATATATTTCTCATGTACTTTTAATAATGGTATAAATAATTAATCGCCAATTATGTTTAGCAATCTTTCACATACTTTTTCAAATAAAAACAAACATTAGAAATCAGCAAAACTTGTAGAATAGAATGCTTAGCAAGTCCCATTGTAGTGTGAATACACATTCTAAATTGATTTCGCAGATTGATCAGTCTATACTTGCACTTACAATTTACATTCCATGTGTACTGGAATTCGTGTACTGCTAAAATATAAACTGAGGCAAATTAAAAATTTTAAGAGCTAATTTGAGGGAAAAATCCATTTAAATTGGGCAGCATTCTGTCTAGCAGTTAGAAAAGAGCTGCAAGGCTCTGTCAAAAATGAAAGACTTTTTTCCTTTAAAACTTTTTTATTGGGGCACCTGGGTGGCTCAGTGGGTTAAAGCCTCTGCCTTCGGCTCAGGTCATGGTCTCAGGGTCCTGGGATCGAGCCCCACATTGGGCTCTCTGCTCAGCGGGGAGCCTGCTTCCTCCTCTCTCTCTGCCTGCCTCTCTGCCTACTTGTGATCTCTCTCTGTCAAATAAATAAATAAAATCTTAAAAAAAAATAAAACTTTTTTAATGTCATAGAATATATACAACATAAAATTGCCATTTTAGACATTTTTAGGTGTACAGTTTTGTGGCATTAATTACATTCACAGTGTTGTGCAAACATCGCCACTATTTATTTCCAAACCTTTTTCATCATCACAAACAGAAACTGTATAGCAATTAAGCAATAACTCCTCATGCCCCGCCTCCACCTTTTTTTTATTATGTTATGTTAGTCACCATACAGTACATCATTAGTTTTTGATGTAGTGTTCCGTGATTCATTATTTGCATATAACACCCAGTGCTCATTATAGCACGTGCCCTCCTTAATATCCATTACCAGGCTACCCCATCCTCCCAACCCTCCATCCCTCTGAAACCCGCAGATTGTTTCCTGGAGTCCATAGTCTCTCATGGTTCATCTCTCCCTCTGATTGCCCCCCTTCAGTTTTCCCTTCCTTCCCCTAATGTCCTCCATGCTATTCTTTATGTTCCACATATGAGTGAAACCGTATCTATAAAGAACTTCTCAAACTCAACACCCAAAAAGCAAATAATCCAGTCAAAAAATGGGCAGAAGACACGAACAGACACTTCTCCAAAAAGACATAAAAATGACTAACAGACACATGAAAAAATGTTCAACATCATTAGCCATCAGGGAAATTCAAATCAAAACCACACTGAGATACCACCTTACACCAGTTAGAATGGCTAAAATTAACAAGTTAGGAAACAACAAGTGTTCGTGAGAATGTGGAGAAAGGGGAATCCTCTTACCCTGTTGGTGGGAATGCAAGCTGGTACAGCCACTTTGGAAAACAATATGGAGGTTCCTCAAAAAGTTAAAAATAGAGCTACCCTATGACCCAGCAATTGTACTACTGGGTATTTACCCCAAAGATACAGATATAGTGAAAAGAAGGGGCACATACACCCCAATATTCATAGCAGCAATGTCGACAGTAGCCAAACTGTTGAAGGAGTCGAGATGCCCTTCAAGAGAGGAATGGATAAAGAAGATGTGCTCCATATATACAATGGAATATTATGCTTCCATCAGAAGGGATGAATACCCACCATTTGCATCGACATGGGTGGAACTGGAGGGGATTATGCTAAGTGAAATAAGTCAAGCAGAGAAAATGAAAGACTTTTATAGGCAGATGGGAGCAGCAACAGGAAGTTATATTAGGGGGAAAAGTAGGTTACTTATTGCAAGGTTACTTTCCTTTAGGGAATGACAGGGGTCTATCAGACATAATCTAACTCGTGCTGATCAAGTGATTTCTGATAGACTGGTTTAAAATTCCTTTTCTGGGAAAAACAAAATAATAATTAAGTCTCAGTTTGGGCAATGTGGGGCTTACCATAAGTGACTTCATTTGGGGCCTGTTGTCTTATTTTTTTTTAAGAAGTCCACCTCTTTTGAACAGACCCTCAGCCTAATTGAAAGATGTGATCAAAATTTAAGATGCTAGTGCTACTTCCAGCTCCTGCACTGGAGTGCTCACAGGTTTTTTGTTTTTGTTTTTTTTTTCTTTTTTGAATCTATGTGGTATTCGTATGTCATGACATAAGGTTCATATTCTTTAAGTTGGTCATTCTCTTCGCTCCTTTTCTGACATTCTAATCTCAGGGAGGTCATTCTCTTGGTGATTTGTAGCTGTGAACATGCATTTAGATTTTGAGAGAATACAATATACCAGGGAGACTACGATGATTATTATAAGCAAGATAATTCCACATGTCTGGAGTGTATTTTGGAGCCATGGTTCCCAATACCCAAACCAATCAGAATCAAAGAAAGTCAAAGAAAGACCCCATTGAAGTTGCTTTCTTAATCCAAGTGAGTTGCTTAGTAATCTTATGTAGCTAAGTCTCAACTTCCCTAGAAGTATCAGTCCAAGTGCTACATTTGGTATGAACATAGCACAGACACCTGCCTGCTCAACTTAAAGATAATCAAAGCCTATCCTATTACCAAGAACAACTTTGTCCAGAGAGCCTAGGACAGTTATTTGTTGGACAGTTATTGCTTAAGTAGTAGATTCAGGTGTAGTCACCAGAGTTAAGGAGCATTGTTTTCCTGTGTATTAACAGAGAGGAAAAGAAAGTAGTGAAAGGCAAAAGGAATAAAGGCTTCCTATTGGAGATGTAGATCCTGATCTACAATCTTGGGAGAGCTCTTTACCTCAAGATGCCATCTACTTCTGGGGAGGAACCTCCCTAGTCAATAATAATTTTAGATCTCCAGCTGGTGTACAGGTCCAAGAGTCTGGAGGAGCTTTTCTAAATTGGGAGTTGTGGACCTAAGGTTCAAGTTCCAGAAGTTTGACTCCTGTCTGGGTGGTGAGGTGGGCATGGTATAGTCCCTTTCAAGTAGGTTCAAGAACACCCTTTATTCTTAATGATTCCAAATTAGAAGGGTGGGAGAAAATTGGAAATGTTAGTTTGGAAAATTATAGCTTGTAGCCTGGATAATTGAGGAAAGTAGCAGAATTTAAAATCCAATCCGATGTAGAGTTATATAACAAAATCTCAATGACAATAAATAGGACTAGAATTTGATATTTCAGAATTGTGTTATAATTTTCTACAGAAACACTCATTTTTTTTTTACAATCACCCTCATTTCTATCAAAGTGAGATTAATTTGTTTGCACAATAAGTCTAGTCTCATTACACTGGCCTGATTATTTATATAAGTGTAGCAAAAATAGTGATTGACCATATAGGCTCTTTTTAAATCTGCTTTGCTGGAACTTTTCATAAGTAATCTTATGAGTGTACTTTTAAAACCCTCTCCAGGCTAAGAAACCAAGCCGGACACTCACCACCAGACTTCTGGAATACATTTAGATTTGGATGAATTCCTCTCTTCATAAGGTCCCCAACATATTCTGAGGTCCCTAGGCCTACTAGGAAGTGACCTCCTTTACTCACTGGTTAGGCCTCCAGGAATCCTATAAGCAAGGCATCAGGCTTGTTTTTCCAAGGGGCTTTACTGAGTCCATAAAGTCAACCTTAGTTCCTTAAAGCTGTCTCTTCATATTTGATTCTATGCATATTCTCAAATACAACATTCCAGTCAAAGCATTGGTAACATAACCATTGTTTCCAGTTGTTTCTAAGGAGAACAGATTCTTACTGAACTTATTCAAATAATTATATTGCCTTGAAAATAAGAAAACTCAGTAAGTTTCCAAATTCTGGAGAAATCAGGTAGAGAGAAAAAGTGAATAGTTACATTCTATTTAAAAAGTTATACTTTACAAAATTCCTATAATTCATAGATAGCTTAAGAGAAAAAGATTTCCTTAAATCTAGATAAAAGAAAACATTAAGGAACCAGCAATGTTTCAAAGAAAAAGCTTTAAAAAAAATAATTGTCCTCATTAGTTCATTCATCCTCACGTTATTGTTGTCCTGCTTGAATCCAGTTTTTCCATTAGTTCTGGACATTCTTGCTCAGTTCAGTTTTATAATGGTAACGTTATCAGAAACTTGTATTCTAGAGTAATTGTCAGATTTTTTTCGTGAATCTTTCCAAAGATGAAATGCTTTTGCAAAAACATCAAAGTAAATTATAACTATCTGTAAATGGCAAAAGATTTACAAATGTCTGTGGTTAAAGATCTGATGATAGTTCAATATAATAGAATTGTCAACAAAATTTGGTTATTTCTGTGACATATAACATTTTATGGTAATTACTGGAATTATGACTGACGATATTATACCAAGATGTATCAGATTTTTAGGAATTTCACATGATTTCTAGATCACTTATATTGATAACATGCATCCATACAATATAACCTAAGAAAGTTTATCATCATTTATCTAACAATATCCCCCATGTAATTTAACATACAAAATAAGCCTAATTTAATATTTCTCTTTTACAAGGTGAGAGACAAATCCTTTGAGATTTTTCAAGGTCTCTGTGAGAAATCTCAAAGTTAGTTTGAGGTTAAAAAGATGCCATTTAGAATTTGATTTTGAGAAAGTGTCAAAGTTTTGAGCTTTTGATTAAAAAGGATCAAAGATCATTATGAAATAATATTTTATATATTTAATCAAAGTGACATAGAAGATGGTAAAGGCAAACACAGAAAGTTACATAGTTCTTTTTTTTTTTAAGATTTTATTTATTTATTTGACAGAGAGAGAGACAGCAAGAGAGGGAACACAAGTAGGGGGAGTGGGAGAGGGAGAAGCAGGCTTTCCTGCAGAGCACGGAGCCTGACATGGGTCTCGATCCCCAGAGCCTGAGATCATGACCTGAGCGGAAGGCAAATGCTTAAGGACTGAGCCACCCAGGTGCCCCAAAGGTTACATAGTTCTGAACAAAATTTAGTTCTCTTAATATTGAGAAGACTGGGTTTTCTTAATTAATTAAAGACCTGATAAAGACAATGTGAAGTATAGTAAATTATTTTGGTCAGACACAAAATCTTTGCTTTCCTTGTAGATTACTTTATTAAAAGGCAAAGAAAAACCTTTCATAAGTTCTTATCAAGAGCAGACCAATAATCCAGGAAAATTTTGTCCTTTTAGCATATGAAAGAAAATTTTTAGCTTTAGTTTTACATAAGTACACTATTGATATGATAGCTTGTTTTTAAAACCTTTATTATTTCTAGTAGTTTTAATTACATATATTAATTAGAATTCTTAACCCTTAGAAACCTTAATTTCTAGTAAAATCCAAGAAGTAAACAATAGTAGACTGGAACATTTATAAGTACATTTCATAATTTCTAGAAGTATATTCTTCCTCATAGTGAATTTTCCAAAATATATTTAATTATATATTATTATATATTATATATTATATATATATATTATATATATATATATATTATATATATATTTCCAAAATATATTTAATTATAGACTCAGATATCTGTTCCTCTATAAAAGGAAGCCAAAGGTAGATAAACCTATGTTTAATAATTGATGTTTCAGTTTTTTTTTCTTATTTGGAAATGATCTAGATATTCAATGAATATCCATCATTTAACTTATCTCAGTATAACTTCAATGTTTTATCTTACCAAAAAGATTTAGGAAACTATCTTCAAATAGATATACCATAAATTATAATTATTGTTAAAATGTTTATTTTTTACTTTTAATTTTTTTAGTATAGTTGACACACAATGTTACATTAGTTTCAGATGTACAACATAGTGATTTCACATCTCTATACATTATCCTATGCTCACCATAAGTATAGCTACCATCTTTCACAATATAACACTCTTACAATATCATTGACTATATTCCCTATGTTGTGCCTTTTATTCCTATGCCTTATTCATTCTATAGCTGGAAACCTGTTTATAAACATTTACTTACATCTATTTAACTTACTTATTCTTAACAATTACGTTTAAATTAGTTATGAAATTTTATAAGATATTACATAGCTAACCATATATTAAGTTTTCTTTCTTGCTGGTAAATTCTATAACAGAGATAACATGAGCTTATTTGACTTTTAGTAAACCTAGATAGAATAAAAGTATATTTAATGCTGATAACTTTAAAGACATGCCTGTTTTAATTAAACCAACAAACTTAAATGAGCTTTTATTTACTGAAGGTTATCCTAGTTCACATGAACTTGAAAAACATTTGGGTTGGTTTCTATACTTCTGAGGGTATACTTGATTTATATAAATTCTTGTTTGTCTTTAAGCCAATTAAATAGAGCTGTTTATAAATTAAGTTTGCAATATCATCTGGAGGGTGGAAAAATATCACACATCTATAACATACATATATAGACATTCATAATGTACAAACACGAAAGGAGATCTTACATCTTTCATTTTAGCTTAGGGGAGAAGGCCTAAAAAAAACACTTTGTATCAGGCTCTGAATATAAACTTCCATTTTAGCCAACTTCTGAACATAGAGTTACCTTAAAAAAATCCTTTCAGATATCTTGTCAGGATTCAGCTGGGACAAATAGTAAATATTCTTTGCAATATTGAACAACCTGTTGGATTTAAGAATTGTCCCAAAAGAGGGTGCAGAAGATGCTACCTCCTAAGATCCAGAACCGAAAGAAATAGCCAAAAGAAAGAAAGATGTAGGCAATTCCCCTGAGAGTAGGCAATAGTTGGTAGGACCCTAGATGCAAATCGAGTGTCACCTGCATTTCCATTCAGCCATAGCTAGCTGTAATTGGGATACAGACCACATTTTTGTCTGGCCAAATTTGGGAGACTTCCCAACCTGACAATTGCCAAACCAAACTCTTAGGACACAAAACAAGACAAAGAAGAAGGCAATGGCTGTCCACGGTAAAGATCAACAACCCATGACAAAAGTATCTGAAAGCAAAGTCATGAATCACAGTTCAAAATTTTAATTCTTTTTTTTCCCAAAATTTAATTCTTACAAAATTTAATTCTAGAAATCTGAATTTGAGAAGGAAGGGACACTGTAAATGTTTACCTTTCTTTCTCGACCAGGCACTACAGAGATCTGTGAGAGCTGACTTTGGTAAGAATTCTCACCATTTGCTGGCTTCTGCCTACTTTTCTGGGATCCCATCTGTAGGCTCTAGAGCAAGTGGGGTGTCCCAGTTGCTATTATCATAGTCACCAGATACTGTAGAGGAGGAAAAATAATTTTCCCTCTACCTTTTATAGTGAGTGCTTGGCTGGAGGCCCATTTATCTCTAGAAGACCTCCTATTTAGGATAAGCATACTTAGGTTAAAAGTTCTCCATTGTAGCCATTGTAATTCAAGATTATTTTAGTAAGGTTAATGTGCTTGTTCATCCTTAAAATAAAATTTAATTCATCTGAGGCCTCACACTGGAGCCAGTCCAGCTTAAGTCAGTCTGAGTCTGACCCCACCCAGTCTGGTTTCTAAATCAGTCTCAGTCTGATGCTGGACCCAGTCTGGTTTCCACGTCAGACTCAGTCCAGAAAAATAAATGCTCAAATAAAGTCTGAAAACTCATAATGCAAAGGCTGTAGAGCTAGGATCCAAAAAGGGCTTACCCACAACCTCCAGAGGCAACAAGAAAGCAGCAAGCTCAAGGGACTCAACTGGTACCCTTGTGTGGTTGCTTGTTGTTCCTGGACAACAAGCAGGCCTTTGGGAGTGGGTTTCTCCTTGAGATCCCATTTGTGACATCAGAACTGTTACAAGATAAAGTGAGGCATATTAGAAACTTTAACCATATTTGAGGAAAAATCAATTCAAATCAGACATCATCATCCAGTCAAGTAGATAGAAAGGAGCTCAGAGGAGCTGTACAAAATGAAAGACTTTTATGGGCAGAAGGGAGCAGGAACAAGGAAGTTATACTACCAAAAAAAGCATGTTGGTTGTTGCAAGCTTACTTCCTTTATAAAGGATGGCAGCAGTTTATTAGGCAGATTACCTAACTAGTGCTGTAAGGGTAATTCCTGATTGTTTAAAAATTCCATTTTTCTTGAGAGCCAAAACTGTAATTAAGTCTCACTTTGGTAACATGGGCTTAGCATAAGTGACTCCATTTTGGGCCTGTTGTCTTATTTTTTAATAACTCAAAATTCTATAGAATACAGAGAACTAATAAATCATGACTAAAAGCATGAAACCCACAAATAATGGACAAATTTAGCGATAAGGATTTTTATTGCTCAGAATTAAAGTACAGTAATAAATATTTCACTCTTCTGTACTAACTTCATATCTTGAACACATTTTTTGTTGTACCTATCATGTTGTATTGAAATTATTTTTTGATGCATATCTGTCCCAGGAGAATTTGTTTCTCAAAAAATAGGAACCATTCTGTACATGATTGTACTTCATACTATTGCATAAAATTCCTACCATATATAGTTTTATAAAATATGGTTTTTGTGAATCTCTACAGATAGCATCAGTATCACCAAGTTATCTAAACTGACATGTAATGAATATTTGGAAATAACAGGGGAGCCTGGGTGGTTCAGTCGGTTAAGCGTCTGCCTTCAACTCAGGTCATGATCCTAGGCTCCTGGGATGGAGCCCTGTGTCTGGCTCCCTGCTCAGCAGGGAGCCTGCTTCTCCCTCTCCCACTGCCTTGTGTTCTCTCTCTCTCTGTCAAATAAATAAATAAATAAAATCTTTAAAATACATATTTGCAAATAACAGAGAGTAATTAACAAGTTAGTAATATTTTCACATGGGAAGCCAGAATTCTCAAAGATGCCTAAATCTCCATCAGAGGCTATCCTTCATTTAAACTATGTAGATTAGAATTGGCAAAAGGAAATAACAGCTTTTTTTTTTCTTTGTTGGAAGGTATCTTTTATTTGTTCTTCATACTGCCCTCATCTTTCCCTCACTGTTGTTCCTTTGCTGGCCAGATGATCACATCCAGCCTTTCTACAGGCTGTTCTTACCTGCTTAGTTAGTTCAGTTTTAATTAGTCTTCCCACTCAATTCATCTTTTCAATTTTTTTTTAGAGCATATTATGGTCTCCCTCTAGTGGGGAAACTGTCATCTCAGAAAAAGAAAGTAAAATTATGTACATTCTAAAGCCAAGCAGTTTGGCCATAGTTCCATATTTGTCACCTTGTGAATTTTTATTCACCTATTAGATTTCTGTTCTGTATCCATGGAAGCCAAACCACATCTTACCCAAAACAGTTAATCACTTTCTTTTCTCTACTAGTTCTGTACTTTACACAATTTCTATTATTGTGTATTTCCTACTGTGATGTAATTACTTCCGGGCTTGTCTGTCCTGTTTCACTGTCTTAAGGAGAGGGACTACTTCTTAATCTTGGTTGAGCATCATGTATATATGCATATCAAGAATTTCTAGAATCTTAATTCAATGGAGTATGACTGTGGGCCTTTGAAATCTTTCACTTCCATCTGGAGTTCCTGGGGATATCTGGAATTTGTGACAGACACTGTTACCACAGATTTCCTGAATATTTGGAAATGCTATGTAAGCAGAAGGGGCTACAAAGCTTCCTGGACAGGACCTCAATTTTCAACATTAACCTCAGTCCTTTCAAGGACCCCTTAGGCCAGTCTATTATCTGTTGCACAGTCCCAACTGGATGCTTTATCTCTGGGTACTTTTTGGATATCAACTGTTCACAACTCCTAGATTTCAAAAAGACCAGAGATGATTCTACCGTTTCTCTTCTCTGCTCCTTATGAGTCTCTCTATTTCTCCTGCTCTTCTCTTCCCCTCCCCCTCCTCTTTTTTTCCTCTTCTCGCCTGACTTCTCTTTATCTATTTTAACCTTTTCCTACAGGAAAAGGTTCCTACAGGAGTCCTTCTGTTCTAGGAAGCCTCCATTTTCCAAGCAGTTTCTCCAGGGCCTTTCATGTCTCTCAGAGTTGTCAAATTAGGACCCACTCAGTGTATATTGTTTGCACACATGTAGGCAACCCCCTAGTGAAGAAACTATCACTCTAGGGAAAGAAGCTACAGAGCTTTTTACTAAGTCAGTCCTAAGATTTTATCAAACTGTAATTACTTGTGCATCTCTAGTCTATTCTTCACTCTGGTGCCCATTGTGCAGCCACTCTCCTATATCTCTATGCACCCACCAGCATTCTAGGAGACCATCCCACTCTTGAGCCCAAATGCTCAGTTAGTTAATTGCCTCCTGCAGAGAAAAATAACCTGCCTTACTGGCTCCATCCAGCCTCTGCCCAATGTTCTACACATGGAATCTGTATACCCCATGGATAAATATTCAGAATTGACATCTAAGTGGAAAGTGACCCTAAGATAAAGATGGAGTAAGGTTGCCAAATTTGACAAGTAAAACTACAGGATGCCCCGTAGAATTTTAATTTTAGATAAACAGATTTGGGATACACTTATACAAAAAAAACAAAACAAACAAACAAAAAAACAACCCCCCCCCAAAAAAAAAACCCAAAAAAACAGAAAAGCCCTAACTATTGTTTATATGAAATTCAAATTAAACTGGGCATCCTATATTTTATCTGGCAACCTTAATCTGGGGTCAGGTGCTACAGGAACTAATAAGTCATGTTAAGATTTTATTCCTTAGCATAAGAAAAATGAGAAATGACAGAATGTTTTAAAACAAGTTTTATGAATTAGGTTTGCATTCCATGAGGCCACTAAAATAGTCCATGGGTCAAGCAAATCAAAATTTGTTGCACTATTGTAAAGAAGGCCACAACCATGACAACACTGTCTTAGTATCTTCTCAGAAGAGGAAAATCAAAGAAGGGAGTACATATTATGAGGTTTTTGGAATCTGTTTTGAGGCAGGTATTTCATTATTCATGCCTACATGATTCAGATTGGGCAAAGTTCAGAATACACAGATGCCATGCACCCCAATTTGCCACAGCTGTGGCCGTGCACTGTGTCCCTGGCAGCCACTGGATTTTGGGGGATCTGGCCTATGACTAGGGGCTCAGTGAAAATTTTGCTAATACTGCCAGTCTGAGCCCTTCTGCATTTAGGCTCCCTCAGAGCCAACTTGTCTGGATCTCACTAACATCAGAGAGAGAAGGCAAAGCACCCAACAGGCAAAGAATCAGTTCAGATGTTTGGACTAAAAGGAAAAGTGACTCAGACATAATAGCAGGACATAGGCAACACACATAAGAGAATTCCATGAAGTGCCAGGTTCTGGTAAACAGGGGAACTGCACTTCAGGGTATTGCAGGTCCTCTTCTTCATGGAGCCACTATTTTCAAGAACAGAAGACATAGCTGACTTTCCTAACAAAAAGAAACAGACACAAAACAGTAGACAAAATGAAGAGACAGAGAATTATATCCCAATGAAAGAACAGGACAAAATCACAGCAGGAGATAAAAAAAAGGAGAAATAAGTAATATGCCTGATAGAGAATTTAAAGAAATGACCAGAAGATACTCACTGAACTTGAGAAAAGCATGGAAGATATAACCGAAAAACAGGACAAGGAGCTAAAAAATAACATACTAAATGAAGGACTCAGTAAATGAAATTAAAATACAATAGATGGAACAAACAGCAGGGTACAAAAATCAGAAGAACATATCAGTGACCTGGAGGATAGAGTAATGGAAAGCAATCAATCTCAGATAGATACATACTGCATAATGAGAATAGATTTAGAGAAATCAGTGACTCAATCAAGCATAATAACATTTGCATTATGAGGATCCCAGAAAGAAAAGAGAAAGAAGTGGAGGGGGGAGCAGAAAATGTATTTGAAGAGATAATTAAGAATTCCTGACTCTAGGGAGGGAAGCAGAGATCTAGGTTCAGGAGACACAGAGATCCCCCAAAAAATTCAACCTAAGGAGGTCCACACCATGATACATAGTAATTAAAATGGCAAAAATAGTACAAAGGAAGAATTTTAAAGGTTACAAGTTACAAAGAAAGAAAACCACATAACACTTTCAGCTTATTTTTCAGCAGAAACTTTGCAAGCCAGAAGAGAGGGGCATGATATATACAACGTGCTAAAAGGGAAAACTCTGTAGCCAAGAATACTCTATCCATCAAGGCTATCATTCAGAATAGAGGAGAGATAAAGTGTTCCTCAGACAAACAAAAGTTAAAAGAATTCGTGACCAAACCATCTCTGTAGGATACAGTGTTAGTATCCTCTCAGAAGAGGAAAATCAAAGGGAATGCATACATACTAGGTTTTTCAAATCTGATTTGAGGAAGGTTTTTCATTATTGGTGCTTGCATGATTGAGTTTGGACAAAGTTCCATGTGCACAGCTGCAGAATATTAAGGGGGAATCTGATAGTAGAAAACAAAATCCATAAGTAAGAGTAAAAAATAAGCACAAATGCAGAAAAAATAAGTATATCTGTAAAAATCAGTCAAGTAAAGCACAAAATAAAAGGATGCAAAATATGAACCAAATATAGGAAATGTGGAGGCGAGAGGAGTAAAGAATGAGTTTAAAATTAATATAGACTACAATATGCAGAAGATGTTACTTATATAATGAATGGTAACCACAAAGGAAAAAATAGGAATAGATATGCAAAAAATAGAGTAAGGAACTCAAGTATATCACTAAAGAAAACCAGCAAACTATGAAAGAGAAAGAAGAAAGGATATGAAAAAAACATGAAACAAGTAACAAAAGGGCAATAAATACATATCTATCAATACTTGCTTTGAATGTAAATAGACTAAATGCTCCAATCAAAAAACATAGGGAGACAGAGTGGATAAAGAAGCAAGACCCATGCATATGCTGCTTATAAGAGGCTCACTTCAGACCTGAAGACACTTGCAGATTGAAAGTGAGGGGATGGGGAAATATATATCATACAAATGAATGTCAAAAGAAAGCCAGACTAGCAATATCAGTATTGGACAGAATACACCGTAAAATGAAGACTGTAACAAGAGACAAGGATACTATGTAATAAATGGAATGATCTAACATTTTCAAGAGCACATGGAACATTCTCAAGAATAGATCACATATTAGCTCACAAAACCAGCCTCAACAAATTTGAAAGGACCAAAGTCATACCATGCATCTTTTCTGACTGCAGTGCTATGAATTAGAAATCAACCAACCATGAAAAAAAATCTGGAACGACCACAAACACAACATGCCACTAAACATTGAATGGGTCAACCAACAAATCAAAGAAGAAATCAAAAAGTACATGGAAACAAATAAAAATGAAATGAAACACAATGGTCCAAGTCCTTATGGATGCAACAGAAGTGGTTTTATGAGAGAAGTTTCTGGCAATACAAGCCTAACTCAAGAAGCAAGAAAAATCTCAAAACCCTCACCTTATACCTAAAGGAGCCAAACAACAACATCGACAAACAACCATAACCTAAACAGCAGAAGGAAGGAAATAATAAAGACTAGAGTAGAAATAAATGATATAGAAACTAAAAAATAGTAGAACAGATCAATGAAACCAGGAGCTGTTCAACAAAATTAATAAACCAATAGCCAGACTCATTTAAAGGAGAGAGAGAAAGGACTCAAACAAAATCACTAATGAAAGAGGAGAAATAACCAACACCACAGATATACAAACCATTATAAGAGAATATTATGAAAAACTATATGGTAACAAATTAGACAACCTAGAAGAAATGTATAAATTCCTAGAAACATATAACCCACCAAAACTGTACCAGGAAGAAATAGAAAATTTGAACATATTGATTACTGGCAAAAACATTGACTCAGTAATCAAAAAACTCCTAACAAATAAAATTCCAGGACCAGGTGGCTACACAGGCAAATTCTTACGTATTCTTCTCAAATCATTCCAGAAAAAAAAAATTAAAAAGAAAACTTCCAAATTCATTCTATGAGGTGAGTATAATCCCGATACCCACCAAAACCAAAGATAGACACCACAAAAAAAAAGAGAGAGAGAGAGAGAACTATAAGCCAGTATCTCTGATGAACATAGATGCAGAAATCCTCAACAAAACACTAGCAAACTAAATCCCAACAGTACATTAAAAAAATAATTCAACACAATCCAGTGGAATTTATTCCTGGGACATGAAATGGTTCAATATTCACAAATCAATCAAGTGATGATATATCACATCACTAAGAGAAAGGATAATAACCACAAGATCATTTAAGTAGATGCAGAGAAAGCATTTGACAAAATACAGATCTATTTATGATAAGACTCCTCAACCAAGTAGCTGTAGACAAAATGTACCTCAACGTAATAAAGGATATATATGAAAAACTCACAGGTAATATCACACTCAGTGTGGGAAAAACTGAGAACTTTCCCCCTAAGGTCAGGAAGAAGACATGGATGTCCACTGTCACCACTGTTATTTTATAGTACTGGAAGTCCTAGCCATGGCAATCAGATGTCACAAAGAAATAAAAGTATCCAAATCCATAAGGAAGAAATAAAACTTTCACTATCTGTAGACGACGAGATACTAGATGAAAACACAAAAGATTCCACCAAAAAACTAGTAGAACTGATAAGTGAGTTCATAAAATTCACAGGATACAAGATCAATGTGCAAAAGTATATTGCATTTCTATACACCAGTATTGATACAGCAGAAAGAGAAATTAAGGAAACAATTCCACTTAAAATTGCACCAAAAATAATAAGATACCAAGGAATAAATCTAACCAAAGAGGTGCAAGACCTGTACTCTGAAAACTATAAAACACTGATGAAAGAAATTGAAGAGGACACAAAAAATGGAAAGATACTCCATACTCCTGGATCAGAAGAACAAATATTGTTAACATTTATATACTACCTAAAGCAATCTATACATTTAATGTAATCCCTATCAAAATGCCAAAAGCATTTTTCAGAGTAGACCAAATAATCCTAAAATTTCTATGGAAGCACAAAAGAACCTGAATATCCAAAACAATCTTGAAAAAGAAACATAAAGCTGGCATAATTCCAGACTTCAGATTATATTACAACCCTGTAGTAATAAAAAAATACATGGTACTGGCATGAAAATAGACACATAGATCAATAGAAGAGAACAGAAATGAACCCACAACTATATGGTCAGTTAATATTAGACAAAGCAGGAAAGAATATCCACTGGGAAAAAGACAGTCTCTTCAACAAGTGGTGTTGGAAAACTGGACAGCAACATGCAAAGAATGAAACCAGACCACTTTCTTACACCATACACAAAAATAAATTCAAAATGTATTAAAGACCTAAATATGAGACCTGAAACCATAAAAATCCTAGAGGAGAACACAGGCAGTAACCTGTTTGTTGATTATTTCACCTTTCTCGCTTATGATTTTATTTATTTGGGCCCTTTATTCTTTTTGGTAAATCTGGGTAGAGGTTTATCAATTTTGTTTATCTTTTAAAAAAAACAGCTCCTGATTCATTTATCTGTTCTATTGTTTTTGGTTTTGTTGTTGTTACTGTTTTTTAGTTTCTATATCATTTATTTCTGCTCTAATCTTTATTATTTCTTTCCTTCCACTGGATTTAGGCTTCATTTGTTTTTCTTTTTCTAGCTCCTTTAGGTGTAAGGTGAGTTGTGTTTTAGTTGCTCTATCCTTCAGACCAGTCATCTGCAGAGGCTCTCCTTGCCTGCAGTGGGCCAGTGTTTGGTTTGAATGTGGCCAGTGTTAAGTGGGTGTGCTCTGGTCAGTTTGTGTCATGAAATCTGACACCACTTCTACTAGAACTGAAGCTCTGCTGCATTCTCTGTTCCAGAGTCATGCTGTGGGCAGGGTTTTGTACTGAATTTTTGGGGGTGGTGCCCTATACTGTTGGAACTGAAGGAAGCATGACTGAGAAGGGAAGTTTCACTGGAGCAGAAGGGAATGATGTTTGATGTAAGCTAGTTAGGCAGCTAGTGTTGGTCTGTACTGTCCAACAGGTGGCTCTGTGTTTATGCTGAGTTTAAGGGAAGGGAAATGGTGCTGACATTCCCCTGTCTCAGAATAGGCATCTCTGTAAATGCTGCCTATTGGAGATGTGCTCAGAATAATCTCCTTCCTGTGTGCCCAGAATTCTTTAGATCACTGTTTCCTTGCTCTCTGCCCCCAGGTTGTTTGTCTGCCTTCTCTCCAGGAGCAATGCAGTGCCCTCCAGGCTCACACCAGCCAAACCCACTGTCCTTTAAAACTCTGGGCTTTAAGCCCCACTGGTTGCAAGAACTCAGAAAATTCATCTTCTCTCATTGTCCAAGCCAATGACTTTGGGGAAATGTTCTACCTGTGCATTCCCATATGCTCCTCTCTCACTTGCTCTGCTCTGTGACCATGGCTCCCTCCCTTCTAGAGTACCCGTGATCCCTTTTCTCCCTAAGCCATGTTTCTGTACTTCCAACCTTCTTTGGTGTGCCCTCTTTTCTCCCTTAAGCTGTTGAGTTTGTTCTGTCAGTCTTCAGGTCAAGTTCTGGGTTATTTAGGATGGTTTGATAATTGTCTAGTTGTACTAGTAGATAGATGGGAGCCTACGGTCCTCCTACTCTGTTGCCATTTTACTCTGTCTCCAGGTACATTTTAAATTCATGTGTCTTTGCTGTGTCTCAGTCAGAGTTATTCAGTGTGCTGTCTTTTTAAGGGTATGATCTGGTTTTCTGTAGCCCTCTGGCTCTTTGAGTTAAGGCCCACTGATTTCTAACATTCCAGCAGTAAGCCCCACTAACTATCAAAGACACACATTTTGGGGACTCATCTTCCCATTGTGGGTTCCCAGGCCTGGGGATGCCTGATGTGTTTGACATCCTCCCCTCTCTGTGCTTTTCATACCCCTACTATTTGTGGTTAATCATACTGGGAGTTGGGTTCCCAACCTTTTCTACAGCCTTCCTACCCTTTTTGGTGTGGCCTTCTCTTTACAACTAGCTGTGGAAAATCTGTTCTGCTACTCTTCAGGTTATTTTCAGAGTTAGGTGAAATGTAGTTCCTGTCTCAGTGACTCTGTGGGATGAAGTGAGCTCAGGATCCTCCTATTCTACCACATAACCTGCACTCTTATGTTCTTCTTCTTCTTTTTTAATCTATAAGTATTTTCTTTGTGGTTACCAGAGGTTTTTGTAAAACATCTTAAAGTTTTAAAAGTTTACTTGAAGCTGAAAATAAAAATCAATCCATAAAAAACTGTATACTTTTGCTTCTGTACCCCACAGTTTGTTATTGATATAACTGACATATTTTTATATTGTATATCCATTAATAATGTTTTTAATTATAGTGATTCTTAATTTTTTGTCCTTTAACTTTTACACCAAAAAGTTAGACACCTCCAATAAAGTATTATGGAATTCTTTTTTTCTTTCTTGAGGCTGAGAAGTATTTTTTTAATTTTTATTTAAATACTAGTTCCGTAACATATGGTGCAATATTGGTTTCAGTAGTAGAATTTAGTGATTCATCACTTACATACTACACCTAGTGCTCATCACAACAAGTGTCCTCTTTAATACCCATCACCCATCTAGCCCTTCCCCCACCCACGTCCCTCCATCAACCCTCAGAGACACTAAGATTCTCTTAGGGTTTGTTTCCGTCTCTTTTTTTTCTTTTCCCACCTTTCCATGTATTCATCTGTTTTGTTTCTTAAAGTCCACATATGGCATTAATCTTTCTCTGACTGATGTATTTTTCTTAGCATAATATACTCTAGCTCCAGCCACGTCACTGCAAATTGCAAGATCTCATTCTTTTTTTATGACTAATATTCCACTGTGTGTGTGTGTGTGTGTGTGTGTGTGTGTGTGTGTGTGTGTGTGTACCACTTCTTCTTTATCCATTTATCAATTGATGGACATTTGGGCTCTCTACATAGTTTGGCTATTGTTGATAATGCTGCTATAATGCATGTACCCCTTCAAATATGTATTTTTGTATCCTTAGTTAAATACCTAGAAGTACAATTGATCGATCATAGGGTAGTTCTACTTGTAACTTTTTAAGGAATCTCCATATTGTTCTCCAGAGTAGCTGTACCAGTTTGCATTCCCTCCAACAGTTTAAGAGTGTTCCCCATTCTCTGCATCTTTGTCAATACATGTTTCTTGTGTTGTTGATTTTAGCCATTCTGACAGGTGTGAGGTGATATCTCATCATGGTTTTGATTTGCATTTCCCTTATGATGAGTGGTGTTGAGCATCTTTTCATGTCTTATCCATCTAGATGTCTTCTTGGAAAAAGTGTCTATTCATGTCTTCTGCCTATTTTTTAACTGGATTATTTGTTTTTTGGGTGTTGAGTTTAATACGTTATTTAGAGATTTTAGATACTAACCCTTTATCAGATATGTCATTTGCAAATATCTTCTCCCATTCCATAGGCCTGCTTTGTAGTTTTGTTGATTATTTCCTTCACTGTGCAAAAGCTTTTTATCTTGATGAAGTCCCAATAGTTCAATAGTTCATTTTTGCTTTTGTTTCCCTTGCCTCTGGCAGTGTGTCTGATAAGAAGTTGCTATAGCTGAGGTCAAAGAGATTGCTTCCTCTGTCATCCTCTAGGATTTTGATGGATTCCTATCTCACATTTAGGTCTTTCACCCATTTTGAGTTTATTTTTGTGTATAGTGTAAGAAAGTGGTCCAGTTGCATTCTTCTTTGTGTCACTGTCCAGTTTTCCCAACACTGTTTGTTGAAGAGTCTGTCTTTTTTCCACTGGATATTCTTCCCTGCTTTGTTGCAGATTAATTGGCCATATAGTTGTGGGTCCATTTCTGGGTTTTCCATTCATTCCATTGATCTATTTGTCTGTTTTTGTGCCAGTATTATTCTGTCTTGATGAGTACAACTCTGTAATATAGCTTGAAATTCAGAATTGTGACAACTCCAGCTTTCCTTTTTCAAGATCACTTTGGCTAATTGGGATCTTTTGCAGTTCCATACAAATTTTAGGATGGTTTACTCTAACTCTGTGAATAATGCTATTATTTTGATAGGGATTGCATTAAATGTATAGATTACATTAGGTAATTTAGATTTTTCACAATATTTGCTCTTCTAGTCCATGAGCATGTAACGTTTTTCCCTTTCTTTGTTTTATCTTCAATTTCTTTCATCACTGTTTTATAGTTTTTAGAGTGCAGATCTTTTACCTCTTAGGTTAAGTTTATTCCTAGGTATCTTATGGTTTTTGGTGCATTTGTAAATGGGATTAATTCCTTGGTTTCTCTTTCAGCTGCTTCACTATTGGTGTATGGAAATGCAACCAATTTCTGTACATTGTTTTTTTTTATCCTGCATCATCACTGAGTTCATGTATCAATTCTAGCAGTTTTTTGGTGGAGTCTCTCAAGTCTTTTATATAGAGTATCATGTCATCTGCAAATAGTAAACTTTTTTTTTTTGCCAATTTTAATGCCTTTTATTTCTTTTTGTTGTCAGAATGCTGAGACTGAGACTTCCAGTACTGTGTTAAATAAAAATGGTGAGAGTAGACATCCTTGTCTTATTGCTTACTATAGAAGAAAGGCTTTCACTTTTTCCCCATTTAGAATGGTATTAGCTGTGGGTTTTTTGTAGATGGCCTTCATGATGTTGAAGTATGTTCCATCCATCCCTACATTGTTGAGGGTTTTTATCGAGATTGGATGCTGTATTTTGTCAAATGCTTTTTCTGCACCTATGGAAAGGTTCAAATGGTTCTTATCCATTCTTTTATTAATGTGGTGTAACATGTTGGATTGATTTGCAAATATTGAACCAGCCTTGCAGCTCAGGAATAAATCCCACTTAATTGTGGTGAATAATTCTTTTAATGTACTGTTGGATTCAATTTGCCAGTGTCTTGTTGAGAATTTTTTACTTCCGTAATCATCGGGGATATTGGCCTGTAGTTCTTTTCAGTTGGGTCTTTATCTGTTTTTGAAATCAAGGTAATGATGAGATTGGAAGTTTTCCTTCCATTTCTATTTTTTGGAATAGTTTGAGAAGAATAGGTGTTAACTCTTCATTAAATGTCTGGTAGAATTTCCCTGGGAATCATGTGGCCCTGGGCTTTTGTTTGTTAGGAGATTTTTGATTACTGATTCAATTTCTTTGTTGGTTATGGGTCTGTTAATGGTTTCTATTTCTTCCTGTTTCAGTTTTGGTAGGTTGTATGTTTCTAGGAATTTGTCCATTTCTTCCAGAGTGCCCAGTTTGTTAGCATATAATTTTTTCATAATAGTCTCTTATAATTGTTTGTATGGTGTTTGTTGTGATCTCTCCTCTGTCTTTCATGATTTTGTTTGGGTCCTTTCTCTTTTGTTTTTGATAAATCTGGCTATGGATTTATCAATCTTGTTAATTCTTTGAAAGAACCAGCTCTGTTTCGTTGATCTATGGTACTGGGGGGGTTTGTTTGTTTGTTTCTGTATCATTTATTTCTGCTCTAATATTTACTATTTTCCTTTTTCTGCCACTTTTAAGCTTTATTTGTTGTTCCTTTTCTAGCTTCTTTAGGTGAAAGATTAGGTTGTGTATTGAGACTTCCCTTGCCTCTTGAGGTAGGCCTGTATTGCAATATACTTCCCTCTTAGGACTGCCTTTGCTGCATCCCAAAGGTTTTGGACTCTCATGTTCTCATTTTCATTTGGTTCCATGTACTTTTTTATTTTGTCTTTAATTTCATGATTAACCCCTTGATTCATTAGTACAATGTTTTTTAACTTCCATGTATTTGTAGTCTCTTCATATTTTTTTCTTTTAGTTGACTTCAGGCTTCATAGCATTTTGGCCTAAAAATATGCATGGTATGATCTCAACCTTTTTGTGCTTGTTGATGGTTGTTTTGTGACTCCGCATGTGATCTATTCTGGAGAATATTCCATGTGCACTCAAAAAGAATGTGTGTTTTGCTTTCTGATCAAATGATCTGAATATATTCTTCAACTCCATCTGGTCCACTGTGTCATTCAAAGCCATTGTTTCCTTATTGATTTTCTGCTTTGATGATCTGTCCATTGCTATAAGTGGGGTGTCCAATTCCCCTACTATTATTGTATTATTATCAAGGAGTTTCTTTATGTTTATTAATTGATTTAAATATTTGTATGCTCCCTTGTTGGAGGCATAAATATTTACAATTGTTAGATCTTCTGGATGGATAGACCCCTCAATTATGAGATAATGCCCTTCTTCATCTGTTGTTAGTCTTTATTAAAAAAAAAAGCGCAGAAATTTTTTTTAAAATCTAGTGGGTCTGATATAAATATGGTTACTCTGGCTTTATTTTGACATCCATTAGCATGATAGATGGTTCTTCATCTTCTCACTTTCAATCTGCAGCTGTCTTTTAGGTCTAAAATGTGTCTCCTGTAGGCAGCTTATAGATGGATCTTGTTCATTTTTTTATCCATTTTGAATCCCTCTTTCTTTTGATTGGAGCATTTAGTCCATTTACATTCAGAGTGATCATTGTAAGCTATGAATTTAGTGCCATTGTGTTACCTGTAAAGTTGGTGTTTCTGGCGATGTTCTCTGTTCCTTTATAGTCTTTGTTGCTTTTGGGTTTCTTCCCCCACTTAAAGAATCCCCCTTAATATTTCTTGCAAGACTGGTTTAGTGGTCACAAACTCCTTTAGTTTTTGTTTGTTTGTTTGTTTGTTTTCTGTCTAGGAAACTCTTTATCTCTCATTCTATTCTGAATGACAACCTTCCTGGATGAAGTCTTCTTGGCTAAATGTTTTTATCAATCAGCACATTGAATATATCCTGCCATTCTCTTCTGGCCTGCCAAGTCTCTGTGGAGAGATCTGCTGCAAACCTGATTTGTCTTTCCTTGTAGGTTAAGGGCCTTTTTCCCCTTGTTGCATTCAGTATTCCTTCCTTTTCTGTGCGTTTTGCAAATTTGACTATGATATAACTTAACAGTGGCTCACCTTTTTTGAATTTAATGGGAATTCTTTGTACTTCTTGGATTTTGATGTTTTTTTCCTTCCCCAGATTAGGGAAGTTTTCAGCTACAATTTGCTCGAATAAACTTTCTGCCCCTTTATGTCTCTCTTCATCTTCTGGGATTCCAGAATTCAATGGAATATTATTCCATTTTAATGAGTTGCTAAGTTCCCTAAGTTTGCCTTCGTGATCCATTACCTTTGTTTCCCTCTTCTTTTCAGTTTCACCTTTTTTCATAATTGTGTCTTTTATATCACTGATTCATTCCTCTGCTTTGTTCAACCTCATTGCTCTGACATCTATTCAGGTGCATTTAGGTTATAGCCTTTTTAATTTCAGCCTGACTAGATTTAACTCCTTTTTTCAAGCCCAGGTAGTATCCTTATAATTGTTGTTTTAAATTATAGTTCAGACATCTTACTTATATCTGTATTGATTAAAGCTATGGCCATCATTCTTCCTGTTCTTTCTTTTCGGGTGAATTCCTCCATCTTGTCGTTTTGGAAGTAAAAAAAGAAAAAGTGAATTAAAATTAAAACTAAAAAATAAATAAATAGGGGCTCCCGGTTGGCACAGACAGTTAAGTGTTCTTTATTAGGACAGTCTATCTCTTTTTCATTTTTGGACAGTTTTATGGGGTATAATATTCTTCTTTGGCAGTATTTTTTTTCTTTTAGCACTTTCAATATATCATCCTACTCCCTTTATGGCCCACAAGGTTTCTGCTGAGAAATCTGCCCATAGTCTTATGAGGGCTGATTTGTACATGACAATTTGTTTTTCTCCTCCTGCTTCCAAAAGTATCTCTCTTTAACATTTACCAATTTAATTTTAATGAGTTTCATTTTGGCCCTGTTGTGTTTATCTTTTGAGGGGAATTTTGTACCCTGTGAATTTGGATATCCGTTTTCCTCCCTGTATTTGGGACTTCCTTGGACATTATTTCTTAAAATGTTTATTTTTTAAAAAGATTTTATTTATTTATTTGACAGAGAGAGAGAGAAAGACAGATCACAAGTAGGTAGAGTGTCAGGCAAAGGGAGAGGGAGAAGCAGGCTTCCTGCTGAACAGAGATCCCAATGTGGGGCTCAATCTCAGGACCCTGGGATAGTGACCTAAGCCGAAGGCAGACACTTAACTGACTGAGCCACCCAGGCACCCCTAGACATTATTTCTTTAAATAGATTCCCCATTCCTTTCTTTCTGTCTCCCCCGTTTGAGACATATTGTGTATATTGGTTCACTTGATGGGAGTTCTATAAGTCCTTTAGGCTTTTTTTTTTTCTTTTTACCCCTCTCACTGGATAATTTCAAATGACTTGTTTTCAGGATCACTGCTTCTTTCCTTTTTCTTGATCTGATTTACTTTTGAGGCTCTCTGTTGAGGTTTTCATTTCACTTATTGTTTTCTAAGCTCCAGAATTTCTGTTTGGTTCTTTTTCTATGGTTTCTCTTTACTGAACTTCTCATTTTTTCCCTTTAATTGTCTACATTTGCTTTATAATAACTGACTGACCTTCTTTAAGATAATTATTTTGAATCATTATTTTTTTGGTCAGGCAACACATAGATCTCCATTTTTTTAGGGTAGCTTACCAGTACTTCCTTTAGTAGCATCATATTTCCTCATTCTTGATGTTCCGTGTGGCTTTGGTTTAGTTTATGCACATTTCAAGAAACAGCTACCTTCCTAGTCTTTTTGGATTGGTTTTGACTGGAAAAGACCACCAGTCAGCCTGCTAGAGATTCTAGGAGCTTCTCAAAGTTTTTCTGTGGATGTGTGTTTCTCACTCCTTTCCTCTGTCCTGGGAGAAAAGCCTCAGGACTGTGTAACTTCACAGAGTCTTGCAAATCTATGCCCCTGTATTAAGCAACCCATCCCTTACCTCTGTTCTTAGCTGTCCCCAGCTGCCCAATTATGCAGTTTCCTTCATGGTAAAGTAATGCACCTGCTCCTGTGCAGGATGGGGCAATGCTGGGTTTACCTCACTCAGAAGACCTGTTACTATTAGGTTTTCCCCATTGTGGTGTTCTAAAAACTGTATAGCATCATAACAGGTATAAATGTTAGTGCCTATGGATTTTAGGGTCTCTTTTTACAAAGCATCATTTTATTTTCATCACAGTTTGTTGGAGAATGGGTTTCAATATGAATCTTTCAGCCTCAGCAGACTCATGTCTATTAAGAGACATGAAAGACATTATATAGCTAGCTATCCTTTTGGGCACTTTAACAAACTATGGTCTACTGCCTGTTCTTGTAAATGAAATTTTGTTGAAGTAAAGCTTCACCAATTATTTTACTTATTGTCCATAGCTGCTTTTGCCCTACAATGACAGATTTGAATAGTTGCAATAGAAACTATATTGGCTGGCAAAATCTAAAGTAATTGCTATCTGGTCCTTTATTGAAAAAGTTTGCTAAGCCCTGACCTCAAACTGGTGCTTGAATCCAGAAGCCACAGCTACACTGTAGGCTACTTGCCACCATTCTTTCACTCAGGTGGTGTAGTGGTCTTACATTTCTGGCTTATCCATTTTCTTATTTAGATATAATTCATGTATTTTCATTTCCTCTGTTACATGATATATATAATTTTTACCTTATAAGTTCTACCAGTGTGAAGTCTTAAACTAGACTTATTAGAATAATAATAGAATAGACTTATTAGATTATTTTTTTAAATTTTAAGTAATTTTTAATAAGTCCATTATTAATAATAACTAGACTTATTAGAGTAATATTAGAATTACAATTTGAAGTGATTTCTTATCATAAAATTTTATTCACAAATATATAGCCGTTCTTCTGTACAGACTTTTCTCGGTTATTCATTTTCCTCAACTTGCAGTTTCACCTTCAAAGGGTGGTTTAGATAAAATAGCCTTAAAAAGCTCTATTTTGAAGCCATTCTTTCATAGTTTTAGAATTGTTTTACTTAGCTGACTATGACTTAATTATCATTGCTAATCCATTTTAAAAATCAATCCCTGGCAAGTCCAAGGGCAATTATCAATCTATTGACTTTTCATCTCCTTTAGTCTTAAGTAAAGAAATGCCAGTACAACTTCTCAGATAGTCTTTTGTAAGTTCTTTATCCTTTTCTATAAATCTCCTGCTATATATTCAGCCGTTATTGTCTTCTTTATCACTACTGATCAAGTCTTTGCTGTTGTACTTTACTACTAAAATAGTGATTGGTTAGATTTGTGCTGTAATTTATTGTTATTGTGTTCTATTTTAGCCCACTCTACCCTACATTTTGTACCTTCTCTTCAAGATAAATATAAAGAACGACTTAAACATTTCAAAGTGACTTAATGCATTCCTTTTATTGACACAAAATTCACCTAATGTAAAATAAACCATTTTAAAGTAAATAGTTTTGTGGAATTTAGTGAATTTTCAATGTTGTGTAACCACTGCCTTTATCTGGTTCCAAAACATTTACAGCACTCTAAAAGGAAACCCAATTCCCATTAAGCAGTAGTTCCACATTCCCCCCCTTCCCTCTGCCCCTGGTACCTACAAATCTGATTTTTGTCTATGCAGATTTGCTTATTCTAGATATTCAGATATTCTCTGTGGATGGAATTTTATGATATGTAGTCTTTTGTCTGGCTTCTTAGCATAATGTTTTTGAGTTTCATCCATGTTGTAGCATATATGAATTTTTCATGTTTTTATGGCTAAATAATATTCTATTGATGGATATTTGGATGTTTTTACCTTTTAGCTGTTGTCAGTATTGCTGCTATAAACATACACGTGCATGTACCTAAGTACCTATTTCCAATTCTTTGGTTATATAACTAGGAGTAGAATTTCTTGGTTGCATGGTAATTCTGTAACTTTTTGAGGAAAGCTGAACTGTTTCCTGTAGCAGCCGAACCATTTTACATTCCCACTAACAATGTGCAAGGGTTCCAATTTTTCCACATCCTTGCCAACATTTATAATTTTCTGCTTTTTTTAAATTATAGCCATCACTTTGTTTCTGAAATGACATCACTGTCATTTTAATTTGCATTTCTCTACTGATTAATGATTTGTGCATTTTTTCATGTGCTTGTTAGCCATTTGTATGTCTTTTTAGTAATGTATTCTTGTATACATGTCCACTTTTCTAAAACAACTTAAGGGAACAGATTGTGTATAAATACAGTGATTATTAAAAAAAACAAACTGAGCGTTGCTAGAGGGAAGGGGGTGGGAGGGATGGGGTGGCTGGGTGATGGACATTGGGGAGGGTATGTGCTATGGTGAGTGCTGTGAATTGTGTAAGACTGATGAATCACGGACCTGTACCCCTGAAACAAATAATACATTATATGTTAATAAAAAAAAATCATACTGGTAGTAAATTTTGAACTTTAAGGTCAGTGACTTGTTAACTTGTCACGAACGATATACCTGGAGGTTATTTTAATGAATGTTGGCTCAAACTTTGGTATAACTTATTATAAATTGGTTTCTTCCACATTCATTAGAACCTGCCACTCAAAGACGTAATAATTATTTTGATTCTTCCCCAGGAATTTGGAATGGTCAGCATATGTGGTGATTTTTTTATTTGGTTGAGATAATTATTTCTGTGGTATGGGTTTCAAGGCTGAAGCCACAGAAGAAAGGAATTATTTACTGAAGTGAGTCCGGAAGAGTCTCAAGCATACAAATCTCAGCTGTGGCTTTGTTATTTTTCATAATAATATTCCTGAATTTGGGAATTCTTAAAAGTTATCTGCAGGGCCACATTGTGGTTTTCATGGGCCCTAGGCACTTTTGCTTTCATGGGCCACTCTTCCATAAAAATATTAAAAGTTCTGTTTTTTAAAAGATTTTATATATTCACTTGAGAGCGAAAGCACGAGTGGGGGTGGGGTAGAGGGAGAGGGAGAAACAGACTCCCCGCTGAGTGGGAAGCCAGACTACAACGTAGGGCTCAATGCCAGGACCCTAGGATCATGACCTGAGCCAAAAGCAGATGCCTAACCAACTGAGCTACCTATGCACCCCTAAAAGTTCTATTTTACGACTGTTTGGTTATAAAGGCAAATATTATAGAGGGTGAATTATATTAATATTTTCTTTCGATTTTAAAGAAATTATTTTTTGAACCTCTGAAAGTGTCATGGGCCCTAGGCATTGTACTTACTCTGCACAGTGGATTTCTGTCCTGGATATTTAGACACATTCCCTCATGATATCATATAGCCCTTTGTGTTTTTATTGTCATTGGCATATGAGTTCTTAATAGTCGCAGTGATTAGTTCCTAATAAAAATGTGCTCCTTATAACTACTTTGAAATATCTATCTTAGATAACTCAGATCATGTTAAACTTATCTTTTTGCTTCAATTTCATCATGGACTCAAAACCACTTTGCAATTTCAGCTTGTTCCATTTTATTTTTATTTTCTACTCATACCCTGCTTGGTACCATTTGAACTCTCAGCTGTTGGAAAGTCTTTCTCAGATAAGGCCTTTGGCTTGGCATAGCAGTTTTTGGCTCACTATGTTTCAGAAGGTTAAGTTTGGTGTCCATTTGATCTCCCCTTGTAGCATTGAGGAGACAACAACACAGGTAGACTAGAAAAGAAAAATTCACACAAGTGAGGCTTTCAACAGTGAAAAAATTGAAGTAATAAAAATTTCTATCAGCATTTATAAATTCACACAATGAAATGCTACACAACAATTACAATGAATTAACTATTACAAGAGTTGACAAACTCTTTCTGTAAAGTTAATAGTTGAGGTGTTGAGAGCCACATTATCTATCTCAATTCTGCTGCTGTTGTGAGAAAGCAGCCATAGGCAATATGTCATCTAATGACATTGTTCCAGGGACTGTGTTCTCATAAAACTTTATAAAAACAGGCAACAGGTTGGTTTTGGACCAAGGATGATAATTTTGTGACCCTTGACCTAAAGTAGGATGTATCAACTTGAATAAATATCCAAAACTTAATTTGCATAAACAAAGTAGAATGATTCATATTTTATTAACATTTGGATAAAGTTTAAAGACCCAAAAAGAATATAATATTTATGGATATGTGTGTGTCTGTGTGTGTCAGTGTACATGCGCACACATGGGAATGATAAACATTGTATTCATAATAGTGGTTATTTCTGAAGAGGGAGGGATGGGTACACAGAGTGAGTCAATTTAATTACAGTGTTTAATTTCCTTATAAAAATGATCTGATGGATATATGGCATAGTATTATGATATGATTAGTACATTAATTTTTGCTATATTTTTTCTCTTTTTGTTTGTATGTTTGAAATATTTTACAATAAAATCACTGTGTAAGACAATCAAAACATGTTTGAAAGCTAAATTTGACTCAGATGTCATCACTTTGTCCCCTATGCTGTTGATACATGCAAGAATTCTAAGGAATATTAGCATGGTGGAAAATGAAGAGTCTTTATGTTAACAGATTGGAATCTACTACATTTATGTCTGGAGGCTTTTAATGCAATAACAGTTTATGATAGATGATTTGAATATTAAGATGTAAGCTATTTTTTGTCAACATATAACATTTCCTTCTTTCTCTTTACAAAATTGTTGCATAATTTCTTGACAACATATACACATTATAATTACTTTTTTATGACCTTATTCTCTAGCATACTTCATATTAGCTTTCCATTTCCTCTGTGGCTTTGTTCCAATTAGATCTAATTACTTAATAATCTAATTGACCACCTTTCCTCATCATGGAAGCTTTTTGTGTGACTTGCCTCAGGCCACCCAGAAATATCTTAGAAACCCTGGCAAATACTGTGCCCTTTTTTTTCTTGTTTTAAGGATTTTATTATTGATTCTGTTGAAGGAAGGAAAGAATTTGAGGTGACCTTAAAAGATGGGTAGGATTTGAATAGACTGAATATGGGAGGAATGTTTCAAGCAGAAAGGATAGTGAGCAAAATTTTAACAGCAGGAATTAATACTCTTTGAAGGCTAGTGACAAGTAAGCATATCACAGCATTAAAACTTGGCAATTCCTAAAAACAAAAAGCAAAAAAAAACAAAAACAGAAACAAAAAAACCCTTGATAATTCCTTGATATCCATCAAGTGTCCCATCTCCTCCCAGAAGCCTTCCTTGTTGATATCCTTCCAGATACTCTGTACTTCCTATGTTTCTTATTATCTCCAAAAAGCTTGGTATTGAACTATATTCAATTTAGAGAAGAGTATTGTGCCTTTTTAATAATATGATGCTCCATAACCATCGCTTTTCTTGTTCCAAGATCAAGGCTGGCATTCTTTTCTATTGACCTTGAACCCACTTGGTGAAGAGTTATGAAATGAACCATATATTGAGCTCCATGAGGAGAAAAATTTTGTTTTATCTACTACTATGTTTTTAGAACCTTTAAATAGTGTTTGGCACAGAAAAATTACTTCAGAAACATGTGTTGAATAAATAAATGAATGATGTTATTCCTTTCAGAGGGCATAGTTCTACATGGTTTCTAGTGAGATGTGGGTTTATTCCAAAGGCAATTTTAGATAACATGGTGGAAGATGGAAACTCAAAGCTCTGGATTTGTGACTGATTAATTTAGAGTTTCACCCCAGTTCCCTTTTTATTTCTTTCTTTTTTTTTAAGATTTTATTTATTTATTTGTCAGAGAGAGAGAGAGAGAGAGAGAGCACAAGCAGGCAGAGTGGCAGGCAGAGGCAGAGGGAGAAGCAGGCTCCCCGCCGAGCAAGGAACCCAATGCAGGACTCGATCTCAGGACCCTGGGATCATGACCCGAGCCGAAGGCAGCCACTTAACAAACTGAGCCACCCCGGCGTCCCCCTTTTTATTTCTTACTTGAGTATAATTTTACTTTTGAAATCCTGTTTCCTTTTTTATTTTGTCATATGCAACATGCATATATCAGATTCTATGTAATATGCTATTTATTAATTCACCCAATTTCATGTGTTGAATATGTTTTATAAACCTTAATATTTAAATGCCATTTTTTGCTTTCTTAATTGAAACTTGTTTGTGTGACTCTGCAAATTTTTTTCCATTTGATGCTTATATCTGTGCTGTTACTATTTCGGTGTTGTTTTAGTTCATTACTCTCTATAATTGTTACTCATTATGGTACAGTGCCCATAGTCATTGTCAGTTGAATTACAGAAAGACTAAAAAGAAAATTGTGTCTACTGAGGCCAAGCAGTCTGGTTATATGCCAGAGATAGGGTATGATTCCAAAAAGTATCAACATATCTTCTTGTTTACTCTAAGCACCCTGGGGTCTTCAAGAATCCTCTTTGAGAGCCCACATTACCTTACCAAAAGAGGAGGTTTCCAGTCTAAATCCAGAATAAAGGAGCTCACAGAGAAGTCTTGTTCTATAAGGGTTAACATAGAAGGTAAGAGACCACAAATCATGCCCATCTATTAATCTGAGCAATTGAAATTAGACATGACAAAAAGGTCCTTGAAGGATAATATATACCAAGACCAGTGCTTAATGCTTATCCAGGTTTTTAAAACTATGTAATTTCCATTTGACAATTTATTATTTGTGGAATAAATCTGATCATAGATTTTTATCCAAGAAAAAGAAGCATAGTCACAATTAAAGTACAGAACATAATACATCATAACAGGCAAAATTTTCACACACATATAACATCTCAGATATCCTAAATATTGTTATAAATAATTCCTAGTCACTTTTGTCAACGTCCCAGAAGTTAAGTCAAACAAAAGCAGAGAATAAAGGTGTGTGTAAAGTAAAACTTTTTATTTGATGAATCCTACTGAGAGTGGTTGCCAGGCCCAGATTTTCACATAATTTTATCATGCCATAATTGTCCTCCAGTTTTATATTTTTTCACCGCAAATTATCAAGCAGAGAATGGATAATTTATCTCAAGATTTTATATCATAAATTTCTAAAATAATGATTCTGTTTACCAATAAAATATCCATCCTTCCCCAAATTAAAGCCATCTGGAAAAAATGTTTCATTCCTCTTAACTACTAATCACATATTTATCCCTATCCCACTGTATTGTAATACTTTATCTTCATGTATGTTCTTAAGACTTTGAATAATCCTTTAGCATCTACGTTTGTATAATGCCTATGTCATCACACTCTTATAAGAAGTCCCCAGGGTATTATGTCCTGAAATATTGTTGTTTGTGTCCTAAGTCTTGTGTCAGCACCATCTAAAACATGGAATAGGCACTCTTACAGTTCAGTCGGCTGAATAGATGTTTCATCAAGTTTTGGGAAACCATGTAGGAACATTTGAAGCAGGGGACAATGTCGAGACCGAGGGGCTGTTTGCCAGGGGTCCAGTTTTAGGCATCATCTCAAAGACTGTTCAGATCCATAGGCAACTCTCTTCATTTGTAACTCTTCCAAGCTGGGCCCTTGACTCTCCAATTCCTTTTCTCTTAGCAACATCATGTTTTCTGCTATTAAATCATAACTATCTTCAATTTCTCTCCCTCTTTTGACTTTTCTTTTCCTGGTCAGAATGCACTTCTGGTTTCTTTTAGGGCCTCTCTTGCCCATAAGTCTCAGCCACTGACCCTCTTTATGAGTAGCTGTACCCACACTGTGAAAGAGCCAGTCCCCGCAACCATAAATATCATATTTCACTGATTCTAAGAACCACACATTTTTCACATTTTAACATTTATTAAATTGAGATTTATTTCATAAATGATGGTATGTTACAGTATAATTGGCAGTTTTTTTCTCTCCTAAGAATACAAAAGTAATGGTAGAAATTACCTTTAAAAAGGTATCTTAGATTTGAAGTAGCAGTAATTTAAGAAAGTATACAAAGTCATACTGGGAATCTTCACACACACAAATTTTGTTTACATGTAGTCCCTTGTTTCTGCCCTGATCTTACCACATTGCTTTATCCTGGCCTATTAAACCAACATGACAGAGATTCTTCATGCTGCCCTTATGAGTGTTTCCTGTTATATGGGCCTATCTTAAGTCTTTCTGTTGAATGTGTATTGAATAAATACTATGTGTCAAACATGGCGATAAATGCTAAGGATAGAAATATGAGCAAAACCAGACATAGTCTTTGCTTTTTTTCATTAAAGTCTCTTTTAAGGTAATGTTATCCATTAGCATTATAAATTATTCTGATCATTGGTCAGATCATGCAGTTGTTCCTCTGGTATATAGGTTCATCAGTCTTTTTTCCTCAGTCTTCTTCTCTTCCATAAGGAAGGAAATATTCTGGGTGATTATTCTGTACTATGTGCAATGAACCTGTAAATATATGGCAACAGTTTGGGATGACTGCTTCAAGTTGATCCATCTCTTTCATGGCCTCGTCAGTTACTGCTGAGGCTTTCTTCCTAGTGTGTGGATCTAATATGTTGTATCTGTCATTGTCAAACTTCTAAAGAAGTTATACCAAGTCCAATGGAATTGCCTCAGGGTTTAGTTTTTCTCTTTACACATAGTCACTATATAGCTCAAGGGAAGTTCCCGCTGAGAATGTGTCAGCTGGCACTTGCCAGGTCTAAAGGGAAGCTGTTATTTCTTGTCTTGAGTAAAATTATCCTCAGAAGGTTGGTGTTTGGATAGAGATTTCTGAGTGCCCTACCTGTTCTCTTAGTGTTCTCTGCTTGAATCTGTAACCACCTCCTCTTAGGACAGCAAGTAGCCAACATGCACTCTCTTGGTAGGGCCTTGCCCATGATGAGGTTTTGTATTTTTTTTCTTTTTTCTTTTTTAATTGAAATACAATTGATATATAACAGTGTATAAATTTAAGGTATACAATGGTTGGTTTCATACATTTCTGTATTGTGATATTATTACTATAGTAGCATTAGCTAACACCTTTATCATGTCACACATTTATCATTTCTTTTTTGTTAAGAACAGTTAAGAATTTGTCTTAGAAGCTTTAAAGTTTATAACACAATATTGTTGACTATACTCACCTGGTGTGCATAAAAGCTCCAAAACTTATTTATCTACTAGTTGTAATATTTTACACTTAAGCAATACTTACCCAAATCCCCCAACCCAAGCCCCTGGTAAACCACCATTCTTTTTATGTTTATGAGTTCAATTTTTCAAAAATCCTGTAGGATGGCTTTTATGAAAAACATAAGATAACAAATGTTGGTAAGGATGTGGAGAAAAAGGGAACCCTTGTGCACTGTTTACATTGCATTTACATTTGCACTGTGTAGTGGGAATGTAAATCAGTGTAACTACTGTGGAAAACAGTGTGAAGGTTTCTCAAAAAATTAAAAATGGAAATACCTAGGATCCATTACCTCACTTACTGGGTATTTACCCCCCCAAAAATGAAAACACCAAGTAGAAAAGATAAATGCATCCCTATAGTTATTGCAGCATTATTTATAATAGCCAAAATATGAAATTAACCCAGCTGTCATTGATAAGTAAATAGATAAAGAAGTTGTGGCATATACATCCAATGGAATATTACTCAGCCATAAAAAATGAGACTTTACCATTTGTGACAACATGGACGGATCTTGAGGATATTATGCTAAGTGAAATAAGCCAACAGAGAAACACAAATATGATACAATTCCGTTTATATTTGGAATCTAAAAAGCAAACAAAAGAGCAAAGAAATCAAAAGGCAGAAACAAACCTATAAATATAGAGAATAAAATGGTGGTTTCTAGAGGAGAGAGGTGTAGGGAGATAGGCAAAAAGTGAAGAGGAGTGGGAGATATGGGCTTCCAGTTACAGAATAAATAAGTCATGAGGATAAAAATTAGAGCATAGGGAATATAGTCAGTGGTATTATTTTGTGTTTTTTTTTTAATTGTATTTATTTATTTGAGATAGAGAGAGCATGAGCAAGAGAGGGGCAGAGGGAGAGAGACAAGCAGAGTCCCCACTGATTGCAGAGCCCGATACAGGGCTTGGCACAGGGCTTGATCCCAGGACCCCAAGATCATGACTTGAGCTGAAGTCAGACACTTACCTTACTGAGCCATCCAGGCATCCCTATGGTCAGTAGTATTGTAATAACACTGTGTACTGACAGATGTTAGCTATACTTGTAGATATAGCATAATGTATAAACCTGTTGAATCCCTGTGTTGTACACCTGAAACTAATGTAACATTATGTGTCAGTGATGCTTAAAAAACAACAACAATTAAACAACAACAACAACAACAGAAAAAACTGGATAGTAGAGAAAATGGTAACTGTTGTTGCTTCCTGGGTTGGAAACTGGACAGTTAGGGACCAGGGGTAGAAGGAGACTTCCTTTACATAGTGTACCTTTTATACTTTAAAAATATTGTTCCAAATATATACATAACCTGTATAAATTTAAATGAAAAGAAAAACTTTAGTGTTTTTTTAACTTGTATTTTATTTTTTCAGTGTTCCAAGATTCATTGTTCATGCACCACACCCAGTGCTCCATGCAATATGTGCCCTCCTCAATACCTCCCACCAGGCTCACCCAACCCCTCAACCCCCTCCCCTCCAAAACCCTCAGTTTGTTTATCAGAGTCCACAGTCTCTCATGTTTCGTCTCCCTTTAAGATTTTTCCCAATTCACACAACTTTAGTTTTTTATGGATTCTACACGTAAGTGATATCATAAAATATTTGTCCTGGGGCGCCTGGGTGGCTCAGTCATTAGGCGTCTGCCTTCGACTCAGGTCATGGTGCGGGGTCCTGGGATCGAGCCCCGCATCGGGCTCCCTGCTCGGCAGGAGGCCTGCTTCTCCCTCTCCCACTACCCCTGCTTGTGTTCCCTCTCTCGCTGTGTCTCTCTCTGTCAAATAGATGGGTGAAACCTTAAAAAAATAAAATAAAATAAAATATTTGTCCTCCTCTGTCTGATTTACCTCCCTTAGAATAATGCCTTCAAGGTCCATCCATGTTGTCACAAATTCACAAATGGCAGAATTTCCTTCTTTCTCATGGCTGAATAATATTCTATTTTACATATATGTGTGTGCGTATATATACATACACACACACACACACATATATATATATATATGAAATATCTTATTTACATATTCATCTGTTGAAGGACGCTTAAGGCACAAGACTGTTTCCAAGTCTTGGCTATTATAAATAGTGCTGCAAATGAACATGGGGGTTGCAGATATCTCTTCAAGATACTGATTTTAATTTTTTTTGGATATATATCCAGGAGTGAGATTGCTATTCTTATCTTTTTGATACTAGCCATTCTAACAGATGTAAGATGATATCTTATTGTGTTTTTAATTTGAATTTCTGTGATTATTAGTGATATTGAGCATCTTTTCCTGTGTCTGTTGGACATTATTATATCTTCTTTGGGAAAAATGTCTATTCAGGTCCTCGGCCCATTTTTTATTGTGATTATTTGGCTTTTTGGTGTTGAGTTGCATACATTCTTTATATATCTTGAATATTATCATATATAGCATTTGCAAATATTCTCTCCCACTCAGGAGGTTACATTTTCGTTTTCTTGATGGTTTCCCTCACTATGAAAAAGTTTTTTTTTTAATTTTTTTGCTGTCCCAATAATTTATTTTAGCTATTATTTATCTTCGCTGAAAAGACCTATCTAGAAAATATTGCTAAGGCTAATAATGTCAGAAAGATTACTGCCTGTATATTCTGCTAGTTTTATGGTTGCATGTCTCATGTTTAGGTCTTTAACGCATTTTGAGTTTATTTTTGTGTGTGGTGTAAGAAAGTGGTCCAGTTTCATTCTTTTGCATGTAGTTGTCTAGTTTTCTCAGCACTATTTATTAAAGAGATTGTCTTTTCATCATTGTATATTCTATCCACTTTTGTCATAGATTAATTGACTGTGTATGTGTGGGTTTATTTCTGGGTTCTCTGTTATGTTCCATTGATCTGTATGTCTGCTTTTGTGCCAATAACATTACTGTTTTTATTACTGTAGCTTTGTAGTATATCTTGGAATCTGGGGTTGTAATACCTCCAGCATTGTACTTTTCTCAAGGTTGCCTTGGCTATTTGGGTTCTTTTGTAGTTCCACACAAATTTTAGTATTTTTTGTTATATTTCTGTGAAAAATGTCATTGGTGTTTTGATAGAGATTGCATTGAATCTATAGATTGTTTTGGGTAGTATGAACATTTTAACAACATTAATTCTTCTAACTTGAGTATGGTATATCTTTCCATTTGTTTCTGTTGTCTTCAATTAGTTTCACTGATGTTTTATAGTTTCAGAGTACATATCTTTTACCTCCTTGGTTAATTTTTTCCTAGAGAGTTTATTCTTTTTGGTGCAACTGTAAACTGAATTATTTTCTTAATTTCTTTTCTTACTGCTTCATGATTAGTACATAGAAATGCAGCAGATTTCTGTATATTGAGTTTGCATCCTGTACTGTGAATTCATTTATCACTTCTAGTACTTTTTTTTTTTTTTGGAGTCTTTAGGTCTTTCTGTGTATAGTATCATGTCATCTACAAATAGTGATAGTTTTGCTTCATCTTTATTGATTTGGATGCCTTTTATTTCTTTCTGTTGTCTTAATATTATGGCTATGATTTCTAGTATTATATTGAATAAAAGTGGCAACAGTGGACATCCTCATCTTGTTCCTGATCTTAAAGGAAAATCTCTCATTTTTTTCCATTGAATATGATGTTAGTTGTGTGTTTGTCACATATGGCTTTTGTTATGATAAGTTATGTTCCCTCTAAACTTAGTTGTTGAGAGTTATCCTGAGCAGATAATATATTTTTTCAAAGGTTCTTTCTGCATCTATTCAGATGATCATATGATTTTTATCTGTCATTTTGTTGATGTGGTGTACCACGTTGATTTGCACATATTGACTAGTCCTTGCATCCCTAAATTAAACCCCCCTACACTGTGGTGAATGATATTTTTAAAGTATTGTTGAATTTTGATTGCTTATATTTTCTTAATGATTTTTTCATCTATGTTCATCAGGGATATTGGCCCTTAGTTTTCTTTTTTATACTGTCTTTGTCTGGATTTGGTATCAGGGTAATGCTGGTTTCATAGAATGTAGTTGGTAGCTTTCTTTTCTATTATATTTTTTTGGAATAGTTTGAGGAAAATAGATATTAACCCTCTTTTTAAAAAATATTTAAGCAATTTCTCCACCCAAGGTGGGGCTCAAACCCACAACCCTGAGATCAAGAGTCACACACTCCACTGAATGAGCCAGCCAGGCACCTTCTAACTCTTCCTTAACTATTTGGTAGAATTCATATGTCAAGCCATCTTCTCCTGGACTTTTGTTGGTTGGGAGTTTTGTTATTACTGATTAAATTTTGTTACTAGTAATTGGTAACAAAATGTCTATTTCCTCCTAATTCAATTATGTAAGATTATATATTTCTAGAAATATATTCATTTATTCCATGCTGTTCAATTATTTGACATATAATTTCTTATAGTAATTTGTTATAATCATTTGTGTTTCATAGTATTGGTTGTTATTTCTTTCATATTTCATTTATTTGAACTTTCTCTCCTTTCTTTTTGATGAGTCTGTCTAATTGATGAGTCTGTCTATTGATATGGTTTCCCTTTTCAAGGAGTCAGCTTTTGGTTTCATTGATCTTTTCTATTGTTTCTTTAGCATCATTTCATTTATTTCCACTCTGATCTTTATTATTTCCTACCATCCACTACCTTTGGGCTTTGGTTTATTTTTCTCTTTCTAGTTGCTTTAGAGGTAATGTTTAGAGGGTTATTTGTGATTTTTCTTGTTTCTTGAGATAGTCCTGTATTAATATAAATTATCCTCTTACAGCTGCTTTTGCTGTGTCCCAAAGATTTTGGAACATTGTGTTTTTATTTTCATTTGTCTCCATATACATATATTTTTTTTTTATTTTTTATTTTTTATTTTTTTTTCCCCAAATACTTTTATTTTATTTTTTCAGTGTTACAAGATTCATTGTTTATGTACCACACCCAGTGCTCCATGCAATACGTGCCCTCCTCAATACCCACC
>CM052901.1:58227762-58256039 GCA_028534135.1 Potos flavus
CCTTTCTCCACATCCTCTCCAACATCTGTTGTTTAGTGTCTTGTTGATTTTGGCCATTCTAACTGGTGTGAGGTGCTATCTCAGTGTGGTTTTGATTTGAATCTCCCTGATGGCTAATGATGATGAACACTTTTTCATGTGTCTGTTAGCCATTTGTAGGTCTTGTTTGTCAGCTCCTTAAGTCCCAGCCACCAACTGTTTCATCCCGGACAGGCTGAGTGTTCTATGAAGAAGGTGATTTCTTGGCCCTTGTATATATCCTCCTTGGCCCTTGTATATATCCTCCCAGAGTCATCATGCATCTCAGTTGAAGGGTAATACCAGATAAAGTAGGCTGAACACAGGATTTGCAGTCAGATAAATTTGGTTTTAAATCCCAGCTGTACCACTTACTTACCTGTATAATCTTAGATGAACCTCTCTTAGCCTGTTTAGTCATCTATAAAATGAAAATAGTATCGCTTAACATGCAGGACTGTTCTGTGTATTTGAATGAACACAGATAAAGTGCATAGCACATAAGAGATTCTCAGGAAATGGGAGTTATTATTAAGATTGTGGCCAACTTTTTGCTTGGGTATGGCAGGCAGGAAAGACAGTATCGTAGAGAGTAGGCCTGGTGATGAGCTCCAAGATGGTGTGTTTATGTGGCATGGGTGGTGCTTTTTGGCCAGAGGATTCAATGTTGTGGATAAAGATGAATTTACTTGAATTGTAAAAAGCCAGCAACTTGCTCTTATGAAGCAGTATGGTGAAGCAGAAGGCACTCTGATTTAGGACAGGTCAGTAAATCTGGGTTCTCGTGTCAGTTCTGTTACTAGCTTTCTTTTTTTTTTAATTTAATTTTATTTTTTCAGTGTTCCAATATTCATTGTTTATGCACCACACCCAGTTACTAGCTTTCTTGACAATCATGGGCAGGTCACCCTCGAGGCTTCTCCTGGTATATTAAAAAAGTACAGAAATGAGACAACAAGCTTAGAAAAATTGCAGTGCATTTTACGTATGTCTGTTTTTCAAAATAAAGCTATCATCACACTCATACAAATACATTTTTAACCTCATTCGTAGAGGCTATCAAATATCTAAACTTGAAACCCTTAGTGAAGGTGAGGCTCCAGGCTAAATGGCCCTCTTAGTCTCCTCCTGTGATAAATTCTGCATCTCTGGATCTCAGATTTCCCTGTAACATAATGGGATATTACCAAGATTCAGTGCAGCTCTGACATTCTATAGTTGTTTTATATTTCTATAACAAATTAGCATTATAGACACTAATATAGATAAATAGGCAGAATTAACAAGAGGATGCCTTTTTTATTTATTGCCAATATTTGTAATTTGGGCTAATTGAGAACGTTAAGAGGCAATTTCTTCCCCAAAATTTATTTGTGATAATCTCAGCGAAAGTACAACAATCAGCACATAAATAATTTGCATATTAATTTGAAGTTGCCCTGGGGGAAAGAGAAATTGGGCTGAAGTTCTACATTATCACTAATTTTCTGTGTAAACTAAAGAAAGTCCCTCCCACTCTCTGGGCTTCCATTTATTCATCTATAATATGAGGGGACTGAAATAGCTAATCTGAAATAGTTATTCCTACTCTGATTTTCTAAGATTCTTAGTATGTGACAGGAGCCAAGGACTCAGCTAAGGATTTTCCTGCTAGCAGTTAGCAAGAAGCACCTGCTTCCATCCACCCAAAGTCTGGCTACTGCCTTACTTCAAGAATCTTGGTCCTCAAAAAGCCTAGAACAAAAGGAGCAAGAGACACAAACACACAAGACACAGAAATAGAAAAACAAATACCCTTAAATATATGAAAAACTGCTCATTTTCTCAAAGGAGAAAAATGAAAATTAAACATGCACTGAAATACCATTTATTAGTGAAACCTAATGCATGACTGCATTCTCTGTTGATGAGACTTTGGGACAAATAGGTACTCTACTACACTGCTGAGATTAGTGCAATATATAACTAGAGGAGGACAATTTGACAAGATCTAACAAGTCTGCATATTCAGTTACCCTATGCCTAGAAATTCTACTTTTAGACATATATTCTGAAGACACACCTTCACAAGTACAAAACAGCATATACCCAAGGTTCATCACTGCAGCATAATTTTTTAATAGCAAAAGGTTGGAAATACAGAAGTATCCAACAATAGGGGACTAGTTGAGTAAATAATGGTATATTCCAACAATGTAGTATTCTACAGTAAAAAATGAATTAGGAGAATATCTACAAACTTTTTTCGTAGTGATCTAGAATGCATTACAAATGTCAGGGTGTATAACAGAGAACAACAGCAGAAACGAAAACAAAAAAAAAAAAACCCAAAGTTTAAAACTTACCCTTTCTATAAGAAAAAAAGAGGGAAATAAGAATATATAAGAATATTAAACACATATTTTCTTACTTTTGTGAAATTAAGCAGTAAGATAAAAAACTAATGACTTAAAAAGTTAAACCACATGACCCAGCAATTCTACTCTTAGGTATATAATAAGGAGAAATGAAAACATATGTTCACGCAAAAATGTATACACAAATATCCACAGTACAATTATTCATAGTGACCAAAAGGTTGAAACAACCCAAATGACCATCAACCAATACATAAAAAAAATAAAATGTGGTATAAATATACAATGAGCTATTATTCAGTGATAAAAAGAAATGAGGCACTAGGGCACCTGGGTGGCTCAGTCATTTAAGCATCTGCCTTTGGTTCAGGTCATGATCCCAGTATCCTGGGATCCAGCCCCTCCTCCGGCTTACTACTCAGCAGGGAGTCTCCTTCTCCCTGTCCCTCTGCCCTTCCCCCCCTCATGCTCTCTCCCTCTGCCCTTCCTCTTTTTTTTTTTTTTTGCGTTTATTTTTTTTATTATGTTAGTCACCATACAGTACATCATTATTTTTTGATGTAGTGTTCCGTGATTCATTGTTTGCATATAACACCCAGTGCTCCATGCAATCCATGCCCTCCTTAATACCCATCACCAGGCTAACCCATCCCCCCCACCCCCCTCCCTTCTTAAACCCTCTATTTGTTTCCCAGAGTCCATAGTATCTCACGGTTTGTCTCTCACTCCAATTTCTCCCCCTTCATTTTTCTCTTCCTTCTCCTAATGTTCTCCATGCTATTCCTTATGTTCCACAGATAAGTGAAACCATATGATAATTGACTTTTCCTGCTTGACTTATTTCACTCAGCATAATCTCCTCCAGTCCCATCCATGTTGATGCAAATGGTGGGTATTCATCCTTTCTGATGGCTGAGTAATATTCCATTGTGTATATGGGCCACATCTTCTTTATCCATTCATCTGTTGAAGGGCATCTTGGATCTTTCCACATTTTTCTGCCCTTCCTCTTATGTTCTCTCGCTGGTACTCTCTCTCTCAAATAAATAAATAAAATCTTTAAAAAAAAAAGAAATGAAGCACTGATTCATGCTACAACAAGGATGAACTTTGAAAATATTATGCTAAGTAAAAGAATCTAGACACAAAATACCACATACTTTATGACTCCATCTATATAAAATGTTCAGAACAGACAAATCTATAAAGACCAAAAGTAGATTAGTGGTTGCCTAGGGCTGGGATGTGGGGATGTGGGAGTGAATGGGGAGTGACTACTATGGGGTTTCTTTCTGGAGTGGTGAAAATACTCTGAAATTAGATAGTGATGATGGTTAAACAACTCTGTAAATATACTAAAAACAATTGGAAAAAAAACATTAAAAGGGTGAATTGTATGGTATGTGTAATATATTTCAATAAAGCTGTTATAAAAACAAACTCATAAGTGCAGTAAAAGAAACCATCAACAAAACTAAAAGGGAACCTATCAAATGGAAGAAGATATTAATCTGATAAGAAGTTAATATCCAAAACACATAAATCATAAAACTCAACACCAAAAGTTCCCAAACTATCTGATTTAAAAATGGGTAAAAGATATGAATAGACCTTTTTCCAAAGAAGACATACAGATGGCCAACAGACACATTAAAAGATGCTCAACATCATTTAGTTTCAGGGAAAGACCAATCAAAACCATAATCAGATATCACCTGGCAGAATGTCTCATATCAAAAAGACAAGAAATAACAAGTGTTGGTGAAGATACAGAGAGAAAGAAACCCTCATGCACTGTTGGTAGGAACGTAAACTGGTGCAACCACTGTGGAAAACAGTATGGAGTTTCCTCAAAAAATTAAAAATAGAATTACCATATGATCCAGTAATTCCACTACTGGATTTACCCAAGCAATACGAAAACACTGACTCAAAAAGATATATACACCCCTATGTTTATTGAAGCATTATTTCCAATAGCCAAGATAATGAAGCAATCCAAGTGCCCCCATCCATAGATGAATGGATAAAGAAAATGTGAGATATTTTATATATATAATGCATATATTATATGTATAATGGATGTTGTGTGTGTATACACACACACACACACACACACACACACACACACACACGTATTTAATGGAATATTACTCAGCCATATAAAGAACACAATCTTGCCATTTGCAACAACATGGATGGAGCTAGACAGTATTATGCTAGGTGAAATAAATCAGACAGAGAAAGACAAATACTGTGGAATCTAAAAAACAAAACAAACAAAAACAAACAAAACAGACTTTTTTTTTTTTTTTCAAAACAGACTTTTAATTACAGAGAACAAACTGGTGTTTGTCAGAGAGGAGGTGGGGGGGGAGATGGATGAAGGAGATTAAGAGGTACAAATATCCAAAAGGAAAAAAAAACCTGATGAAAATGATTACTAAAAGGGGGTAGGTGGTGAATAGGGTAGAAGGGATAAAGGTGAGAGCCACATTCCTCTAAATCCACCTCCTTGTATGGTTTTGACTTTTGAACCATACTAATGTTTTATATATCCAAAAAGTAAAATTAAACCAAGGATTATAAACCCTGAGATTGAAGATAAAGTAAATGAGGGAGGCCTGGGTGGCTCAGTCATTTAAGACTCTGCCTTTGGTTGAGGTCATTGATCTCCAGGTCCTGGGATAAAGCCCCACAATGGGCTCCCTCCCTGCTCAGGGGGAGTCAGCTTCTCCCTCTCCTTCTGCCCCTCCCCCTGCTCATGGGTGCCCATGCTCTCTCTCTCAAATAAATAAATAAATAATAAATAAATATTTTAAAAAGCAAACGAGTCTAAATGTTTATCAAATTGATAACATAATTACATAAAGAAAATAGTTATTTCAACTAATTTATAAACACAGTCCTCTGACCCATCCTTAATGAGATAATATTTAAAAACGGGAAAGCTACAAAAAAGTAGTAAGCATCACCCAGTAGGTTTGGTAATAGTAATAATATTATAATTAAATTTGAAACTATTTTATGTTTATATATCACAAGGATAAAGAAAAAAGTAAAAAAGCAAATATATTAATATTATCACAGGAGACGATTTATGGTGTAAGAAAAAGAGATAAGGATATAAAATGTAAGATATAAAAAAATCTGTAATGGTAAAGTCAAATTAAGAAAGCCAATATGAACTTGTGATTTATTTTTTTAAATATTTTTTCTTTTTGTTAAGATTTTATTTTATTTGACAGAGACAGTGAGAGAGGGAGCACAAGCAGGAGGAGTGGGAGAGGGAGAAGCAGACTCCCCACTGAACAGGGAGCCCGATGTGGTGCTCAATGTGGGGCTCCATCCGAGGACCCTGGGATCACCACCTGAGCCAAAGGCAGACGCTTAACAACTGAGCCACCCAGGCACCCCTGAACTCATGATTTAAAAACAAAACAATGATGGATCTAGAGTGTATTATGCTAAGCTAAATAAGTCAGTCAAAGAAAGACAAATACTATATGATTTCACTCATATGTGGAATTTAAGAAACAAAACTGATGAACATAGGGGAAGGGAAGGAAAATTAATAAGGTAGAAATAGAGAGGGAGGCAAACCATAAGAGACTCTTAACTATAGAGAACAAACTGAGGGTTGCTGGAGGGGAGTTGAGTGGGAGGATGGAGTAATTGGTTGGTGGGCATTAAGGAGGGCACTTGATGTAATGAACACTGAGTGTTATATGCAACTGATGAATCACTAAATTCTACCCCAAAACTAATAATACACTATATGTTAACTAACTGGAATTTAAATAGAATAAAACCAAAAATGACCCCAACAAAACAACAAAACTTCTATTCATTGAACCAGTCTTGAAGTGATTCTACCCACCCCCAAAAAATCAATGAACATACATAATGCCCAGATCTTTGTTTCTAAATAACATTCACTTCCTAGAGAAATGGCTGACTACAGTTCTGAGGTAAGGAAAATACAAGGTGAGTCTAGGATAAAGTGTACCTTTGTAAGCAAATGAGAGCTCAAGTACTAATACAGTCGTGTCACAAGGGCATGGAAACCTGTTTGAAAAGGCTGACATTGATTACATCTGGAGTCAACATAAACGTCAAAAGCAAAAATACTGTATTTGAGTATAACTCTTTGAATAAATATTTATTGGAGATAAGTAGAATAAGGAAAGCTCTTCCTTACAGAAGAATGCCAGCTAATAGATATGGGAGGAATAATAGAATTAGACAAACCAGTAGTTTATAACCTCAGTACCCTGTTTCAAGCATACATCAAAAACATTGGGTAAAAGATTGCTCAGGAACAAGATATTCACATAATTTCCTTGTATCACCCACAGATTACTAATTACAAATGAAAAAAATGTATCTTTATAATCAAGCTGTCTTGCAAACACCACCTCAATTAATAGATCAAAGTTAGCATCACTAATAATAGTACAAATTGACCTTATGCACCTCTTGATAGGATACAGGAAGAAGTACACAATATAACTTAAATAATTTTGCCAAAAAGGTTTAACCTGAATCAAATTAAATTGCTCCAGTTTACAAAAAATAGAGATTACAGGAAAATACAGACTGCTTGACATTCTATTAAGAAACTAGCTTTGAATTTTCCCTGTCCTGGGAAACAGAGATAGGGGTACTGTTCTATATTAAGAGACTAAAGAAACATAAACAAGTGCAGTGCATGAACTCTGGATCTAGGTTTGAAAAAAAACAACTGTAAAATAATTTTTTTTGCATGACATTTGAGAAAATCTGAAGATGGACCACTAATTAGATGATGTGGCACTGTAAATTTTCTTGGGTATTAAAATATTTTGTAATTTTGTAGAACAGCATGCTTTTTCTTTTTTTTTCTTTTTAAGTTTTTATTTAACTTCCAGATAGTTAACAAATAGTGTAATCTTAGTTTCAGTGCTAGAATGTAGTGATTCATCACTTCCATACAATGACCAGTGCTCATCACAAGTGGCCTCCTTAATACCCATCCTCCACCTCCCCTACAGTAACCCTCAGCTTGTTCTCTACAGTTAAGAGTCTGTTTCCTGATTTACTTCTGTTTTTTCCCCTATGTTCATTTGTTTTGTTTCTTAAATTCCACATATGAAAGAAATCATACGGTATTTGTCTTTCTCTATTTCTCTTAGCATAATACAGTCTAGCTCTATCCATGTCATTACAAATGGCAAAATTTCATTCTTTTTGATGGCTGAGTAATATTCCATGGTATTTATAGACCACATCTTCTTCCAATTATCGGTCAGTGGACATTTGGGCTCTTTCCATAATTTGTCTATTATTCACAATGCTGCTATAAACATTGGGGTGCATGTATCCCTTCGGATCAATATTTTTGTATCCTTTGAGTAAATCCCTACTAATGCAATTGATGGGTTGTAGGGTAGTTCTATTGTTAATGTTTTGAGGAATGTCCATACTGTATTCCAGACTGGCTGCATCAGTTTGCATTCCCACCAACAGTGTAAGAGGGTTCCCCTTTCTCTGCATCCTCACCAACACCTGTTTTTTCCTGTGTTGTTAATTTTAGTTGTTCTGACAGGTGTGAAGTGATATCTCATTCTAGTTTAGATTTTGTATTGCCCTCATGCTGAGTGATGTTGAGCATCTTTTCATGTGTCTGTTGGCCATCTGGATGTCTTTGAAAAAATGTCCATTCATGTCTTCTGCCCATTTCTCAACTGGATTATTTGGTTTTTGAGTATTGAGTTTGATGAGTTCTTTATAGATTTTGGATACTAACCCTATATCACATATGTCATTTGCTAATATCTTTTCCCATTCTGAGGGTTGCCTTTTAGTTTTGTTGTTTGTTTCCTTCACTGTGCAGAAGCTTTTTATCTTGAAGTCCAGTAGTTCATTTTTGCTTTTGTTTCCCTTACCTCCAGAGTCATACCTAATAACAAGTTGCTATGGCTGATATAAAAGAGGTTACTGCCTGTGTTCTCTTCTAGGATTTTGATGGTTTCCTGTCTCGCATTTTGGTGTTTCATCCATTTAGAATTTACCTTTGTCTATGGTATAAGAAAGTGGTCCAGTTTCATTCTTTTGCATGTTGCTATCCACTGTTCCCAACATCATTTGTTGAAGAGACTGTCTTCTTTCTCTAAGATATTCTTTCTTGCATTGTTGAAGATTAGTTGACTGTATAGTTAGGGGTCTATTTCTCGGTTCTCTGTTGTGTTCCACTGATCTGTGTGTCTGTTTCTGTGCTAAAACCATACTGTCTTGATCACTACATATATGTAATATAACTTGAAGTCCGGAATTGTGATGCCTCCAGCTTGGCTTTTCTTTTTCAAGCTTGCTTTGCTATTTGGGGCTTTTTGTGGTTCCATACAAATTCTAGGATTATTTCTTCTAGCTCTGTGAAAAATCCTGGTGGTATTTGATAGGGATTGCATTAAATGTGTAGATTGCTTTGGGTAGTATAGACATTTTAACAGTATTTTGTTCTTCCGGTCCATGAGCATGGGATAGTTTTCCATTTCTTTGTGTCATCTTCAGTTTCTCTCATAAATGTTCTATACTTTTCGGAGTATGGATCTTTTACCTCTTTGGTTAGGTTGAATCCTAGATACCTTATGGTTTTTGGTATAATTTTAAATGGGATCAGTTCTTTGATTTCTCTTTCTGCAGCATCATTATTGGTGTATAAAATTCCAGAGACTTCTGTACATTAATTTTGTATCCTGTGACTTTACTGAATTTGTGTACCAGTTCTAGCAATTTTTTGGTGGAGTCTTTCAGGTTTTCTACATAGAGTATATGTCGTCAGTGAATATTGAAAGTTTCACTTCTTCACTGCTGATTTAGATGCATTTTGTTTCTTTCTGTTGTCTGATAGCTGTGAGAGTACTTCCAGTACTATGTTAAATAACAATAGTGAGAGTGGATATCCCTGTCTTGTTCCCGACCATAGGGGAAAAGCTCTCAGTTTTTCCCCGTTGATGGTGATATTAGTGTGGGTCTTTCATATGTGACCTTATGATGTTGAGATATGTTCCCTCTATCCCTACTTTGTTGAGGGGTTTTATCAAGAATGGATGCTGTAACTTGTCAAATGCTTTTTGTGTGTCTATTGAGAGAATCATATGGTTCTTATCCTTTCTTTTATTAATGTGTTCTGTCATACTGATTGATTTACAAATATTGAACCACCCCTGCAGCCCAGAAATAAATCCAACTTTGTCCTGGTGAATAATCCTTTTAAGGCACTGTTGGATTCAATTAGCTACTATCTTTTAAGAGTTTTTGCATCCATGTTTATCAAGGATATTGGTCTGCAATTCTTTTTGTGGCGTCTTTGTCTGGTTTTGGAATCAAGGTAATGCTGGCCTCATAGAATGGGTTTGGAAGTTTTCCTTCCATTTCTGTTTTTGGAACGGTGTGAGAATAATAGGTATTTATTGTTTAAATGTTTGTTAGAACTCTCCTGGGAACTGTCTGGGCCTGGACTTTTATTTCTTGGGAGATTTTTGATTACTGATCCCATTTCATTGTGGGTTATCAGTCTGTTAAAGTTTTCTTTAACTTTATTATATTATATATTACTTCTTTTATTACTTATTTATTACTTTTATTACTTTTAATAATATAATTACTTATATTATTATATTATATATTACTTCCTATTTCCATGGTAGTTTATATGTTTCTAGGAATTTATCCATTTCTTCCAGATAGCCCAACTTGTTGGCATATACTTTTTCATATTCTCTTATAATAGTTTGTATTTCTTTGGTGTTGGTTTTGATCTCTCCTCTGTCATTTGTGATTTTATTTATTTGGGTCCCTTTTCTTTTTTTTATTTTACTTTTACTTTAAAATTTTTATTTAAATTCAATTAGCCAACATATAGTATATTATTAGTTTCATATGTAGAGTTCAGTAATTAATCAGTTGCATATAACACCCAATGCTCATCACATCGGGTGCCCTTCTTAAAGTCATCAGCCAGTTACCCATCCCCCTACCTACCTCCCCTCCAGCAACCCTCAGTTTCCTTTTTTTTTTTAACCCTCAGTTTCTTTCCCATAGTTATACCTAGGGGTTTGTCAACTTAAGTCTTTTATTTAAATTGAATTTAATTAACATATAGTGTATTATTATTGGTTTCAGGGGTAGAATTTAGTGATTCATCAGTGTCCTATATCAGTGTCAGCCTCATTATATCAACTGCCCTCCTTAATGCCAATCATCCAGTTACCCCAACCCCCTCACCCACTTCCCCTCCAGCAACCCTTAATTTGTTCTCTATAGTTAAGAGTCTCTTATGGTTTTTCACCCTCTCTATTTCATCCTATTTTATTTTTCCTTCCCTTTCCCTAATTCACCTGTTTTGTTTCTTAAATTCCACATACGAGTGAAATCATCTGATATCTGTCTTCTCTGACTGACTTATTTCGCTTAGCATAATACCCTCTAGTTCCATCCACATTGCTGCAAATGGCAAGATTTCATTCCTCTTGATGGCTGAGTAATATTCAGCTATAATCTGGAATATTACTATATTATATAATATAGTAATTATAATAATTACTATAGTATTTATTATATATTATATATAATTATATATTTATATAATTAAATTATAATAAATATATAATTATAATAATAATTCCAGATATATATATATATATATATATATATATATATATATATACCACTTCTTCTTTAACCATTCATCTGTTGATGGACATTAGGACTCTTTCCATATTTTGGCTATTGGACATTGGTGCTATAAACATTGGGGTGCATGTGCCTGTTTGAATAACTATTTTTGTATCCTTTGGATACATATCTAGTAGTACAATTGCCAGGTCATAGGGTAGCTATATTTTTAATTTTTGAGGAACCTCTATACTGTTTTCCAGAGTAGCTGTACCAGTTTATATTCCCACCAACAGTGTAAACGGGTTCTCCTCTTTCTGCATCCTTGCCAACATCAGTTGTTTCCTGTGTTGTTATTTTAGGCATTCTGACTGGTGTGATTTGGTATCTCATTGTATTGATTTGTATTTCTCTGATACTGAATGATGTTGAGCATTTTTTCATGTGTCTCTTGGCCATTTGTATGTCTTCTTTGGAGAAATATGTTTTTGTCTTCTGCCCATTTCTTGACTGAATTTTTTGTTTTTTGGGTGTTGAGTTTGAAAAGTTCTTTATAGATTTTGGATACCAGCCAATTTTCTGATAAAACATTTGCAATATCTTCTCCCATTCCATAAGTTGCCTCTTAATTTTGTTGACTATTTCCTTTGCTGTGCAAAAGCTTTTTATCTTGATGAAGTTCCAATAGCTTGTTTTTGCTTTTGTTTCCCTTACCTTTGTCTAGCAAGAAGTTGCTGTGGCCGAGATCAAAGAGGTTGCTGCCAGTGTTCTCTTCTAGGATTTCGATGGATTCCTGTCTCACATTTAGGTCTTTCATCCATTATGAGTTTGTTTTCATGTGTGGTGTAAGAAAGTGGTCCAGTTTCATTCTTTTGAGTGTTGCTATCCAATTTTCCCAGCACTATTTGTTAAAGATACACCTTTCTTCTTTTGGATATTCTTTCTAGCTTTGTCAAAGATTAGTTGACCATAGGGGTGAGGGTCCATTTCTCAGTTCTCTATTCTGTTCCATTGATCTATGTGTCTGTTTTTATGCCAATATCATACTGTCTCCATGATTATAGCTTTGTAATATAGCTTGAAGTCCTGCATTGTGGTGCCGCCAGCTTTGGTTTTCTTTTTCCATATTCCTCTGGCTGTTCTGGGTCTTTTCTGATTCCATAGAAATTTTAGGCTTGTTTATTCCTGCTGTGTGAAAAACGTTGGTATTTTGATAGGGGTTGTATTGAATGTGTACATTGCTTTGGGTAATATAGACATTTTAACAATATTTGTTCTTCCAATCCACGAGCATGGAACATCTTTCCATTTTATTGTGTCTTCCTGAATTTCTTTCAAAAGTGTTTTATAGTTTTCATAGTGCAAATCCTTTACCTCTTTGGTTAGGTTTATTCCTAGGTATCTTATGGTGTTTGGTGCAATTGTAAATGGGATCAATTCCTTGATTTCTCTTTCTTCTGCCTCATTGTTAGTATACATAAATGCAAATGAGTTCTGTGCATTGATTTTTTATCCAGTGACTTGCTGAATTCCTATATCATTTCTAGCAATTTTGGGGTGGAGTCTTTTGGGATTTCTACATAGAGTACCTTGTGTGAGTGTGTGTTTGAGAGTGAATGTTTGACTTCTTTTTTTTTTTTTTTTTTTTTTTGCTGATTTGGATGCCTTTTGTTTCTTTTTGTTTTCTGATTGCTGAGGCTAGGACTTCCAGTAGTATGTTGAAAAAGAGTGGTGGGAGTGGACATCCCTGTCATGTTCCTGACCTTAGGGGAAAAGTTCTCAGTTTTTCTCCATTGAGGATAATATTTACTGTGTGTTTTTTATATATGACTTTTATGATATTGAGGTATGTTCCCTCTATCCCTACATGGCAGAGGGTTTTTTCAAGAAAGGATCCTGTATTTTGTCGAATACTTTTTCTGCATCTATTGAGAGGATCATATGTTTCTTGTCCCTTTTTTTTATTAATGTGGTATATCACATTGATTGATTTGCAGATGGTGAACCACCCTTGCAGCCCAGGAATAAATCCCAATTGGTCTTAGTGAATGAACTTTTTAATGTAGTATTGGGTCCTATTAGCTAGCTAGTATCTTGGTGAGAATTTTTGCATCCATGTTCATTAGGGATATTGCTCTGTAATTCTCCTTTTCTGTGGGGTCTGTAATTCTCCTTTTCTGTGGGGTCTGTATTGGGTTTAGGGATCAAGCTAATGCTGGCCTCATAGAATAGGTTTGGAAGTTTTCCTCCCATTTCTATTTTTTGAAACAGCTTCAGAAGAATAGGTATTTTTTTTTAAGATTTATTTATTTATTTGACAGAGAGAGAGATCACAAGTAGGCAGAGAGGCAAGCAGAGGCAGGGGGAGCAGGCTCCCTGCTGAGCAGAGAGCTGGATGTGGGGCTCGATCCCAGGACCCTGAGATCATGATCTGAGCCGAAGGCAGAGGCTTTAACCCACTGACCCACCCAGACACCACAGAAGAATAGGTATTGATTCTTCTTTAAATATTTGGTAGAATTCCCATGGTAGGCTGTCCAGCCCTGGACTCTTGTTTGTTGGGAGATTTTTGATTACTGCTTCAATTTCTTTGTTGATGATGGGTCTGTTCAGGTTTTCTATTTCTTCCTGTTTCAGTTTTGGTAGTTTGTATATTTCTAGGAATGCATCTATTTCTTCCAGATTGCCTAATTTGTTGGCATATAGTTGCTCATAATATGTTCTTATAATTGTTTGTATGTCTTTGGTGTTGGTTGCGATCTCTCCTTTCATTCGTGATTTTATTTATTTGGTTTCTTTCTCCTTTTTTTCTCTTTCTTTTTGATAAGTCTGGCTAGGGGGTTATTGATGTTATTCTTTCAAAGAATCAGCTCCTAGTTTTATTGATCTGTTCTACTGTTGTTGTTTTTTTAATTCCATAGCATTGATTTCTGCTCTAATTATTATTTCTCTTCTCCTGCTGCATTTAGGCTTTATTTGCTCTTGCTTTTCCAGCTCCTTTAGGTGTAAGGTTAGGTTGTGTATTTGAGACTTTTCATGTTTCTTGAGAAAGACTTTTATTGCTATATACTTCCCTCCTAGGACTGCCTTTGCTATATCTCAAAGGATCTGAACTGCTGTGTTTTCATTTTCATTTCTTTCCATGTATTTTTTTAATTCTTCTGTATTCCTGGTTGACCCATTAATCTTCACTAGGATGCTCTTTAACTTCCATGTATTTGTGTTCCTTCCAAATTTTCTCTCGTGATTGACTTTGTTTCATAGCATTGTTATCTTAAAATATGCATGGTATAATATTGATCTTTTTCTACCATTTGAGACCTGATTTGTGACCCAGTATGTGATTTATCCTGGAGAATATTCCATGTGCACTCGAGAAGAATGTGTATTCAGTTGCTTTATGGTGGAATGCTCTGAATATATATCTGTGAAGTCCATCTGGTCCAGTGTGTCATTCAGAGCCCTTGTTTCCTGTTGATCATCTGCTTAGATAATCTGTCCATTGTTGTGAGTGGGGGTCTTAAAATCCCTATTATTGTATTATTATCAATGTGGTTTTTTAATTTTGTTGTTAATTGGTTAATATAATTGACTGCTCCCAAGTTAGGGGAATAAATATTTATAGTTGTTAGGCCTTCTTGTTGGTTAGACATTATGTTATAGTGTCCCTCTTCATCTCTTATTACAGTCTTTTGTTTAAAATCTATTTTGTCTGATATAAGGATTGCTACTCTAGCTTTCTTTGATTTCCTTTAGCATGATGAATGGTTCTCCACCCCTTCCTTTTCAATTTGTAGGTGTCTTTTTGTCTAAAATTTGTTACTTTGGGGCTCTCTCTTTGCTCAAAGTATCCCTTTAATATTTCTTGCAGGGCTGGTTTAGTGTTCTCTAATTCCCTTAGTTTTCATTTGTCCTGAAAACTCTTTATCTCTCCTATGCTGAATGACAGTTTTGTTGAATAAAGTATTCTTGGCTGCATATGTTTCTCATTTAGCACATTGAATATATCATGCCTGTCCTTTCTGGCCTGCCAAGTCTCCTTGGACAGGTCTGCTGCCAGCATTATGTTTCTACCCTTGTAGGTTAAGGACCTCCTGTCCTGAGCTGCTTTCAGGATTTTCTCTTTGTCTCTGGAATTTGCAAGTTTCACTATTATATGTTGAGGTGCTGATCTATTTTTCATTGTTTTTGTTGGGGGCTCTCTGTTGGGGGTTCTCTGTACCCCCTGACTTGAATGCCTGTTTCCTTCCCCAAATTAGGGAAGTTCTCAGCTATAATTTTTTCAAATAAATCTTCTGCCTCCCCTCTTTATCTCCGGGGACCCCTATTATTCAGATTTATTTCACTTTATGGTATCACTGATTTCTCAAAGTCTCTCTTTGTGATCCAGTAATTGTCTTTCTCTTTTTCTCAACTTTCTTATTTTCCATCATTTTGTCTTCTATATCATTGACTGTCTTCTCCCTCATTTATCCTAGGTGTTAAAGCCTCCATTTTTTACTGCATCACAGTAATAGCATTTTTAATTTTGCCCTGATTATATTTTAGTTATTTTATTTCTACAGTAAAGGACTTTCTAGTGTCTTTATCCTTTTTTCAGGCCCAGCTAGTATCCTTAAAATCATTGTTTTGAGTTCTAGTTCCAACATCTTATTTATATCCATAGTGATTAAATCCCTGGCAGTGACTACTTCTCCTGTTCTTTCTTTTGTGGTGAGTTTCTCTCTCTCATCATTATGTCCAGAAAAGAAAAGAAGAAAGAGAAAGACAAAAATAATAACAATACCAGAAAAAAGAAACAAAACAAAAGAAGAAAAAAATCAAACAAGAGGTAAAACATAACAAAACAATGAACTAGATCATGGGTGTATTTTGGTCTGTTTGTTAAAACAAAAACTAGATCCCAAAATAGGAAGGAACAAAAAAAAATTATATATGTATATATGTATATATATATACACACATATATGCACATATATATTTTTAGTATATATATTTTAATATATATTATATATATGCATATATATAATTCATTGTCTTTATATAAAGACAATTTACATAAAGAAAATTTATATAAAGAAAAAGAAACCAAATTTTATATAAAAATATATAGTATATATAAAATAAAAGTTAAAAATAAAAGAAAGATTGAAGAAATAAGAAAATTGCTGAAACTAAGTAAACCTGAAAGACTAAGGAGTAATAATAATAAAAAAAAAAACCCACAAATGCTATATACTGTTTTCCCCAAGAGCTGAAATTTTACCGTTCTCTATGATTGGTCAACTTCGTGGTAACCAGTTGTTCCTGCTGGTCTTCTGGGAAAGGGGCCCCTTGCACTGATTCTCAGATTTCCTTGCCCTGGTTTAATAACACCCCTCATGCCATCAGGCCAGGCTCATTGTAAGTGGCTCCAGATTGCACTATGTGGTACTGTTTTGCTCCCTGTAGGCTTTCAGCACTGATCTATAGTCCTGGGGCTGAAAGTTCGAACCCTCCACTCTTCAATGAGCCCTCACAGACAATCACTTTTGTCTCCCTGGTTTCCATGCATACTCTGTGTTCAGCCAGCCTGTGATCGAGCCTTTTTTATCTCAGACATGCAATCCAGTTTCCAGTCTCCAGTCTTTACTGACTCCTTCAGAGTGGACTCAAGCTGTTCCTCCCAGGGGACTGAGGGAGGTCTCGCTATGCTTCTACCTTTGGCTTGACCCCTGCCTGGAGAGCGGTCCAAGGACAGTTTGGTGGTTTGCAGTTTATGGCAACACAGAGCAGAAAGCTAGCACCTAGACTCACTCTTTTCAGCTGGCTTCCCTACTCTCATGCCTGGGAACTGCCACACTCGGGCACCCCCATTCTTTTTATTACCCTGGAGATCCTGAGATGATGCTGTCCCACCTGGGATTCTGCCTTGCTTCCCTGCCTGAGCACCTTTATGCCGGAGACATCCCCCATTGTAGCAGACTTCTAAAAGTTCCGATTTTGTGCTCAGGTTCTTATAATACTTTGTGGTAGCCTCCTTAAGCAAGCTCCCTCCCCTCTACCATATTCTCTGAATTATTGCCCTGGATTCAAGTCTCTGCACCTCCTACCTTCCCAATAGTGGTTTCTTCCTTTTTTTTTTTTTTTAAGATTTTATTTATTTATTTGGCATATACAGAGAGAGAGAGCCTGGGGACAATCAGGGGGAGCAGGAGAGGGAGAAGCAGACTCCCCACCAAGCAGGGAGCCCGATGCGGGCTCAGATCTCAGGACTCTGAGATCATGACCTGAGCTAAAGACAGCAATTTAACTGACTGAACCACCCAGGTGCCCATGTTGCTTTTCTATTAGCAGAATCGCAGTATTTCTTTTTTAGATCTCTGATTGATTTTGCAGGTGTTCATAATGATATGATAACTATCTAGCTGAATTCAAGGGACCAGATATACTCAGGGTCCCCTACTCCTCCAGCATCTTAACTCACACCCCCCAGGGGTTTGCCAATTTTATTAATTTTTCCAAAGAACCAATTCCTGATTTAATTGATCTGTTATACTCTTCTTCTTGTTTCTATATCATTTATTTAGGCTCTATTCTTTATTATTTCTCTTCTTCTGCTGGCTTTAGTCTACATTTGCTTTTTCTAGACTGTTTAGGTGTAAAGTTAGGTTGTGTATTTGATATTTTTATTGCTTCATGAGGTAGACCTGTATTGCTATATACTTCTTAGGACCCCTTTGCTGCATTCCAAAGGTTTTGGACTGTCGTGTTTTCATTATCATTTGCTCCCATGTATTATTTTATTTCTTCTTTAATTTCCTGGTTAACTCATTCATTTTTTAGTAGGATGTTCTTTAACCTGCATGTATTTGTGGTCTTTCCAAATATTTTCTTGTGGTTGACTTCAATATTCATAACAATGTGGTTGGAAAATATGCGTGGTGTGATTTCAATCTTTTTATATTTGTTGAGGCCTGATTTGTGACCTAATATGTCATCAGTTCTGGAAAATATCCCATGTGCACTTGAAAAGAATGTGTATTCTGCTGCTTTAGGATGAAATATTCTGAATATATCTGTTAAGTCCATGTAGTCCAGTGTGTCATTCAAAGCCATTGTTTCCTTGTAGATTTTTTGCTTAGATGGTCTGTCCATTGATGTAAGTGAGGTGTTCAAGCCCCCTACTATTATTGCATTATTATCAATGAGTTCCTTTATGTTTGTTATTAATTGTTTTATATATTTGGGTGCTCCTAATTTGGAGACATAAATAATTACAACTATTAGATCTTCTTTTTTTTTTTTTTTAACTGTTAGATCTTCTTGTTGGATAGTGTCCTTTATTATGATATAGTGCCCCTTTCATCTCTTGTTAACAGTGTTTGGTTTAAAATCTATTTTGTCTGATACAAGTATGGCTATTCCAGGTTTCTTTTGATATCCACTAGCATGACAGATGGTTCTCTATCGCCTCTCTTTCAGTCTGTAGGTGCCAAGGTCTAAAATGAGTCTTTTGTAGGCAACATGTATTCATTCTGATACCATGTGTCTTTTAATTGGAGCATTTAGTTCATTTACATTCAGAGTGATTATTGATAGATGTAAAGTAGTGCTATTTTATTACTCATTTCGTTGTTTTTGCAGGTTTTCTCTATTCCTTTTTAGTCTTTGTCACCTTTGGTAGGAGAATACAGGTCACCTTCCCCACAACCTCACTACCAGAGGAATATTACTAGGGAAGCAAGCCTCAGGCCTCATTCTGCCACTCATACATATAAACAACCTCTTCTGTAAATTAAGTGAAGTCCCAGCTCTTTTCCTTTACAGATACTTTGAATGTATTTGCATAAAAGGTTCACTAGAGGGAGATAAGATAATATTATAGCAACACATTTGGAGTTAGGCAATAAAATCCTGTGATCTAATGCCCAAATGCAAGACCGCTTTGTAACCTTAGGCCTGGGCTACCATTCTAAAAGGTGTGGGTTATTAGGATTACTAGAGTCTTCTTATTTTTGTAATAATACTTCTGTTACTTTTGAAGCAATAATGTACATTGTACAGATTAGAAAATACAGAAACATTTAAAAAGTAGAAGTTTTCTATTCCCAGTATCCAAAATCATTACTATTAATAATTGGTGCATTTTCTTCCAGATCGTTCTGTGAGTATTTCTACATACACACACACACACATGCATTTGCATTTGCATATTTTACCAAAATGAGATTATGGTGTTTTGCAACTTATTTATTTCAGTTCAACAATTTCCATCTTTCCAGACAATGTTAACACTTCCCCAGTTGACACAAAAATGCCCTTTATAGGTGGTGCATCCAAACTACTACTTAATATAGGGTCACACATACTATTTTTTATGTTCTTTTCATTTTTCAAAAATCTAGCAGTTTTTTTTTTATGACTTTGACTTGTTGGTGGGACTAGATCCACCAGTTGTCCCGTGGAGTCTTACTAGTTTTGTCTACTTTCTTCAGTGCTATATTTTTCAGCTTGTTCCCCCATTTTCTTTATTTCTTGTAAAGTAGAGATTATATTTAAAGACTAGATGAATTCAATTTAACTATTTTTTGGCTAGAACATATCATAAACAATGTTGTGTCCCTTATGCTATATCACATCTGAAGATGCATATTTGTTGGTCTACCTTACTGATGTTATGATTGACCATTGCACTATTCTTCTAACCTGTCTATGCAAGTTCGAGAGTATATATACAATATTTGTAGCCAATCTTTATATCTTGACACATCTAAGCAATGAGAAATCACTTTACCATAAATGATGCTGATTAACAAAGCTACTAGTGATTGGTGATCCAGTTAGCTGAAACTTCTAGTAACTCCTCTGCCTTCTGATTAGAGTTTTCAAAATACTGATTAATTGGGGCGCCTGGGTGGCTCAGTGGGTTAAAGCCTCTGCCTTCAGCTCAGGTCATGATCTCAGGGTCCTGGGATCGAGCCCCGCATCGGGCTCTCTGCTCAGCAGGGAACCTGCTTCCCTCTCTCTGCCTGCCTCTCTGCCTACTTGTGACCTCTCTCTGTCAAATAAATAAATAAAACCTATAAAAAATACTGATTAATCACTCCTAGTATATGTAAGTATGTATTTATAATTAGAATACTATAATTATAACTGTCCTAGAGTATACATGAAAGCTAACAAACATATATCAAATTTTATCAATTCTAAGGGAAACTTTTTTTTCAAGATGTAACCTGAATTTTGTTGTTTTGGTTTTGTTTTGTTTTGTTTAGATTTTATTTATTTATTTGACAGAGAGAGAGATAACAAGCAGGCAGAGAGGCAGGCAGAGGGAGAGGGGGAAGTAGGCTCCCTACTGAGCAGAGAACCCGATGTGGGGCTCGATCCCAGGACCCTGAGATCACAACCTGAGCCGAAGGCAGAGGCTTTAACCCACTGAGCCACCCAGGCGCCCCAAGATGTAACCTGAATTTTGAATACATCTTAGAATCAATGGTTTCTGAAAATTACTGTTGTCAGGAAGCAGAGCAGTTTTGGTTTAATTATCATAACCTTTATATTCATGAACTTGGTCCTAGCCACTCATATTGTAGTCATTTTGGTTAAATTTTGTTCATTGTTGGGTTTATTTTCTATTTAAAATGTCTTAAAATACTATATAATTTGATAATAGAGCTATTTTTCTTTCTCAGTGATCCATAAAGTGATGGTGTGGTTGCAAATAATGACATTGATGAAATTCAGGACATTTATACTGACCATGTTGAAGCTTTTTAAAGTAAATTATATTACATTGTATATATGAACCACATCTTCTTTATTCATATATACAATGGAATATTAGCCATCAGAAAGGGTGAATACCCACCATTTGCATCAACATGGATGGAACTGGAAGGAATTACTTTAAGTGAAATAAGTAGAGAAGGACAATTATCATATGGCTTCACTCATATGAGGAACATAAGGAATAGCACAGAGGACCACAGGGAAAGGGAGGGAAAACTGAAGGGAGAGAAATCAGAGAGGGAGACAAACCATGAGAGACTCTGGACTCCAGGAACCAAACTGAGGGTTACAGAAGGGATGGAGGCGGTGGAGGGATGGAGTAACTGGGTGATGGGTATTAAGGAGGGCATGTGATGTAATGAGCACTGGGTGTTATACGCAACTAGTGAATCATTGAACACTACATCAAAAATTAATGATGTACTATATGCTAGCTAATTGAACATAATAATAAAAAAAGAAAAAAGTAAATTATAAATAATAAAATAAAAAAGTAAATTGGAGATAATATAACACCAGTGGAGGAAACCAAACCTGTCTGCCCTAAGGGCACTATCCTCAGGAATGGGGACTGCTCACTTTGTGACTGACACTAACTCACTCTCCCTTTATTAGTATCTTATCCCTTAAAATAAGGGATTACTAGAGTCTTCTCTAGTAGGAAGAAGACTTCAAGTATATTGAAGTCTTGAATATACTTCAATTTCAAGTATTCAAAAATAGATTTCAAGTATATGCAAGATTTCAATGCAAGATTTCAAGTATATGCAAAAATAGAAGGAAAAATATATGGAACTCTCATGTGCCTATTACCCAGCTTCAATAGTTATCAACATGTGGCCAATCTTGTTTCATCAATATTTCTGTTCACCCTCCCCCATATTATTTTGAAGTAAATCCAAGACATCATATTATTTCATCCATAAATATTTTAGTATGTATATTGAAAAAAATGAAAATTATTTGTACACATAAACACAGTTATGACATCTAAACCTAAGTTAGTAATAATTACTTATTATCAAATATTCTTTGTTTAAATTACTAAGTCTCAAATATGTCATGTGTTTTTTTCCTTGAATCAGGATGCAAATAATATCCACACATAGCATCTGTTAAAATGTTTTTAAACCTCTTTTAATCTTTAGCAGAGGTCAGCAAATGTTTTCCAGAAAAGATTAGGTTGTACATATTTTAGGCTTTGTGAGCTATATAGACTCTGTCCCAACTCTTCACTTTTACATTTGTAGTACAAAAACAGCCAGTGATAATATATGAACAAATGGGCAGAGCTATGCTCCAATAAAATTTTATTTACTAAAACAGATGGTAAGTTACTTTTGGCCCAAGGGCCATAATTTAGTGAACCCTGATCTATAGCAGTAATTTTCAAGCTTTTGTGTATATCATAGCACTTAGAGGGCTAATGAACACAGAGACCAAGTCTTTATACAATATCGGATAGGGCCTCTATGGGATTTTTTTAAAGATTTATTTATTAATTTGAGAGAGAAAGAGCATGCACGCACATGAGTGAGGCAAGAGTCAGAGGGAGAGAATCTTCAAGCAGACAACCCACTAAGCATGGAGCCTGTTACAGGGCTCAATCCCAGGATCCATGAGATCATGACCTGAGCTGAAACTAAGAGTCAGATTCTTAACTAGCTGACCCATTCCAGGCACTACAGGGCCTCTGTATTTTTACCATGTTCCCAATCTATAGATTTCTCTATCTTTTTTTCTTGTAGTTTATTTTTTAATGAAAACAGATAATTTGTTTTTTAAAGTTTTCTATTGTTGGATCGAGAGGCTTGCTCTTTTTTTTTCCTGATGCAAGTTTCTTTTTTTTTTTTTTTTTTTGAGCTATTTGGTTTTAGATTTTTTTTGTTTTGAGATCTTTGCTTTTGGGTTTGTTTTGATTTTTTTTAATTTTTTTAAAGATTTTATTTATTTATTTGACAGAGAGAGAGAGATCACAAGTAGGCAGAGAGGCAGGCAGAGAGAGAGGGGGAAGCAGGCTCCCTACTGAGCAGAGAGCCAGATGCAAGGGTCGATCCCAGGACCCTGAGATCATGACCTGAGCCGAAGGCAGAGGCTTTAACCCACTGAGCCACCCAGGCGCCCCCCGTTTTGATATTTTTGTAGTGGTGGTGGTGTTGACTGTGGGAAAGACAAGCACACTTTATGTTCTTCCAACAGTAGACACATAATATATGACTCCACCCCCATTACTTTCAAGAAAATGACTTTCTTAGATTCATTAGATGGCAGAACTGGAAGCACCTTTAGATCACCTAATAACCATCTCATTTTACAGATGAGAGATTACATACATGGGATAAAAAAAAAAAATAAGCCAAAAATCACATAAGTGACAGAACCAGCTTTAATGAACTGCTTCAGTTTTATGTTTTCTGTATTTATTGAGGTATAATTGACAAATAAAAATTATGTTTATTTATTTATTTTATTTTTTCCCCAAATACTTTTATTTTTTCAGTGTTACAAGATTCATTGTTCATGTACCACACCCAGTGGTCCGTGCAATACGTGTCCTCCTCAATACCCACCACCAGGCTCGCCCAACCCCCCACCACCCTCCCCTCCAAAACCCTCGGAGGGGTGATGAAAAATTATGTATATTTAAGATATACAACTTAATGTTTGGTTTATGTATACATTGTGAAATAATTGCCACAAGAAAGCTAATTAATATATCTATCACCTCACATAATTTCATTTTCTTTCTTCTTTTTGTGGTAATTAAACATAACATTTACCCACTTAGCAAATTTCAAATGTACAATACGGTATTATTAATTCTATATGCACTGCTATATATTAGATCTCCAGAACTTAATCATCTTATATAACTGGAACTTTGTACTTCTTGACCAACATCTTCCCATTTTTCCCCTCCCTCCAGCTCCTGGCAACCACCATTCTACTCTCTGCTTCTAAGTCTGACTATTTTGGATTCCACATATAAGCAAAATTGTTTAGTATTTGTTTTTTATGTCTAGTTTATTTCATTTAATGTGTGTCTAGGTTCATCCATATTGTAGCAAATGGCAGAATTTCCTTCTTTTTTAAGGCTGATTAACATTCCATTGTATGTATATATTTATCTATTTGTCCATTGTTGAACACTTACTTTGCTTCCATATATTGACTGTAGTGAATAATGCTGCAATGGGACTACACATATCTTTTTGAGATAGTGCTTTCATTTCCTTTGGATTGTCTATGAAAAATGAGCAAACCTTTCAGAATCCCTAATAAAAGTAGAAAGAGAGTTTTATTTGAGCCCAAGTTAGGACAGCTGCCCAGGAAACATGGTCTTTACAAGGAAGAAAGTGCTCCAGAAAATGAACAATTTTTTACAGGGTTATATACTTTTTTTATGTCTTGTAAAGGCTCAAAATATTATAGATTAGCATATAGGCAGGAATCACGAGTTTTAGCATACAGGAATGCAGGTGATATCGGGTCTCTGAGCAAAAAAGGTCAAGAAAGAATTCTCGACACATTTTCAGTGCAGAAAGGCTTTATTAAAACATGGAACAGGACCCATGGGTAAAATTGCTGCACTGTGACTGTATAGAGCAATTGACTATATACTTTCAAGTTGGGGGGCAGAGATGAGGGAGGCCACTAAAGGGATTTTCACATGTTAAAGAGAACTTACAGGATCCTGGAGATCTGGCTGTTGTCAAGCTAAGGTCACTTTTAGTCTCTAGCAAAGCATCAACACTAAAGCAACCATGAGTTCCTTGAGGAATGTCACACTCTGCATGTCTCAGGTTCTGAATGGGCTGCAAGTTGTAAGGAAATTTAATTTTATCTACATTTCTTTTGCCTTTCTTCTCCTCATCATAAGGAGTAGGAATATTGACTGATATCTCAAGGACATGATGGTTTTCCTGTAAGCTACTCATTCACAAAGCAGGTGTATAATGTATGCATGCTGAGCTATAAATCAGGCTTTTGATTTAAACAACGTTTATGTACAGTCATGCTAACTAAAAAAGAAATCTAAAATGGCTTCCCTTGTATATCAGTCCTTGAGTGAGTTTTCCTCTCATCAGGATATATATCCAGAAGTGGGATTGCTGGATCCTAAGGTAGTTCTATTTTATACACATTTTAGTTTATGACCTCTGATCTAAGCTGTCTAAACAAAATTATTTTTCTAAACTGGTGGCTTTTTACAACCTCCCTCTGATAGCCATTTTTTTGTTCTAAATTTTGATGTTCCAGAAGTTGTACCCATTGCCACTAGTCCATGTGGACTAGAGAATTTAAGATATGTTTGCTGTCAAGTCATATCACAAACTCCTACCTAATTCATTACTCATAATGCTCTTATTTTTGGTTTTATTTCTCTTATTAACTCACAATTTTGATTGTAACTTATACCTCTTGATGATAATGTATAATAAAAAGAGAGATGTCAAATGCAAAGAAATCTCTCCCCAAAATAGGTTACCTTCCAAATCTCGTAAGAAGGCCAAGAAGAAAAATAATGTCCTAAATGGGATACCAGGAACCTCACTTAGAAAAATAGAAGGTGGCGTTAGCTTAAAGGGAACCCTACAAGGGTTTTGATTTCTTAACAGGAATTAGATAAGCAAGCAGTGAGATGCAGTAGGATGACTGTAAGACTTGTGACCCAGCAAATATGGATTTGAACCCTTGTATCATCATGTAGTCACAAACTGTGTGACCTTGATTAAGTGCTTTACCTTCTGTGAACCTAGGCTTTAGAGATAAAACACTCTGCCTTTTTTGGAGTTGGGAGTACTAAGTGAGCTCTGGCACCTTTACCAGAAGTCCATTCCTTTTAGAGTTCACAAAAGGAGATAAGCATTCACACATGTTGGAGGCTGTTACACAAGTGTCCTTGCCTTGCTACTAGTGGTTTAGCCACTTGGTGGTGGTATGGAGTAGCTTTTCCATTTTAACATCTCAAAAAAATTATCATTAAATAATAAGAATTAATTGTCGAAATATTTAAACTGTTTAATTTTAATTTTATTTAAACATTTAAACCAGCCCCGCAACAAAAAATGCTTGTAAATGGTTGCTGTTCATTATCATGTGAATGGCACCCAGCCTTTGTCATTGGCTTAACAGACTTCATCAGGATTTGTCTAAGGATTCTGTCTCTGTCGATTGCCCACTTAGTAAAAAGAGCCTGCCTGTTGATGGGGTCAGTCTCTCAGGGGCCATTACCTGGGCGGGTTTTGAAAATTAGTGTTTGAGGTGAGTTGTCCCACTGCCTCACCTCCCTACTCCCACAGCCAAACTAACCAAACAGCTTCCCATATTTTATTTGCTGCTTCCAGTACTATTTGAAAGAGCAGTGGAGGCACTCAGTTCCATTAAAAATAATTAATTGGTACCTGCTTTGTATGAGTCACATGCACTTGAAAGTTGTTTACCACCTGGTAAGGGAGGCAGATAAGAAACAGAAAATTGTAACGTATTTGCTTGCCAATGGTGTCAGTCAAGAAGAGGACAATAGGCTGTGATAGCCCTGAAGATGTCGCCTAAAGTGAATCTCAAATGATAAATAGACATTATTTAGATCCAGAAGGAAGAGGACATTCCAAGCAGAAGGATTGTCATGAACCAACATGGTATAGCCAAAAAACCTAATCTAAGCAGTGTAGTGTATCAAGATTGTCAGAGGTCAACAGTCCTTAGATGGAGACTCCTAAGAGGTAATAATAATAGCAGATATTTCTAGTGCAGTATTTCCAGGATACCATTCTAAAGCAATTAACTCTATGTAAGAGCCCTCTGAGGTGGATACTATTTTTGCATGTGGAAAAACTGAAGCCCAGAGAGGTTAGGTCACTAATACTATTGCACAATCGAGTGTTACTGTTAGGATTCAAACCCAGGTCAGTTTCAGAGTCCCACCTGTACATTGGGATTATAAACAGGCTATAAATTGCAACTTTGAAGAACGTTGGCCCTATCCTATAAGTGCTGCAAAGCCCCTATAGAGAATTTTAGCAAGGAGAGTGATTAGGGTTCAGAATATTGGTGATTACAGGCTCTACTCTGATGAGACTGACTGACTGTGATTTCAAGGAAATCCCTTTCCTTCTTTGGACCTCTAGGGTTTTTTTTGTTTTGTTTTGTTTTGTTTTGTTTTTGTTTTTGTTTTTGTTTGTGTGTGTGTGTGATTTCATCTGTAAAATGAAGACAGTGATGATAAAGGGCTAATTTTAAAGATCCCTTCCAGTTCTTTGATTTTTTTTACTTTCAAACTGGGAGTGGGGGAGGGGCTAGATTCCTGACTGGTGTCAGACTGGTGAGGCTGGTAGGTACTTCTCTATGTGCTTTATTCTTTTTTATATGTCCTTTATACACACTATATTTGTTGCCTGGAATGTTGTCTTGCTTCTTTCCTGTCTTTCTAAATACTTTCTAACTATAGCTGCCTACCCTCCTTCTCTTAACTCCTACAGTGCTACTAAGTTAGCTAAGTCTCAGATGCCTAATAATATACTATCTTTTATTCTTTGCTACTTGTTTCCTTTGTAGTATTTTCTTCTCATATATATTTTGGACTCTTCTTTTTTCTACTTTTTAGTTTCTCTTACCCCCTATATCATCTAACACAGTCTTGGTTACAAGGGGTTCTTGGAGAAAATCTTGTTAATCATTTTTTCCCCTCTTTTGGCAGTGTATGTGAGCACAGCAAAGAGAATCTTATGACCCCCTCCAACATGGGCGTTATCTTTGGGCCTACTCTGATGAGAGCTCAGGAGGACACTGTCGCTGCCATGATGAACATCAAATTCCAGAACATTGTGGTAGAAATCCTAATTGAGCACTTCATCAAGGTATGTATTCCCTGTTCTCACCATCACTTCTCCAAGCATGTGACACTTTCCCCTAGCCAACTTTTAGAGTTGTGTCTCCCTCCCTTGCTCAAGTTGATAATGGAAGGAAATTCCATTATGACGCAATGGCATTTAATAGCATTTTTGACACTGTGAAATTCATTTAGCAAATGTTGCCCAATTCTATAACTATTTTAATATCAGACACCAGGTTAAATGGTATAGAAGAAGAAAAAAATCATTGTTCCTGTCTTTACAGAGTTAACAGGCTAATATGAGATAGCCATATCTCAAATGAAAAAATACGTATTTTCATATATATATCAATATATATGATATATATATACATATATCAAATGAAAATGGTAGATATAAAAGTGGCACATGTGCAATGAAACCATAAAGAAAGCAATACCTATTTTCTTTAAATCTCATCTCATTTCAAAAAAAATTAAGGTGGTACAATAGCCAAACTATGGAAAGAACCTAGATGTCCATCAACAGATGAATGGATAAAGAAGATGTGGTATATATATACAATGGAATACTAGGCAGCCATCAAGAGAAATGAAATCTTGCCATTTGCAACGACGTGGGTGGAACTGGAGGG
>CM052901.1:58256539-58274293 GCA_028534135.1 Potos flavus
GGTAGGGGCGGGTAGGGATAGGGTGGCTGGGTTATGGACATTGAGGAGGGTATGTGCTTGGTAAGTGCTGTGAAATGTGTAAGCCTGAGGATCCACAGACATGTACCCTGGGGCAAATAATACATTATGTGTTAATTAAAAAAAAATTAAGGTGGTATATTTTATATGGTATATAAAATACGAGGTACTATAGATTATAATTAGGTCAAATGAAAAAGGAAAAATAAGTATAGAGACAGAAAATGAACCCACGAATGAGGCTAGACGAGAAATAATTATTGACAAGTCCTGTGCACTTGCTACAGATGGCCCTTCATTTGGCTCTAAGCTTTCTAGCAGCCAGTACCATCCTAGCAAGGTATAATTCAATAAAAACTTTTCTGCAGGGGGAGGAGGCTAATGACATGGTCCCCCAAGCTCTGCCACTTACCAGCTATATTTGGTGGGATACAGGTTAGGCTTCTAAGACTCTACATACAAACAAAAGAAACATTTATTATTTGATTGGGGAATAGTCCAGTAAGGTATTCCAGCACTGGTATGGTGACTTGACAGGGGCAAGAACCCAGTTTCCTTCTTTCTTGTTGTTCTGCCATCTCTAAGGTGCTGCTTCACCTGCATGACCAAATACCTTCTATATAATATCAATTGAGAAGGATGAAAGAAAGGCAAATGAAGGATACAACACTTTCCTTTAAGGCCAGGACCTGGAAATCACATCTATCACTTTTATGTAAATAAATGGTATGTAAATACCATTTCAGAATTTAATCCCATGGTCACATCTGGCAGATGGGTTAAGGAACTATAGTTTTTATTTGGATCCCTCGTGTGCCCAGATAAAGTCTTTAGTTCTTTTTCTAAAAGAAAAATGGGAGAATGTATATTGGATTACAACTGGCATTCTCTGTTATATTATCTGTGTTATATCAAACAACTTCTCTGATAGTCATTTTTTTAGCTGAAATATGAAGATGATAATAAACTTGTACTATGTGACAGTCACATGTCCGAGGCTACTTAGCTAGTAAGAGAGCTGGGGTTTAAATCCAAGTAGCCTGGCTCAGAGTTGAAGTACTTAATCACTATGAAGTGCTGCCTCATCAATCATTTTTGAATAGTGATATTATTGGGCATAGAGGACACTTTGGGATTATCAAGGATGGGTACTTGCAGAGAAGTACAACTTATGTAAGTACTAAATGTGGAAAAAAGGAAAATAGGGAAAGGAAATTTCAAGGAGATGACCCAGCATGAATGAAGGCCCAAAGACCTTAAACTTCAAGTAATTTGTTATTGTTGGAACATGAAATTAAAATACCAGTGGCCAGAGATATGATTGGAGGCAGACAGGGGCCAAGTCCTAAAAGGACCTTGTCTTGTCTAGTTGAAGAGTTTGGAATTTTTGGCATTGTTCCTACAGGCTTGGGAAAGCATTGCTTAAAAGTAGAATAGTATGATGGATAGACTTACATTCAGGAGGCATTATCTTGTCTGTAGTGTGAAGGACAGATTACAGAGAGAGAGGGTAGTGCCATAGTCAGAGCAATAAATAACTGTAGTCTGAGTCAGGGTGGTGGGAAGAGGAACAAAGAGAGAAAAGCATAGGACTTTGTGATTAGAAGTGGAAAATACGGGAGAGGAAGATGTCTGAATTCTGGATTTCTGACTTGGCTGATTAGATGGATGGGGCTGTCCTTCATAAATATAAGAAATACAGAATGGGAAAGTTTGGGGGAAGATGGAAAAAAAACTCGATTTGCAGCAAGTTGGACTTCAGATTCCTGAAGTATATCGAGAAAGCAGTATCTAGGAAGTAGTTGGAGTAAAGAATAGCAAACTTTACTCAAAGAAAATATTTATAGTAAATATTTTAGGCTGTGCAGGTCACAGAAATCTTTCACAACTATTCAACTTTACCTTCGTACTGGAAAAGCAGCCATAGACAACATAGAAACAAATGAATATTCCAATAGAACTCTGTTTATAAATCAGGAAGCAGGCCTATGGGCTGCAATTTCTTGACTCTTGGTCTAAAGCCCAAATTTCATTTATTGATTAATTACTTGAGTGATATTCATTCAGCCAATATGTATTGAGTACCCACTATTTGCCAGGCATTATTTTTGGCCCTGGAGATACACCCCTCATGGAATTTACATTCTAAAGGAAGTAGAAAAACAATATGCAAAATAAGTAAAATACATAGTATGTTAGATGGTAATGAGCATTAATATAAGAAAAATAAAGCAGAAAAAAAAAGAAAAATAAAGCAGAGAAGGGGAATAGGAAGGGTTGGAAAGTGGTTTTGCAATTTTAAAATACAGTAAGGCCTCACTAAAAGGACAAATTTTGAGCAGAGATCCATAGGAAATAAAGGAGTGATTTTATTCAGATATCTGAGAGAAAAGCATTCTAGGTTGAGAAAATGGTAAGCACAATATCCCTGAAGCAGAAGTGTGCCTATCATGTTCAAAGTACAAAAAGGAGGCCAGATTAGCTAAAAAGGATTAAACAAACAAACAATAAAGAAATATAAGGTGAATTCAGAAAGAAAATAGAGAAAGCTGAGTAGATTGTATAGGTCCTTAGAGTCCATTAGAAGGACTTTGACTTTGCTGTATCTGAGTAAGATAAAAGGGAGATTTTTTTTAAAGGGAGATTTTTAAGAGAAATAACACAATTTGATTTATGTTTAACAGGACTATTCTGGATGCTATATGGAAATAAGGGTAGAAGGAAGGAGACTAATTAGGAAGCTGTTTTAACAATGCGATCAAAAAATGGTTGTACTTTAGATGACGGTAGTAATAGTGGAGATGGTAAGAAGTGGTCAGATTCTAAATGTATTTTGAAGTCAGAGCCAACAGGATTTGCTGACAAATCACATGTGGAATGTAGAAGAGAGGAGTCATGGATAACTTCAAGTTTTTTTTATCTGAGCAATTGGAAGGATGAAGTTGCCATTTACTGAGATATATAAGAATGAGGGAGGACAGATTTGAAAGGAAAAAAAAGGAGTTCAGCCTGTGAGACATCTGAGGTCAGAGAAGAAAACAGGATTAGAGAAATAGAGTTGGCCTTTCAACAGCATAGAGATGGTGTTTAAGACAATGTGAATGAATATGTTTGCCTAACGAATACTTGTGTGAGAGAATAAATGTTAGACCAAGAATTGAAAACGAAGTAGTGCTGATGTTTGAAGGGCCAATTGAAGAGATTACAAAACAGATTGAGAAGGATTGGTCAATGACAGAACTAGGAGATAGGGGAGCCACAGACCCCTGGAAAAGAGAGAGTCTTAGGAAGGAAAGAGTGGACAGAAGTTTCAATTTCTCAAGGCATATTATGTCGGACAAGCACTGAAAAGTACCTACTGCTTTAAACATTGGTAATTTTTTTAAATATAAGCAATATATGTACATGGCAAAAAACACAAACCATAAAGAATAAAACACATTTCTATCCTTTACCTATGCTCAACTCCTAATTCCAATCTTCATTTCAATAATTTCTTGTCATTTTGGCAAAGAAAAAAAGTACATATATACACATATACATGCATTAAAATATTTGACATATTTTATATACATATATTATTCGTCTACTTAGTACAGCTAAAATCTCTGGACATTATATATAAAAATAACACAAGAACACTCTGAAATATGGAAGGAAGAAGGTGGACCAGACTGGCTAGGGACCTTAGGACCCGAGGAATGACATGACCATGACTCACCTGGATTTTGTTTTTGCCTCATCTCCCAGATTGGGTAGTGTAGAAGCTGACAACCTAAGAACACCAATAGGTGCAGTCAAAAAAGTTATCAGCAAAAGTCTACTCTCTCTAGCCAAAGGGACTGGAAAGGAACAGCCCTAAAACACAGAAAAAAATTAGATAGTAACCTCTCTACTCTAGCAAAATAGCACAGAACAAAATGTAGCCTGACCCTCACCCCTTCCAGCAAATGCTGAGTGGAGAATCTAGATTTCTACCTTTTCCAGGCTGTAACAAGCACCTGAGCCTCTCTCCCCTGACTCCATCCAGTGTTGTCAAGAAGGCCAAGTGGGTACCCAGACTTTCATCTTCACTGGTGGTAATGAGACACCATCCTCCACTTTCAGTGGAGACCACATGAAGCACCTAGACACCCATGCCTATTTGGCATCGGAGTAACATCAGAGGAGACTTGGTAGAAATACAGGGCTTTCACCACCACTCAATTTTCACTCATTACCACTATAATGGTAATAAGGTTAACACACTACAGTGTCAGTGGAGAGGAGACCATTTGGGGAACAGTAATGAGACACACCTCCCCCTCCAGCCAGAGTGGTATCAGCAGAGGTCTAGTGAGAAGCCTGAATTCCTACTCCTGCCTAGCAATAAGAAGTTCTTACCTTCCACTGAGATGTCAACGGAAGCCAAGTGGAAAACCTGGACTTTCACTCCATCCTGGCAGAAATGAAGCAGTGCTCATCCTACCTTATAGTGGCAGTGTCAGAGGAGGCCTGCTATAACAGAAGATATAAGTAAGAACAAGACTCACATAGTACCCAAAATGTGCAGGCTTCAATTGAAAATCATTTGTCAAAGTCATACCAAGATGATTCATCACAACATGAATAAGAAAAGACCATCAATAGAAATCAACACCAAGATGACACAGATATTAATAATCTGATAAGAATTTTAAAGTAGCCATTATAAAAATGCTTTAATGAGCCATTAGGAATACATTTGAAAAAAAAACAGAGAATCTCAGCAAAGTAATAGAAAGTTTCTGCAAAGAAATACAGATTCAGCAAACAAATAGAAGATATAAAGAAGAACCAAGTAAAAATTATAGAACTGCAAAATGCAATAAATGAAACTTAAAAATCCAATGGATGGGCTCAACAATAGAATGGAGAGGACAGGGGAAAGAAACTGAACTTTTAGAGTAACAGAAATTATTCAATCCAAACAACAGAAGACTAAGAGAAATTTTTGCTAACAGACCTCTCCTAAAAGAATGGCTAATGTAAGTTTTCTAAACAAAAAGACACAATAAAAAAAGGAATCTTAAAATATCGGGAAGGAAAAATGAACCATAGAAAAAGCAAATATATGGGTAAATTTAATAGACTTTCCTTTTCCTCTTGAGTTTCTCAATTGTGTTTGATGGTTAAAGCAAATTGTTTTTTAGCTTTATTGAGATAAAACAAAATTTACAGTATGATCCGATGTGATTTTCAATGTATACAACAGAAATGTGTAAGACAATTGTATTATAAAAGGGGGAGCATTAGAAGGAGGTAAGGTTTGTACATTTCAGCAAACAGGTAAAATGTTGAAACCAGTAGCCTGTGATGAATTATATATGTACAATGTAATACCTCAAACTACCACTAAAAATCTATACAAAGAGATATACTCAGAAACACTATAGATAAATCAAACTGGAATTATAAAAAGTGCTCATGAAGACATAGAAATCCTAAACGTTTATGTTTTATGTAATAAACAACAAAACTTCCATAGGCATGAAGCAAAAATCTGTGGAGCTGAAAGGAAAAATAGAAAAATTCACAATTATACTCAAAGACTTTAACACCCCTCTCTCAGAACCTTCTTACACTGTTGGTAGGAATGCAAACTGGTGCAGCCACGTTAGAAAACAGTATGGAGGTTCCTCAAAAAGTTAAAAATAGGGGCACCTTGGCGGCTCAGTGGGTTAAGCTTCTGCCTTCGGCTCAGGTCATGATCTCAAGGTCCTGGGATTGAGTCCTGCATCAGGCTCCCTGCTCAGCAGGGAGTCCGTTTCTCCCTATCCCTTTGCCCCTCTCCCCCGCTCATGCTTTCTCTCTCTCTCATGCTCTCTCTCTCGTGCTCTCTTTCTCAAATGAATAAATAAACCTTTTAAAATGTTAAAAATAGAACTACCTTAGGACCCAGCAATTGCACTAGTAGGTATATACCCGAAGGATACAAAAATACAGATTCAAAGGGGCACATGCACCCCAATGTTTATAGCAGCATTATCAACAATAGCCAAATTATGGAAAGAGCCCAGATGCCCATCAACTGATGAATGGATAAAGAAGTGGTATATATATATACAATGGAATATTACTCAGCCATCAGAAAGAATGAAATCTTGCCATTTGCAACAATGTGATGGAGCTAGAATGTACTATGCTAAGAGAAATAAGTCACTCAGGGTAAGACAAATACCACATGATTTCACTCATATGTGGAATTTAAGAAACAAAACAGATGAACATAGGGGAAAGGAAAAAAAGAGAGGGAAGCAAACCATAAAAGACTCTTAATGATCACTATCAAACTGAAGGTTGATGGAGGGAGGTGGGAGGGATTGGGCTAAATGGCTGATGGGTATTAAGGAGGGCACTTGCGATGAGCACTGGGTATTGTATGTAAGTGATGAATCACTAAATTCTACTCCTGAAACTAATGTTATACTATATGTTAACTAAAATTTAAATAAAAATTTGAAATATTTAAAAAATAGCACCTCTCTCTCAACAACTGAAAGAGCAACTAAATAGAAAATCAGAAATTATTTAGAAAAATTCAAGAACACTATCAACCAACAGAACTTATAGAATGCTCCGCCCAAGAACAGCAAAATATACATTATTTTCAAGTGGCCACAGAACACATACCAAGATAGACCATATCCTGGGCCATAAAAAAACTTCAAAAAAACCTAAAAAAATCGAATTATGCATAATATCTTCTCTGACCACAATGGAATCAAGCTAAGAATCAGTAACGGAAGGCAATATAAGGCTTAGAGGGAAAAATGGCAACATTGAAGAACCCAGCTCCTCCATCCTCCCCACAAAGATCAATGGTTGGACAGATGTCTGTGAACACAAATAGCTCTGGGAGACCTCTAGAGTTCACTTAGGAAGTTTTAGTAACACAGTGGAACCAAGGGGGAAAAAACCCTGAGAATAATTGAGTTAGAAGAGAAAGAAGACTGACTTCATTTGCCTACAACATCCCATTTTCAAAGGTGTCATTGTTCAGTGCCGAGAAGGAACTTCCCAGCTAGAAAAACTTCCCCTCACCATGAAAGGAAGAATTACGTGAACAACCAGCTTCTCCATCCTCTCAGGTCACTGTGTGAAGGTCCATCTTCAGTTTTACCCTACTCAGATTAGCAAACCTGGGATGTATACAGGAATAAGGAAGAATAGCATTAGGCTGTTACAGACATGCACCGGGAGTGATCACAGTTCACAGATACCTGCTCTGCAGGCAAACTCAGCAGATTTCATCACTGCTAAAGCCAACAGTCAGCACAGCCACTGTGAACCCACTATAGATTTTGCCAGCTTTCTCCCCACAGATAGTCATGTTCCCTAATGCCAGCCACCTGAGTCACTCTCTACTCCCTCACCCTTGATGGAGCCCAGGAACCACACTGGCAGTCATCCAAGATCTCTGCAGCTGCCCAAATTTAAAATGCTACCTGCCTGTGCCACCCCTACTGGAGCCCAGGAGACATGCTTACAGCCTGCTTGGGCCTCTGCAGCTGAATGAGTGGAGAATGCCAGCCTAGGTCATCTAGGCTGACCACTACCACCATGCCCTCATTTGGGGCTAGTCTAATCCAGCTGTGCAGCTGCATACCACTGGCCTGACACACATCTTTGGCTTCCACCACAGCACACACATTTTGAGATAAGAATGTGCAAACATGGTTGAGCATGCCAACAGCCTGGTCCCCCTCAGCTGCTTGTAAGCCCAGATCAGGCCCAGATCCTGTCACCAGCCAGCACCATTATGCTCACCAGTAGCTGGCCCTGCAGCTGTGCACATGCATGCACTCAGCCCAACCCCTCTCACCAATAACACTGTAGTGTGCATGCCCTTGGGCAGAGTGTGAGCATACCAACAACCAGGGTCCCTACAGCTGCTTGTGGACCCGATCAGGCACTGCCTTCTGTCACTAGCTGACACAACTATGCCTACCTTTAGCTAGCACCTCCAGGTGTGCATCTGCACACCCCCAGCCTGAACCCCATCACCAACCTCCACTGATGTATATATGCCTGAGGGTAGAATGTGCACCCATATGAGATAGCACTGATGTCCAGGAACTCTTCAGTAGCCAGTGAGCCCATAGATGGCCCCAGCCCTTGCTGCCTGCCCTGGCCCCAACACTATGTGTAAGTCTGCAAATGGCCCTGCCTATACATATGCACCTTTAACTGGCCCCTACAGCTGAGTGTGTGTACACCACCAGGTCAAGCCACCACTGCTATCTGCCATGGTCTCTAGCTGCTGGACCTGGAGGTGATGCTTAGGTCCCCAGCAACCCTTGCATCCACTGTGGACTCCCTGAAGTGCTCACTAAGGGTCACACAGTTGATAATCCTGTGGAGCCCAGCAGCCTGAATTAAAGAGACAACATACTCCCTCTAGAGCTGGTGCTACCATGTGCTCCCACACTTAGAACCCTGTACCACTAGACCAAGGATCATAGCACAACTCAGCATGCCCCCACTTATAGGTCAAAGGTTTCTTTTACAGCAATCACTCGATAAAGTCTAGAAGAGGTGACTGGTTCTTCAAATGAGCAGATATCTACACAAGGCTATAAGGATCACAAGAATTTGGGAAACATTTCTCCACCAAAGGAATACAGTAAACCTTCAATACCTGGCTTCAAGGAAATGGAGGCCCAGGAATGCCTGACAAAGAATTTAAAATAATTGTTCTATAGATGCCCAGAAAGCTACAAGAGAACACAAATAAATAATGTAACAATATCAGGAAAACAATCCAAGAACAAAACAAGAAGTTGAGAGGCACCTGGGTGGTGTAGTTGGTTGAGCGTCCAACCCTTGGTTTCAGCTCAGGTCATGATCTCAGGGTCGTGAGATTGAACCCATGTCAGGCTCCACACTCAGCGTGGACTCTGCTTGAGATTCTCTCTCCCTCTCCCTCTGCGCCTCCTGCTCATGCTTTCTCTCTCTAAAATAAATAAATAAATCTTTTTTAAAATGAGAAGTTCAACAAAGAGAAAACATAAAAAAGAAACAAATTTTGGATCTGAAAAATACAATGAACAAAACAATTCAATAAAGAACTTCAAAAGCAGACTTGAGCAAAGAATCAGTGAGTTAGAAAACAGATCAATTGAAATTATCCAGTAAGAGGGAAAAAAAAGAATGAAAAGGAATGAAAAAAGTCTATGGGACTTATGGGACAACATCAAGCAAAATATTGTGCTCCTAGCAAAATAATGTACTCCCAGAAGGAGGAGAGAGGGAGAAAGGGATTGAAAGCTTAAAGAAGGGGCGCCTGGGTGGCTCAGATGGTTAAGCATCTGCCTTCGGCCCAGGTCGTGATCTCAGGGTCCTGGGATCGAGCCCTGCATCGGGCTCCTTGCTTGACAGGAAGCCTGTTTCCCTCTCTCTCTCTGCCTGCCTCTGCCTACTTGTGATCTCTCTCTCTCTCTCTGTCAAATAAATAAAAAATAAAATAAAATAAAAATAAAATAAAAATCTTAAAAAAAAAAGAAAGCTTAAAGGAATAATGACAGAGAACTTCCCAAACCTGGGGAGAAATTTGGACATCCACGTTCATGAAGCTAATAGATTATCTCAAAATTTTATTCCAAAACATCTTGTCAAAGACACAATAATAAAACTGTCTAAAACCAAAGGTGAGAGAATTTTTAAAGCAACAAGAAAAAAATTATTCTCTCATAAAAAGGAACCCCCATTAGACCATTATTGAATTTCTCCTTATAGGTCAGGAGAAATAGGATGATATATTCACAGTGCTAAAAGAAAGAAACTGCCTACCAAGAATATTTTACCTAACAAAATTGTCCTTCAGAGTTGAAGGTGAAATAAAGACTGTTCCTAATAAACAAAAGCTGAGGGAATTCATCACCACTAAACCTGCCTTACAAGAAATTCTGAAGAGTTCTTCAAGCTGCAACAAAAATACACTAATTAGTAATGTGAAAATATGTAGCACACTGGTAAAGGTGAGCATATAGGCAGATTCAGAATACCCTCAAAAAATTAAAAATAGAACTGCCATATAACCCAGAAATCCCATTTCTGTGTCTGTATCCAGAGGAGATGAAAACAGGATCTCAAAGAGATACCTGTATCCCTTTGTTCATTGCAACATTATTCCCAATAGTCAAAATATGGAAGCAAGCTAAGTGTCCATGAGAAAGAAGGAAAATCTATGGTTTGTGATAACTGGATAAACCTTCAGGGCATTTTGCTAAGTGAAATAAATCAGAGAAAAACAAATACTGTATGATATTACATATTTTGTGGAAACTAAAAAAAAACAAACTCAGAAAACAGAAAGTAGAGTGGTAATTATCAGGAGATGAGAGGTGGAGAAAATGGGGAGATACTGGTTAAGGAGTACAAACTTCCAGTTATAAGATTAGCAAGTTCTGGAGACCTAATGTACAGCATGGTGATTATAGCTAATAGTCTATATTATATACTGGAAAGTTGCTCACAGAGTAAATTTTATATGCTCTAACCACAAAAGAGAAATGGTAATTATGTGATGGGATAGAGGCGGTAGCTAATGTTGTGGTGGTATTATTCTGCAATATATAAATCTATTAAATCAACATGTTGTGTACGTTAAGCTTACACACTGTTATAGGACAGTTATAATTCAATAAAGCTGAAAAAAAAGAAAGGTGACATGAGAATCTCCAAAAACATGAATATTAAGCACACTTTCAAATAATTCATGTATAGATAAGGAAGTCTCAAGAGAAATAAGAAATTACATTGAACTGAATGACAATATAAATACATGTCAAAATTTTACAGAAATCAGCTAAAGCAGTGTGAAGAGGGAAAGCATAGGATTGAATATTGTATTTTATTTTATTTTAAATACTTATTTTAGAAAAGAAGAACAAGTGTGAAGTCAGTAACCTAAATTGCCCACTTCAAGAACTTAGAAAGGGAAAAGTAACATAAATCCAAAGCAAGTAGAAAGTAGGAAATAATGAATATAAATAATAAAGATAAGATAGAAATCCCTGGAATTGAAACCAGAATAGTAGAGAAAACCAATGAAAGAGCTGGTTACAAAGAACCAGTATCCAAAGATCAATAAAATCTCAGCAAAATATTTTGTAGATAGAGGGACGCCTGGTTAAGTGTCTGCCTTCGGCTCAGGTCATGATCCCAGGGTCCTCGGATCAAGTCCCACATTGGACTCCTTGCTCGGTGGGGAGCCTGCTTCTCCCTCCGCCTGCTACTCCCTCTGCTTGTACTCTCTCTCTCTCAGAAATAAATAAATAAAACCTTTAAAACGTATTTTGTAGATAGAGACAAGATTATACTAAAATATATATGGAAAAACAAAGGAACTAGAAGAGCTAACACAGTTTTGAAAATAATAAATTGGGAGGTAGTACTAATATTAATTCTTACTATATTGCTGCAGTAAGCAAGACATGTGAGATTGGCAGATGGATAAACACGTAGATCAATGGAAAAGAATGGAGAATCCACAAATAGCCTCACAAAGTACAGCCAAATTGTTTTTGAAAAAGGTACCAAATTATATCAAAGGAGGAAGGATAGCCTTTTCAACAAATGGTTGCAATTGCATATCTATAGGCAACAAAAGTAAACTTCAACCCAAACCTCACATATTATATAAAAATTAGCTCGAAATGATTATACATTTAAATGTAAAACTATAAAACTTTTAGAAGATACATGGGAGAAAATATTTGGGACCTACTGAAGAGTCTTATTGAAGAGCTTTTAGACATGACAACAAAAGCACCAACCATTAAAGAAATCAATAAATTGGACTTCATCAAAATTAAAAACTTTTGCTCTGTGAATGACCTTTTTAAAAAGATGAAAAAACAAGCTACCAATGTAGAGAAAATATTTCCAAACCATATATTTGACAAAGGACTCATATCTAGAATATATAAAGAACTCTCAAAACTCAATAGTAAAAATTAAACAATCCAATTAGAAAATAAGCAAGACATGAAAAAGATGTGTGATTGACAAATAAGCACATGAAAAGGTGTTTAAGATCACGAGGCATTGGGGAAATGCAAATTTAGATCACAATGAGATATCACTGCATACCTATTAGAACAATCAAAAATAGCAATAACACCAAATGCTGGTGAGAGTACACAGAAATTGGATCTCTCATATACTTCTGGTGGGAACGTAAAATGGTGTAGCTACTCTAATAAAGTTTTGCAAGTTCTTAAAATGAAAATTAAACATGTACTTACTATATAAATCATCATTTACACTCCTGAGCATTTATCCCAGAGAAATAATAACATGTCCACACAAAATCCCTACAGGCATTTTAATAGCAGTTTTATTTGTAAACAATAGCCAAAAAGTAGATACAACTTAGATGTCCTTCAATGGGTGAATGGTTAAACAAATTGCAGTAATTTATACAATAGAATACTACTCAGCAATAAAAAGGAATGAATTATTGGTATACACAACAACTGGGATGGGTCTCAGGGGCATTATGATGAGTGAAAAAGCCTATCTCAGAAGGTTATATACTGTATAATTCCATTTGTATAATATTCTCAAAATGCCAAAATTATAGAGATGAAAACATACTAGTGGTTGCCATTGTTTAGTGATGTGGGGACAAAGAGTGGTAGGTGTGACTATACAGGTTATACAGGGAGATCTTTGAGATGATGAAATAGTATTTGATTGTGATTGTGGTTACATGTGATGAGATGGCATAACATTATATACACATTGTGCTAGTATTCTCTAGTTTTGATATTATACTGTAGTTATGTAAAATGTCATCTTATGGGGAAAACTGGGTGAGAGGTATGTGCAGCCTCTCTGCACTGTCTTTGCAGCATCCTGTGAACCCGTAATTATTTCAAAATAAAAAGTTAGAAAATGTAAATTGATTCAAATTTTTTTATTGGTTACATGTAGGAATAATATTTTGGACATAACTGGTTTAATAAAATATACAAATTTTTTAAATGAGGAAGTTCTCAACATGCTCATATGGAATGATTTCCATTATATACGTTTAAATTAAAACAGCCTAGTGCAAAAGTGTATCTATAATATACGACACTTTAAGTAATAAAGAAGGAGATGTAAGAAAATAGAAATGTGTCTTCACATTATGTGAAATTTTACAGGACAGGTAAACCAGAACCTAATGAATTGGTTATCTGTAGTCATTTGGTGAGTATATGTTGGTAAGAATGGGATAATGACAATGGTAGGGAGGAGAGAGGAACAACTCTTTGAGCATACTTTTTTTTTTTTTTTTTGCATAGGTCTGACTTATAGAATCACAGTAACATTTCATGTACTCAAACTAACTAAATAAATAAGATCAACCAGGTAGGGGGAAGAACCTAAAGTGAAGTACACACAGTAACAAATTAACGTTATATTACAAATCTGTGATAGCCATATTGAAGAGGATGGGACAAAAAGAACTAACAACAGTAATTTGGAAAACAGTATTTTTACTCTGTATTATAAGACTAAAGACAAAAAAAAAGACTAAAGGCAAAAAGAACTGTACACAAACAACATACTGTAGTTGGTAAATTTATTGCTCACAGTTGGTATGGGCTAGGAATTCTGAAACTAATATACTTATATTCTAGGTTTACATGAATAAGTATTTATTTACACCAGGGTGGCTCAGTCAGTTAAGTGTCTATCTTCGGCTCAGGTCATCATTCTGGAGTCCTGGGATCAAGTCCCATATCAGCTCCTCGCTCAGCAGGGAGTCTGCTTCTCCCTCTGCCTCTGCCGGCAGTTCTCCCTCCTTGTGTGCGCATGCTCTCCCTCTCCCTCTGACAAATAATAAATTTTTTTTTTAAAAAGTAAAAACATGGAGGACATTGTGAGAGGGAAGGGAGGGGTGAATTGGCAGAAATCAGAGGGGCAAAGAACCATGAGAGACTGTGAACTCAGAGCAACAGACTGAGGGTTTTGGAGGGGAGGGGGGTGGGGGATGGGCGAGCCTGGTGGTGGGTATTGAGGAGGGCACGTATTGCATGGAGCACTGGGTGTGGTACATAAACAATGAATCTTGTAACACTGAAAAAATAAAATAAAAGTATTTGGGGAAAAAAAAAGTATGTTACAAATATTGAAAATTAGATTTATTGCTACTGGAGATGTACATTAAAAATAAACAAAGGGGGAAGTTACAATGATTACCATGCTATTTGATTAGAATGGAAAGAATCGATATGAACTCATTTTTAAAAAATATACCAATAGATAAAGAAGTAAATACAGATAAATATGTATCCATGTCTGTCTGCTGAGAGGGCCTAGAGGCAGTGCCAGTCCAGTAGCAATGAGCACACTTAACAGCCAGATCTTGGTTTCTAAATACCATTCTCCAATAAAATAACCAGGACTTCTTAGAGAAATAGCTGATTCCGGATCTGGAGCATGGAAAATACGAGATGAGATTAGAATGGCTTGTGATGTCAGAAAGTAAAGAAAAGCTAAAAAATAATTATAAGGACATGATGAAAGGACATAGGAGCCAACATGAAATTGATCCCAATGGTCAAAGTGAGAATATTTGAGCAACAAAATAATATTATTGAATTACATGCCATAGAATAAAGTAAATGTATATGATTTCATACTGATATAAACAAACACACAGGAGGGAGAATTAACAGCTCTTTCTTACCATAGAATTTTATATCACAAATTAGAATGAATAAGAAAAATAGAAAATCACTACAGTAAATAACACAGTATTTGCAGGAAAGAACCAGTGGATACTAAAATTAGTGGATCAAAGTATGGTCAGAATCAGGATATCCTCATGGTCTTAAAATATCTCTCTGCAAGATATTTGTTAATGAGAAGCAGGGAAATGGTATTTTTATGCTGGAAAGTCTGGTATCACCTGTAATTAGATATATTAACATCTTGTATCATTAATATGATGCACTGAGAGGGGTACAGCATCACTTTTTCTCTAAAAATGCATAGCCTAAATCTAATCATGAGACGATATCATAAAATCCCACATTGCCTGAATCCTACAAAATAACTGCCCAGTTGTATGTGCTTTTACCTTGTAAGGTGACCTATTTACAGGTTCTGGGGATCAGGATGTGGACATTTTGAGGGGTCATTATTCTGTCTGCTACAATTCACCCTCTGGACCCAAAAATTTTACATCCATCCCACATACAAAATACATCCAAATTATTCCAAGTTCCCCCAAAGTCTCAACTGATAATAGCATCAACTGAAGTCCAAAACCTCATCTAATTATTATCTGCTCAAAACTCACAAATTTCATCATCTAAATTATCTAAACTACATATGGGTGAGTCTGTTGTTATAATTCATCCTAGGGTGAAATTTCTTACCATCTGTCCACCTATGAATCTAGAAAACAAGTAATTTGCTCCCAAAATATAGTGGTAAGACAGATACAAAATAACAGTTATAGATATTCCCGTTAAGAAGGGGAGAAAATGGAAGGAACATCGAGCCACCAATACCAAGCAGTTTTGAAATCCAGCTGGGCAATTTTTTTTTTTTAGGTTTCAAGGCCTGGAATAATCCTCTGTGAATGTGGCTCAGTCCTTTGGGCTTGCAGCTCCACCCTCTGAGTCATGCTTCCTTTTTCATGAAAAGTAGCATATGTTTGAAGCTGAGTAGTTTCATCAGCCTGTTTCCTGCTTGTAGAATTTTGAAGCTCTGAGCCTTCTTTCATTTCATCTACTCTCTGTCCCTTTGAGGCCAAGCTGGCAGTGTTTATGTTGGTATAAGCATCCTCAAAATCTTGCAGGTCCCACAGGTATGTCATTGAGATTCATTCTATGGGACAAGAAGTTTCTCCACAAGTCTTTCCTAAATAATCCCCTTAGCCATACTATCTCTAATTTTGGCTTTTACTGAGATAGCTAAGGGGATTCATGAGTCATATGCATAATCTCTTTAAAGAGCCCCCTGTGTAACTACTGTGCTCTTTTGATCCTTCTGAGTCACTAGCAAAAGGCTATCTAGCCATGTCCTTGGCTTTCTCTCCAGAACATGCTTTCCTGACAGTGAATCTCCTAATTTTAGAATCTTTTGCAACCTGCACAGGCTGAGAATTTCCTAAATTATCTAGTCCTAGAAGACCTACTCCCCTTTTGCTTAACAGTTCTTTCCTTAATTTATGTCTTTGCTCTTGTGTTTTAGTATAAACAGCAAGAAGAAACCAGGCTACATCTTTGATACTTTGCTTGCAAATCTCTTCAGCTAAATAACTAAGTTCGCTGTTTACAAGTTCTGCTTCCCACCTTGCTGTAGGACACAACTCAGCTAAGTTTTCTGCCACTATATAACAAGAATCCCTTTTCCTCCAGTTTCTAATAACTTGTTTATCATTTCCTTCTCAACTCTCAGCAACAGCATCTTTAACATCCATAATTCTAACAGTCTGTTTATAACAATTTCAGTGTTCTCTAAGACAATATACATTTTTTCTATTGTACTCCTCACTTCCTTCTGAGCCTTCACTAGCAGAATTGTTAATATGCACATTTCTAACAGTTTGTTGAAGGCAGTCTAAGCTATTTCTATCATGCTGATCACTGCCCATTTACAAAGCCATTTCCACAATTTTATTAAAACTTCGACTTCCACAATTTTTAAGTATTTTGTGTACAGCACACCACTTCCAGGTACCAAAATTTATATTAATTTCCTATTGTTGCTGTAAAAAATTACCACAAACTTTGTGGCTTAAAACAAATCAAATGTATTTTCTTAACAACTATGAAAGTCAGAAGTATAAAATTAGTCAGCAATGCTGCATCTCTCTCTCTCTGTGAGCCCTTTCCAGCTTCTAGAAGCCTCCTGCATTCCTTGGCTTGTGTCCCTTCCTTCATCTTCAAAGTATAGCATCTTCAACTTAATCAATCAATCTCTCTCTGTGTCTTTGTCTCTCTTTGTCTCTCTTTCTCTCTCCCTTACTCACTAACTCACCTTTGCTTCTGTTATCACATCACTTTATCTCTCTGACCCTCCTGCCTCCCACTTATAAGGACCCTTGTGATTATAGTGGGTTTACCCAGATAATCCAAGATAATCTTCCCATCTCAAAATCCTTACTTTAATCGTATCTGTAAAGTAACTTTTGCCATGTAAGGTAACATAATAACAGGGTCTGGGGATTAACACATGAACATCTTGGGTATCATTATTCTATCACACCAGTACTCTTCAAAAGTGTTATGGTCATGAAAGACAAAGAAAGATTAAGGAATTATCACAGACTGGAGGAGATTAAAGTAAGATGACAACCTAATGCTACATGGGATCCTGGGCTGCATCTTAAATCAGAAAAAAAAAGACATTGATGTGAAAACTGACAAAATTCAAACAAAATTTGTGATTAGTTAATATTGGTCAATATTAGTTTCCTTATTTTGATAAATGCATTATGAACATGTAAGATGTTAATATTAGGGGAATCTGGGTGGAAGTTATACAGAAACTCTGTTCTATTTTGCAATTTTCCTGTAAGTTTAAAATCACTCCAAAATAAATAGTTAAAAACACTTCTTTCTTTTTTTTTTAAATTTTTTAATTAACGCATAATGTATTATTTGCCCCAGGGTACATGTCTGTGGATCCTCAGGCTTACACATTTCACAGCACTTACCATAGCACATACCCTCCTCAATGTCCATAACCCAGCCACCCTGTCCC
>CM052901.1:58282971-58294595 GCA_028534135.1 Potos flavus
GATCTCTGCCAAATGCTAAAAGCTCATTATTTTAACCCCATCACCACCTTTTTTTCTAATGAAGTTCAGAGTACAGCTTTTGCTAATATAACCAAACCCCAGAAAGCCCAACACAGCCTTAGCTAGAGTATAAATGGAGACTCAGTAGAAAGCTGGATTTCATCAAGGCCAAGTCTTGTAGCCTTGATTTATAGAAAGGCAAGATGCTTTTTGTACAATCTGATATCTGTAGCCCTGAAGCAGCATCTGGGAAGAATCTGGATAGTTGCTCAGTTCTGCCAAAATTTCCAAGAGTTTGAATGAATCTGGACCTCATGACAATTAGCAATTGAAAAATGATTGTCTTATGTTAAATTTCTTCTCTATTTCACACCTAAAGACATAGAAGAGAAGAAACCAGAAGAGGGTTAATATGTGACCAGTCAGGCAAGAAGTTCATGAACCCGCTTCGCTGTGTAGATCCTTCTCTGGCTGTCCCTCAAAGCTCAACAAATTTTATCATCCAATGTTAGCTCTCAGGAGCCTTCAGAAGAACTCCCAGGAGTTGGACTCCTGACTACAACCCCAGGCAATGGCCAAGGCACAACAGAGTGAAATAGTATTCTTTGAATATTGAGGTTTTTTTTAAATTTTATTTATTTGTCAGAGAGAGAGTGAGAGAGAGATCACAAGTAGGCAGAGAAGCAGGCAGAGGCAGAGGGAGAAGCAGGCTCCCTGTGGAGCAAGGAGCCTGATGTGGGACTCGATCCCAGGACCCTGGGATCATGACCTGAGCCGAAGGCAGCCGCTTAACCAACTGAGCCACCCAGGCATCCCTGAATATTGAGTTTTTTAGACCAAGCCTTTAGAATTCAACTCAGCTAACATTCACTCAGTGCCAACCATATACCCAGCAAACAAATAAGCCCGGTTTACCCTCAGACTCTGCTCTGGCTCCCTCTGGGATTTTTCTTGAAGTTACTATCAAAGACTACAAATCGCTAAGTGTTCCTAACCAGTCCACAGAGAGCCAGATCAGTCTGTTCTCTATCTGGAATTCTGGAGGGTGGGAAAATAAGTTTTGCCTAATACCCTTTCCACCCAAGGAATTATTTTTTAAACTTAAAATGTTTCCTTCTATGTTATAGAGTAGAAGAATGTTAACTTTAAAGTCAGATACATCTGAGTTCATATCATGGTCCTGCTACTTACGATCAGGGTACCTTGGAAAATGCAAACTATTCCTAGCCAACTCTTTGGCCTCAAATCCCCTCTCTAGTGTTCTTTCTAGCGAATTGACCTAGTCTGTCTAGGATTTAAAAATTCCAGCTTGGTTTTTCACCTCTAGAAAAGCTACTCCAGTGACCAGAGTGGGGGAAAGTAAGGGCTTATTTCCTGTCAAGTTTTAGTGGTAGTTTCTTCAACTTTCCATTTATGTTGCCAGTTATTCTCTCCTCTTTTAATCTTATGAAAAAGGGTGAATAGAGGAATTTATTCTGTGGTTACCCTAATGTGCTAGTTGATCAACCCTAAATTCCCTTTGGAAGTTCAGAGAAAGAAATTTGTGAAAAATCAATAAATGAATTCATATATGTAGAATGTTTAAAACTGTGCTTGATACATAGTAAGAACTGTATAGGAATTGATCATTAAAAACAGCTCTGACCCATGGCTTGAACTTGGAAAAATTTTGCTCCACCAAAGCCATTTTTTAGTCAGTCTTCTAGGTCAGCATCTGGTCCCACCATTTATGCCCTTTCCTGCCACTGATGTCACTTCCTCTTTGAAATTATTGCATGAGATACAGAGGAGCTATTTTTGCATCCTGGGGCATCTGGTGTTTGTCCCCATCTATCCCTAGGAGAGCCCCATGCACTATGAGTTTCCCATTCCTTTAGGATTTGTTTCTTCTACCTTCAAAGGGTATACTGTTATTCCTTTCTCAGAACATGGTTAGATTGTCTTTTCATGGATACTCAAGAAGTTGATAGGGAATTGAGTAGAGCAGACTAGATTTCTTTTCTTGTGCCTTTCTTAACTCCCTTCGTCTCTAAAATTTTCCCCTCGTTGAAATTGGGCTGCCAAAAGTGAGTCCAGAGATCATGGGCCCATCATCTCTCCTTTCCCCTCTCAAAAGAGAAACTATGGGGATTTTTCCAGAATTTCCGTCTGAGGGTCACTAGTTAATCTGTAGTTTATAGTTCTATTTTCAAAGAGCTAATGATATGTTAGTTAAATAAATACCAAATTCTTACTGTATGTACCTGTAAACAAAACAAAGGATCTTATATTCTACTTGGGTGAGACAGATGATAAACAATTTGATATATTTGGCAGGTGGTGATAAGTGCTCTGAACAAAAATAAAACAAGGTAAGGGATTGTCATCTTATAGAAGATAATAATAAATATATAATATAACATAATATAATATAATATAATAAATATTTTAGGCAAAAAAAGTGACTAAATTAAGGGTACAAGTCATGGTGGATATCTTCGGGAAGAACTGCTCCAAGAATATTGAAGAGCAAAGGCCCTGAGGGAGAAATTTTTTGGCATGTTGAATAGCAAAGAGGCCAAAGTGGCCAGGGTTGAATGAGCAAGCAGGACCATTTACTCCATTCCTTTTCTCAAAGGGAATAGCAGTAACACATAGGTTAAAGCTCATTTAAAAAGAGATGTGAAATGAGACCTTTGGAGGGCCCACAGAACAGAGAGAGGTAGTAGATTCTTCCTACCATAGTAATTGCCAGTATTTCCACATTAAAGCCTGTCTTCAAGGTTTGCATCTGTAGGCCAGCTTTGGGGAAGATGTTGCAATCCGTGTTGACTATAGTATTGTAAAGGCCATGTTTTAATTTTAGAAAGGATGCAAAGCAGGAAGTGTCCTCTCTGTTTTTCTAGACTTTCTCACTTAGAGAGAGTGTGAATTTAAGCCTAACAAGCATCTTTTCTGAGCTCTGCCTACTGGCACATTAGAAGAACTGGTCTCAAAGGACTCCCAACCAATGCCTTAGTCTATTTGGTGGAGACAGGAACTATAGACAGCATCCTGTACAGGTAAATTTGGAAGCTCTCATTACAAACCCTAGAAGTTGGTGAGCCCATATCCATCTTGGGGCCTGGGTAATTCCTTGAAGAGCAGGCTGGGAAGAAGGAGATTTTTAAATGAGAAGTGAATAATTTGTGTAACTGGAAGAAGGAAATGAAATCACTTAATCTGGCAGAGACCTTAAGGAGCCAACAAGTTCACATCCCCTGATTTGATTAGCACATAACCACTTCACCCCTTATTCTTCCAATCTCAACTGCCCTCGTGCCCCAGCTACTTATTACCCTTATCCAAGGAAACATGAGTTTAAGTCCTTTTTAGGATTGCTAATAGAATAGTTATCATTTATTGAGTATTTAATGTGTTGAAACTATGATCTTTACATATATCTTCTTATTCAATCATTACAACAACCCTATGAAGTAGATGGTATCATTATCCTCATTTTGCAACTGTTTGCAAAATGCAAACTGAACCTCAAGTGTCCGGCTCATATAGTTTAAGTACTTTGCCTGAGGTTGCTTAGCTAGTAAGTGGTAAAGCTCCAACACAATCAAAGCTGACTCTAATCTATATACTATATCTATTTTCCCAATTGCAGTTGGAGAAGGAATAAGTGAGAATAGGCTCTATTATTTAATAGGCCTTGAGGGGCCTGGCAGCCAAGATTCATTTATTAATTCTGAAAACGGCCATTGAGCCACTACCTTTTGTCTAGTGCCCTAGTAGGGCTCTTGCTTCTAAAGATGAATGAGACAAAAATCTTTACTGTCAGGAAACTCATGATGCTGGCAGAATTTGGACCAGCTAACACTCAGGGTATCGTATAATAACTACTGTGATGAAGATATATATCAGATGCTATGGGAACACAAGGAAGGGGAATATATATCTGTTTGGGAGTCAGAGAAGGCTTCATACACTGGGTAATGCATGATTTGAGTCCTGAAAGTTAAAGAGGGGTGTATTAATTAAAGTACAGGCTAACCTCCTGTAACATAAAGGACCACAACTTCAGTAACATAAATAAGATAAAGAAAAGTTCATTTCTCTCATGGAGAAGTCCAGAGGTAAACAGTCCAAAATTTGTGGGGCAGCTCTGATGTCCTCACCACTTGGCCTCAATCTCTGGGTCCTAGACATTGGTCATCAGTACCACCCAAAGAGAAGGAGAAAAAGAGACAGAATGGAATAAAGAAAATTTCTTTATAAAAACATCAACCAGAAGTTTACACACATCATTTTCACTTGTATTCTATTTCCTATAACTTAAGTACGTGGTATGTAACATGGTCTTACCTAGTTGCAAGGGAGGCTAGAAAATGTAGACATGGGTACCCAGCTAAAACTCAGTGACTTCTATGAGTATAAGCAAGAAGAGGGGATAGACACTAAGAATCAATTAGCGGTCTCTTCCATAAGAAGGAAAGGTGTTATAAGCACAGAGAATTCTGTATACACAAAAGAGTGAGAAAACGTGATATGTAAATAACTATAATAATTCATGGCTGTAGTATAGTGTGAATATAGAAATAGTGAAAGATGAGACTGGATATTTCAGGCAGTGGCCAGATTATGGAACAGCTTGTATACTAAGGAATTTAGAATTTATCTCAAAGATAGTGTGGGTCACTGAAATATTTTAAGCAGAGGAGGGGCACAATTTATCTTGAATTTATAGAGGTCACTCAATCTATACTTTTGTAGACATATTAAAGGAAGAAGTGAGAAGAGACACAGAAAAACAGGAGACCATTGTAGTAATATTAGAGAGACGATGAGACATGAAACTAAGGTAATGGCAGTGAACAGAGAGGATATGTTAGAGAGATTAAGGAAGTATAACTGATAGAACTTGGTGATTAAATGGATGTGGGATGTGAAAGAGAGGGAGGATACAAAGATAATAATGTCCAGATTTCTGGCTTGGATATTAGCATTGTTTTTGAGTAATAAACAGTTATAAGGAAAGAATTAAATGTGTTTAATTTTCAGAATATTGAGGTTGAGAATCCAAATGGCATCTATTGAGCAGGCAATCAGATATACTGGTATAGAAATTATTAGAGAAAACTCATAGTGCAAACCATGAGAGTGGATCAAAGTGTTGAGAGAGAGAGAATGAGTCTAGATAAGTGAGATCATTAGAGGACTGAAAACATAATTTTGGGGAAGATCAACATTTAGGAAGAGCCAGTGAAAGAGACTGGGCAGTGTTCGGAGAGGTAGCAATATGTTCATTCAGAAAGGTAAAGGGTAAGCATTTGTAGAACAGGAATGTCAACTCTGTCAAATGCTGGAGCAAAGTCAAAACAAGGATTGAAAAAGGACCATTGGATTTGGCAGTTAGGAGGTTAGTGGTAATCATTGTGTAAAGAATTACAAGAGTGGTATGGGCAGAGACCAGGTTGAGGAGCAAATGGGCTGTGAAAAAGTGGAGGCCAGGGGATTGTGGAATGACATCGGTCAGATGGCAGTATAGGAATTTCTAGCACCAGTCCTTCTCCAGAAACATAAATTTGAACAGTTGTCTATATGCAAAAGTATCTTCACAAGAGCTAAGGAATCCTGGCGAGGGATTGCAACACCTGGGTGAAGCACAAAAATAAGAAAAGACACACCAAGGAGGAAAGATCGTCATATTATCTCTGTCACCCTTCCCGCAATCCTTGACAGCCCAGTGCAGAGATAGACACCTTCCCCATGGGAGGAGAGTAAAGTGAGCACCTGACTTCACAATGGACCCAACTGCTGGCCCTCCCCAGGACCAGGCCAATTCGTGCAGGTCGGGTTGTTTTCCATGGCCCTAGTCTCCTGGTGGGTTCCTAAAAACCCAGTCCCCTGCACCACCCATGTGTCCTCCAGCTTCTGTGGTCCCAAGCAGCTCTTATAGCCCCAGAAAGTTCCCACAGCATCAGGCCCAGCAGGTTCTTGTGAACCCAAGTCCTCAAGCCACACCAGCATCACCCAGATCCCATGCCCCTAGGCAGCTCCTAAAGCATCAGGCTATGGGTGGGCTGCCATATACCCAGGCTTCTGGTGCACCCCACTGACGGTCAGCCCCCATGTCACCAGGCTCCTGGTGGGCTCCAGTGTACACAGATTCTTGGTTGATTCCAGAACTGGCCAGCTTCCACAGAACTAGCCTTTAGGCCAGCTCCCACAGACCCAGACACCTGACCTGTTTCAACACCAGGATTGCCCCTGTGGCTCAGGCTCCATGTGGGGTCCTGTGGATCCAGCCTCCTGGTCTACCTCAGTGCTAGGCCAACACCTGCAGCTTCAGCCTATAGGCTAACTCTCATGGACCCAGGCTCCTTTTCTGCCCTAGTACCAGGCCAGGCTTCATAGACCCAATCTTCAAGCTGGCCCTCAAGGCCCCAGGTTTCAGGTCCAACTTCCATGGCCTTAGGCTCCAGGCTTACTTTAGTAGTAGGCCAGCCCCCATGGCCCTAGCCTCCAGGCCAGTTCCTGTGAAACCAGGCTCCTGGCCCACCCAGCATCAAGCCAGTTCCTGTGGACCAAGATGCCAGACCCATCCTAGTAATCTCCTGAGCCTAGTGAGCCCCCATGGACCGAGGTCCAGGTTTGGGTCCATCCACACAAACTCAGATTGCAGGTCCATCACCACAGACTCAAGCACCAGGCCCACCCCAGTGAATCCAAGCTCCAGGCCCACCCCTTTGGGCATCAGTCCTGCCCATCTACTCACCCATGCACCAGATATACCTGTCCAAGAACTCCAGCAGCAAGCCACCCCACAGACGCCACCAGATGGCCCACCAGAATCTCAGAATGAGCTAACTGCTGAAGGATTCTGCCTACTGAAGCCAGTTTATAAAAACTTGAACAGATGCCTACTTGGACAAATGCACAGACACAAATGCAAGGACACAAGGATTATGAATAATGAAAGAAACATGACACCATCAAAGGAAACTAATAAAGCTCCAATAACTGACCCTAAAGAAATGAAGATCCAGGAATTGTCTATAAGGAATTCAGAATAATCATCTTAAAGAAATTAGGTGAACTATAAGAAAAGAATGATAGACAACTAAATGAAATTAGGGGAAAAATACATGAACAAAATGAAAGGTTCAACAAAGAAATAAAAACCATTAAAAAAAGCAAATCCTAGAGTTCAAGAAACAGTGGCTGAAGAATTCAATAGAGAGCTTCAGCATCACACTTGACCAAGCAGAAGAAAGATTTAGTGAAGGCCATTTAAAATCATACATTCAGAGGAGCAAAAATAAAACAAAAAGAGAAAGAATAAAGATAGCCTATGTGAACTGTGTGATCCATTAAAAGAAACAATTTGTGAATTATTGAAGTCCTAGAAATCCTGGAAAGAGAATAAGAGAAAGCTTATTTAAAGAAATAATGGCTGAATATCCAAAGGGAAAGATTGTCTCTTCATCAAATGGTATTGGGAAAACTGGTCAGCTACATGGAAAAGAAAGAAACTGGACCACTTTCTTATACCACACACAAAAATAAACTCAAAATGGATTAAAGGCCAAATGTGGAAAGAGCCAAGATGCCCTTCAACAGACGAATTGATAAAGAAGATGTGGTCCATATACACAATGGAATATTACTCAGCCATCAGAAAGGATAAATACCCAACTTTTGCATCAACTTGGATGGGACTGGAGGAAATTATGCTAAGTGAAATAAGTCAAACAGAGAAAGTCAATTATCATATGGTTTCACTTATTTGTGGAACATAAAGAATAGCATGGAGGACATTAGGAGAAGGGAAAAATGAAGGGGGAGAAATCAGAGTGGGAGATGAACCATAAGAGACTATGGACTCTGGGAAACAAAGGGAGAGTTTTAGAAGGAAGGGGGATGGGGGGATGCGTGAGCCTGGTAATGGGTATTAAGGAGGGCACGGATTGCATGGAGCACTGGGTGTTATATGCAAACAATGAATCATGGATCACTACATCAAAAACTAATGATGTACTGTATGGTGACTAACATAACACAATAAAAAAATGGATTAAGACCTAAATGTGACACATGAAACCCTAAAAATCCTAGAAGAGAGCACAAGCAGTAATGTATCCGACATTGGCCATAGTAACATTTTTCTAGATATGTCTCCTGTTGCAAGGGAAATTAAAGCAAAAATTAACTATTGGGACTACATCAAAAAACAAAAACAAAACAACAACAACAACAAACACTTATGCACAGCTGAGGATGCAATCAACAAAACTAAAAGGCAACCTACCGAATGAGAGAAATATTTGCAAATGACATATCTGATTAAGGGTTAGTATCCAAAATATACAAAGAACTGATACAACTCAACACTCCAAGATAAATCCAATTAAAAATGGTCAGAAGACATTAACAAACATTTCTCCAAAGAAGACGTCCAGATGGCCAACAGATACATGAAAAGATGCTCAACATCAATCATCAGATAAATGCAAATCAAAACTACAATGAGACATCACCTCACACCTGTCAGAGTGGCTAAAATAAAAACCCAAACAACAAGTGTTGGTGAGGATGTGGAGAAAAAAGAGCCCATGTGCCCTGTTGGTAGGAATGCAAACCTGTGCAGCCACTTTGGAAACAAAATGGAGGTTCCTCAAAAAATAAAAATAGAACTACCCTATGATCCAGTAATCACACTACTGGGAATTTACCCAGAAATACAAAACAGTAATTCAAAGGGCTACATGCACCCCTGTGTTTATAGCATTATTTACCATAGCCAAATTATGGAAGCAGCCCAAGTGTCCAATGGTAGATGAATGGATAAAATGTGGTATATAAATGGAATTGGATATTATTCAGCCATAAGAAGAAGTGAAATCTTCCCATTTGCAATGACAAGGATGGAGCTAGGGAGTATAATGCTAAGCAAAATAAGTCAGTCAGAAAAAGACAAATACCATGATTTTACTCATACGTGGAACTTAAGAAATGAAACAAATTAGCAAAGGGAAAAAGAGAGAGAGAGATACACACAAACCAAGCAACAGACTCTTAACTATAGAGAACAAACTGATGATTACGAGAAGGGAGGTGGGTGGAGATGGGTGAGACAGGTGATGGGTATTGAGGAGGGCACGTATTGCATGGAGCACTGGGTGTGGTGCATGAACAATGAATCTTGGAACACTGAAAAAATAAAATAAAAATTAAAAAAATTATAAAAATTAAAAAATAAAACATTTTTTTAAAAAAAAGAAGGGCACTTCTCATGGTGGACACTGGGTGGTGTATGGAATTGTTGAATCACTATATTGTACACCTCGAACTAATATAACAGTGTATGTTAACTATACTGGAATTAAAATTTTAAAAAAGAAATGATTGAGAAGTTCTCAAATCTGGGGAGAGATTTATGAAACTAACAAAATTTCAACCTGAAACAATCTTCTCCAAGACAACATGTAAAATGAAAAACAAAAAGAATTTTCAAAGCAGTAAGAGAGAAAGAAAAAAACATATATAAGGGAACATTAATAAGGCTATCGGCAGATTTCCCACAGATGTCTTTCAGGCTAAGAGAGAGTTGGTTGGTATATGCAAAATGTGGAAGGAATAAAACTGCCAACCAAGAATATTTTACCTGGAAAAGTCATCTTTCAGAAATGAAGGAGAGATAAGGACTTTGCCAAACAAACAAAAGCTGTGGGAGTTCATCAACTCTAGACCTGCCTTATAGGAAATACTGAAAGGAATTCTTCATGCGAAATGAAAGGCCACTAATTAGTAACATAAAAATATATAAAAATATAAAATCTACTGGTAAAGGTAAGTATATTCTCAAATTCAGAATACTCTAATACTGTAATATGGTAGTATGTTAACTTTGTTACCTTAGTATAAATGTTAAAGTCCAAAAGTGTTTAAAAAACTTTAGGTACAATAATTTGTTAATAGGTACACAATATAAAAAGAGGTAAATTTTGACATCAAAAACAAAATATGTGAAGAGGTGTAAAATGGTAGAGGTTTTGTGTGTGATCAAAGAGAAGTTGTTCTCAGCTTAAAAGAGATTGTTATATTGATATTTTTGTTTATGAAAGCCTCATGGTAACCACAAAGCAAAAACTTAAAGTAGATACACAAAAGATAAAGAGAAAGGAATCAAAACATACCAGTACAGAAAATGACCACTTCACTAGAAGAAAGACAGCAAGAGAAGAGGAAAGGAATAGCAGAATTACAAAAGAGCCAGAAAACGATAATTAACAAACTGAGGGTTTTAGACGGGAGGGGAGTGTGGGGATGGGTTGGCCCAGTGATGGGTATTAAGGAGGGCACATATTACATGTAGCACTGAGTGTTATACGTAAACAATGAATCTTGGAACACTACATCAAAAACTAATGATGTGCTGTATGATGACCAACATAACATAATAAAAAATAATAAAAATTGATAGAATTAATAAATCTTTACCTATCAATAATTATGTAAATGTAAATGTATTAAAATTTTCAATCAAAAGGCATAGAGTGCTGATTGAATTAAAAATAAGACCCAATAATATGCTGCATAAAAGAGACTCGCTTTAGCTTTAAGGGCACACGTGGGCCCAAAATAAAGGGATGGAAAAAGATAATACCATGCAAATGGAAACCAAAAGAAAGCAAGGATAGCTATACTTATATGAGACAAAGTAAACTTTAAGCCAAAGACTGTAACAAGAGACAAAGAAAGTCATTATATAAATAAAATAGTCTATTTTTCAAGAAGATGTAACAATTGTAAGTATATATGCACCCAACATTAAAGCACTAAGATATATTAAGTAAATACTAACAGATCTGAAGGGAGAAATAGACAACAAAAAATAATAGTAGGGGACTTGAATACCCCACATTCATCAATGTATATAGATCATCCAGATAGGAAATCAATAAACAAATATTGGACTTGAACTATACCTCAGACCAAATGAACCTAACATTTATAGAACACTGCATCCAACAGCAACAGAATACACATTCTTCTCAAGCACACAATGGAACTTTCTAAAGCATAGGTCATATGCTAGGTCACAAAACAAGCCTTAGCAAATGTATGAAGATTGAGATTCAAATCAAAACCACACTGAGATACCACCTCACACCAGTTAGAATGGCCAAAATCAACAAGACACTAAACAACAAATGTTGGAGAGGATGTGGGAAAAGGGGAACCCTCTTGCACTGTTGGTGGGAATGCAAGTTGGTGCAGCCACTTTGTTAAATGGTGTGGAGATTCCTCAAGAAATTAAAAATAGAGCTACTCTATGACCCTGCAATTGCACTATTGGGTATTTACCCCAAAGATGCAGATGCAATACAAAGAAGGGCCACATGTACCCCAATGTTCATAGCAGCAATGGCCACAATCGCCAAACTGTGGAAAGAGCCAAAATACCCTTCAACGGATGAATGGATCAAGAAGATATGGTCCATATAGTCAATGGAATATTATGCCTCCATCAGAAAGGATGAATACCCAACTTTTGTTTCAACATGGACGGGACTGGAAGAGATTATGCTGAGTGAAATAAGTCAAGCAGAGAGAGTCAACTATCATATGGTTTCACTTACATGTGGAGCATA
>CM052901.1:58295095-58314995 GCA_028534135.1 Potos flavus
CCTGCTTTGTCGAAGATTATTTGACCATAGAGTTGTGGGTCCATATCTGGGCTCTCTACTCTGTTCCACTGGTCTATGTGTCTGTTTTTGTGCCAGTACCATGCTGTTTTGGTGATCACAGCTTTGTAGTAAAGCTTGAAATCAGGCTTTACTGTACACTAACTACGAAAATATGGAAAGGGAAATTAGAGAATTGATTCCATTTACAATAGCACTAGGAACCATAAGATACCTGGGAATAAACCTAACCAAAGAGGTAAAGTATTTTTTTTAATTATGGTATAAACATTGTCTTTTTAAACATAATATCATCGCACACTTAATATAGTATAGTGTAGTATGAACATAGCTTCTCTACGTACTGGGAAACCAAAATACTTATTTGACATTCTTTAATTGTAATGTTCACTTTATTTCAGTGGTCTGGAACCAAATCTGCAATATATCTGAGGTGTGCCTATAATTACTTTAAATGAAAATGGATTAAATTCTCCAATGAAAGACATAGAGCAGCTGAGTAGATGAAAAAAGTAAGATTCAGCTATACTTTGTCTACAAGAGATTTACTTTAGCAGTAAGTACACAAATAGGCTGAAAGTGAAGGAGTAGAAAAGGTATTCCATGCAAATGGTAGTCAAGGAAGAGCAAGAGTAACAGTACTTATATAAGGAAAAATAGTCTATATGTCAAAAACTGTCACAAGAGATAAAAATGGTCATTATATAATAATAATTAGGTCATTTATCAAAGGATATAACCATTGTAAATATGTATGTACCCAACATCCAAGCACCTAAATATGTAACACAAATCATAGCAGAATTAAAGAGAGAAATAGAGCAATAACATAATAGTAGGGGATTTTAATACTCTACTTTTAAAAACGCATTGATCATTCAGAGAGAAAATAAGGAAATAGCTGACTTGAACAACAGTATAGACCAAATGGACCTAAGAGACATATGTCCCATTCAACAGCAATAGAATACACATTTTTTGAACACCACAGAATATTCTCCAGGATAGATTATATGTTGGGCCACAAAATAAGTCTTAACAAATTTAAGAAGATTAAATTCATACCAAGTATCTTTTCTGACCACAATGGTATGAAACTGGAAAAAAATAGCTGGAGAAAAATGGAAAAAATATAACTATTTGGAAATTAAACAACACGCTCCTAGGAAACCAGTGGGTCAAAGAATAAATCAAATTGGAATAAAAATTATCATGAGACAAGCAAAAATGGAAACACAGTGTACCAAAACTTATGCAATGTAGTAGAAGTTGTTCTAAGAAGGAAAATTATAGTGTCCAATGCTTACATTAAGAAAAAAAAAAGATCAGAAATAAACACCTAGCTTTTACATCATAAGGAACTAGAAAAAAAAAATAAGACTGAAGTTAGCAGAAGGAAAGAAAAAGTTAAATATCAGTGTAGAGATAAAGGAAATAAGGATCATAAAAACAATAGAAAAATCAAAGAAGCTGTGTGTTTTGTTTTTGTTTTTGTTGTTGTTGTTTTTTAAGAAGACAAAGAAAATTGACATTTATTTAGACTAGGGGAAAAAAGAGAGAAGACTCAAAATTATAAATGAAAGAGGAGGCATTACAACAGAAATTCAGAGAATCATAAAGAGACAACTGTGAACAATTAAATGTCAACAAATTGGATAACCTAGAAGGGATGGATACATTTCTAGAAACATATAAGCTACAAGACTGAATTATAAATAGAAAAACTGAATAGACCAATAATGAGTAAGGAGATTTCTCATGACTGAAAACCTCCCAACCAAGAAAAGCTTCACAGCCTAATGTATTCACTGGAGAATTCTCTCAACCATTAATGAAGAATTAAAACCAATCCTTCTCAAACCCTTCCAAAAACTTTAAGAAGAAGGAACAATCATATCTCAATTTATGAAGCCAGCATTACTTCGATACCAAAGCCAAACAAGGACAATATAAAACAAGAAAATTGTAGGCCAGTATCCCTGATGAATATAGATGCAAAAATCCTCAACATAATACTAGAAAACTGAATTCAACAGCAGATTGAAAGGATCTTGAACCATGATCAAGTGGGATTTATCCCTAGGATGGATACAAGTATGGTTCAATATAAATAAAACAATAAATGGGACACATCACATTGATAGAATGAAGGATAAAAATTATATGATCTTTTCAATAGATCCAGAAAAAGCATATTCATCGATATTATTTCATGATAACCATGAGAGACTGTGAACTCTGAGCAACAGACTGAGGGTTTTAGAGGGGTGGGGGTGGGGGGTTGGGCGACCCTGGGTGTGTATTGAGGAGGGCACGTATTGCATGGAGCACTGGGTGTGGTACATGAACAATGAATCTTGTAACACTGAAAAAATAAAATAAAAGTATTTGGGCAGAAAAAAAACAATTCTTAACAAATTAGGTTTTGAAGGAATGTACTTCAGTATCATAAAGGCCATAGATAACAAACCCACAGCTAATATTATACTCAAAGGTGAAAAGCCAGAAGCTCTTCAAGATCAGGAACAAGGATATCCACTGCCTCCACTTTTATTCAGCATAATACTGTAGTCCTAGCTGGAGAAGTTAGTCAAGAAGAAGAAAAAGGAAAAGTATCCAAATTAGAAAGCAAGAAGTAAAATTTTCTGTTTGTAGGTGGTATGATCTTACATAGAAAAAAATTCTAGGGGGCCCTGGGTGGCTCAACTGGTTAAGCATCTGCCTACCAGCTCAGGTCATGATTCCAGGGTCCTGGGATCAAGTCCTGGGTCAGGCTTCCTGCACGGTGAGGAGCCTGCTTCTTTCTCTCCCTTTGCCACTCCCCCTGCTTGTGCTCTAGCACACACACACACACACACACTCTCTCTTTCAAATAAATAAATTAAATGTTTTTAAAAATATAATAAAATAAAGAAAAAACTCTAAAGACTCCACCAAAAGACTGTTAGAACTAATAAGCAAATTCAGCAAAGTACAGAATACAAAATCAACATACAAAATTCATTTGTGTTATATACTAACAATGAACTATCCAAAAAAAAGAAAGAAAGAAAGAAAAGAAAAGAAAAAGAAATTAAGAAAACCATCCCATTTACAATAGTATCAAAAAATATTTAGGAATAAATTTAACCAAGGAGTTGAAGACCTGTTCACTGAAAATTAGAAGGCATTGATGAAAGAAATTGAGAAAAACACAAGTAAATGGAAAGATCTTCTGTGTTCATGTATTGGAAGAATTAATATTGTTAAAATGTCCATACTACCCAAAGCTATCTACAGATTCAATGCAAGTCTATGTATTTGAGTTTTTTAGATTCCACATATAAATGAGATCATGAAGTTTTTTTTTCTTTCTGTGTCTGCCTTGTTACCCTTAGCATAATGTCTTCCAGGTTTTATCCATATCATTGCAAATGGCAAGATAGCCTCCTTTTTTAAGGCTGAATAATATTCATATATGTGATATATATATCTATATCACATTTTCTTTATTCATTCATCTGTTAGCAGACATTTAGGTTGTTTCTATATCTTGTTATCTTTTTAATTCTTGCCATCATAAGTGGATGTGAATCCATACTCCTTTAATTCTTATCACTTCCCATTTAAGATAGGTAAATTGAGATCCATTTCATAGTGGTCATTGGATGCTCAGAGAGGGTAAGTAGTTTGCTCAATCCACATAGTTTCTAAATGACAGAGCAGCAATTTGCATCCATCTCAATCCAGAACTCATTTGTCTACTACACAGTGTCTAAACACTCTTCCGAGAAGCCACTGATCCTACTCACCACTGTTCTTTACCAGCAACGTTTCATTATTTTACTCCCAAATATAGAGTATTTCAGTGAGTCTTTTCACCATCATGGACCCCTTCATACCCACATATCTAAGCACTGTCCATTCCACTCTTTAACATCTCTTGACTCTGTCTCTCTTTGCTGCTCGTATTCTAATTTAGATCCTTCTCATCAGCAGTCTCCTATCTTGTCTCCCTACCTCTAGTCTCTCTAGTCCAATCTACTTTTAATAATGACCCTAAAGTGATATTCTAAAAACACGTGTGGCAATGCCACTTCCCTGCCCCCAAAAAAACCTCTTCAACCCAGTGATAAAGTTCATATTCCTGAACATGGCATTCATGGCCTTAATGATACAGTCCCAACCCACCTTAACAACCTCATCTCCAACTACCCACACTTTTCATCTAAAATCAGTTCCTGTGCTCAAGCCACACTAAACTTCATTTTATTTTACATTTTTAAAATTATTTTTAATTTAATTTTATTTTTTCAGTGTTCCAAGATGCATTGTTTATGTACCACACCCCGTGCTCCATGCAATACATGCCCTCCTTAATACCCACCACCAGGCTTGCCCATCCCCCCACCCCCTCCCCTCTAAAACTCTCAGTTTGTTTCTCAAAGTCCACAGTCTGTCATGGTTGGTCTCCCCTCCGATTTCCCCCCCTTCATTTTCCCCTTCCTTCTCCTAATGTCCTCCATGTTATTCCTTATGTTCCACAAGTAAATGGAACTATATGATAATTGACTTTCTCTGCTTGACTTATTTCACTCAGCATAATCTTGGGCAAACTATGATCTTTCACTCTTCCAAATTGTTCTGTCTGAAATTCACTTTGCTACTTTTTCTATCTATTGCAATCCTTCAAGGCCCAGCTCAAATGTTACCTCTTTTACAAGATCTTCTTCAGCCCCTCCAGACAGAATTAGCAGGTCCTCCTCATAGCACTTATTTGCATGATTCTACTTGTATTATAATAATTGATATTTTTCTCCTGCTGCACATCTCAAAGCTTCTCCCTACCACTTACCCACACATAGAAGAGAGGCCCCCAGTTGGCTACTTGCCTATTTGCGAGGCCTCCCTTTCAATCCTGATTCATTCTCAGTTTTCTGCAGTTTCTGAAGCTGTTCTATGTGTTTTCTTGTGGAAATTGATGGCTGGTTAAAGAAAGAGAATGATGCTAAACTCTTGTTACCTGATAGTGGAATAAACTCTCTTCAAAAAGCATGGACTCTGGAAACAGACTTCAGACTTTAAAACTGGCTCTGCCACATTAGTTTTGTGACATTGAGCTTGTCTCAGTCTTAGATTACTTATCTGTAAAGTGTGACTAACAAAAGTTCACTATTTTATAGAGCAGTTTTGAAGATAATGGTGAGATAATCCTTGTGAAGCACTTAGAACAGGGCCTGGCACAGATTAAGTACTCAAATAATGGTATCTGTTACCATTATCATCACTGTCATTATTATCATTACCATTTTATCATTTTGTCAATAATAATTCAGCATATTCTAGAACCTAGAAATAATTTCCCTTGGCAGAAGGTCTTGTTCAGAGTCCCCATTGCTGCTATCATTCCATCCCCTATTTCCTTGAGTCAGGAAATAATCCTTTCCCATGTAGAAAGTAGTGGCCTCTCTGAGACTGTATATGTGGATCATCTCTATGAAATTGGACCTCCCTAACTGTATTGAGATGATAAAAATTCTGTTATGGCCTGTAGGGCACAGCCAACCCCTGTGGTGTCTTCTAAAGTAGAATAGGGATAAAATTTCCTAGGGTCTTTCTACTGGAAGAAAGTATTCAAATAGAGATATGTAACTGAGGTGTTGGGCCTAAAGCACGTGAGAGAAGAAATTCTCTCTGTCACTGTTCACTTCATTTTTCTGAGAGGGTAAATGTGCTTGAGGTTACTCCTAGATGCTAGAGGTTTACAGGTGGCCTCAGCCATAAGGCATGTCTAGTTGCACGTGATCTAGTTAACATGGCTCTTTTGTGCTTATGCTGCTACTATTATTTGTGATCCTTTGGTAAATTTTTGTTTGAATGTTCTAGTCTTATGGCAATTGTGCTAGGGTTAATAAAAGCAGGGCTATATACCTACCTTGGTACAGAGTAGGGAAACTATAGAGGGAATCCTTTTGGCCCCGATCCCTAAAATGGTGGCAGCACTGATTGGTGACAGGTTCTCAAGGAGAAGAAAGTTCTCTGGGGGAAAAAGTCTTTGCAGCAAATTTTAGCCCTTCCTTCCCACATAAAAACTCTTGCGTCACTGCCCTTTTAGAGCATAATAGCATAAATAATAACTAACAATTACAGAGTGTTTATTATGTCCCAGGCACTAAAATAAGTATACCATCTCATGTAATCCTCACTACAACCTCATGAAGTAGGTAATATTATTATTCCCATTTTACTGAGGAGAAAACTTGAGGTATAGAGAGATTATGAATTTGCTCAAGGTCCTACAGTTGATAAGAAGCAGAACTGAGATTCAGACCTGGCTATCTAACTCCAAAGCCTACATTTCTTTTAACATTTTACTATGGAGGGTTTCAAACATAAACCAAAGTTAAAAAAAAAAAAAAGTATAACGTACTACCCATGTGCCTACCACCCAGCTTCAACATTTACCACCCATATGTCCATTCTTGTTTCATCTGTACCCCTACCAATATCTCCAACCAAGACATCATATATGTCATCTCATCCATAAATGTTTCAGTATATATCTCTAAAAGATAAGGACTTTTTGAAACCAAAATTATAGTACCATCATCATACCTGAAAGAAAACAAAACAAACAGTAATTCCTTAAGACTGCTATCTAGTCAATGTTCAAATTCTCCGTATTTTTTTTAAATCATCCAAAAAGATATATGTATTACAACTGCTCAACATGTTTCTCAAGTCTCATTTAGCTAATCAGAGCCTCTATCCATTTTTTTTAAGATTTTATTTATTTATTTGACAGAGAGAGAGATCACAGGTAGGCAGAGAGGTAGGCAGAGAGAGAGGGGGAAGCAGGCTCCCTACTGAGCAGAGAGTGCGATGCAGGGCTCCATCCCAGGACCCTGCGATCATGACCTGAGCCGAAGGCAGAGGCTTTAACCCACTGAGCCACCCAGGCGCCCCCAGAACCTCTATTCTTAATCACTACACTCTGATCTAGGTTTTCTATTATGAAGAAAGGTGACAGTTTCCTTACAGCAGGAGTTCTCAATCAGGGATGAACAGCTTTAAGGGACTCTATGAATCTCTTAAAATTAAAATTAGTTTTTAAAATTTTTATTAGAGTTTCAAAGTTTTAAGTAAGACTCAGAACAACTGAAAAGTAGGTACTATTGTCACAGAAAATTGTGGACCACAAAAACTAAGGGAAGAACGTAAAATGGCTAGTTGGAGGTTTCTTTATGAGGATGGAGAATGAAGTTAAATTCTGTTGTTTAACTTAATTTGAGAGATTTTAACAAATTACTTTTTTTTATCCCCAAATACTTTTATTTTATTTTTTCAGTGTTACAAGATTCATTGTTTATGTACCACACCCAGTGCTCCATGCAATACGTGCCCTCCTCAATACCCACCACCAGGCTCGCCCATCCCCCCACCCCCTCCCCTCCAAAACTCTCAGTTCCTTGTTCTGAGTTCACAGTCTCTCATGGTTCTTCACCCCTCCGATTTACTTTTGAGAGAAATAGAAATAATTAAAGATTAACTGATGTCTCTTTAAAAAGAACAGAATTATACTTGGGGACTCTTAAGTCCCTTTATTTATTTATTTATTTATTTAATTTTTTCCCAAATACTTTTATTTTATTTTTTCAGTGTTACAAGATTCATTGTTCATGTACCACACCCAGTGCTCCCTGCAATACGTGCCCTCCTCAATACCCACCACCAGGCTCGCCCATCCCCCCATTCCCCTCCACTCCAACATTTTTTTAATAATTATTTCATTTTTTCAGTGTCCCAAGATTCATTGTTTATGTACCACACCCAGTGCTCCATGCAATACGTGCCCTCCTTAATACTCACCACCAGGCTCACCCATTCCCCAAAAAAACCCTCAGTTTGTTTCTCAGAGTCCACAGTCTCTCATGGTTCATCTCCTCCTTCCTACTTCCCCCTTCATTTTTCCCTTCCTTCTCCTAATTTCCTCCATGTTATTCCTTATGTTCCACAAGTAAGTGAAACCATATGATAATTGACTTTCCTTGCTAGACTTATTTCACTCAGCATAATCTCTTCCAGTCCCGTCCGTGTTGATACAAAAGTTGGGTATTCATCCTTTCTGATGGCTGAGTAATATTCTATTGTATATATGGACCACATCTTCTTTATCTATTCATCTGTTGAAGGGCATCTTGGCTCTTTCCACAGTTTGGCAATTGTGGACATTGCTGCTATGAACATTGGGGTACATATGGCCCTTCTTTTCACTAAATTACATATCCCTTTGAATAAAGCATCTTGGTATATTATGGTTTTAATTTGTGGTGAAAATCAAACTTCCATCTTGAACTGGATTCCCTATTTGATGGGATCCATGACTCCACATGGGTTGGGGTAGGTAGAGACTGATTTTGCAAGATATCAGTGATTTGTTCCACAATAATAGCTCCATTGAATATGTGTAAAATTTTTCAATATTATATGTGCATGTATAAAAATGAAATGGTAATAAAGTTAGCATTAATCTTCCCTCTTTGCACCACCTTTTCCTAGATGAAATCCAACGTCAAACACCCAATGGTATTATCGCCAGCAGTATAGAACCCCCTAAGCTACCACAATACCCCAAACTGCCTATTCAGAGGAGTGGGGAAGCTGACACTGGAAGGAAGTCTCCAAGCAGCAGGCCTGTTTCAGATGGCAAGTTGGAGTCCTGTCCTGAAGTGGATGTGGGGAAGCTGGTGTCTAGGCTGCAGGATGGAGGGACCAAAACCATGCCAAAGGCCACCAATGGACCTGTGGCAGGCTCTGGGCCCACAAAAGTCCCCTCTTTCCACATAAAGAGACCAGCTCCTCGGCCCCTGGTTCACCACAAGGAGGGTAAGTGCTTGGGAATCCCATTGGAATCAAAATTGAAACCAACTATTTTGCATCTTAAGATCTTTCTGAGGTTGGAGATAATTAAGTAGGACTCTAGTTCCAATTTACTATCACTAATATTGGAATGGTGGGTAAGAACTTAAAAGCCATTCACAATAATTACTAGAGTGTAAACTTAATGAGGGCGGGGATTTGGGACCTGTTTTATTTACCTCTGTATCCCAAGTACTTAGAACAATGTTTGACTGTCACAAGGTAAGCACTCATTGTTTGCAGAATAAATTGATAATAATAATATTTTTATCGATATTATTATTGCCACTGTTGCCACTGAGTATCTGCTGTGTCCCTGGCACTGTACTAGGTATTGACAAATTATTTCCAATCCTCACAACCTTACTGTGAAGAATATATTACTCTTTTCTACTAGAAAACTGAGGATCCTAGAGCTAAGTGACTTGCCAGAGGTTCACAGTTACTAACTGGCAGAACTGGGATCTCAATCTTACCAAGTCTGGCAGGTACCAAAGCCTGTATTATTTCCAATAATGCAAAACTATCAGTTCGTATAAGAAGCTTTGAAATTGATGAACTGGTGGTTTCTCATTCTCACCTTTCAGATTAGTCAAAATAGGGACAAAGGGGCACAACTTCTGCAAAACTCAGGACTTTTTAAATTACAAATCCCAGATGTGGCTGACTTTGGTAAATTTAATTGGAGACTCATGTTTGGATGTTGGGGCTAATCCAGAGGGTATCTGGAGGGTGGTACATAATTCTATGAAGATAACGTGATATAATGGACAGAATATGGACTTTGATATCACAAAGGCTCAGACCCAAATTGTGACTCTTATTTTCTAACTAAATGACCTTCTAAAAATGTGCCTTGTTTTTTATCCTGTCCTGTTCCAGAAAGGATTTAAGGCTTTCACAATATAGAAAATACAAGAACTTAAAAATAGTAAGAATAATTTATTCAACAAGTACTTGCTGTGTGCCTGGCCCCATTCTAGACGTTGAGGACATAAGCATGAATAAGACATACAAGGTCCCTACTCTCTTGAGGCTTATATCAGGGCTTAGCAAACTTCAGTTAATTTAGCCTTAACTGAAAAATATCAAAAGAAAAATAGTATGTCATGACACATGAAAATTATATGAAATTCAAATTTCTGTGCCCATCAACAGACACATACCACCTCATTTACATATTGTGTAAAGCTACTGTCACACTAAAACAGCATAATTAAGTAGTAGCAACAGAGATCTTCTTATGGCCTACAAGTCCTAAAATACTAGCTATCTGATACTTTATAGAAAATGTTTGCTGACTTCTGCCTTAGATTCTAGAGAGTACAGGTGAGAAAAAAATGAAGCCAAGAGAGGGAAAAAAGGTAGGATAGTAGGGATATGGAAAGAATGAAGTTGGTACACAAAATGTTTGCTATGAAGCCTTACACAATTGCTGGAAGAGTGTCACAGATTTGACTCCAAACTTTCTAGAGAAAATGAAAAGAGAAAGAACTTAATAGTCATATAAATCCATGCTCTTAAGGTAACAACAAGCAAGTTGTTCAAAAAAGCACAACTCATCCATTTTTGAAGCCAGAGAATACTTCTAAGAAGCATTTTCTCTCAAGGACTGTTGCATATAAAAACCTCAATATGAGCTGATGACATTGTCTCAGAGCACAATTCAGTAAAATCTATTCTATGGGAGTCTGATAAGATTTCCACTAAGTAACTGTGAATTCTTTGGCTTGACCCAGTGATGCATCTGTCTGTATGATTAATAGTTAAGTTATTTAAGATCTGTGCACCTTGGTTTCTATATCTATAAACAGGAGAAACAGCTCATCCCACAGAATTATTACTAAGGTTAAAAGAAATAACAAAATATCTGCCACATAATCAATATTCAAAATATGTTATTAATTCCCTTTCTTTGCCCTTCCCCTTCCTAAGATTTGCCTATTCAGAGAAATAGCCAATTAAGACCAGACTTCTATGTAGACACAGTTTCCATTTATAAGTCATATGTTGATCTTCACATCAATCTGAGGGAGTTGGGTAACTCAAGTTATATTCATAACGGTGAAGTTTGTTTTGCCTGCTGCCAAGCCTTGAGGTCATCCAGATCCTATAAGTTTAGCACATACAGTAACTTAGCCCTCCCTCCATCATCTACTGCAAAGTTAAATTCCAGAGGCATTCCCCTTCCCCTTCCTCCACAGCCCTGCTCCAGACTTCTGGCAGCAACTAACAGTTTCAGTTAATGTAAGTACTGATCTTACTGTCCAGTTCAACCAGACTAAATTTGGGCCACATCATTGACTGCTTTTGCTTTCTATCTTAAATCAGTCAGCAACAGGCTGGTGTGATGCAGCTTTTTTCAAAGCCCCATGCCTCCAGCCTTAGCCACAGAAAACAGAACTGAGGTAGTAGTTCTGGCCTTGGTGGAAAATCAGCCAAACTTCTGCCTCTTTTTTCCCCCCAAGTTTTTATTTAAATTCCAGTTAGTTAACATACAGTGTAACATTCATTTTAGGAGTAGCATTTGGTGATTCATCACTTACATATAACACCTAGTGCTCATCACAAGTGCCCTCTGTAATATCCATTACCCATTTAGCCCATACCCCCCACACACCTGCCCTGCAGCAACCATAGTTAAGAGTCTCTTTTATGGTTTGCCTCTCTCTTTGTTTCCCCCTATGTTCATCTGTTTTGTTTCTTAAATTCTACATATGAGTGAAATCGTATGGTATTTGTCTTTCTCTGACTGACTTATTTCACTTAGCCTAATATGCTGTAGCTCCATCCACATCGTTGAAATGGCAGGATTTCATTTTTTTGATAGCTGAGTAATATTCCATTGTATATAAATACCATGACTTCTTTTTCCACTCATCAGTCAATGGACATTTGGGCTCTTTCCATAATTTGGCTACTGTTTATAATGCTGCGGTAACCATCAATATCCTAGAGGAGAACACAGGTAGAAAACTCTTTGACATTAGCCATAGCAGCTTCTTACTAGATAACTTTCTGTTGTTGCCTCTTTGAACTTTGCTCCCTCCTCACCTCTTTCTCCCTCTTTCCCCATTTTGGCTGCCACTCCAGTGACAGATTCCAGGCATCAGAACAGATATCAGTTAAGCAAAAGCTGCAAACAGCTCTGCCACTGACATATAACTGATAGTTGTTAGCTCCAAGTGCTGGCCAGCAGGCTGAATGACAGTCAGAGGGAGGGAACTGTCACCTGAGCTGACCCACTCTGCACCTTTCAGTTGTCACTCCATTTCAGCTCTTTTGTTCAGAGTTTTGCCTGCCATGTCAAGAGCCAATGCACAGGCCTCATTGCTTTAGTGATCCAACTGTGCCACTGTCTTGTCTTCCATCTCCCTCCCTTGTATCAGTCCAACATTTGAGTGGACTTGATATTCTTTACCTTTTTCCTCAGTAATTAAAAATAGCAAACACAAGGTGTGTGTTAAATTGCGTTGTTCCATGGCAGTCAACTTAAAATAAAATCAATATTGTTTGCTGATATAATTTTTGTCAAGGACTTTTTTCTGTTCCAGACATAGAACTGGATACTTTCTCTTTTTCTATTGTATCTAATTATGAGAAACCTGTGAGATAGTTTCTTTTCCCCTCATTTCACATTTATTTCCCCATTAAGGAAAAACTGAGGCTTAAAGAAGTGAAACAACTTTCCAGAGTCACCCACGTTGTAAGATAGGGAGACAGAGCTTGAACCTTGGCTTCTTGAGAATCACGTTTTTATTTCTTTAACAGCTTTAGCTACCTTCTCCTTTATATTTTCTAAGAAGCATTAGCTTTAAGAGAGCAAAATTATACAAGCCAATATCCTGTCCTCCTTTGATATCACTGCTTCTAACCAGGCCTTGCTTTGGAGAGGGCTTTCGTGTAGTTTCTACAAAGAGACTTAGGACTTTTCTTTTGAGAATAGGGTGGGGAAGATATCTACTTACATGCATTTGTTCATTTATTCAGGCATAGTGCTGTGCAATGGAGAGAAAGGGATGAAAGGCCATGCATGGTCCCTGCCCTCCAGAGGTTCATGGTGAGGCTGGCATGTAAGCAACCAGTCCCAGTCCAGTATGACCCATGTTCTGATGGGGGTGAGAATAAATTCCTGTTGGAATATGGGGCAAGGAGCCCTTCACTCTGCCTTAGGTTCTGAGATGAAAGTGAAGGATATAGCTACACTGGAAACCTATAATATATGTGTTTAGGAGCACTTCTTAGCTCTTTCTTCTGCCTTGACTAGAGAGAAAAGACTGCATTCTGATGGTGTGTTCTAGGGCTTGGAGAAAGCATGCTTGTAAGGCCTTGCTCAGCCATGGGGGCATTAATTCTCCACTAGGGTAACTATTGCAATGAGTAGCATTTGCATCTGCTCCAGAAGTATTAGAAACAGACTTGCTTTTGAAATAATTGGCTGTGCTGGCCATTATCCACATTTGGTTGTTTAGTAATCTACTGGGTTTGGTTTTCATTCTCTGCCTTTCCTGGAGCCTAACTCCCAAGTGATCCAAAAGAGTAATTAGTGGCTATAAGAGAAGAGAGGCTTTCAGGTGAGCATGGCAGAATTTCATAGAAAGTAAGTGATGATTCTAGAAGATTGGAGGGATGTACAAGTAGAAAGAACCACTCCTTATCATGCTCTCGGGTTGGGTGTAGAGGGATATAAGAAAAAGTGGGAGAAAGTTGCTTAAGGTTGAAGACTGATGGCCATGAGGTACTAAGAAATCAACAAGTGCTAAGATTGGCTATGGTCATTTTACAGAGAATGGAGAGGGAGAGAAGAGGTTGGGCTGGAGAGGGAGGTCAAATTTGTAGTAAAAGTCGGGTTGTGGACCAAAGTTAAAAAGAAATTAAGAGAAAGTACAGTTTGGTAGAAAGATCATAGGCTCAGAAGGCTTAGTGAAGTCTCGGATGTGACAGGCTCCAGAATCTTCCAGATATGATTTTGAATCCTAGCTCTGCCTCAGAGCTGTGGGACCTTTAGCAAGCCACAACCTCTCTGAATCTTAGTTTTCTTATTTATAAAATGAAGATAATAATTATGCCCATAGAATTGTTGCAACACTGAAATAAGGTATCCATTTGCTCGGCACATAATGAGTACTCAGTAAGTGGTAACAGTTGTTCGGCTTTTATAGGAAGCTAAGTACTAGCTACATAATCTTAGGTAAACTTAATTTCTTTGAGCCAGTTTTATTAACTGTAAATGGGGACAATGTCTACATTGTAGGAAACATTTTTGTGGGTATAAAGTAAGATTAGGCATAGAAAACATTTATGCAGTAATACAATAGAAGTTCAAAAAGTGATATTGTTACTGGATGGGTAACAACCCCTCAGGAAATGGCAGCCATAGAAGATGGTACATGTTTACTCTTTTGTATTTTGGAGCCTATGAGAAGCCTCAAGCCTCAAACGTAGATGTCATCAAAGAGCTCAGAGCTACTCTTTCCACCCTCAAACTTTTTCTGGCCTTGCCAAACACTGAGAAAGAGGAGGACCATTGTTGAAGGGAAGGGACAAGGAAGGATTTTTAGCCATCCCTCAAGGTTCACCTCAAGTCCTATTCCTTCCATGAAGCCTTCTGCCCCAGGGAACTCTACCTTACCTCATTTCTTCTGACACTCAAGTTTGACCCTTTAAAGTGGATGCTGAGTTACAGCATTCACACTTGTTTCCCAAATGTATGACCTCATTGTCCAATTCTGTTTTAAGCCCCTGGAGGGCAAGGTCTATGTCATATCACTTGTGAGACCATAAGGCTGGGCACAAAAGCCCTCAAGAAACACAGCATATTGAAAACCTTTCAATTTAGGTTTCAGAATAGCCCTGAAATTTGGCCATATCATGTTTGTGTATGTGTCAAAGATGTCACAACTGCGAACTTAAGAAAATCTCTTTATGTTATCCTTCTAATGGACTGAAGTACATTTTTCTTTACTCAATATTTATTGAATATCAGTTATGTGCAAAGCAATTTACTTGGGCTTTTCATGACTACAGAGATGAATCACCCCTGGATCTTGCTATAAATTTGCTTCCATTATAATAGGGGACATAGAGCCACCCAAACAAAGAGCCCTGATTCAAAGTACAAGATGATTAGTGCCTTAGGAGCCGGAGAAAAGAATTTGGAGCGTCTTAGGCTTGGAGCACTTAAGCTGAATCTGATAGATGATGTAAATTTAGGCATGTGGGAACAGGGTAAAGGGAATCTGGGGAAAATATGATCAATTGTGAGACATATATATGGAACAACAAATAATACTGTTTGTGTGGACTGTAGGATATGTAAAGAGAAATGGCGGAAAAGTAGATCACAAAGATCAGTTGAAGCCAAGTGGAAGAGGATAGTAACTTCCAGGTTAAAAATTATTGAGTTTATTCTGCAGGCAATGAGGAACTATGGAGTCTAAATCTACATCTTATCTATCAAGAGATTTTTTTCAGGCTGGTTAAGTACATGATCAGAACTGGCTTCTAAAGTATGCCAAAAGCAGCATTTAAAAGTCAGCAGGGAGAGATATAGGTCTATAGACTTATATCATGAACCCATTGATCTATAAAACAGTCCAAGTCCACATTTCACAGGTATTGAAGTGATCTTGTCAAGGTCACACAGCAAGTTAGTTTTAGTATTAAGACTGGAATCTAGTTCTCTTGACTCTCAGTTATATTACTCTTCCACCTCTGCCTCCTCATTGTAGTTATACTGTGGCAAATTAGAGATAAGAGAGAAAAACAACCAAGAGTCTTTCAACCAAGAAACCCCTTTGCTGTGACTTCAAAGTTTGATTTGTAATGAATCATCAGTAAAGAGCCTAATGCTTGTTTTCTAAGGCCTTGGGTTGATGTCTATTTGTATTTGGCTGTAAGTTGGAAAGAAATAGGATTCATATTTTAGGAGGCATCATCTGGTTCTCTTATCAAGAAAAGCAATCACCCTAAGATGGACCCAGGTTTGGGTAGAAGTGTTTTCTGGCTCTGACTACAGGACTTACTTCCTATCCAACACCCCCTCCATTGAAATGTTGAAATGGAAAGGATTATCAGCTCTGGTCATTTTTTTTTGAAAGATTTTATTCATTCATTTATTTATTTATTTGACAGAGAGAGAGAGATCACAAGTAGGCAGAGAGGCAGGCAGAGAGAGAGGAGGAAGCAAGCTCCCTCCTGAGCAGAGAGCCCGATGCGGGGCTTGATCCCAGGACACTGGGATCATGACCTGAGCCAAAGACAGAGGCTTTAACCCACTGAGCCACCCAGGCACCCCAGCTCTGGTCATTTTGATCTGCAGTGACCAAGTTAGCATCATGTGGCCTGGTAGTTCCTAACTCTGGCTACACATAGCATCACCTGGGGAACTTTTTTGTTTTTTATGGTTTTTTAAGATTTATTTATTTATTTTAGAGAAAGAGAGTGCAGGGGGGTGGGGCAGAGAGAGAAATAAACTCAAGCAGACTACATGCCCAGCGCAGAGTCCGACACAGGGCTTGATCTCACAACCCAGAGATCACAACCAGAGCTGAAACCAAGAGTTGGATGCTCAACCAGCTGCACCACCCAGGCATCCCACCTGGGGAGCTTTTAAACATACCCATACCCAAGTCCTACCCTAATCAATTAAACTAGGATCTCTGGGGATTGGGTCCAGATACTATATGATTTTAATGTTCCCAATGTATAGCCAAGGTTGAAAACCGCTGGTACTTAGGACTACACGGACTTCAGAAATCAGATGTATCTGAATCTGTTGCCAGTTACCTATGAGGTTACTTATCTGTGTCTCTATTTTCACAACTGTAGAATAGGATACTTTCTACCTTGGAAGGTTATGATCCATGTTAAATGAGAATATATGCATAAAATACTGAGCATAGTATCCCAATATCTAGAACAGAGCAGGTGTTCAATAAAAGATAGCTAAAATTTTTACCAGTTATTTTATCACCATTACTATTATTTTTATCATTTATAATTTTTATCTGACTAATAATAACAAAACAGCAGGCACTAGGAAAAACAGTGGATGCAGAAACAAGAGATATGGCTTTCAACCCTCACTCTATCACTTACCTAACTATGTGACTTGAATTACTTCATCTTTCTGAACCTGTTTTGTTCTCTATGAAATGAAGAAGATAGGACCCATCACTTTTCCCCTCCCAAGCTTATTGTGAACATCAAACAGTTATCTGGAAGAGTGCTTTGAACGGCATAAAGTGTGTTAGAAAAATCAGATTATTATTATAATTTTGGTCATTTTTTAGCTGCAAGGGTACCCAGCCTGGTGCTAAGGGGAATAGCATGTTCAGGAATATAAGATACAATCTAGATGGGGAGACAGAATTTGTATGTGTATACACAAATAATTCCTCCATTAGAATACCAATCGCAATGTATTGTCATTATCTCTTTTCATATCTGTCTCCCTCACCAGAATGGCTGGCTAGCTGAAGGAATTAAAAAAAACCAAAAGGCAATATATAAGTACTTCATGAGTGTTACCTGAACTGTTCAGAGGGGTGAAATCTGAGATGTTTTGAGGGATGGTTACAGTACAAACAAGACATGAGAACTGGGGCATATATCAGGCAGAAAGCAAAACAGAGTCTAACACTTACTTACCCCTGATATATGCTAGGCAGTCTCAATAAGCTTGTTTAGTTCTTACAATCACCTCGTGGGGAGAGGTTATTATACCCACTTCCCAGATGAAGACATCAATGGTCAAAAGAGGGAAATAACTGCCCAGAGTCCACTAGCTTGGAAGTAGCAGATCAAGACCTCAAAGTCAGGTCTACCCAACTCCAAACTTTTGGTACTTTCCACTATACCATACTGGCTCACCTAGAAGTAAGAATCAAGGACTTGCAGGACACCTGGGTGGCTCAGTCGGTTAAGCGTCTGCCTTTGGCTCAGGTCATGATCCCAGGGTCCTGAAGTGGAGTCCCGAATTGGGCTCCCTGCTCAGTGGGGAGTCTGTTTCTCCCTCTGCCTCTGCCCTCTCCCCTACTTGCACTCTCTCTCTTGCTCTCTCTCTCAAATAAATACATAAAATCTTAAAAAAAAAAAAAAAAGAAAGAATCAAGGGCTTGCTTTGATAGGGCAATTACGAGACGAGTTTGACTAGAGTAGAGCTGGAAGATAAAGTCCAGATTTGCTGCCTGGGATTATAATTCGGGAGCAGCTCATAGAGGACCTTGAATATATATTAAGGAATTGGACCTTCATCCTATACATTTTATAGCTCCTGTGTGATGTTTAAGAAGAAAAACTATGTTAAAATACTTAGGGTAAACCTTATAACAGTATTACATGGATTAAAGTTAATTTTTTTATATTTGCCTTAAAATTCTATAGAAGAAAACTTGAAAATATAAAGACATACTAAACAAAAAATCAAGAAATATCAAAATATACCAACAATATTTTTCTCCTCTATTTTTTAGTTTTTATTTAAATTCCAGTTAGTTAACATACAGTATATTAGTTTCAGGTGAGCAGTTTAGTGATCCAACACTTGAGACATTCTGTGCTCATCACAACAAGTGCACTCCTTAATCCCCAACACCTAGTTACCGACCCACCCCCCACCTCCTCTCTGGTAACCATCAGTTTGTTCTCTGTAGTTAAGAGTCTGTCTCTTGATGTGCAACTCACAGTTTTTCCCCTATGATCATTTTTTTTTGTTTCTTAAATTCCACATATTAGTGAAATCATGGTATTTGGCTTTCTCTGACAGATTTACTTTGCTTACCATAGTACTCTGTAGCTCCATTCACATCATTAAAAATAGCAAGATTTCATTCTGGATTATGGGTGAGTAATATTCCATTGTGTATGTATGTATGTGTATATATATAGATATGTATATATATACACACAATATTGAATATATATGTACACATATATATAGTCCATTGTATATATATACAATATATACAAATTTCCATTGTGTGAATGTATGTATACACATATACATACATATATATACATATATATAACATCTTTTTATCCAACTTTTTATTTGAATTTCAGTTAATATACAGTTAATATACAGCATATTAGTTTCAAGTGTACAATTTAGTGATTCAACACTTACATAAGGCACAGTCTGCTCATCACAAGTGCACAACTTAATCCTCATCACCTACTTAACATATCCCCCCCCCACCTCTCCTCTGACACTCTTCATTTGGTCTCTGTAAATTAAAAGTCTGTTTCCTGTTTTCCTCTCTTTTCCCCCACTCATATTCATTTGTTTTGTTTCTTAAATTCCACATATGAGTGAAATTCTATGGTAATTGTCTTGCTCTGATTGACGTATTTCCCTTAGCACAATACTTTCTACCTCAATCCAAGTAGTTGCATATAGCAAGGTTTCATTCTTTTTAATGGCTGAATAATATGCCTCTGTGTGGGGTGTGTGCATGTGTGTGTGTGTGTGTGTGTGTGTGTGTGTGTGTATGTGTGTGATATGTATATATCACTTCTTCTTTATCCATTCATCAGTCAGAAATGGACTGTTTCCATATTTTAGCTACTACAGATAATGCTGCTATAAACATCGAGGTACAGGAATCCCTTTGAATTAGTATTCTTGTAGTCTTTCAGTAAATACCTAGTGCTGCAATTGCTGGATCAAAGTGAAGTTCTATTTTTTACATTTTTTTTCCATTTTTTATTTTTTTTCCCAAATACTTTTATTTTATTTTATCAGTGTTACAAGATTCATTGTTCATGTACCACACCCAGTGCTCCCTGCAATACGTGCCCTCCTCAATACTCACCACCAGGCTCACCTGTCCCCCCACCCCCACTCTTTCAAAACCCTCAGCCTGTTGCTCAAAGTTAACACCTCTCATGGTTCAACACCCCTCCGATTTCCTCCAATTCACCCCTCCCTTCCCTCTCACAATGTCCTCCATGTTTTTCCTTATGCTCCACACGTAAGTGA
>CM052901.1:58315495-58352542 GCA_028534135.1 Potos flavus
CCCGTCGCTTCGGATTCACTTTTCCGCAAGTCCTACCTTCCGGAAAGTGGTCGATCCTCTGTTCTTAGAGTTGCTGTTCTTCTTCTCTTCTATCTCCTGCTAAGTTTGTAGTTGTTTAAAGTGGTTTGATAATTATCTAGCTGAACTTCTGGCATCAGTCACTATCTCCGCCTCCTACTTCTCTGCCATCTTTGCACTCCGTTCTCTTGGTCTTTCCTTTCCACTCAAAGAGTCTCCTTTAATATTTCTTGTAGGAATGTTTTAGTGGTCACAAACTCCTTTATTTTTTGCTTCTCTGAGAAACTCTTTATCTCCCCTTCTATTCTAAATGACAGCCCTGATGGATAGAGTATTCTTGGCTGTAGATTGTTCCCATCTAGCACTTTGAATACATCTTGCCACTCCTTTCTGTCTTGCCATGTTTCTGTTGAGAAATCTGCAGCTGGCCTTATGAGTCTTCCCTGTAAGTTAGGGACTTCTTTGTCTTTCTGCTTTAAGATATTTTCTATATCATTATATTTTGAAATTTTAATTACAGTATGTTCTAGCATTGGCCTGATGTTGTTGATGTTGATGTGAGTTTTCTGTGTATTTCAGATCTGAATAACTGTTTCCTTCTCCAGATAGGGAAGTTTTTAGCTATGATTTGCTAAAGCAAATTTTCTGCCCCCTTTCTCTCTCTTCTTCTGGGACTGCTAAAATAAGAATGTTATTACATTCGATGGAGTCACTGGGTTCCCTAAATTTATTCTCTTGTTCGAAAATCACTTTTTCTCTTTTCCTAAGCTTCATTATTTTCCATTATTTTGTCCTCTACATCATTTATTCACTTTTTTGTGTTCATTCCATCAAATTTGTTTCCAATTTCAATTATTACATTTTTCATTTCTGACTGGTTCTTTTTTAACTCTTTGGTCTCTGTGGTAAGGGTCTCCCTGAAGTCTTCCATTCTTTTCTCAAGCCAAGCAAGTATCCTTGTTGCTTTAAATTCTCCATCAGGCATGTTACTTATATCTGTTTCACTTGGATCTCTGGCTGTGACCTAATCTTGTTGTTTCATTTGGGATAAATCCCTATTTTTGCATTTTTTCTAAGTCTCTGTCTTCTTCTCTGTGTTAGAAAAGCCAGTCATGGGGCACCTGGGTGGCTCAGTTATTAAGCGGCTGCCTTTGGCTCAGGTCATGATCCCAGGGTCCTGGGATCAAGTCCCACATCGGGCTCCCTGCTCTGTGGGAAGCCTGCTTCTCTCTCTCCCGCTCCCCCTGCTTGTGTTCCCTCTCTCTCTATCAGATAAATAAATAAAATCTTTAAAAAAAAAAAAAAAGAAAAGAAAAGCCAGTCATATTTCCTGCTCCTGAGAGTAATGGTTTTATGAAGAAGAGGCTCTACAGTATCCATGGACTGGAGCTCCAGGGACTGTCCCTGGTGTGTGCTGCATGTGCTCTGCTGTTGTGGTTTGCTGCTCTATTCTTCAGGCCAGTCATCCTCAGAGGTTCTCCTTGCCTGCAGTGGGCAGTGTTTGGTCCTTGGCCAAAATATGGCAAGTTTTAACTATGTGTGTTCCAGTCTGCTAGTGAAATGAGAGCTAATACTTGTTCCACTAGAACTGAAGCACTGCAGAGTTTTCTGGTCAGGAGATGTGGTGTGGGCAGGGGTTTCTTTGGTCTTCTACAGAAGGAGCCCACTGCACTGTGACTGATGCAGGCTTGACTGAGAAGGGTAATACCACCAGAAAGCAATGGTGTAGGACCTGGTGTAAGCAGACTAAGCAGCTTGTGTTGGTGCTGTAGTGTTTCCTGCAGGTGGCTCTTTGTTTATGTTGAGGGGCTTGGGCAGGGGGAATGGTGCCAGCTAGCTTGTCCCTGGAGGGGTGCCTCTGTGCACACTGTCTCTCAGGGAAGCACTCCAAGAAGAGCAAATAATCTCTCCCCCCATGTGTCCCAGGCATTTTTCAGATTGCTGTTTCCACACTATCTGACTCCAGGTTGTATACTGCCTTCTCTTCGGGATCAGCACAGTGCTCTTCAGGCTCTATCCCAGCGAAGCCTGCTGACTTTATTTTCTTTTTAAGAGCAAGAGCCATATTTTATTCATCTTTGAACCCTCTAGAGCACCCAGTGCATTGTCTGGAGAAAACGGAGTTAAGTGATTTTCGAATAAACTCTGTTTCCATATTTGGGTTTCTCTAGTTTCTTCAATTCAGATCATTTACATAACTTTCTTCCTCATTTTCAGATAAATTTTATATGTAATAGCGTTAATGAAAATTGTGAAAAGAAAAAGCTATCTATGCACAATACTGCAGTATTATGTCCAGTGTATGTGTAACTACCCTGTGGCGAGGTGCTCATCAAGGAACATCAACCTGTGAGACAGTTCTTCCTTGTGTGGGCTGGCCAGCATGTTGGCCTATCCTTTCAAATGCCAGCAGGTCCCTCCATCATATCGGCAAATCAAAAAGGCCAGTATGGTTAATTTTTCATAATATTAACCACAAATACATCTTCCAAATTAAACATGAAAGTTCATTAGGTGCTTGCTTGTTTTTTTTTTTAATTTTTTATTTAAATTCAATTTGATTAACATAGTATATATTATTTGTTTCAGAGGTAGAATTTAGTGATTCATCAGTTGTATGTAACACCAAGTGCTCATTACTTCAAGCCTGCTGACTTTTACAACTCTAGGGTTTAGGAATGTGGTGTGAGCAGGGGCCTGTGCTGGGTTGCTTGGGAAGAGGCCCACCATGCTGGGATTGAGGTGAGTTTGAGAGAGAAGAGCAGTTGTGCCAGAGGACAGGAGTGTGGGACTTGGTGTAAGCAAGTTAAGCAGCCAATGTAAGGCCAGAGCTGCCCTCTGTAGGTAGATCTGTGTTTGTGTTAAGGGGTTGGGGAAGAAAGTGGCACCAGCCAACTCCTTTGTCGCCAAAGAGGCGTCTCCCTGAACTCTGCTCTCCGGATGGTGCTCTAGGAAGAGCGAATAATCTCCCCTCTGTGTGCCCCAAGTGTTCTTCAGATCACTATTTCCATGCCATCTGCCCCTTGGTTGTTCGCTTGCCTCTCTCCAGGAGTAGGAAGCTCCCTCAGGGCTCTATGACAGCCAAGCATGCCAAACTTTAAAACAGCAGTCTTTAAACCCCCCTGGTTGCAAGAACTCATGAAAATCAGCCGTTCTCATTTTCCCAGCCAATGGCTTTGGGGGTGCATTCCTCTGTGTGCTCCTCTCTCTCTTGTCTTTCTCCACAACCATGGCTCCCTCCTTCTGCAGCACCCCTGATCCATTTCTACCCCAAACCAAGTGTCCACACTTCCTACTTTCTTTGATGTGCTTCTTCTCTCCTTTTAGTAGTGGAGTTTGTTCTGTCCGTCTTCAGGTTGATTTCTGGAGTATTTAGAATGATTTGATAATTATCTAGCTGTGTTTGAGGGATGAAATGAATCTAGAGTCCTACTCCACCACCATCTTAGCTCCCCCACTTTCCCCCTCCCCCGGCTAACAACCTTGCATAGTTGTATACAGCCCTGGTGTTCATCAGGCCATGAGTAATTTTTATGGATTTTTTCCACTTAGACACATATATTTTTTGACCTGGCCAAATCCTTGTCAGTTCATGTATAATATGTATTGGCTAAGTACTTGTACAAAATGGTTTGCTTAGTCTTCGTGGTCAGGCCCAAGTTTCTGCTCTTAAGAATATATTTGTGCCAATTGTTTCTCCTATTTTTTGGCAGTTTAATTCCCTTGGCCTGTTCCCCAAAATGGATCCACTGGATCAACAAGTATGAACTATTTCATATGTATGATTTTGCATTTCATCAACATTTTTCCAGAATTCTTTATGACTATGTAGATAGAATAAGCCCAGTGTACAGTGCTACCAGCAATGTGTAAGTGCATTAGTGTCACTCCTGCCAAAACTCCTGCTAAATCCATTTTATAAAAATATATATATATATATATTTATTTTATATTGACTGACCTGGAGACCAGAGACATAGAAGCAGGGAGACAAGTTAGGGGACTGCTATGATAGTCAATATATAAGTAAAAAGGGCCTGAGTTTGGGTAATTATGAATTTAACACATTCAAATTCATCATCAAATATTGACTAAATACCTACTATTTGCCAGACTCATACTAAACATGTTAGTACCTAATTAAAATTTTAATACCTCTGTAAGATAATGTATTATTGGCCTTCATTATGTAGATGAGGTAACTAAGACTTAGCAAATTGATATGACATACCCTAGGTCACAAAAATAGAAGTTCTAGAGCTGGGTTTCAATCATAGACTTTCTGAAGAATTAAGCTGCTGGAAGAAATACCAAAAAAAAAAAAAAAAGGAAAAGGAAAAGAAATCCAGAGTTGTTAGTGACCAAAAATAACTGGGTGCTATGGGCGGTAGCCCAGATATCTCCAATATTGGGTGCCTGTTCATGAATAGTATTCCAGTGGCTTATCATTCAACTATGTTTTCTCTTTCAGGAGACTCTGACAGTTTCAGCAAAGTGCGGCCTCCAGGAGAAAAGCCTACCATTGTCCGTCCCCCAGTGAGGCCTCCAGATCCTCCCTGCCGGGCAACTATTCCCCAAAAGCCAGAACCAAAGCCAGATATTGTGGTTAGCAATGCAGGGGAAATCCCATCATCTGTGTAAGTAGAGTTTTTCCTCAACCTTGGCCTAAGGCTCATCTTAGGCCACCAGGAGTTCTTTCAGGATCACCATAACGGTTTTGAAGGGTATACAGTGCACAACCCCAGGGTATCATTCACTTCATAGTCTAGGGAAATGTCACAGACAAGCCCTGTTTGGACTGTTTCACTCAGCACCCAAGGCAGAGAGATTTCACTAATGCTGCCCTGATTTCTATAGGGTGATAAGATTACCTTCTGTTTTCATGCTCCCTGGCTCTGGAAATTTTTCATATTTTCTTATTATTGCTACTGTTTTTTAAAGAAATTTAATGAGGGGCACCTGGGTGGCTCCGTGGGTTAAAGCCTCTGCCTTCGGCTCAGGTCATGATCTCAGGGTCCTGGGATCAAGCCTCGCATCAGGCTCTCTACTCAGCAGGGAGCCTGCTTCCCCCTCTCCCTCTGCCTGCCTCTCTGCCTACTTGTGATCTCTCTCTCTGTCAAATAAATAAATAAGATCTTTAAAAAAAAAAAGAAAGAAATTTAATGAACAGATTTGTTCATTGTACTTGTGCCTTCATGCTTTCTTTTTAAATCAATGATATGCTTTTTTTAAATCTTCCAAAATGACTCAGATTCTTCAGAGAGTCTCTTGTAGGGTAAGAACTGAGCCGATGGCCAGCAGGTTTTCCTGAGGTGGGACTGGAAGCTAAGGAACCAGGTATAAAGCAGCTAAGGCAGGGCCACAGTACCTCTCAAGGACCAGCCTTGTATGGTCACGACTAGCCTGACTGGTCTCTCTTCAGCTAGTGCTTGGGACCCCTCTCATATACTACCTCCTAGTATTCCTTTTTCTTGTGTCTCTTGTTTTCCATAATTGTAAGATGTGGGAATAAGAAAAACAAAGCCTCTATCATGTTGATTAAGTAGCTAAGTGTATTTACTAAAATGTCAAAAATTTATACATTGAAGCCAAGAACTTGTTTCACTTATTTCTCATAAGAGTAGCCTGAATAAATAACACACTTAGACCGCTCTGAACCATGGGAAAGCAAAGGGCATTAGGCATAGCCTTGGGGGTGCTTATGGTCTCTGAGTCATTTCACATTCTGATACTTGAGTATCAGGTCCTTAGACCCAGGTCCTTTGCAAGCTAGGGAAGATCCTGCAATTGGTGGCCTGTCTAGTTCATAATTTTTGTCTTGTCCATTGTCTATTTGTTCTCATACATATTCCAGAGCAACTCATGGGACTCGATTGTCTTCTGTTTGCAGGGTGGCTTCCAGGACCAGGTTCTTTGAAACAGCTTCCCGAAAAACAGGAAGGTAAGACACATAGGTGACAGGAGAGAAACCAAGTTACTTTTTAATAAATGGATCATGAGCATCACAGTTGCTCTTACATTCTCTTTTTCTGTTTCTATGCAGCTCCATCTCTCTCTGTTTGTCCCTTTCTCTCCCCTAGTTCTATCTCTCTGTCTCCTAGTCTCTCACCTTGTACATCTGTTTTTGTCTCTGTACATATGTTTCTCTGTCTTTGTTTTTCTATCTGTCTCTCTCATGCTGTTTCTTTCTCTGTGTCTTTGTCATTCTGTCTCTTTCTGTCTCTCTTTTTGTTTTTCTACTTATATCTCTGTTTCTGTCTTCATCTCTGTCTCCCTAATTGTTTGTTTTACTCTTTTTCTGTCTCTCTCTCCCCTGTCTCTCTCTCTTTGCCTGTCTCTGTATCTGTTGTATCTTTGAGTTTCTGACTATGTTTTTCTATCTCTTCCTCTCTTCCGCTTCTCTCTTTCTCTCTCTCTCTCTCTCTCTCTCTCTCACACACACACACACACACACACACACGCACACACACAGTACTCACATGCTAAGTAATATTGCACAAAAACATGACATTCAATGTAGGTCTTATTTTTTGTTAGTTTACTTATTTAGACTCTATTATATTCTAAAAGGGCAGCTGATAGGAATATATAGAATGCAACTCTCTAATATAAACAGCCTTAGAATAAGCACAGGTAAACATTAGGTGGTGTGATATAAATCACCTGGAAACAATTGAGGGCCCAAAAGTACAAACAGATTCTTGCTTTCCACTCTAGACCCACTAAAACAGAATCTCCAAGAGTGGGGCCTGGGAATCTTTTTTTTTTTTTTCCCTTCCTTCCTGCCTTCCTTCCAGTTAGTTTGTTTTTAAAATTTCTAAAGTATTGGTACAAATTGTCCAAAGCTTGGCATTTGGGACCCTTTAGATGAGCGAATACCTAAAGAAATCGTTGATTAGCTTTTAGGGACTCTTTTGTGAGTTTGCTCCATGTTGCTTTTTAGAGAGTTTGAAATTGTGCTTCCTGATGGGTGATAAGAGTATAAATCTTCTAGGTGGTCAGTTAAAATAACAATGTGCCTTTACCAACAGTGGAGCTAGGGTAAGTTTAACATCATCTAGTCAAAACTGTGAGACCTAACTCACCAAGACATGATACTGCACAGCAAGTCACCCTAGTTCTGCTTGGCAGTCAGCCATTAAACCAAGTCCAATTCTCCTTTGACAATAATTTGCTATTTATTCTACCATAACAGATAAAAATGAGGTCAAGCTCCCAGATTTCTCTTACCAATACAGTAAAGTTTTTGCCGAGGATGTTTTTAAATCAGGCTTAGTCAAATATCCCTCTCGAGGGAAAAAAAAAGAGAGAGACGGAGACACTCTTTAATACTCTTAATATAGTACCCACCTGTGAGCAGCACCAATTCCTATTTCCTGGTGATCCTTCCTCCCTCCCTAGAATAAGCCATAGGAGAAATAAGTTCCAAAGAAATGGAATGAAGTAAACTAGAATTAACAGAGTGAGCCGGATATATCTATAAGAAGGCTCTTTTACAGGAAATGATATCTAAGTTGGGACTTAAAAATGAGTAGAAATACAACAAAAATATGAGGAATTCATCTGTAGCCTTGGATAGGGAACCAACGTATTGAGAGAGAATATGTAAGCAGCATGAACAAAGTCCAATAGAATCTTTAAGGCAGGCCAACTTCTAATAGGGAAACTATAGCCAAACTGATGTTGAGAGTATGGAAAAATTTGTAACTGCTGTCTGAGCTTTGTCACCTACTGCTCAGGGAATTCTTGGATCAACTCACAAAATAAGGGGGCTAGAGCCAAAACAGGCACTTCAGGCTAGAGTACCACTCTATTTATCCTCTGTTTAGGCCTCTGGAACCTAGATTTAATCCTGTTCCTTATCCCCAGATTCCATCTTAGCAGGAGCGTGGACAAGAGTGAAGTGGATACACCTGTCCTCTAGTGTGTCATGAGCCATAAAGCCATACCGGTTCCTCCCATTTGTATCCAAATAGGAAAAAAAACCACTTCTGTCTATGCTCACACCTTGTAACCACCACTTACACCAGTACATCTACATGCTGGCCACTGGTCAAGATCCTCAGATTATCCACATCAGTATCATCTACAGACATTGTTGGCAAGCTCTTCTCTCATCTCTGATGAAAATAATGATCTGTTTAAATTTTGACTGTTCCTTTATGGTTCCTATTTGTACCCGACTGTAGCCTGACATTTGAATCATTTCACTTCCTCATTCATCTCCTCAACCAATAAAAAACCTAAAACTTATATGAAAATAAGAAATTGTCCATCAAGAAGAGAAGAAAGGGGAAGATGGTTCAGCAAGGCAGAACAGCTTATGCAAGACAGGTTCATTAAGTGATTAATGTTGCACTTTGGCTACAACATTGGGGTGAAAAGAGGGAAGCTTACCTGGAAGTGAGGCCGGAAAGATAGACTGGGGCCAGATTGTAAAGACCTTACATGACATACTAAGGTAAGGAATTTGGCCTTTATACTATAATCCATAGGGAATCATGGAACTTTTAAGCATGACAATGCATATTCTGAGATGACTGAGTTGTGAAAAGCAAAACAAAACAAAACAAGACAAAACAACAACAACAAAAAACAAACAAAAAAAACTCATTTTGTTAATAATAGGAAAGATAGATGGGAGAGTAAAGACTGGAGACAGAGATCAATTAGGAGACTAATCATCATCACAACAGTTGATGAGGCCCTAACCTATGGCATTGCCAGTGAAATGGTAAAGGACAGATATGAGATAGACACAAGGAGACCTGTGACTTTTCAAACATAGAGCATTGGATGGGCAACTGGGTGGCTCAGTCAGTTAAGCATCTGCCTTTGGCTCAGCTCATGAACCCATAGTCCCAGGATTGAGCCCCACGTTGGGCTCCCTGCTCAGTAGGGAGTCTGCATCTCCCTTTTCCTCTGCCCCTCCCTACCACTTGTGTCCTTGATATCCCTCTTTCTCTCTCTCTCTTTCAAATAAGTCAGTAAAATCTTCAAAAAACACATGGAGCATTGGAGAAGGATTAAGAGGGGAAAAAGTCTAACTCAGAAAATTAAGTGGATGGTAACAATAATTAATCATCGAAGAAGAGGTTTTGTGGGAAAGTTGTTCTCCTCAATTTTGGACACAGTGTTTTTGAAGACCCTATGAGATATCCAGATACCAATGCCTAGTACAGGTCAAGAGGAAAATGGTAGTGGAGTAGGAGGACCCTAGGCTTGCCTCATCCAATGAACACACTAGATAACTAAAAATCATCCAAAATATCCCAGAAATAGACATGAAAACTGTCAGAAAAACTCCTCAAAAAAAGGGAGAGAAGAGGCCACATTGAAGAAGGTAGGAAGGGCAGAGAGGGGGCTTAGGGGAGAAAGGGATCCCCGGTGCTGTGGAGGGGAGGGAGTTGTGCTCGCAGAGAAGGGCAAGAGAGAGACCAGCACACGGAGGAATGCACAACGAGAACATTTCCCTAAAGCCATTGGCCTGAAAAATGAGAGTGGTTGATTTTCCTGAATTCTTGCACCCAGTGGGGCTTAAAGCCTGGAGTTTTAAAGGAGAATGGGTCTGGCTGAGATAGAGGCCTGGAGGCACTGTACTGCTCCTGGAAAGAAGGCAGGCAAACAACCCAGGGAGAGACAGCATGGAAAAGTAATCTGAAGAACACCTGCAGAACACAGAGGGGAGACTGTTCACTTTTCTCAGAGTGTGTCTCTGAGAGACAGTGTTCTTGGAGATACCTCCAGGAACGGAGGAGCTGGCTGGTGCCATTTCACTCCCTACCCCTCAGCATAAACACAAAGCCACCTGCAGGAAGCACAACAAACAAAGCCTAAAGCCAGGAGAAGGAAGGAAATAATAAAGACTAAAGCAAAAATAAATGAAATAGAACCTAAAAAATACCCAATAAAACAGATCAATGAAAGCAGGAGCTGTTTCTTTGAAAAAAAGTAACAAAATTGATACACCTCTAGCCAGACTTAACCAAAAAGAAAAGAGAAAGGACGCAAATAAATAAAATCACAAATGAGAAAGGAGAAATAACAACCAAAACCATGGAAATGCAAGCAATTAGAATATTGTGGAAAACTATATGCCAGCAAATTGGACAACCTGGAAGGAATGGATACATTCCTAAAACATATAAGTGACCAAAACTGAAACAGGAAGAAATAGAAAGCTTCAACAAACTGATAACCAGCAAAGAAATCGAATCAGTAATCAAAAGTCTCCCAACAAATAAAAGTCCAGGGCCAGATGGCTTCCCAGGGGAATTCTACGAAACACTTAAAGAACAGTTAATACCTAGTCTTCTCAAACTATTAAAAAAAATAGAAATGGAAGAAAAACTTCTAAATTCATTCTATGAGGCCAATATTACCCTGACACCAAAACCAGATAAAGACTCCATTAAAAAAGAGAAGGAGAGGCCAATATCCCTGATGAATACGGTTGCAAAAATTCTCAATAAAATACTAGCAAACCAAATCCAAGAGCACACTAAAAGAATCACTCACCAGGATCAACTGGGATCTATTCCTAGGCTGCAAGGGTGGCTCAATATTCAACAATCAATCTACATGATATACCACATTAATAAAAAGAAAGGAAAATAACCATATGATCCTTTCAATAGATGCAGAAAAACAACATGTGACAATGTGCAACATCCATTCATGATAAAAACCCTCAACAAAGTAGGGTTAGAGGGACCCTCTAACATACCTCAACATAATAAAGGCCATGTATGAAAAGCCCATTGCTGATATCATCCTCTATGGGGAAAGACTGAGCTTTGCCTCTATGGTCAGGAACAAGACAAGGGATGTCCACTCTCACCACTGTTGTTTAACATAGCACTGGAAGGCCAAGCCACAGGAAGCATACAGCAAAGAGAAATAAAAGGCATCCAGATCACCAGGAAGAAGTGAAACATTCACTATTTGCAGAAGACATGACACTCTACATAGAAAACTCAAAAGGCTCCACCCCAAAATTGCTAGAACTCATACAGGAATTCAGCACAGTGGCAGGATATAAATTCAATGCACAGAAGTCAGTTGCATTTCTATACACTAGCAATGAGGCAGAAGAAAGAGAAATCAAGGAATCGATTCCATTTACAATTGCACCAAAAACTGTAAGATACCCAGGAAGAAACCTAACCAAAGAGGTAAAAGATCTGTACTCTGAAAACTATAAAACACTCATGAAAGAAATTGAAGATGACACAAAGAAATGGCAAAACATTCCATGCTCATGGATTGGAAGAGCAAATATTGTGAAAAATCTGTATTGCCCAAAGCAATCTACATGTTTAATGCAATCCCTATCAAAATAATAACAGCATTTTTCACAGAGCTAGAATAAACAATCCTAAAATTTGTTTGGAACCACAAAAGACCCCAAATAGCCAAAGCAACCTTGAAAAAGAAAAGCCAAGCTGGTGACATCACAATTCTGGACTTTAAGTTATATTGCAAATCTGTAGTGATCAAAACAGTATGGTACGGGCACAAAAATAAACACATAGATCAATGGAACGGAATGGAAATCCCAGAAATGAACCACAACTACATGGTCAATTAATCTTCGATAAAGCAGGAAAGGATATTTGATGTGAAAAAGACAGTCTCCTCAACAACTGGTGTTGGGAAAAGTGGAGAGCAACATGCAAAAGAATGAAAATGGACGACTTTCTTACACCATACACAAAAATAAATTCAAAATGGATGAACGACCTAAATTTGTGATACGGGAAAGCATTAAGATTCTAGAGGAGAACACAAGCGGTAACCCCTTTGACATTGGCCATAGCAACTTCTTACTAGATATGTCTGCTGAGGCAAGGGAAACAAATGCAAAAATAAATTTTGGGACTTCATCAGGATAAAAAGCTTCTGCACAGTGAAGGAGACAATCAACAAAACTGAAAGGCAACCTACAGAATGGGAGAAGATATTAGCAAATGACATATCCAATTAAGAGTTAGTGTCTAATGTATATAAGGAACTTATAAAACTCAACACCCCCAAAACAAATAATCCAGTTAAAAAGTGGGCAGAAGACATGAATAGTCATTTTCCCAAAGAAGACATCCAGATGGCCAACAGGCACATGAAAAGATGCTCAACATCACTCATCAGGGAAATGGAAATCAAAACTATGATGAGATGCCATCTCACATATGTCAGAATGGCTAAAATCAACAACACAAGAAACAGCAGTTGGTGAAGATGTGGAGAAAGGGGAATCCTCTTGCACTGTTGGTATGAATGCAAACTGGCTCAGACATGCTAGAAAACAGTATGGATGTTGCTATTAAAAAGGTAAAAAATAGAACTTCATTATGATCCAGCAATTGTAGCTCTAGGTATTTACTGAAAGAATACAAGAATACTAATTCAAAGGGTTTACTCTGTTGTACATCTGAAACTATTATTACACTGTATGTTAACTAACTGGAATTTAAATAAAACTTAAATAAAAAAGGAAATGTCCAGTGGGTAACTGCAACTTAAAATAGTAGTTGGGGTTGAACCCACAGGGATTTAAGGATAGAACTGTTGAGTACAGCCACTGTGCAACTTCATGGGGCATTTACATTTACCACAATATGAATAGTGGCCCCTTGGTGGGTTCCCAGCATTTGGTGGTGATTTAAACCATGAATGGGAATAAGATCACTCAGGAAGTAAGTATAAATAGACTTAGGAAAGAAGTGAAAAACAATGCTATGGAAATAGCCCAGGGACCAGCTCTTTTCTGGGATGTTCTGGCAACACTATATAGGGCTTCAATCTTTAGGATTGTCTCTTCCCTCCAGCTCTTCCCAGACAAAGCTAATTTAGTACTGATATAAGCCCATCAAGAGGCTGGGGAAAGCTGATTTTATCTTCAAGGCAAAGTATGATTCTTGTTTTGCATAACATTCGCCCTTCCAATTTGCCCTTTCACCTATTAGAGATAATCACAGAATAGAGTCTTTGGGCCAGTTTCTCTGGGCTCTATTAGGTCTAACACTCAAAGGATTGTTCTGACACCTGAGAGATTTCTTTGTATCTCAGTTACAGGTCTTTATAAATCTGCCAGAGAGGTAGCCCAGCTTATAAGCATAGATCTAGATGTTCTGAAACATTTGGATAGAATCACTTCCTATTTTTCAAATGGACTCTGGCACTGGCCTGGAAGGGTCACCCATCCCCTTGCTTCGCCTTTCCAGTTCTGATATCTAGAGTCTTAGTGAAATGTTTTTCCTCCTTTACCCACAGTTCTCAAGGCAGAGTTCCTGGAGATGAGAGTTGAGGCCTCCGGTATGTAGTCTCCACTCATGATTACAGAACCTTGTAACACGTAAGCCTTCTTTATGGGATCTGAGCTTTTGAGGACTAAAATGTCTTGTCAGTCCAGAGGGTAGGAACACACTCCATGTCTCAGTTCATTAACCTATAATTATGTGACTGTTTAACTTACTGCCTTCCAATTCTGAGGTTCCCTGTGTTTTTAAGTCTCTCCTCTTTCCTTTCTTTCTCCCCCAACCAAATTACAGTGTAGTTTTACAAGTTGCCTTTGGATAAAATTCATTAGGAATCCTAGACTGTGACATTTGTGGCAAGTGCATTTCGTTCTCTTAGCCTCAATTTCCTAATCTGTAACATTAAAAGTTTGGAACCCTGTAACTCTGACATCCTTTGGGTCTATAAGAAAATCGGTAACCTCTCTTTTGGTATTATAGCAAGTACCATGAGTCCACTTCAGTATCATGTAGGACCTTCACACCTTCAGACCAAATCACTATTTAATTCTTATTCCCCGAACCTTTATCCTTAGTGCTTTGTGATTGTTAAATGAAACTTAATGACTGTAATGAACTTTCACTTCCATTAGTTAATTTGATCCATATCAAATGCCAGGATAAAGAGAATAATTTGTATTTTAACTTAGCAAATAAAGGAACTGAGGTTCAGAGGGGATAAATTAACTTGCTAAGGTAACAGGAGCTACAGAGATTGTAGAATTTTTTTTTTCTCTACCTAGGAGTTCTAATTGTTTGACTATCAGATTGCTGACATGACATGAACCAATATACATATAAATGAGATCTGGGTATCTGGAGAAGAGCTTTCCATTTGTTCCCCAGCCTTCCTTTACTTCCTATCACTGCCAGTGCTCAGAGGTACATGGGTCAATAAGCTTTTCCTTATTATCCCTCATGGAAGTGAATTCCCAGAAAAGAAATTTGGAGTCAGTATAGGGCCATAAAGGCAGTGGCTATATCATAGGTGGGTAGTCTCAGAGGTATCAGGCTTCATCTTCTATAGACTTTTGGGGGATTAGAATTGAGGTCAAATGCACACAGTTTCCAGCCCTGATTATAGCAACATCTTAGACCTGTTTCATGGGATCTGAGCTGTAAGGACCTTTTCCTAGCCGACCTCTGTTGCTCAGAAGATTAGCTACCAGTTATATAATTAGTTACCTACCAAGATAGGCCTCACTTCTCAGTGGCTGTTAAGTACTTGACCAGTCCTAGCTAATTACCTACTCTCTTCTTTCCTTTTCAGGTTTTAAAATCCTTGGCCTCAGGGGACCCTTCACAGGTTCTGGAAGGGTCTTCTTCAAACTCTCCTGTGCTGAGTCATTTTGTGCTGAAGAGAGCAGCTCCTTCCTGGTCCTGCAACTTCAGGCTCTAGGACACTATAAAATAAGGGGCACATGTCTTAGACACAGATTTATTTCTCTTATGTATTCTCTCTTCATTCCCTCAGAAGGTCTATGTTGAGCTCCTATATGATTGTGAATGGCTAAACTCCCTCAAGCCAGACTGCAGAAACCAAGCTATCTACTGACCTGAGTTGAAGAAAGGAGCTTAGTTTTCAACTCTTCTCTGTATTTCCTGTCTCCTCAAAAGACCATCAAACTCTGAAATATTTGGGACTAAAGACTGATCTCAGAGGTCTTACCCTGAAGTAAAAGCTACTTGAGTTGGGGCCATTACTTGCCTTGTAAATAGAAGAATAGGAATGTTTGCCAAACATTGGTGAATCTTAACATGTCTCTTACTGAGGATAATGACCCTGGCACCAGGTTGGAGCTCTGGCACTTCAGTATATTCCCAAGAACCTTTCTGCTCCTATTGGGTCAGACAGCATGAGTGATACCAACCACAACTTCATGTGAACTCGGGATGGCGGCCTTTCTGTTTTTGCATACAACCACTTAGGACAAATCTGCAAAGAGTATTTTGCATGTTGAAGCCTAGGTCTGTTTGGATTATTTTTCTATTTTTTTTCCTATTTTTTTTCTCAACAGCTTAATTTCTAAGAAATCAAGAAAGAAACAAAAGCTGAAAACAGTTCTTTTGAAAAGACAGACTATATTTGTCCTGCAACAGTTCCATTTTTGGGTCAAATACTGGGAAATATTGTTAAGATGGATTGAGGCCAGGCAGCTGGCACTGTTGCTTCGTGTTTGCCTTCTGAAGATAAGCTCTTTTTTCTCCTCCAAGAAGCAACTCCTGGCCCAGGGTCGGTGGATTCAGAAACTCCATGAAGCTTCTGAAATGGTATGCAGAATTCCATGACAATGTGCATTTTCTGGGGAGATGGTCCATAACATTCTACTGAATTTCAGATGGGCCCGTGACCTAATAGAAGTTAAGAACCACAGCACTTGAGATAAAAAGACTCTTTACAACCCATAAAGTATTTGATTGGAAGGGCCTTCCAAAATTATTTAGTCCAACTATCTAGTTTACTATTGGAGAAACTGAGGCAGAGCAAATTATCAGCCATGCCTAAACAAGTCCCTAGGTCCCTGTCCCGTACAAGTTTCTTTCCATTATGCGACACTTGTCTAACAAGGGAATTATGATTGGTGGCTTTAGTGGTCATTATTTTGAGTTTTTTTGGCTTTTACCTTCTTTCTTGAGCCTCCCATATTTGTTACCAAGTGGAAAACTTTCAGACATAAGCTCCTGGTGTTCTATTTGCTATTTCAGTCATTGGAAAGAAACTAAAACACAACTGGTGCAGTGACTTAAAAATCTGAGTAGACATTTCTGATTCTTGTTTATTGATGAGAAGCTGCTGGGGAAAGTGTCACTGCTTGTGTTCCCATGCTCTCTGGGCCATAACCTGTCTTTAGGTTCTGTGTAATTATAATATGGCCAAGTATGAGAAAAAGGGCTTTCCTACTTGGACCCTTCTAACAAGACCCTGACTATGGAACTGAGAGAGAAGCACAGACATGGGTGGAGGGAGGAGAAGGGGAGAAGAAAGGAGATGGAGATGGAGGAAGGAGAAGAGAGAATACACACATGCCCAAACCAACTCTGAGATGCCTTTGAAACAGTGTTACTAAAAGTTGATAGCCACTTTCAAGACTTAACTCAATATGATCCATTGGTGAATTAGTAACATGTAGGCCTTTGTGGAAGCAATTGAGTGGAAACTTGATGCTATTCCCAATAAAGACATGCCCAGGTGGCCATGTAAAACTCTCAGCTCTACCTAGTCTCAAAGGCCAAGTTAATAAGAACCAGGAGCAAGAAAGCCAAGTGATCACCATTCTGCCTGAGGCTCACCTCCAAAGGAAGTTGCTGCGAGACTGCTGGCCTCACCCAGGAAGTGCTTGTTGAGCCCTGTTGTCAGAGTTGTGGCCCCTCTGCTTGCTCTATCCCGTTAGATAACTAACTAAAGCAAGTAAGTCTGTAGATTTTGGCCATAGAAGCATTGGCCAATAGAGCTTCAGTACATTTGAAGATGGTAGAGACATCACTTCACTCTTGTTTCCTTCGGGGGAGGATACCAAAATCACCACTACAAATATTGGAAGATTATTGAGAACCAGAGAAAACCACTGCAGTCCCAGTTGAATAGTCCCAGAAATGTGACCATGAGATTGCTGTGTGTTTCTTGGGACATATATCAAGAGCCTGGCCTAGAAAGTTGGGACCACCAGGCTGGCTGGAGACCAGGAAGTAGTAGCTGGATAGCTCTGCCCCTTCCCTGGACTATACCCAAAGAATGCCCCAAAATGAACCTCAGTACCTCCCCCTTTTTCACTCTAATTTAAAGAGCAAAAGCTTATGTGGTGAGGCACACTGTCATGGAAATGAGACTGGCCTGGCCCAGGCTTGATGGATTCAGAAGAGGCCATGGGAATGGGATGATAATTGAAGAGTGACAAGTGTAGGAAATTATCTGCATACCTTGGCCAGCAGGTTAGGAAACTGGCAGTGGATGAACCATAAACCTTGAACTGACCATGATAACATTTATTAAGCACCTACTAAGTTCTAAGTGCTTCATATACATAATTTCCTTTGTCCTTACAACAATGATGCAGGTAGATTCTATTCCCTCATTTTACAGATAAAAGAATTATGGCACAGGAGGCTATAGTAACTGGCTCAAGGTCTCACAGAAAGTTAATAACAGGACTGTGACTCGAATCCAGGTCTTTCTGACTCTGTACTCCATGCTGTTTTCTCTTTGCCACACAAAGGCACTGGAACTGGATGACTCTGACTTTTTTTGCCTAATTAAATATTAAAAAGCAAGCATTTGAAGGGAAGTAGGGCAGGTCTAGTTTACAGGGGAACAAAAACTGGACTGGAAAAGATTTCTGAATTGGGCTTTCTCCCCACCTTCCATATACCCATTTGGTAATGTTTTAAAAAGGATCATTCAATTTTACCTTGTGAAATGAAGGACTTGTTTTTTAGTTAGTAGTTACTAACTCTTTGGCTTAACTGTTTTTCAAAGAAAAAATGGTACTTGTATGTGTCTATGTACTTTACCAAGGTTGTAGCATGTGTATTTTCAGTCCAAGAGTCTGAAGACATCCATACATACAGTTCGAGAAGGAAAAAAGGTATTGATGCCTCTCTGGTACTTAATGCCTTGGGGTCAAATCCTTACAAGGTTTTCTGTGGTGACAACAAAAGTTAAGAGATGATTTAGAATAAGAAATATTATTGAAGTTTTGGCTTAAAAAAGGTGGAGAGGTTATTCAGCCACTCAGCATCTGACTTCAGTAATAAAACAGCATCATATGGAAATACTCTATTATTTCTAAATATTCTAATTATTTCTAAAATAATTGGTTTTCAAGGGGATGTATCCTTCCCTTTTCTAAAAGTTCCTTGATTATGTAATAAGTAGAATAAAGTAGTAGAGGAAGATGTATCTCTGTGACCAGAAAAAAATTGCTTTCGAAAGAATGTAGATCAATGATACTAGTTTTCACGTAGCTGCAAGCAAATGGCCTTGACACACTACAAACCCAAAAAGCTTCAGGAGCATTTAAAAATTGCAGAGAGAAGCAAGATACCTTGAAGAGATGTTTTGGATGAAGAAAAGCCTTCATTTTCACAGGCAAAAGAAGCACTTGATACCAAGGACATTAATAGATGCTAGAAAGACTGCTTATGGGAAACATATGTGTGACTTCAGACAAACAAAAAAGATCTTGGGGCCCATTCATGTGACTTTCAATAAAATAAGCAGACTGTCCGGTTTTGATGGTGTCCATCTGCAGTTTTTTTTAATTTTATTTAAATTCAAGTTAACATACAGTGTATTATAAGTTTCAGAGGTAGAATTTAGTAATTTATCAATTGTATATATCCAGCTGTAATTTTTTCATGGAAAAAATCCTTGAGCTTATTAGACATGATGATGCAGCCACCATGCACTGCTCACGTCTTTTGCAATTCTAAGGAAACCCAGGCACAGAATCTTTTTATAACCGGGATTCTCAATCTACAGTCTACTTTGCACCAAACCCTTGTGATTCCCTCAGTCCTCACAATATTGCTGCATGATGGATAATAGCCCCGTCTTACAGATAAGGAAAGTTGTGGCTCAGGGAGATGAGAAATGACTTTGCTCAAGATCACACAGCTAAGTCTTGGAACACTGAAAAAATAAAATAAAAAATAAAAAATAAATCACACAGCTAAGGATTGGTAAAAATTCAGGACTGGAAGCTCCAGAAGCCTTACTGTTTCTAATACAACACACAAGCCCCTTAGTAGTAAAGGAATCCTGATGGTAAACAGAGAAGATGCTTAGAAATGAGGCTGGTGGAAACAACATCTACAAGATTTGCTACTCCAATTGTGGTCCATTATCCCCCTCAGCATCATCATTACCTGGGAGCTTGTTAGAAGCAGATTCTTGACCACCACCACAGACATTTGTAATCAGAACCTTTATTTTAATAAGATCTCTATATTTCTACGCACATTAAAGTTTGAGAAGCACTGATATAAGGCGTTTGAAACAAAAAAGCAAGTTGAGGATTTTGGAGGGGAGAGGGGTGGGGGATGGGTGAGCCTGGTGGTGGGTATTGAGGAGGGCACGTATTGCATGGAGCACTGGGTGTGGTACATAAACAATGAATCTTGTAACACTGAAAAAATAAAATAAAAGTATTTGGGGAAAAAAAAGAAAAAAAAAAAAAGCAAGTTGAGGAAGGAGACTTTTGAGTGAGGCAAAGACCAAAAATGGTGGATAAGGCCAATATGATTATGTTCAGAGTGTTTACAAAGATTGTGTCCATAGCTGACTGCTTCTTAGAGTGCTTTGTACATGGCCTTGTACTTCGATGACATGTAAATGAAGTTTCTCCACTTCAAAGAATAGTGAAACCAGCCTAGGGAAAAAGATTGAAAATCACTTGATTTTCAAATCTCTGACCACTGAAGGGAGTGGAAAGACCACATGCAGCAGTGGAAGGAACTTCTTTCAGAAGCCTTGGGGGCTCCAAATTTGCCTCTGTCACTAACTCTCTTTATGCTCAGCAAGTATCTCCCTCTCTATAGGTCTCAAATTGTCTTTATTTTTTTTAAGTTAAATTTGCTTAGCCAACATATAGTACATCATTAGTTTTTGATGTAGAGTTCAGTGGTTCATTAGTTGATTATAACACCCAGTGTACATCACATCATGTGCCCTCCTTAATGCCCATCACCCAGTTACCCCATCCCCCCCTCACCTCCCCTCTAGAAACCTTCAGTTTGTTTCCTATATTTAAGAGTCTCTCATGGTTTGTCTCCCTCTCTGATTTCATCTTATTTTATTTTTCCCTCCCCTCCCCATGATCCTCTGTGCTATTCCTTATATTCCACATGTGAGCGTTTTTAAACAGGATAGTCTCAAAGTTCCTTTTAAGTTTTGACATTCTATTATTCTCAGCTGCGGATTTTAATACAGATTACATTTAATTAAAACATGGACAAATCTATAGGCTCTTTTCTGGCCCTAAGTTAGCATCCTCAGTTCACATAAGAAAGGGTATTCTGGGAGGAAATCTCAGTCACCACAAAGCAACATTAATGGGAACTGCAAGGAAGTGGAAAGGGCATGACTCTAGTTAACCAGCTTGAAATTGGCAAGGAAAATTTTAAATTTGAAAACTTTGAAATTTGGGAATCAATTGCTTCAAACCACATACTTGGGTTTCAAATCTTATATCCTAAATAGGGCTTACTTTGTGTGATTTAATAAAGCATACTGCTCTAACTTGGGCTTTTAGGCGATAGTCTATTGGGGGTAGGAGGGGCATATAAAAAGGAGAGAACTTCTACTTATCCCCCATCTGCCACTCATCTCTACAGATGATTCTGATGCCTATTAGCTGAAGACAACTGTCTATAATATAACCTCTTAATATGGAAAAACAGACCCAGAGAGGAGAAGGGACATGTCTAAGGCCACATACCAGAGACGATGGCAGGAAACAGGTGATCAAAGTTCAACTCTACTTTCTTTGGGTGACTACCAAAATCATGTCTGCTTCCAGCAGCAGAGCACACACTGGGGAGGACTAATGGACCTTCCATCTGGGTATTTTGTCCTCATCACATGTTTACAGTCATTGTTTCAGTCAAGCCTCACACAACCATATCATTTAGGCCGAGCAGAGATGATGACTTTTATTGAGGCTCAGAGAGGTGACACAAAATGACTAAGGATATGCAAGGAGAAAATAAACTTGGACCTAGGTTTTCTGATTTCATCTATACTGTGTTGCTTCTCTAGGAGAGGAGAAGCAGCCCTCCAAACCCTCAGCACTTCTGGGAAATGTCAGCTCTAAGCTTTTAATTTCTTCAGTCCAGTTGCTTCAAAACAGATGGATTTTTTTTTTCCCTGTTGGAGAATATCCTAGCAGTCTTATAACTTGAAACTGCAGAGCCCTATTAGATCCATCGTTTTGTCCTCATAGGAGCTTAAAAGGTAGACAAGACAAGGCATTTTGCCCCATTTGACAGATGTACAAATTGAGGCTCAGAGCATTGTATTAGTTCTCTGTTGCTGCTGTAACAAATGACTACAAATTGAGCAGCTTATAACAACATTCATTTATTCTCTCACATTTTCTGTAGGTCTCAAGTTCAGCATAGTGTGGGTGGATTCTATCCTTAGGGTCTCACTGAACTAAAATCAAGATATCAGCTGGGGCTGTGGTTGTCATTTGGAGCTCAGAATCTTCTTCCAAGCTCACTGGTTATTGGCAGAATTCAGTTCCTTGTTGTTATATGACTGAGGTCATCATTTTTTTTGATATGTGCCCCTCTCCATATTCAAGCTAACAATGGCATGTCAAATTTTTCTGCTTCCCCTTTTGCATCTCTCTAACTTCTTCTTTTGCCTCCGCTGTTAAGGGCTTACTCTTTTATTGGAGTGATTTCATTGGGCCCACACAGGTAATCCAGGATAGTCTTCCCATTTTAAAGTCAGTAGTAACCTTAATCACATTTAAGCATCTCTTTAGCCATATAGTTACAGTTCTAAAGATTAGAACATAAAATATTCTTGAGGGTCATAACTTTTCTTAACATCAACACAGCTACCTACAGAAGCCCTGCCTTTTCACATGGTTATCAAGATCTTTATCCTGGGGAGGAAAAAAGTTACCATTTTTATCCCACTTACATGAGCAGTTGGAAACTCTGATGCTGTTCAACTTTTCCCAACTCTCAAATTCACTCAGACACAATTGGGCAACACACCAACAAAAGTGGTAGCTGGAGTGCAAGGGGGGCTCTTTGGAAGCTGATGGTATTCCTAGATGGCACCTTGATGCTGGTGATCAATTCCTTAACTACTCTCATTCTATCTAGGACAGGGATAAGCAGCTTCCCCAAAGGCCCAAGATAAGATATGTACTCCCCATATAACTTGACCAGAGGTGCTAACACTTATATAGCATATACTATATGCCAAATATGTCTTTATGTGATTTCGAATGGGTTTATTGAATTTGTCCTGATATTTCTATGAGGTAAGTAATGGTAATAAATCTGTTTCATAGATGAGAAAACTGAGTCACAGGATGGTTATGCCATTTACCCAAGTTCTCAGAGCCAGGAAATTGTAAATTCCTTTGTGGCTTCTTCCAGACAGAGAAAAGAGGAAAGGAGACATTGAGGCCAAATTGATTTGAAAGTCCCTTGCACCTTTGATTCTCTAAGCTTGCCTCAGGGTCCTGGAATTCTGGGAACCCAGGTGAACACAGCTGAACTTTCTGAAAGAGTATTTTAAATTTAGACTTCTTGGGTTTTACGGAGCCAATAGACTACAAAGCAAAGGTGTCCATTCTTTTCTCAGAGGCTGGAAGAAAGGGAGACTGTCAGTCCATATGAATGGGGTCAAGATGGGTTGACCCCAGGAATGCTCTCTCCAGAGTAGAATTTCCACTTGGTAACCTCCACATGAGATGGGTGATCTCCCTGTTTTGCTGTGTGTTGAAACTGTACTACTTTCTCTGACTCTCTGTGAAGCCCATTTCCTGAAGGCCTAAGCACTCAGAATGCCCAAAAAATGTACTCAAAATTAAGCCTGCAAAAGAGGTTTTCCTGGTCTTGGAGAACAAAGCTAGGCAGTAGCCTTCTCTATGCTGGCCCTTCCCCAGCCTTTGGCAAGCTTGTGGGTACTGAGTTTACATAAGTATTGTCAGACCTGGATTTACTCCTCTGGCTTCTGCTTCCTCAGCTACCCCCATCTAGGTCCCATGATGCTACCAACCTATTGTAGTTCCCAGAGCCATTAAGATATGAGGTAGGTAGGGTATGAACAACCTCAGTCCAAACCGTTGTTCACCTTTTCTCCACTCCTACTATCATCCTGCAGGACTCAGAATTCTGTCTCCCTTATGGAGCTAAGATCTACAAGGACTCAATAAAGACTGATTTTCTCTGTTGCTCCCTGTGTCTTCTTTGCTAGCCACTGCAGATCAGACCCTGGCCTCTAATTTCTATGGAAGGAATTTAAAATGCTCTTATCTATATTCATGCCTCAATCACCATGGACAAATTATTTCACCCTAATAACAGTGGTTGGCCCTTAATAAATGCTCAATTAATAGTAACTAGTCATAGTCGTAGAAATAGTAACCCAAAGTAGTCATAGAAGTGATGGTGGTGGTGGTGGTGGTGGTAGCAGCAGCTGCCTCAGTTGCTATCCAGGAATAGAATCTTCCCTACACCCCCAGTCAGAGCTGGCGGATCATGCTCTGTCATTCAAGATCTCCCCAAATGCTATCTGCCACTTGATTCTTAGATTCTTCAATGCAGTGTAACCTGTTTGGTTGAAAATTATTATGTCCTTTGTCCTTGTAACTAGCCATCCTGACCACTACTACTACCCTATCTACGTTGTTCCCATAACTGGCTCAGTTCCCCCCATACTTGTTCTTATACAGGAGTTTCATGCCCAAAACAGTCCCAACTCCTCTGCACTGTGCAGTTGCCAACAGCCAGGTCTGGAGGAGTCCTATGAATTGAGGTCTGACAGATGCTTTTTCTTCCTATGACAATTAAGTTCCTGGTGATGTGGCTAGGGTACCTCCACATTTTTGTGCACCCCTTAGGATATTTTGGAGAGCAGCTCTCTTTTCCACTCTCCCTCACTTTCCTTTACTTTCCCTCCTACATTTTTTAATTCTACTGTCATTACAATTGTGCTTATGGTACTTCCTCAAATGCACTTAGTGAAAGGGTGGACAAGTCCTATGGGGGAGATAGAAACCCTATCCTGCAACTGGCTATTTCATGCTTAATTGTAAATTAATCCTGGGTTGGCTGTCCAGGGTGTATTTATTTCCAGGAAAATATCACATTATTTTGCCTGTAATAAGTAAGACATCACAAAATGTGTTAGGAAATGAGTCTAAAGGGCCAGGCCAATCCTGCTGTGACAAAGGGAGAAAAGGGCTCAGCCCTGACCACAAACATATAGGTTGTGAGAATCAGATTCAGAGCCATTGTATAATTTGTGTTTCTAGAATTCAGGACATTGGGAATTGAAATAGGACCCACAGCAGAGTTGGGGGATCCCCTGACACTAAGGGAAGGAAACAAACATTGTGGAGTATCTATCATGAGCCAAGCATGAAGTGGGAGGGGCCTGAATCCTTGGGTCTTTCCAGGAGATCTGGCATTAGAGTTAGAGTGGTAACTGGGTGAAAAAAAAAAAAAACAGTACTACCACCTGGCGGGCACATTATGTGTAATGCACGTACACTGTATGTACATTCTCATTTGAGCATCTCCAATACTTCATTTTAGTCCCATTTTACAGATAAAGAGATTGAGATACAGAAAAATTGTTACTTGCTCAAAGTCACATAGACATTAAATAGTAGAAGCCAAGATAGACATGGAGACCTGTGAGAGTCCCTAGCCTATAAAAAGATGGCGTATTCTCATTACTGAAAACTTTTTTAACACTGAGGACCCCCAAACTCAGTTGAACTGCCATCTCTAAAAGAAACTTCTCATTATGGTGCTGTAAGAGGTGGGGCAAGGAGGAAGTAATAAATATACAGCCAGTGCCTGAAGCAAGTTGGGGATAGGGAAGTACAGGGCTACCTCTAGTTTTTTATCTTTTTTAAAGATGTTATTTATTTATTTGCGAGAGAGAAAGAGAGAGAGAGCATGAGCGAGGGCAAGGGGCAGAGAGGGAGATAGAGAAGCCTCAAGCAGACTCCCCACTGAGCAAGGAGCCTGATACAGGGGTCCATCCCAGGACCCTGGGGATCATGACCTGAGCTGAAGGCAGACACCAATGAACTGAGCCACCCAGGTGCCCCAGGACTACCTCTAGTTTATATGGAGGCTTTGTGTGAATTAGAAAAACACCCGTTGCTCAAGACACATTATGGCCATCCACCAGAAAAATTTAATAAATAGACAAATCTCCGATTGAAAGGTGAGATGTGACCATCACAACCGCATTCTGTGGCCCTGAAAAGGTGCCCAGAAATGCAAAGGAGGTGAAATAATCATGAAACAACTCAGGCATTAATGAGCATGCCTCAGATCAATCTAAGGACTAGAAGATTATTCTACGTATTAAGGCCTACATGGTTCTAAGGGAAAAGGAATTATGGAAGCTAACTTAGAGGGAAAGAAGGGCTTTGAACTTATAGTATTAACTTTCGTTTTTGAAGCCCTGAAAGCCTTACACTGCTGACTGGTAGCTAAGAGGAAAAATTAAGCAATGAAAGAGATAAAGGCCCTCCGCTAGGCTCTTATACACTACATTTCTCATTTATTTCTCATAATAGCTCTGGAAGAGACAATGCTATGCTAATTTGAGATATGTAGAAACTGAAGCTCTACAAGTTTTTTCCCCCCAAGTCTTTTTTTTTTTTTAACTCCAATATAGTTAACAGTGTGATGTTAGTTTCAGGTGTATGATATAGCAATTCAACAATTCCATACATCACCCAATACTCATCACAACAAGTATACTCCTTACCATCTGTTGCTCTGAGTTCACAGTCTCTCATGGCTCTTCGCCCCCCCCATTTCCTCCAATTCACCCCTCCCTTCCCTCTCACAATGTCCTCCATGTTTTTCCTTATGCTCCACACGTAAGTGAGACCATATGATAATTGACTCTCTCCGCTTGACTTATTTCACTCAACATAATCTCTTCCAGTCCAGTCCATGTTAAAACAAAAGTTGGGTATTCATCTTTTCTGATGGAGGCATAACATTCCATTGGTACACGGTGTTTCAAATCACTATGTTTGTATCCTTGGGATAAACACCTAGTAGAGCATTTGCTGGGTCACAGGGTATTTCTATTTTTAACTATTTGAGGAACCTCCATAATAATTTCTAGAGTGGATATACCAGTTTACATTCCTACCAACAGTATAAGATGGTTCACCTTTCCCACATCCTCACCAACATCTGTTGTTTCCTGAGTTGTTAATTTTAGCCATTCTGACTGCTGTAAAGTGGTATCATTTTGCTTTGATTTGTATTTTCCTGATGCCAAGTGATATGGAGAATTTTTTCATGTGTCTATTGCCCATTTGTATGTTTTCTTTGAAGAAATGTCTGTTCATGTCTTCTGCTCATTTCTTGATTGGTTTTTTTTGGGGGGGTGCTGAGTTTGATAAGTTATTTATAGATCTTGGATACTACCCCTTTCTCTCATAAGACATTTGCAAATATCTTCTCCCATTCTGTTGATTGTCCTTTAGTTTTGTCAACTGTTTCCTTTATTGTCCAAAAGCTTTTTATCTTGATGAAATCCCAAAAACTTATTTTTGCTTTTGTTTCTCTTGCCCTCACAGACATGTCTAGCAAGAAGTTGCTGCAGCTGAGGTCAAAGAGATTGCTGCTTGTGTTCTCCTCTAGGATTTTGATGGATTCCTGTCTCACATTTAGGTCTCTCATTAATCTTGAGTTTATTTTTTTTTCCATTTTATTTTATTTTTTCAGTGTTCCAAGATTCATTGTTTATACACCACACCCAGTGCTCCATGTAATATGTGCCCTCCTTAATACCTACCACCAGGCTCACCCATCCCCTCAACCCCCTCACTTCCAAAACCCTCAGTTTGTTTCTCAGAGTCCACAGTCTCTCATGATTCGTCTTCCCCTCTGATTCCCCCAATTTACTTTTCCTTTCCTTCTCCTAATGTCCTCCATGTTATTCCTTGTGCTCCACAAGTAAGTGAAACCATATGATAATTGACTTTCTCTGCTTGACTTTTCTTACTCAACATAATCTCCTCCAGTCCCATCCATGTTGATATAAAAGTCAGGTATTCATGGAGTCATAATATTCCATTGTATATATGGACCATATCTTCTTTATCAATTCATCTGTTGAAGGGCATCTTGGCTCTTTCCACAGTTTGGCAATTGTGGCCATTGCTGCTATGAACATTGTGGGTACATATGGCCCATCTTTTCACTGCATCTGTATCTTTGGGGCAAATACCCAGTAGTACAATTGCCGTGTTGTAGAGTAGCTCTATTTTTAATTTTTTAAGGATTCTCCACACTGTTTTCCAAAGTGGCTGCACCAACTTACATTCCTACCAACAGCGTAAGAGGGTTCACAAAGTTGTGATCACCAAGACAGCATGGTACTGGCTCAAAAACAAACACATAGACCAGTGGAACAGAGAAGAGTCCAGATATGGACCCACAACTCTATGGTCCAATAATCTTCAACAAAGCAGGAAAAAAATATCCAGTGGAAAAAAGGCAGTCTCTTCAATAAATGGTGCTGGGAAAATTGGACAGCTATGTATAGAAGAATGAGACTCGACCAACAAACACAAAGATAAACTTGAAATGGATAAAAGACCTCAACGTGAGGCAAGAATCTATCAAAATCCTAGAGGAGAACATAGGCAGTATCCTCTTCGACATCAGCCACGGCAATTTCTTTCAGGACATGTCTCCAAAGGCAAAGGAAACAGAAGTGAAAATGAACTTTTGGGACTTCATCAAGATAAAATGCTTCTGCACAGCAGAGGAAACAGTCAACAAAACAAACAGGCAACCCACCAAAAGAGAGAAGATATTTGCAAATGACACTACAGACAAAGGTCTGATATCTAAGATCTATAAAGAACTCCTCAAACTCAGCACCCAAAAACAGATAATCATGTCAAAAAAATGGGCAGAAGACATGAACAGACACTTCTCCAAAGAAGACATACAAATGGCTAACAGACACATGAAAAAATGTTCGTCATCATTAGCCATCAGGGAGATTCAAATCAAAACCTCATTGAGATACCACCCTACACCAGTTAGAAATTAACAAAGCCAAAATTAACAAAGCAGGAAACAACAAGTGTTGGAGAGGATGTGGAGTTTATTTTCATGTATGATGTAAGAAAGTGGTCTAGTTTCATTCTTTTCCATGTGGCTGTCCCATTTTCCCAACACCTTTTTGTTAGACATTTTTTTTTCCATTGGATATTCTTTCCTGCTCTTTTGAAGATTAGTGGACCATAGAGTTGAGGGTCCATTCCTGGGCTCTCTATTCTGTTCCATCGATCTATATGTCTGTTTTTGTGTCAATACCATAGTGTCTTGATGATCACAGCTTTGTAATATAGCTCGAAGTCCAGAATTGTGATGCCACCAGATTTGGTTTTCTTTTTCAACATTCCTTTGGCTATTTGGGGTCTTTTCTGATCCCATACAAATTTTAGGATTATTTGTTCCAGCTCTGCGAAAAATGTCAATCATACTTTAGTAGGGATTGTGTTGAGTGTGTAGATTGCTTTGGGTACCATAGGCATTTTAACAGTATTCGTTCTTCCAATCCATGAGCATGGAAGATTTTTCCATTTCTTTGTTTCCTCCTGAATTTCTGTTATAAGTGTTCTATAGTTTTCAGAGTACAGATCCTTTACTACTTTGGTTAGGTTTATTTCTAAGTATCTTATGGTTTTGGTGCAATTGTAAATGGGATCAATTCCTTGATTTGTCTTTCTTCTGCCTCATTGCTAGTATATAGAAATGCAGCTGACTTCTATGCATCGATTTCATAACCTGCCACTTTGCTGAATTCCTGTATGAGTTCTAGCAATTTTGGAGTGGACTCTTTTGAATTTTCAACATAGAGTATCATGCCCTCCGTGAAGAGTGAAAGTTTAACTTCTTTTTTGCTGATTTGGATGCCTTTTATTTTTGTTGTCTGACTGCTGAGGCTAGGACTTCCAGTACTATGTTGAACAACAGTGGTGAGAGTGGACATTCCTGCTATGTTCCTGATCTTTTAGGGAAAAGCTCTGTTTTTCCCCACTGAAGATGATATTCATTGTGGGTTTTTCCTATATGGCTTTTATGATATTAAGATATGTTCCCTCTATCACTACACTGCAGAGAGTTTTAATTAAGAAAGGATGCTGTAGGGGGCACCTGGGAGGCTCAGTCAGTTAAGCATATGACTTCGGCTCAGGTCATGGTCCCAAGGTCCTGGGATGGAATCTTGTGTCAGGCTCCCTGCTCAGGGGGAAGTCTGTTTCTACCTCTCTCTCTGCCCTTTCCCCCATTCATGCTTTCCCTCTCTCTCTGTCTCTTTCAAATAAATAAATAAAATCTTAAAAATAAAGAAAGGATGCTGTATTTTCTCAAATGCTTTTTCTGTATTTACTGAGAGGATCATATGGTTCTTGTCCTTTCTTTTATTAATGTGGTGTATCACATTGATTTACAGATGTTGAATCACCCTTGCAGCCCAGGAATAAATCCCACTTGATCATGGTAAATAATCATTTTAATGTACTGTTGGATCCTATTAGCTAGCATCTTGGTAAGAATTTTTGCATCTATGTTCATCAGGGATATTGGTCTGTAATTCTCCTTTTCTGGGGGGTGTTTGTCTGGTTTTGGGATCAAGCTAATGCTGGCCTCATAGAATGAGATTGGAAGTTTTCCTTCAATTTCTATTTTTTGAAACAGCTTCAGAAGAATAGGTGTTGATACTTCTCTAAATATTTGGGAGGCCATCTGGCCCTGGACTCTTGTTTGTTCAGAGATTTTTGACCAGTACTTCACTTTCTTTGCTGGTTATGGGTCTGTTCAGGTTTTCTATTTCTTCCTGTTTCATTTTGGTAGGTTATATATTTCTAGAAATACATCCATTTCTTCAGGATTGCCTAATTAGTTGGTGCATAATTACTCATAATGTGTTCTTATAATAGTATTTCTTCAGTGTTGGTTGTGATGTCTCCTCTTTCATTTATGATCCTATTTTTTTTTTGGTTCCTATTTATTTGGTTCCTTTCCCTTTTCTTTTTGGTTCTTATTTATTTGGATCCTATTTATTTGGTTCCTTTCCCTTTTCTTTTTGATAAGTCTGGCTAGGGGTTTATCAATCTTATTAGTCTTCCAAAGAACCAACTTCTAGTTTCATTGATCTGTTCTACTGTTCTTTTCATTTCTATTTCATTGATTTCTGCTCTAATCTTTATTATTTCCCTTCCCCTGCTGCATTAGGCTTTATTTGTTGTTCTTTTCCCAGATCTTTTAAGTGTAAGGCTCAGATGTGTATATTAGACTTTTCTTGCTTCTTGAGGAAGGCCTGTATTGCTATATACTTCCCTCTTAGGCCTGCCTTTCCTGCATCCCAAAGATTCTGAACTGTCATGTTTTCATTTTCATTTGTTTCCATGTATTTTTTTTTAATTCTTCTGTAATTTTCCGGTTGACCCATTAATCTTCAGTAAGATTCTCTTTAACTTCCATGTATTTATGTTCCTTCTAAATTTTCTCCTGTGATTGAGTTCAAGTTTTAAAGCATTATGGTCTGAAAATATGCATTGTATAATCTCAATCTTTAGGTACTGGTTGAGACCTAATTTGTTACCCAGTATGTTATCTATTCTGGAGAATGTTCTGTGTGCACTTGAAAAGAATGTGTATTCTCTTGCTTTAGGATGAAATGCTCTGAATATATCTGTGAAGTCCATCTGGTCCAGTGTGTCATTCAAAGCCCTTGTTTCCTTGTTGATCTGCTTAGATGATCTGTCCACTGCTCTGAGTGGGATGTTAAAGTCCTCTACTATCAATGTGTTTCTTTAACTTTGTTATTAATTGGCTTATATAATTGGCTGCTCCCAAGTTAGGGGCATAAATATTTATAATTGTTAGATCTTCTTGTTGGGTAGACCCTCTTATTATAATATGGTGTCCTTCTTTATCTCTTAATAGAATTTTTGGTTTAAAATTTTGTTTGTCTCATATACGGATTGCTATTCCAGCTTTCCTTTGATGTCCATTAGAATGATAAATGGTTCTCCACCCCTCCACTTTCAATATGGGGGTGACTTTTGGTTTAAAATGAATCTCTTGTAGAAAGCATATCAGTGGGTCTTGTTTTCTTTAATCTAATCTGATACCTTGTGTCTTTTGATTGGAGCATCTAGTCCATTTACATTCAGAGTAATTATTGATAGATATGAATTTAGTGCCAATGTATTACCTGTACAGTCTTTGTTTCTGTAGATTGTCTCTGTTCCTTTCTGGTCTTTGTTACTTTTGGGCTCTCTCTTTGCTCAAAGGATCCCTTCAATATTTCTCACAGGGCTGGTTTAGTGTGCACAAATTCCTTTACTTTTTGTTTGTCCTGAAAACTCTTTATCTCTCCTTCTATACTGAATGACAGCCTTGCTGGATAAAATTCTCGGCTGCATATGTTTCCCATTTAGAGCATTGAATATATCATGCTGGTCCTTTCATGACTGTCAGGTCTCTGTGGACAGGACTGCTGCCAGCCTGTACATTAAGGACCTCTTGTTTTTCTCTATTTTTCTCAACTTCCTTATTCTCCACCATTTTGTCTTCTATACCACTGACTTTCTCTTCTGTCTCACTTTTCCTAGTAGTTAGAGCCTCCATTTTTTTACTGCATCTCAGTAATATCTTTTTTAAATTTTGGCCTGATTAGATTTTAGTTTTTTTTTATTTCTCCAGTAAGGGATTCTCCACTGTCTTCTACGCTTTTTTTCAAGTCCAGCTAGTATCTTTATAATTGTTCTTTTAAATTCTAGTTCCAACATCTTACTGATAGCCATATTGATTAAATCCCTGGCAGTGGGTACTGCTTCCTGATTTCTTTTGGGGTGATTTTCTCCATCTCATCATTATGTCCAGATAAGAATAGATGAAAGAGAGATAAAGGACAAAAATTGCAACAACAAGAGAAAAATACAAACAAACCAGAGGAAAACAGAAAGAAAACAAAATAAGAAAAAAAATCATACAACAAATAAAATGGAACAAAACAATAAACAATATCCTTGGTGTATTTTGGTCTGTTTCTTCAAAGAAACTAGATCCCAAAATAGGAAAGAAAGAAAAACTTATATATATACAAAAGTAAAATAAAATATAATGAAAGGAAACCAAATATATATATATATATATATATAAAAATTTTTTAAATGAATTGATAAAATAAGAAAATAGCTGAAAGAAAACTGAGAGACTACAGAATGATTAAAAAAAACAAAAATGAATGCTCTATAACATTTTCCCCAAGAGCTGAAATTTTGCAGTTCTCTATGATCTGTAAATTTGGTGCTAAGGAGTTGTTCCTGCTGGTCCTTTGGAGGAAGGGCCTGTTGTGCTGATTCTCTGGTATCTTTGCCCTGTTTTAATTGCTCCTCCCTTGCCAGGGGGATGGGCTCAGTGTTAGCAGCTCCTGATTGCACCATGTGGTGCTATTTTGCTCCCTGGAGGCTTTCAGCATTGATGGGGTCATGAAAATGGGGAAGCCCTGATCTCTAGCCCCAGAGCTCAAAGTTTTTGCCCCCCCTCCACTCTTCGGTGATTCCTCACAGACAAGCAGTCAATCACTTTTGTCTCCCTGGTTTTCTTCTAAACGCTGTTCACCCAGCCTGTGACCCAGTGTTTTTATGTCAGGCAGGGGACCTAGTTTCAAGTCTCCAAACATTATGGGCTCCTGTGGCATGGACCTGTGCCATTCTTCCCAGGAGAGGGAGGGCCGTTTTGCCATGCTTCTTCCTCTTGTTGGAGCCCTGCCTGGAGTGTGGTGGTGCAACTGTGCAGCAGTTTGCAGTTTATGGCAACACTGAGCAGAAAGCCAGTGCCTATACTTGGGGTTTTCAGCAAGCTTCCTTGCTCTGATGCCTGTGCACTCTCCTGCACTCAGGCACCACTGTTCTTCTTGTGACCCCGGGGATCCTGAGACCATTCCACCTGGGATTCTTCCCCATTGAACCACCCAAGCATCTTTAAGCCAGTGACATTCCCAATCACTGTAGCAGACTTCTAAAAGTTCTGACTATAGTATTTTGCAGTAGCCTCCTTGAGCAGGCTCTTCCCCACAGGACATCCTGTGATATTTCACCCCAGATTCACATCTCTGCACCTCCTACTGTGCAAAAAGTGGACTCTTCTATTGGTAGAATTCCAGCAATTCTTTTTTCCAATCTCCAATTGATTTCTCAGGTGTTCAGAATGATTTGATAACTATCTAGCTGAATTCCAGGGACCAGATGAAATTAGGATCCCCTACTCCTCTGTCATCTTAACTCCTCTGCATATATACCATATTTTCTTTATCCATTCATCTGTCTATAGACACTTTGGCTGCTTCCATAATCTGACTAATGTAAATAATGCTGCTATAAACATAGGGATGCATGTATCCATTTGAATTAGTGGTTTTTTAAAAAAGATTTTATTTATTTATGTTGGGTTCGATCCCAGGATTCTGAGATCATGACCAGGGCCAAAGGCAGACACTTAACCATCTGAGCCACCCAGAGACCCCTGAATTAGTGTTTCTGTATTCTGGGGGCAAGTACCCAGTAGTGCAATTACTAGACTGTAGGATAGTTATATTTTTAACATTTTGAGGAAACTCCATACTGCCTTCCACAGTGACTACACCAGTTTGCATTCCCACCAACAGTGGACAAGTGTTCCTTTCTCTTCACATCTTTGCCTACACTTGTTTTGTATACCTTCTTTAAAAAAAAAAAAAAAAAGTCTATTTTGGTCCTCTGCTCATTTTTAACCAGATTGTTGTTTTGATGTTGAGTTGAGTTTGGTGTTGAGTTGAGTTGTTGAGTTGAATAAGTTCTTTATATATTTTGGATATTAACCTCTTATTGGATATAGCATTTGCAATTTTTTTTTCCATTCAGTAGGCTGCATTTTTTGTTCGTTGATGATTTCCTTAGCTGTGCAAAAGCTTATTCTTTTAGTGTAGTCCCAATAGTTTAATTTTGCTTTTTTTCCTATTACCAGAGAAGTCATATCTAGAAAAATATTTTTACAGCCTATGTTTTCTTCTAGGAATTTTATGGTTTCAGGTCTCACATTTAGGTCTTTAAAGCAGTTTGAGTTTGTTTATTTATTTTTTTTATTTTTTAAGGATTTATTTATTTATGTGTCAGAGAGAGAGAGTGAGAGCACAAGGAGGGGGAGTGGCAGGCAAAGGGAGAAGCAGGCTCCCCGCTGAGCGGGGAGCCTGATGTGGGGCTTGATCCCAAGACACTGGGATGATGACCTCAGCTGAAGGGAGATGCTTAACTGACTGAGCCACACAGGCACCCCTATTTAATTTGTAAGGAACTCATCCAATTTCATTCTTTTGTATGTAGCTGTCCAGTTTTCTCAACACCATTTGTTGAAAAAACTGTCTTTTCCCGATTAAATATTCTTGCTTCCTTCGTCACAGATTAATCGACCATAAAAGCATGGGATTATTTCTGGATTCTCTATTCTGCCCCATCGATCTATGTGTCTATTTTTGCCACTTTTGTTCTTTTTTCATTACTCTAACTTTGTAGTTATCTTAAAATCTGAAATTATGATACATCCATCTTTGTTCTTCTTTTTCAAGATTTCTTTGACTAATTGGGGTCTTTTGTGGTTCTATACAAATTTTAGGATTGTTTGTTCCAGTTTTGTAAGAAATGCTGTTGCTATTTCAATAGGGATTACATTAAATCTATAGATTGCTTTGGGTAATATTGATTTTAACAATATTTCTTCTTCCAAACCATGAGCATTGAATACCTTTCCATTTGTTTGGTTATCTTCAATTTCTTTCATTAATGTTTTATAGTTTTCAGAGTACAGGTCTTTCACCTCCTTGGCTAAGTTTATTCCTAAATATTTTATTATTTTTGGTACAATTATAAATGGGATTATTTTCTTAATTTCTCCCTTTGCTACTTCATTATTAATATATACAAATGCAAGAAATTTTTGTATATTAATTTTGTATCTTGCAACTTCACTGAATTCATTTATCAGTTCTAATGGTATTTTGGTGGAGTATTTAGGGTTTTCCATATATAGTATTATATCATCTGCAAATAGTGAGAGTTTTACTTTTTCCTTACCAATTTGGATGCGTTTATTTATATTTGGGGGGAGGGGTACAATTGCTGTGTTTAGGACATCCAGTACTATGTTGAAAAAGTTGTGAAAGTGGACACACTTGTCTTCTTCCTAACCTTAGATAGAAAACTCTCAGATTTTCCCCATTGAGTATGATGTTAGCTGTGGGTTTTTCATATATGGCCTTTATTATATTGAGGTATGTTACCTCTAAACCTACTTTGAACGTTTTGTTATTTTATCATGAATGGATGTTGTACTTTGTCAAATGCTTTGAAATGATTATATGCTTTTTATCCTTTCTCTTATTGATGTGATGAATCACATTGATTTGCAAATATTGAACCACCCTTGCATTGAGGGAATAAATCCTGCTTGATAATGGTGAATGATTTTTTTTTTTTTTTTACTGTATGCTTGTATGTGATTTGCTAATGTTTTGTTGAGGATTTTTGCATCTATGTTCATCAAAAATGAACGTAGTTCATTTTTGAACATCATTCTTGGTTTTCTTTTTTGATAGTGTCTTTATCTGGTTTTGGTATGAGGGTAACATTGACATCATAGAATGATTTTCTTTTCATACAATGATTTTGGAAACTTTTCTAATTTTGGAATCATTTAAGAAGAATAAGCATTAACTCTTCTTTTAATATTTGGTGGAATTCACCTGTGAAACCATCTGATCCTGTACTTGTCTTTGTTGGGAGTTTTGTTTTTTTTTAATTAGTAATTCCACTTCATTGCCAATAGACAGTGTGCTCAAATATTCTCTCTCTTCCTTGTTCAATTTTGGAAGGTTGTATATTTCTAAAAATTTGGAAGGTTATATGTTTCTAGGAATTTATCCTTTCTTCTAGGTTGTCCAATTTGTTGGCATATAATTTTCATAATATTCTCTCATAATTCTTTTTGTTTCTGTGGTGTTGATTGTTATTTCTCTTTCATCCACTGATTTTATTTATATGAATCTTCTCTTTTCTGTTTTTGATGAGTACATCTAAAGGCTTATCGATTTTGTCAATCTTTTAAAAAACTACTTTCTGGTTTCATTGATCTGTTCTATTGTTTTTGTTGCTATTCCATTTATTTCTGCTCTAATCTTTATTTCCCTCCTTCTACTGGCTTTGAGCTTTTTTCCCTTAGTTCCTTTTTTTGTTTGTTTGTTTTTTTCTTTGTTTGTTTGTTTTTGTGATAGAAATTTTTTAAAATTTTTTTATTTTTTCAGTGTTCCAAGATTTATTGTTCATACAACACACCCAGTGCTCCATTCAATATGTGCCCTCCTCAATACCCATGACCAGGCTCACCAAACCCCCAACCCACTTCCCTCCCAAACCCTCAGTTTGTTTCTCAGAGTCCACAGTTTCTCATGCTTTGTCTCCTCCTCCAAATTCCCTCAATTCACCATTCCTTTCCTTCTCGCAATGTCCTCCATGTTTTTCCTCATGCTCCACATGAAAGTTAGACCATATGATAATTGACTCTCTCTGCTTGACTTATTTAAATCAGCATAATCTCTTCCCATCCATGTTGATAAAAAGTTGGGTATTCATCCTTTCTGATGGAGGCATAATATTCCATTGTATATATGGACCATGTCTTCTTTATTCATTCATCTGTTGAAGGGCATCTTGGTTCTCTCCACGGTTTGGTGATTGTGGCCATTGTTGCTATGAACATTGGGGTACATGTGGCCCTTCTTTGTACTGCATCTGCATCTTTGGGGTAAATACCCAGTAGTGCAATTGCAGGGTCATAGGGTAACTCTATTTTTAATTTCTTGAGGAATCTCCACACTGTTTTCCAAAGTGGCTGCACCAACTTGCATTCCCACCAACAGTGGAAGAGGGTTCCCCTTTCTCCACAT
>CM052901.1:58353042-58372054 GCA_028534135.1 Potos flavus
GGTTGTCTTCTGGGGGAGGGGCCTGTCGCGTTGTTTTCCAGTCAATCTTGCTTGGGTTGAGTCGCCCTGCCCCCCAATTGAGGGGCTGGGCTCTGTGGAAAAGTTTTTCAGGCTTCTGCTCTCTGGAGGTTTTCGCTCTTTTGCAGTTTTTTCGCCTTTTCAGAGAGTCTAAGCAAGGAGTCTGCCCGTCCCCAGACCTCCGCGTCCCAGAGAAGCCTCAGTCTGCTCCCCTCTTGGAGCACCGCTCTCCTGCAGCCCGCCACAGGCGGTGCGCACCCCAGCCACCGTCCCAGTGTCCCCGAGAGGCCCTCAGTAGCCTCTGCACCCTTGCGCGACCAAAGCCGCGAGGTCTAGGAAACTGGTTTCTGGTGGCTGCCCGCGCCGCGACTGCTGTCCGGGCTCCCAGTCCGCGCGGGTGCGCTCAGATTCCTGCCCCAAGCGGCCGCATTCTCTCCGGCCTCTAGGCGGAGGGCGCCTCCGGTTCTCTCCTCCTCGCGCGGGGCACAGCGCGCGAGCCAATGGCGCTCACGCGGGCGGAGAACACAGCGCTCCTCCCGCCCGCCGCTCTTTGTGTCTGGAGGCCCCGACGCTGCGCTCCAGCAGCCCCCAGGCTGTGCAGCAGATTTCTAAAAGTTCCGATTTTGTGCTCCGCCGCTCTGTGGCTTGCCGGGAGCCGGCCCCTCCCCCCGCGGTCTGTCTTCCCGTCGCTTCGGATTCACTTTTCCGCAAGTCCTACCTTCCGGAAAGTGGTCGATCCTCTGTTCTTAGAGTTGCTGTTCTTCTTTTCTATCTCCTGCTAAGTTTGTAGTTGTTTAAAGTGGTTTGATAACTATCTAACTGAACTTCTGGCATCAGTCACTATCTCCGCCTCCTACTTCTCCGCCATCTTGCTCGATCCTCGGGACTCAGTTTCTTATCACCCAATTGCTCATGCCAAAAGACCTGGGCATAATTTATATGCCTCCTTTTCTTTCATTCACTGCTCCAGTGCATCAGTAAGTCCTGTCAATTTTACATGCAAAACATATCCAAAAACTATGCACTTTTTTCTCTATGACCATCACTTAGGACTAAGCCACCAATATCTCTCACCTAGACTATTTTAATATCCTTCTAATTGGTTTCCATATTTCCTCTCATTTCATTCTACAATAAATTTGTCACATTAATACCAGACCGATCTTTTTAAGATGTAAATCAGATCATACTACAGCCCTGTTATAAGTGGTTTCCCATTTTACTTGACACCCAAATCCTTAATATGCCCTACGAGTCTCACATTATCCCCCAAGATGACTTCTCCAGCTCATCTCACAGTATTTTTCCCTCCATGCTCACATTCCTTCAGATATATTGGCCTATTTTCTTTTCCTCAAACATATCATCCTCCTCTCTGTCTCAGGGCCTTAACACATACTTTTTCTTTGGACTTGGACATTTTCTCTCCATGTATTTGCATGAGTTAATGTCTTATCTTTCAGCTCTAGCTACCTAGTTAAATGTTAATACCTTAGAAAATTTTGTCTTGAACTCCCAAACTAAGCCAGAAAATTTCCCTGTTATGATCTATTATCCCATTTTTTATTCTCCCTTAATAGCATTTTTCATATTCTACAATTATGCATTTATTTTGTGATTATTTAAGGGCTGTCTTCCCCCAAGTGCTGTGAGGAAAGCTCCACCCACCAAGGGAGATGACCCTCACAGAAATTTCTTCAGGCCCTCCTTCAAGTCTTTGCTTCTTACAGAATCTCCGAAGTCTTTGATTTTTATTCCTATAGAGAACCATGTCTAGCTTATACTATCCACCCTCCCCTGCCCTTGCCAACTAATTCTCAATTGGAACAGAACACTCAAAATTACTTTGAGTCTCAGAAATGCCAACATCCCTGACTCAGTTACCAGATGGCTGAGACAATACTCTTGGATTTTGAAAATTGAATAATCAGAGCTTCAAATGTGACCCCAAAAGATTAAAATATGAAGTCATTTGTCAATTGTCAATGAAGAAATTAAATCAAATGTGGTGTGTTGGCATGAGTTACTTGCTAATGAGCAGTCCCATCATCTGTACCTCAGCTTGACTCTGCAGTTCGCTACTCATTGGCAGTATGATATCATGCTTAAGTGTGTGGTATCAGAGGCAGACTGCCTTTTTTCTTTGTTTTTTTTTTTTTTTTATTGAAGTATAACATATATACAGAAAAGCACAAAAATTATATGTATACAGATTCCTGAATTTCACAGAATGAATACATCTATGCAACAACATTCAGATCAAGAGACAGAACATTACCAACACCCTAGAAGTACCATTCCTCCTACGCCCTTAGAGTAAATCCACACCCCACCAGTGGAAACCATTAAACTCACTTCTAACACAATAGGTTAGGTTTGCCTGTTTTTGTAATTTACATGAATGGAATCATACCATATCTACTCTTCTGTCTCTAGTTTCTTTTTCTCAATGTTATATTTGTGATATTCAACCATATTGCTCTAATAGTTGTAGTTGTTTCACTTTCATTGCTTTATAATATTTCATTTTGTGAATGTACAACAATATATTTATCTAGATCATTCTGCTATCCGTGACCATTAAGTAGTTTCTAATCATTTACAATTATACATAAAATGCTGCTGTAAACATTTCTATACAGGCCTTCTAGTGAACCTGTATGCATTTCTGGTGGGTATATGGCTAGGTATGGAATGAATGGGTGATTGTGCATACATTCAGTTTTTGTAGATGTTGTGAAATATTTTTCCAAAGTCGTCGTACTGTTTCGTATTCCATCAGCCGTATGTGAGTTTTGGTTGCTCTAAATCCTCATCAAAACTTGGGGTTTTTGTATTTTTTCTTTTAATCATTCTGGTTATTGTAGAGTAACATCTCATTATGGTTTTCTTTTGCATTTCCCTGACGACTAATAATGTTCAGCACCTTTTCTATATATTTGTTGTCCATTTGTATATTTGCTTTTCTAAAGTGCTTATTTGAGTTTTTTTGCTTATTTTTTCCATTGGTCTGTCTTTTCTCATTAATTTGTAGGGGATATATCTATATCTATCTATATCAATATTATGTATCTATATCTGGATATTCATCCATTGTCAAATACATGCATTGAAACATCTTCCTCTACTCTGTGGCTAGAGTAGTTTTCTAGTTTCTTATTGATGTCTTTTGATGAACAGAAGTTCTCAATCTTAACATACTCTATTTTTAAATGATTAACACTTTCCATATACTGTTTAAAAACTCGTTGTCTCCTCCAAGCCTGCCTGGGTTTGAATACTGGTTTCACCAATTTTTGCCTATATGACTTTGGGCAAGTTACTTAACCTCTTTAGCCTTCAGTTTTTCTCATTAGAAAATTGCTTCATAGGGTCTTATGAAGATTGAAGGAGGTAATGCATGTGAAATAGTTTAACTCCACACTAGACACATACCAAGTAATCAATAAATGTTTATTATTTTTTATTTTAGATTATATTTTCTAATAGTATTTATAATTTGGAAGTTCATACACTTTTGGGTGCATTTATGTCTTAAATATAAAGATCTTCTTTACTTACATTACATAGCAGTTTAGCAATCAGACTGTTACCACTACAGGTAATATTTCCTTTTTAGCATTCTAATTTTTTAGAATTAAGACAGTAAAAAAATTGAGCCAAAATAAATTTCAGACTATAGAACACCATGTCTTCAATGATAGTTAATGGTATCTCACTGATCTGGGTTGTAAGAGGTACATATGTGTCAGAATAGAGACATGGGATTCCTAAGCAAAGATTTGCAAGAGAAGATTCTAAAGAATAAAATAAGGTAATGGATTGACAATTGTTGAATTGATACATCCAGGTGGAGTTAACTGGTAGGCAGGAGAAAAGTCTTATTAAGAAATAGAAATTTCTAAAGCATTCACATATTCATGGTGGTTGAAGTCCTAGAAGCAAACTAAACCTCCTAGGGAAAGTGTATAATTATAGATTTCCAATATTTAAGAATGGACTAAGAAGAGAAGGCAGTTTACAGACCAATATCCCTGATGAACATGGATGCAAAAATTCTCAACAAGACACTAACTAATAGAACCTAACAGTACATCAAAATGATTATTCCCAAGGACCAAGTGGAATTTATCCCTGGACTGCAAGGGTGGTTCGACATCTGCAAGTCAATCAACGTGATATACCACATTAATAAAAGAAAGGATAAAAACCATATGATCCTCTCAATAGATGCAGAAACAGCACCTGACAAAATATAGCATCCCTTGCCTGATAAAAAACCCTCAAGAAAGTAAGAATAGAAGGATCATACCTCAACATTCTAAAGGCCATCTACAAAAGAACCACAGTTAATATCATCTGAAATTGGGAAAAACTGAAACATTTCCCCTGAGGTCAGAAACATAAGAGGAATATCCACCCACACCACGGTTGGTCAACATAGTACCAAAAGTCCTAGACTCAGCAATCAGACAACAACAACAAAAAATAACTAAATAAAAGGCATCCAAATCAGCAAGGAAAAAGTCAAACTTTCACTATTTGCAGGCAACATGATACTCTATGTAGGAAACCCAAAGGATTCCACCAAAAAATAGCTAGAACTGTAACAAGAATTCAGCAAATTCACAGCATATAAAATCAATGCACAGAAGTCTGTTGCATTTCTATACATGAATAATGAAGCAGCAGAAAGATAAATCAATGAATTGATCCCATTTACAATTGCACCAAAACCATAAGTTACCTAGGAATAAACTTAACCAAAGACGTAAAATATCTATACTCTGAAAACTATAGCACATCTATCAAAGAAATTGGGGAAGACACAAAGAAATGGAAAAACATCCCATGTTCATGGATTAGAATAATAAATATTGTTAAAACTTCTATACTACCAAAGTAATCTGCACATTCAATGCAATCCTTATCAAAATACCACCAGCATTTTTTACAGAGCTAGAACAAACAATTCTAAAATTTGTATGGAACCAGAAAAGACCCCAGATAGTCAAAGTAATACTGAAAAAGAAAACCAAAGCTGGAGGCATCAGAATTCCAGACTTCAAGCTGCATTACAAAGCTGTAATCATCAAGACGGTATGGTACTGGCACAAAAACAGACACATAGATCAATGGAACAGAATAGAGAGCCCAGAAATGGACCCTCAACTGTATGGTCAACTAATCTTCGACAAAGCAAGAAAGAATAACCAATGGAAAAAAAGACAGTCTCTTCAACAAATGGTGTTGGGGAAATGGGACAGCCACATGCAGAAGAATGAAACTGGACCAATTTTTTACACCATACACAAAAATAAATTCAAAGTGGATGAAAGACTTATATGTGAGACAAGAATCCATCAAAATCTTAGAGGAGAACACAGGCAGGAACCTTTCCAGCCTTGGCCACAGCAACTTCTTTTCTTACTAGAGACGTCTCCAGAGGCAAGGGAAATGAAAGCAAAAATGAATTATTGGGATTTCATTAAGTAAAGAAGCTTTTGTACAGTGAAGGAAACAATCAATGAAACTAAGAGGCAACCTACAGAATGGGAGAAGATATTTGCAAATGACATATCAAATAAAAGTCTAGTATCCAAAATCTATAAAGAACTTATCAAATTCAACACCAAAAACACAAAAATCCAGTCAAGAATGAGCAGAAGAGGGATGTCTGGGTAGCTCAGTTGGTTAAATGTCTGCCTTCAGCTTGGGTCATGATCCCAGGGTCCTTGGATCGAGTCCCACATTGGGCTCCTTGCTTGGCAGGGAGCCTGATTCTCTCCCTGCTTGTGCTCTCTCTCTCTCTGACAAATGAATAAATAAATTCTTAAGGAAAAAAAAAAAGAACGAGAAGACATGAACTGACATTTCACCAAAGAAGACATACAAATGGCTAACAGATACCTGAAAAATATGTTCAACATCACTCAGCATCAGGGAAATACAAATCAAAATCACAATGAGATACCACTTCACACCTATCAGAATGGCTAAAATTAACAACTCAGGAAACAACAGATGTTGGCAAGGATGCAGAGAACGGGGAACACTCTTGAACTGTTGATGGGAATGCAAACTGGTGTAGCCACTCTGGAAAACAGTATGGATGTTCCTCAAAAAGTTAAAAATAAAAATACTCTAAAATCCAGCAATTGCAGTACCAGGTATGTACCCTAAGGATACAAAAGTAGTGATTCAAAGGGACACATGCACGCCAGTGTTTATAGCAGCACAATAACCAAAATATGGAAATATGGAAATAACCAAACCACAATAACCAAAACATGGAAAGAGTCTAAATGTCTATCAACTGATGACATTTGGATATTATCCATCAACAATGTCCATCAACTGATAACATTGATGACCCGAAGAATACAAATGTAGTGATTCCAAGGGGCACATGCACTGCAGTGTTTATAGCAGCACAACAATCAAAATAACCAAACCACAATGACCAAAACATGGAAAGAGTCTAAATGCCCATCAACTGATGAATGGATAAAGAAGAGGTGATATATATATATATATATAATATATATATAATATATATATATATATTATATATATATATATATATAATGTATATTATATATAGTGGAATATTATTCAGCCATAAAAAAGAAAGAAATCTTGTCATTTGCAACAATGTGGATGGAACCAGAGTATATTATGCTAAACAAAGTCAGTCGGAGAAAGACAAATACCATATGATTTCACTCATATGTAGAATTTAAGAAAAAACTGATGAACATAAGGGAAGAGAAGGAAAAATAAAATAAGATAAAAACAGAGGGAGGCAAACTGTAAGAGACTCTTTACTATAGGGAACAAACTGAGGCTTGCTGGAGGGGAGGTGGGTGGGGGTGATGGTCATTAAGGAGGGCACCTGATGTAATGGGTACTGGGCATTATATGCAACTGATGAATCACTAAATTCTACCCCTGAAACAGTATATGTTAGCTAATTTGAATTTAAATAAAATCTAGTAGAAGGAGGAGGAGGAGAAGGAGGAGGAGAGAAGGCAGTGAAGAAATTAGAAAGGTAGAAAAAAAAAACAGGAGAGGCTACCTTCAATATTGGTGGTAAGGAAGGTGACAGAGAGTAGTTAAGTGTATGAAAGGTAACAATCAGTTGAAGAGGATTTAATATGAGAAAAACCACTGGATTTGGCAATTCGAATGTCATCCTTATACAAGTTGGAAAAGGAGGCAGATTGATGACTTATTCATTTAACAAATATTCATTGAGCACATTCTATATGATGTTAATGACCTTTAGACAAAGGCCATCAGCAGCACAACTGTAGTTAACAAATTGGATTTTATAGTGTTAGACAGGATACACTCTGTTGGGAACCATGATGTTCCCCTCAGTAAGAGGGTGCTAGAAAGAACCTATTATAAAGTTGGGGCTCTGTTGCATAATTTTTGGAAACGTTGAAGGAAGTGGGGGTTTTCTCAAGATGAGATGCAGTTAAGGATGCAGCAAGATGGTGGAGGAATAGGAGACCTAAATTTCGTCTGGTCCCAGGAATTCAGCTAGATAGTTATCAAACCATTCTGAACATCTACGAACTCCACAGGAGATCAAAGAAAAGAATAGCAGAAACTCCATGAACAGAAAAGCGACCACTTTCTGGAAGGTAGGACTTGCAGAGAAGTGAATCTGAGGCGATATACAGGAAGATAGACCGTGGGGGAGGGAGCCTCCATCAGCCAGCTACTAGCAAGTAATAGAGCAGTGAAGCACAAAATCAGAACTTTTAGAAGTCTACTCCACTGAGGGATGTCACTCCAGTGGCTAAACCAGAGAGGTGGAGCCCTTGCTGGGACAGTGTGGTCTCAGGACCCTTGGTGTCACAGAAAGACCTGGGGTGCCTGAGTATGGCAGAGCTCCCAGGTATCAGAGTGGGGAAGCTGGCTGCAAAGACAGAGCTGAGGAGTGGGCTCTCAGCTCAGGGTTGCCATAAACTGTGATCCACCGCACAATTGGGCCACTACTCTTCTAACAGGCATCCAAAAAGCCACAGATCCAGGGAGACTCACCTGCCTCCCTTGGGAAGAGTGGCATAGGTGTGCACTGTAGGAATCTGTTGGGTTTGGAAACTCCAAATGGAGTTGTGTGCCAGTGATAGAAATTCTCGGTCAGGCTGGATGAGAACAGAGTGCATATAAGAAGAGTATCTCCAGGGAGACAGGAGTGACTGCTTTTCTCCGAGGGATCACTGAGGAGTGGGACCCCAAGTTCTTGGCTCCTCTGGAACCAGAGATTGGGAGGCCACCATTCTCATTCTCATCCTCCAAAGCCATATGTAAAACTTTGAGGGAACAAACACTACTGAGAGCAAACCCAAGCAGATTACTTAGCCTGGCCCCTGGCAAGGGCAGTGCAATTCCATCTTGGACAAGGACATTTGAGAATCATTGCAAAAGGCCCTACCCCCAGAAAATCAGCAAGAACATCCAGCCAAAACCAACTTTACCGATCAAAAAGAATGGCAAAACTCCAGCACTAGGGGAATACAGCACATAGAATTCATGGCCTTTTTACCAAGATTCTTTAGTCCTTCAGAGTTAATTTTTTAAAACTTTTCTTTCTTTTCTTTTTTTTTTGAGTTTTTCTTCTTTCCTTTTTCAACCAAAATCTTATCCATTTCTTTTTTAAAATCTTTTTTAATTTTTATTTTTGCCATCATACCCTATCCCTTCTTTGTATTTAAACTTATTTTTTGTATATACAGAAGTTTTTCTTTCTTTAAAATTTTGGGATACAGTTCCTTCTAACAGACCAAAATATACCCTAAATATAGAGTATGGCTTTGTTCTAGTCTCCCGCCTGATCACATTCTCTCCTTTTTTCCTTTTTTCAATTTTTTTCTCTTTTTTCAGCCAACTTCTTATCAATTCCTTTTTAAAATCTTTTTTTTTAGTTTTCATCTTTACAGTCATATCCCATCCCTCCATCATATTTACCCTTATTTTTTTTTTGTGTGTATATATATATATATATATATATACACATACATATACATGTATTTTTTTTCTTTAAAATTTTGGGAGGCAGTTTGTTCTAACAGACCAAAATACACCCAAAATCTAGGGTGTGGCTGTGTTCTATTCACCAGCCTGATCATATTCTTCTTTTCTTTCTTTTTTATTTTTCTTTCTTTTCCCCTAGGTTTCATATGTCTTCTGATTTGTTTAGTGTATATTTTTCTGGGGTCATTGTTACTCTTTTAGCATTTTGTTTTCTCATTCATCTATTCTTCTCTGGACAAAATGACAAAACGGAAAAACTCACCTCAAAAAAAAAGAACAAGAGGCCGTGCCAACTGCCAGGAACCTAATCAATAGGGACATTAGTAAGATGTTGAAACTAGAGTTGAGAATGACAATTATAAAGATGCTAGCTGCATTTGAAAAAAGCATAGAAGATACTAGAGAATCCCTTTCTGGAGAAATAGAAGAAATAAGTTTAACCAAGTTGAAATTAAAAGGTCTATTAATGAGGCACAATAAAAAATGGAGGCTCTAACTGTTATGATAAATGAGGCAGAAGAGAGAATTAGTGATATAGAAGACTAAATGATGGAGAATAAAGAAGCTGAGAAAAAGAGAGATAAACAACTACTGGATCATGAGGGGAGAATTCGAGAGATAAGTGATATCATAAGACAAAACAATATTAGAATAATTGGGATCCCAGAAGAAGGAGAAAGAGAGAGAGGGGAAGAATGTGTATTGGAGCAAATTATAGCAGAGAACTTCCTTAATTTGGGGAAGGAAACAGGCATCAAAATCCAGGAGGCACAGAGAACCCCCCTCAAAATCAATAAAAATAGGTCAGCAACCCATCATCTAATAGTAAAACTTACAAGTCTCAGAGGCAAAGAGAAAATACTGAAAGCAACTCAGGACAAGAGGTCTGTAACATACAAAGGTAGAAATATTAGATTGGCAGCAGACCCATCCACAGAGACCTAGCAGGCCAGAAAGGACTGGCATGATATATTTCAGAGTACTAAACAAGAAAAATATGCAGCCAAGAATACTATATCCAGCTAGACTGTCATTGAAAATAGGAGAGATAAAAAGCTCCCAGGACAAACAAAAACTAAAAGAATTTGTAAACGCCAGACCAGCCCTACAGGAAATACTGAAAGGAGTCCTCTCAGCAAAAAGAGAGCCTAAAAGTAACATGGAACAGAGACAATATACAGTAACAGTCACCTTACAGGCAATACAGTCGCACTAAATTCATATCTTTTAATAGTTATCCTGAATGTAAATGGACTAAATGCCCCAATCAAAAGACACGGGGTATCAGAATGGATAAAAAAAGATGCATCAATATGCTGTCTGCAAGAGACTCATTTTAGACCCAAAAACATCTACAGATTTAAAGTGAATGGGTGGAAAATCATTTACCATGCTAATGCACATCAAAAGAAAGCTGGAGGGTGGGGCAATCTTTATATCAGACAAATTAGATTTTAAACCAAAGACTATAATGAGAGATGAGGAAGGACACTTTATCATACTTAAAGGATGTGTCAGTGGGAAAATCTAAGAAGTTTAAATATCTATGGCCCTAACATGGGTGCAGCCTATTATATAAGTCAATTAATAACAAAGTCAAAGAAACAAATTGACAATAATACAAAAATAGTAGGGGACTTTAGCACCTCCCCCTCACTGAAATGGACAGATCATCTAAGGAAAAGATCAACAAGGAAATAAAGGCTTTAAAGGACACACTGGACCAGAAGGACATCACAGATATATTCAGAACATTGCATCTCAAAGCAACAGAATACACATTCTTCTCTAATGCACATGGAACATTCTCCAGAATAGATCATATCCTGGGTCACAAATCGAGTCTCAACTCATACCAACAGGTTGGGATCATTCCCTGCATATTTTTGGACCACAATGCTTTGAAACTAGAACTCAATCACAAGAGGAAAGTTGGAAGGAACTCAAATACATGGAAGCTAAAGAGCATCCTACTAAAGAATGAATGGGTCAAACAGAAAATTAAAGAGGAATTTAAAAAAATCTTGGAAACAAATGAAAATGAAAACACAACTGTTCAAAGTCTTGGGATGCAGCAAAGGCAGTCTTAAGAGGAAAGTACATAGCAATACAAGCCTTTCTCAAGAAACTAGAAAGGTCTCAAATACACAACCTGACCCTACACCTAAAGGATCTAGAGAAAGAACAGCAAATAAAGCCTAAACCCAGTAAGAGAAGAAAAATAATAATGATCAGAGCAAAAAACAATGAAATAGAAACCAAAAGAACAGTAAAATATATCAACGAAACTAGGGACTCATTTTTTGAAAGAATTAATAGGATTGATAAACCCATGGCCAGACTTATCCAAAAGAAAAGAGAAAGGACCCAAATTAATAAAATCATGGATGAAAGAAGAGAGATAACAACCAACACCAAAGAAATACAAACAATTATAAGAACACATTATGAACAACTATACACCAACAAATTTGACAATGTGGAAGAAATGGATGCATTCGTAGAGATGTATAAACTACCAAAACTGTACAAGAAAGAAATAGAAAACCTGAATGGATCCATAACCAGTAAGGAAATTTGAAGCAATAATCAAAATCTCCCAACAAACAAGAGCCCAGGGCCAGATGGCTTCCCAGGGGAATTCTACGACATTTAAAGAAGAATTAATACTTATTCTCCTGAAACTGTTCCAAAAAATAGAAATGGAAGGAAAACTTCCTAACTCATTCTATGAGGCCAACATTACCTTGATCCCAAAACCAAAGATCCCCTCAAAAAGGAGAATTATAGACCAATATCCCTGATGAATATTGATGCAAAAATTCCCATCAAAATACTAGCCAGTAGGATACAACAGTACATTAAAAGGATTATTCACCATGACCAAGTGGGATTTATTCCTGGGCTGCAAGGTTGGTTCAACATCCACAAATCAATAATGTGATACAATACATTAATAAAAGAAAGAACAAGAACCATATGATACTCTCAATAGATGCAGAAAAAGCATTTGACAAAGTACAGCATCCTTTCTTGATCAAAACTCTTCACAGTGTAGGGATAGAGGGTACATACATCAATATCATAAAAGCCATCTATGAAAAACCCACAGCAAATATCATTCTCAATGGTGAAAAACTGAGAGCTTTTCCCCTAAGTTCAGGAACATGGAAAAGATGTCCACTATCACCACTGCTATTCAACATAGTATTAGAAGTCCTAGCTTCAGCAATCAGACAACAAAAAGAAATAAAAGGCATCCGAATCAGCAAAGAAGTCAAACTCTCACTCTTTGCAGATTATATGTTTCTTTATGTGGAAAACCCAAAAGACTCCACCCCAAAACTGCTAGAACTCATACAGGAATTCAGTAAAGTGTCAGGTTATAAGATCAATGGACAGAAATCAGTTGCATTTCTACACACCAACAATAAGAAGAAAGAGAAGTTAAGGAGTCAATCCAATTTACAATTGCCCTCAAAACCATAAGATATCTAGGAACAAATCTAACTAAAGAGGCAAAGGATATGTACTCAGAAAAGTATAGAATACTCATGAAAGAAATTGAGGAAGACACAAAGAAATGGAAAAGCGTTCCATGATCATGGATTGGAAGAACAAATATTGTGAAAATGTCTATGCTACCTAGAGCAGTCTACCCATTTATGTCAATCCCTATCAAAATACCATCAACTTTTTTCAAAGAAATGTAACAAATAATCCTAAAATTTGTATGGAACCAGAAAAGACCCCAAATAGCCAGAGGAATGTTGAAAAAGAGAACCAAAGCTTGTGGCATCACAAATCTGGACATCAAGCTTTATTACAAAGCTGTAATCATCAAGACAGTATGTTCCTGGCACAAAAACAGACACATAGATCAATAGAACAGAATAGAGAGCCCAGAAATGAATCTTCAACTCTACGGCCAACTAATCTTTGACAAAGCAGGAAAGAATGTCCAATGGAAAAAAAGACAGTCTCTTCAACAAATGGTGTTGGGAAAATTGGACCAGCCACATGCAGAAGAATGAAACTCGACCATTTCCTTACACCACACAAAAAAGTAGACTCAAAATGGATGAAAGACCTATATATGAGACAGGAATCCATCAAAATCATTGAGGAGCACACAGGCAGCAACCTTTTCAATCTCAGCTGCAGCAACTTCTTCCTAGACACATTGCCAAAGGCAAGGGAAGCAAGGACAAAAATGAACTATTGGGACTTCATCAAGATCAAAAGCTTTTGCACAGCAAAGGAAACAGTCAACAAAACCAAAAGACATCTGACAGACTGGGAGAAGATATTTGCAAATGACCTATCAGATAAAGGGCTAGTTTTCAAAATCTATAAAGAATTTATCAAACTCAACACCCAAAGAACAAATAATCCAATCAAGAAATGGGCAGAAGATATGAACAGACATTTTTGCAAAGAAGACCTCCAAATGGCCAACAGACACATGAAAAAGTGCTCAGCATCACTCGACATCAGGGAAATACAAATCAAAACTTCAATGAGATACCACCTCACACCAGTCAGAATGGCTAAAATTAACAAGTCAGGAGATGACAGGTGTTGGTATAGATGAGGAGAAAGAGGAACCCTTTTGCACTGTTGGTGGGAAATCAAGCTGGTGCAACCACTCTGGAAAACAGAATGGAGGTTCCTCAAAAAGTTGAAAATAGAGCTATCTTACAACCCAGCAATCGCACTACTGGGTATTTACCCCAAAGATACAAATGTAGTGATCCGAAGGGGCATGTGTACCCCAATGTTTATAGCAGCAATGTCCACCATAGCCAAACTATGGAACTAGCCTAGATGTCCATCAACAGATGAATGGATAAAGTAGATGTGGTGTTTTTTTTTTTAAGGTGTGGTATTTTTATACAGTGGAATATTATGTAGTGATCAAAAAACCACAAAATCTTGCCATTTACAACGATGTGGATGGAACTAGAGGATATTATGCTAAGTGAAATAAGTCAGTCGGAGAAAGACAATTATCATTTGATCTCACTGATATGAGGAATTTGAGAAACAAGACAGAAGATCATAGGGGAAGGGAGGGATAAATGAAACAAGATGAAACCAGAGAGGGAGACAGACTGTAACAGACTCTTAATCTCAGGAAACAAACTGAGATTTGCTGGAATGGAAGGGAGTGGGAGGGATGGGGTGGCTGGGTGATGGATATTGGGGAGGGCATGTGCTATGGTGAGTGCTGTGAATTGTGTAAGACTGATGAATCACAGATCTGTACCCCTAAAAAAATACATTATATGTTAATAAAAAATAAAAATAAAAACAGGCAAATAAAAGAGATTAGATGCAGTCAGAAAGTGGAGACACCTTCATGACATTACTATTTTAGTCTGTGCTTAGACAAAATTATTAAGTGGGCTTTTTTTGTTTTATTTCATTGTAGTCTTAGTGTAACATAGTCTGAGGTTGTGTTCTTTGAGATTGTTTATATTCAATAGTGGGACAAAATGGCCTGGGTATGAAGTGTAGTTGTGAATGCCAGATCAGTTTTGGAGGTGAGAGGCTGATTATTTTCCTTCTCTGTTCCCTCCTTATGGCCAAAGACACACAATGTCATGTTGCAGGACATTAATCCATGATATCTAGATTTTTTCAACCTTATCAGTATTTTCTTGAGTAAGATCAGAAGACTGTCCATTGAGTGCCATTTGTAGTTGAACCAAGGTTAATTTTTCTTCTCCGTCTGTTATAGGGTAAATTTTTGAACTGTCAGACATGACTATGGATGCTTGGTAGCATATAAGACTCCAGACAGAATATATCAGCCAACTATAACACAGTCAATTGTCAGGAACAATATAACTATTAGTCCTTCTAACAGATCTTGAAGCTGAGGACTTAGATTATAAAACCCAGGCAATAAAAATATGTCCCAGAATTCATCAGGATCTGTTTCAGAGAGCCAGGTACTTTTCATTTCATTCTAGTCACAGACTGTTATATTTGTCCTTAGTATTTATATAGATGCAATGAAAAGTATTTGTTATAACACAAACTTTCCCTTGGCTAGCTAAGAAGAAATCAAAGGCTATACCACTGTCCATGATAACTCCAGTTAATGAATTTAGAATTTGTTGGCCTTCAGAGGAGAAATACTATCATTTAATGACTTTTGGTAAAGTCAGAGACAAGTTTTGAACCAGCTTTTGTAGTTGTATTATTCCCAATATGGAAATTAAAACTCACATGGGGAAGAAATCAATAACACCCCCCTGGAAGTTTTCTAGAATAATCTGTGATTGTTTTAATTTGGAGAATTCTGGCCAACATATCAAAATAAACATCACTTACTGGAGCAACGATAGTTTTAAATATCTGGAAATCTCTAACAATTATAACTAATACACAGAATAAATAAGTGTGCAGTTGACAGCTAAAAGCCTGATGTCCATGTAAGAAATAGTATCCTAGTGGAGCTCAGTTTATATTAAGAGCATAAGTATTATTTACTATAATAGAAGTGAGTGAATTTTGTGTCCTTTGAGGTACACAGATTTTTTGAGTGGAATCAAATCATTTCTGTAAAGCAAGCTGAAGTACCTCTGAAGATAAGCAAATTATCATAACCAGAATAGTACCCAATATATGACACTATTTTTTAATTAAAATAGAATCAATCTACAGTGTTATGTTAATTTCAGGTGTGAAATATGATTCGACAATTTTACATATTACTCAGTGCTCATCAAAATAAGTGTACTCTTCCTGAAACTAATATTACACTGTATGCCAACTAACTGAAATTCAACTTAACACCTTAAAAAAAGATAAATGTACTCTTGATACCCATTATCTATTTTACCTCTTCCCCACCTACCTCCCCTCTGGCAACCACTGGCACATTCACTCTGTTTGAGTCTGTTTTATTGTTTGTTTTTCTCTTTTTTCTTTGTTTATTTACTTGCATTATTTCTTAAGTTACACATATGAGTGAAATTAACTGGCATTTGTCTTTCTATGACTGACTTATTTCACTTAGCATTATACCTTCTAGGTCCATGCATGTCGTTGCAAATGGCAAGATCTCATTCTTTTCTTTTCTATATATATATATATATATATATATATATATATATATATATATATATAATGGATGTACACCTGGATTGGTGTTTTCACTTTCAGTGGGTAGATACCCAGTAGTAGAATTATTAGATCATATGATAATTCTAGTTTTATTTTTTTAAGGAACCTCTATAAAATTTCCACAGTGCCTGCACCAATTTGCATTCCCACTGATGAAAGAAATTGAAGATGACACAAACAAAATGGAAAAATATTCTACATTCATGGATTGAAAAAACAAATATTTTAAAAATATCCTTACTACCCAAAGCAATCCACAGATTTAATGCAATCCCTATCAAAATACCAACAAAATTTTTCATAGAACTGGAAGAAATAATCCTACGATTTGCATGGAACCACGAAAGACCCCAAATAGCCAAAGCAATCCTGACGAAGAAGACAAGGCAGGACATATCATGATCCCAGGTTTTAAGATACACTACAAATCTGTAATAATCAAAATAGTATGGTACTAGCATAAAAATAGACACATAGGTCAATGAAACAGAACAGAGAGCCCAGAAATAAACCCATGCTTATGTGGTCAATTAATCTATGACAAAGGAGGCAAGGATAGACAACGGGGAAAAGCCTGTCTGTTTAACAAATGCTGTTGGGAAAACTTGGCAGCTACATGCAAAAGAATGAAATTGGACCACTTTCTTACATCATACACAAAAATAAACTCAAAATTAAAGACCTAAATGTGAGATCTGAAACCATAAACTTCCCAGAGGAAAAGAGAGAGTAATTTTTTTACATTGCCTATAGATACGTCTTCTAAGGCAAGGGAAACAGGAGGAAGATTAAACTTTTGGGACTACATTAAAACATAAAGCTTCCACACAGTGAAGGAAACCATCAACAAAACAAAAAAAGCAATCTACTGAATGGGAGAAAATGTTTGTAAATTATATATCTGATAAGGGCTTAATATTAAGAGCTTATATAAGTCAACACCAAAAACCAAACAATCCAATTAAAAGATGTGCAAAGGGCATGAATGGACATTTTTCTAAAGAACACATACAGATGGCCAATGGATACATGAAAAGATATTAAGGAAAGCACGTATTGCATGGAGCACTGGGTGTTGTACATAAGCAATGAATCTTGGAACACTACATCAAAAACTAATGATGTATTTTATGGTGACTAACATAACACAAAAAAAGAAAAGATATTCAACATCACTAATCAATCAGGGAAGTGCAAATCAAAAGCACAGTGAGAAATCACTTTACACCTGTCAGAATGGCTAAATCCAAAACATAAGTCATATGAGCCTATTTTTTATTGTCTAGGATTGTACTAATAGGATTGTAGTAACCTCAGTATTTTGTTTATGTGAGGTCAAAGTTTAATTTTTATGTCACCGAAGGTTAGGATTAATGATGTCAAAGAAACAAGGATCAGAGGAACTTGTTGAAGGGAAATTATCTTTTGAAAGACGTAGAGGAAAGACAAATTTTCATCAGACATGTCAAGTGAGGTGCAAAAGGGTCAGCAACCTGTTAGATTTAGAGCAGTAGCTATCAGCTGGAGAAAATGTGTAAGAGAGTTTTGCTCTCTCTTAAATAAAAGGAAACCTTAAAGGTCAGAAATAATAAGGTGAAGGTAAGAAAGATCATCTTAGTGTTTTAAATGTTATAAAAGTGGAATAATAGGACAAATTAGTAATAAAGTAAAAAGACAAAAACAAAAAAAAAGACAAAAAAAGACAAAAAAAATAAAGTAAAAAGACAGGAAAGAGTGTTGAAGGATCAAAAAACTACTATTGTTCCATTGGCTTGGATAGAAGCTGTCCCTCTCTGAAGTCAATAGATTCTGGGGAATTTCTGAGAATCCTGTTTATGACGTCTAGGTAGAATGGATATTATATAGTCAGGAGGAAAGGACGTAGCTAATTTGAACTGTCAAACATGAATGTAAGAATCTATATCTTAGTTTTGTTGCTGTGTCAATTGTTAATAACATCTGATAAAGTCCTTTTCATCAAGTCTCAAGGGCAATTGTTTTCTGGTGTCTTTTTGAAGATTAAATCTCAAAGTTGCAGATTATGTAGAGGCTGCTTACATGTGAGTTTTGGAAATGGAGCTCCATACTTGCTAATGATAAAGCTGGAGGTATCACACGAGTCCCTTGAAGTAATTAATGATATCTGCTTGTAATATCAGATGCACGCGATGGTCTATTATTATTTTATAAGATCTTCTATATAATATAGCGAATGGTGATAATTTAGGACATGAGAATTCAAGGGTTTCTAAGAGTGTTTTTATTTTTTTAAATTTTTTTTCCAATTACTTTTATTTTATTTTTTCAGTGTTCCAAGATTCATTGTTCATGTACCACACCCAGTGCTCGATGCAATACATGCCCTCCTCAATATCCACCACCAGACTCACCCAACCCCCCACCACCATCCCCTCCAAAACCTTCAGTTTGTTGTTCAGAGTCCACAGTCTCTCATGGTTCATCTCCGCCTCTGATTTCCCCTGATTCACCCTTCCTTTCCTTTTCATAATGTCCTCTATGTTTTTCCTTATATTCCACACCTAAGAGAAACCATATGATAATTGAATCTCTGCTTGACTTACTTCACTCAGCATAATCTCTTCCAGTCCCGTCCATGTTGAAACAAAAGTTGGGTATTCATCCTTTCTGATGGAGGCATAATATTCCATTGTATATATGGACCATATCTTCTTGATCCATTCATCTGTTGAAGGGCATCTTGGCTCTTTCCACAGTTTGGCGATTGTGGCCATTGCTGCTATGAACATTGGGGTACATGTGGCCCTTCTTTGTACTGCATCTGCATCTT
>CM052901.1:58372554-58388006 GCA_028534135.1 Potos flavus
CCCTGTGGTTATCGTCTTCTTGTTTTTGGGTTGTCTTCTGGGGGAGGGGCCTGTCGCGTTGTTTTCCAGTCAATCTTGCTTGGGTTGAGTCGCCCTGCCCCCCAATCGAGGGGCTGGGCTCTGTGGAAAACAGTTTTTCAGGCTTCTGCTCTCTGGAGGTTTTCGCTCTTTTGCAGTTTTTTCACCTTTTCAGAGAGTCTAAGCAAGGAGTCTGCCCGTCCCCAGACCTCCGCGTCACAGAGAAGTCTCAGTCTGCTCCCCTCTGCGAACACCGTTCTCACCGCAGCCCGCCACAGGCGGTGCGCACCCTAGCCACCATCCCAGTGACCCCGAGAGGCCCTCAGTAGCCTCTGCACCCTCGCGTGACCAAAGCCGCGCTGTTTAGGAAACTGGTTTCTGGTGGCTGCCTGCGCCGCGACTGCTGTCCGGGCTCCCAGTCCGCGCGGGTGCGCTCAGATTCCTGCCCCAAGCGGCCGCGTTCTCTCCGGCCTCTAGGCGGAGGGCGCCTCCGGTTCTCTCCCCCTCGCGCGGGGCACAGGGCGTGAGCCGACGGCGTTAACGTGGGCGGAGAACACAGTGCTCGTCCCGCCTGCAGCTCTTTGTGTCTGGAGGCCCCGACGCCGAGCTCTGGCAGCCTCCAGGCCGAGCAGCAGATTTCTAAAAGTTCCGATTTTGTGCTCCGCCGCTCTGCGGCTTGCCGGGAGCCGGCACCTCCCCCCCCCCCGGTCTGTGTTCCCGTCGCTTCGGATTCACTTTTCCGCAAGTCCTACCTTCCGGAAAGTGGTCGATCCTCTGTTCTTAGAGTTGCTGTTCTTCTCTTCTATCTCCTGCTAAGTTTGTACTTGTTTAAAGTGGTTTGATAACTATCTAGCTGAACTTCTGGCATCAGTCACTATCTCAGCCTCCTACTTCTCCGCCATCTTGCTCCTCTCCTCCCACAAAGTTCTTAAGGATTATTTATTAGTTAACTTCGGTCTTAGTAAAGTTAATCCAGCAATTACAATTTAGTTAACACATTAAATCTGTATAAATTTTAGCATTTAAAAAATTAAGCCCTTAGCATTTCTAAGATGGCAGTGAAGTAGGAGGACCCGAGGATTTTCTTGTCCCTTGAACACAACTAGATAACTATCAAATCATTCTAAATATCCCACAAATAACCTGAATACTGAAAGAACAAACTCCACAGCTAAAGGGAGAGAAGAGGCCACATTGAGGAAGGAAGGCTATGTGGAGACATGGTTTGTGTGGGAAAACCAGATGGCTGTTGCTGCAGATGGAAGGGAGCCATGGACCTGGAGAAATGTGGGGTTGGGGGGAGAGAGAGGGTACCACAGGGGAATGGATAAGGAGAACAATTCCTCAAAGACATTGGTTGAGTAAATGAGAGGGGCTGATATTTTTCAGTTCTGGCAACCAACAGGGCTTAAAGACTGGCATTTTAAAGGCTGGTTGACTGGGCTTGGATAGAGCCCTGAAGGGATTGTCCTACTCCTGAAGAGAAGGCAGGCAAACACTTGAGGGCAGACTGCATGGAAATAGCAATCTGGGATTGGGGCAAGATGGAAGAGAAGTAGGAGACCCTGTTACAACCAGTCCCCTAAAGTGAGCTGGATATCTACCAGAACACACTGAACACCCATGAAATCAGCCTGAGAAGTAAGATTTTTCACTTCTGGGTCTCTACAGGAGCAGAAGGCAGCAGTGGAGAGGTAAATCAGAGTGCAAACACTCAAACCTATATCGGAGGATAAACAGAAAGGGGAGGGAGCCACCAGAAGCGACCCAAGGAAAGTAATACCCCAAACAAAAGTGCCCTGTGGTTGGAGACCAGCATTAACTTAGAGTCTGGTTAAAAACACTTAAAAACAGCTAAAGATCTTAAGGAGCAACTAGTGGAAGTGGGTGGTCATGGGCATGGGCCTAAGCCCACGTTCCCAGGAAGTTCAACACCACGGTGACCACCTGTGTCAGAGAATGGTGGGGGGGGGGGGGTCGTCTAGTCTGTGGTACATGAACCTGTAGCTTTCTGCTCCTTGCACCATATCGTGGGCTGGACACACTCCTGCAAGCGCCTTAGAGAGCCTGGTGTGGTCCATGAGCCTGCAGCTTTCCTCTGTGCGCACCACTCCGTGGACTGGGTGCATTCTCGCAAGCCTGTAAGAGACCTGGTGGGAGCCCTAGCTGGCAGTCTCTAGGACCTTGGGACATCTGCCGCCTGCTGCATTGTCTCGGCGCTCCCAGGCGGCACCTGGGAGAGCGCGGCCGATGGCGGGCAGGAATCTGAGCACACCCGATGTAGGCCTGGAACCTGGAGAGCAGTCTCGGCAATGGCAGCCACTGGAAGCAAGTTTCCCAGACCAATATCGCTCATCGCTCCTGGCTTTGGTGGCGCGAGGGTGCAGAGGCTAGCGAGGGACTCGCGGGGCCACTGGGACTGTGGCTGGGGTGTGCACCGCCTGTGGGAGGCTGCGTTGTGAGCAGAGTTCGCAGAGGGGGAGTCTGTGTGTTCTGGACCACCCAGAGGGGAGCAGACTGAGGCTTCTCTCTCAGGGGGAGATCTGGGTACTAGCAGATTCTTTGTTTGGACCCTTCGAAAAGGCACAAAAAGCTGCAAAAGAAGCAAAACATCCAGAGAACAAAAGCCTGAAAAACCAGTTTCCACAGAGCCCAGCCCTGTGATAGCTGGCAGGGCGACTCAACCCAAGCAAGATTGAGTGGAAAACAATGTGGCAGGCCCCTCCCCCAGAAGACAAGACCAAAACAAGAGGACAATAACTACAGGGTCCCCATAAAGCTGTAAAACCTCAACATCAGGGGAAATCAATATATTAAGCTCCCGATAATGCTCTAAAACCTGTATATCTCATAGATACAAGTTTTTTTCTTTCTTTTTTTTTTTTGACTCGTTCTCACAATTCTTGCTTTTTTAATTTTTTTAAAACTACTTAACACTACAACTAGAGGCTTAATACAACGTTACACCCAGGAAGACCCGAAATAACCTTCCTCGCCTGGATCGAGGATTTATAACCACCCTCCCATCTTATCCTTCTGTCAGTGTTTCTGTGTATTTGCTTTTGTTCTGGTACTATATAAATCTTATTCCTGGGGTTCATTCTGTGTAGGTTCTTTTATTTCTTGTCATTTTGTTGGTCTTTATGTTTGTGTTTGTTTATATACCTTATAAATCTTATTTTGGGGACTAATTTTGGCTGGAATTTCTTTTTTTCTCTTTCTCTCTCTCTCTTTTTATCTTTATTCTTTCTTTTTGGTGGTGAATTCCAATTGCTCCAAAACCTTCCAGGGTGCACCTTGCCTGGATCGTGGGTGATACATTCAGCTATACATCCTCTCATCCATTCTCATCAAAATGACAAGGAGGAGGAACACCCAACAGAGGAAAAACCCAGAAAATGTGCCCTCTCCCTCAGAATTATTGGATATGGACATAAACAGTATGCCAGAAAGGGAACTCAGGGTAACAATTATCCAGGCAATCGCTAGGATGGAGAAAAACATTAATGACAACATAGAATCTCTAAAGGCAGAACTGAGAACCAGTATGGCAGATGTTAAAAATGCTATCAATGAGATCCAATCTAATCTAAATACTCTAACAGCTAGGGTAATGGAGACAAAGGATAGAATTAGTGATCTAGAGGACAAGATGGTTGAGAAGAAAGGTCAGGAGGAGGGCTGGAACAAACTGCTTAAAACCATGAGAACAGACTTAGGGAAAAAAATGATGCCATGAAATGTTCCAACATCAGAATTATTGGAATCCCTGATGGGGTGGAGAAAGACAGAAAACTAGAAGATACAGCTGAACATATTCTGGATGAAAATTTCCCCAATCTGGGAAATGGAACAAGTGTTCGCATCCTAGAGGCAGAAAGGACACTCCCCAAGATCCACGAGTCTAGAAAACCATCTAGACACATCATTGAAAAATTTGCAAATTATAATTTTAGACAAGAGGTCCTGAGGGCAGCTAGGGGGAAGAGATTCCTTACGTACAGAGGAAGACCATCAGAATAACATTAGACCTGTCCACAGAAACCTGGCAGGCCAGAAAGGGCTGGCATGATATATTGAGGGCACTAAATGAGAAGAACATGCAGCCAAAAATACTTTACCCAGCAAGACTGACATCAAAATGGATGGAGAGATAAAGAGCCTCCAAGACCAGCAAGGTCTAAAAGAGTATGTGACCGCCAAGCAGGGACTACAAGAAATATTAAAGGGGGTTCTATAAAAGAAGAAAGAACCCATGAGTGACACAGAACAGAAAATTACAATCTACAGAAACAAGGACTTCACAGGCAACAATAAGTCAAAAAAACTTATCTTTCAATAATCACTCTCAACGTGAATGGCCTAAATGCTCCCATAAAATGACACAGGGTTTCAGACTGGATAAAACGACAGGACCCGTCCATATGCTGTCTACAAGAGACACATTTGGAAACTAAAGATTCATCCAGACAGAAAGCGAAGGGATAGAGAACCATTTTTCATGCCAATGGGCCTCAAAAAAAAGCTGGGATAGCAATTCTCATATCAGACAAATTAGATTTTAAGCTAAAGACTGTAGTGAGAGATACAGAAGGACACAACATCATTCTTAAAGGGTCTATCCTCCAAGAAGATCTAACAATTGTAAATATTTATGCCCCCAATATAGGAGCAGCCAACTACATACACCAACTGATAATCAAAATAAAGAGTCATATCGATATGAATACATTAATAGTAGGAGATCCTAACATGCCACTCTCAGTAACAGACAGATCATCTAAACAGAAAATCCATAAAGAAACAAGAGCTTTGAATGACACGCTGGACCAAAGGACCTCATAGATATATACAGAACATTCTACCCTAAAATAACAGAATGCTCATTCTTCTTGAGCATGCATGGAACTTTCTTCAGAACAGACCACATACTGGGGCACAAATCAGGACTCAACCAATACCAAAAGATTGAGATGATTCCCTGCATATTCTCAGACCACAATGCTTTGAAACTGGAACTCAACCACAGGAAAATGTTTGGAAGGAATTCAAACACTTGGAGGGTAAAGACCAACCTTCTCAGGAATGATTGGATCAACCAAGAAATCAAAGAAGAACTTAAACACTTCATGGAAACCAATGAGAATGAAAACACATTGGTCCAAAATGTATGGGATATGGCAAGGGCGGTCCTAAGGGAGAAATACATAGCCATACAAACCTCACTCAAAAAAAAATTTGAAAAATCCCGAATACACCAACTCTCTTTACACCTTAAAGAACTGGAAAATCAACAAAAAATTAAACCAACCCCATGCACAAGAAGGGAAATAATCAAGATTAGAGCAGAGATCAACGAATTAGAAACTAGAGAAACAGTAGAACGCATCAATGAATCCAGAAGTTGGTTTTTTGAAAGAATCAATAAGATCGATAAACCACTGGCCAAACTAATCCAAAAGAAAAGAGAGAGGACCCAAAGTAACAAAATTATGAATGATAGGGGAGAGATCACGACTAATCCAATGGAAATAGAAACAATCATCAGGGATTATTATCAACAGTTATATACCAATAAGTTAACCAACCTGGAAGAAATGGATGCATTCCTGGAAACCTATAAACTTCCAAGACTGAAACAGGAAGAAATTGACAACCTGAATAAACCAATATTTAGAAAAGAGATTGAAGCAGTGATCAAAAACCTCCCAAAAAACAAGAGCCCAGGACCTAATGGATTCCCTGGGGAATTCTACCAAACATTCAAGGAAGAAATAACACCTATTTCTTGAAACTGTTTCAAAAAATAGAAATAGAAGGAAAACTTCCAGACTCTTTCTATGAAGCCAGCCTCACCCTGATCCCCAAACCAAGCGAAGACCCCATCAAAAAGGAGAATTTCAGACCAATATCCCTTATGAATGTGGAGGTCAAGATTCTCAACAAGATCCGAGGTAATAGGATTCAATAGCACATAAAAAAGATTATTCACCATTACCAGATGGGATTTATCCCTGAGATGCAAGAGTAGTTCAACATTCGCAAATCAATCAATGTGATAGAACAAATCAATAAGAAAAGAGAGAAGAACCACCTGGTCCTCTCAATTGATGCAGAAAAGCATTTGACAAAATTCAGCATCCATTCCTGATTAGAACTCTTCAAAGTATAGGGATAGAAGGAACATTCTTCAACTTCATAAAATATAAGTATGAAAAGCCCACAGCAAATATCTGTGAAAAGCTGACATCCTTCCCTTTGAGATCAGGAACACGACAAGGATGCCCACTGTCTCCGCTCTTGTTTAACATAGTACTAGAAGTCCTAGCGACAGCAATCAGACAACAAAAAGAAATAAAAGTTATTCAAATTGGCAAAGAAGAAGTCAAGCTCTCTCTCTTTGCAGATAACATGATATTTTATACATAAAACCCAAAAGACTCCACCCCCAAACTACTAGAACTCATACAGCAATTCAGTAATGTGGCAGGATACAAAATCAATGCACAGAAATCAATTGCTTTCTTATACACTAACAATGAAAATATGGAAAGGGAAATTAGAGAATCGATTCCATTTACTATAGCACCAAGAACTGTAAGATACCTGGGAATAAACCTAACCAAAGAGGTAAAGGATCTGTACTCGAGGAACTACAGAACACTTATGAAAGAAATTGAAGAAGACACAAAAAGGTGGAAAAGCATTCCATGCTCATGGATCGGAAGAATAAACATTCTTAAAATGTCTATACTTCCCAGAGTAATTTATACTTTCAATGCCATCCCGATCAAAATTCCACTGGCATTTTTCAAAGGGCTCGAACAAACAATCCTAAAATTTGTATGGAACCAGAAAACACCCCGAATTGCTAAGGAAATGTTGAAAATAAAAACAAAGCTGGGGGCATCACATTGCCGGATTTCAAGCTTTACTACAAAGCTGTGATCACCAAGACAGCATGGTACTGGCATAAAAACAGACACATGGACCAGTGGAACAGATAGATATCCCACTTATGGACCTGCAACTCTATGGTCAAATAATCTTTGACAAAGGAGAAAAAATTTGCAGTGGAAAAAAGACAGTCTCTTTAATAAATGGTGCTGGGAAAATTGGACAGCTATATGTAGAAGAATGAAACTTGACCATTCTCTTACACCATACACAAAGATCAACTCAAAATGGATAAAAGACCTCCATGTGATGCAGGAATCCATCAAAATCCTAGAGGAGAACATAGGCAGTAACCTCTTCAACATTGGCCACAGCAACTTCTTTCGAGACATGTCTTCAAAAGCAAAGGAAACAAAAGCGAAAATGAACTTTTGGGACTTCATCAAGATAAAAAGCTTCTGCACAGCAAAGGAAACAGTCAACAAAACAAACAGGCAACCCACGGAATGGGAGAAAGTATTCACAAATGACACTACAGACAAAGGTCTGATATCTCAGATCTATAAAGAACTCCTCAAACTCAACACTCAAAAAACAGATAATCACGTCAAAAAATGAGCAGAAGACATGAACAGACACTTCTCCAAAGAAGACATACAAATGGCTAGCAGACACATGAAAAAATGTTCCTCATCATTAGCCATCAGGGAGATTCAAATAAAAACCACACTGAGATACCACCTCACACCAGTTAGAATGGCCAAAATCAACAAGACAGTAAACACCAAATTTTTTTTTTTAAATATTTTATTTATTTGACAGGGAGAGAGATCACAAGTAGGCAGAGAGGCAGGCAGAGAGAGATGAGGAACCAGGCTCCCCTCTGAGCAGAGAGCCCGATGTGGGGCTCGATCCCAGAACCCTTAGATCTTCACCTGAGCCGAAGGCAGAGGCTCAACCCACTGAGCCACCCAGGGGCCCCTAAACAACAAATTTTTGAGAGGATGTGGAGAAAGGGGAACCCTCTTCCACTGTTGGTGGGAATGCAAGTTGGTGCAGCTACTTTGGAAAACAGTGTGGAGATTCCTCAAGAAATTAAAAATAGAGGTACCCTATGACCCTGCAATTGCACTACTGGGTATTTACCCCAGAGATGCAGATGCAGTACAAAGAAGGGCCACATGTACCCCAATGTTCATAGCAGCAATGGCCTCAATCTCCAAACTGTGGAAAGAGCCACGATACCCTTCAACAGATGAATGGATCAAGAAGATATGGTCCATATATACAATGGAATATTATGCCTCCATCAGAAAGGATGAATACCCCACTTTTGCATCAACATGGATGGGAGTGGAAGAGATTAGACTGAGTGAAATAAGTCAAGCAGAGAGAGTCAATTATCATATGGTTTCACTTACATGTGGAGCATGGGAAAAACATGGAGGACATTGGGAGATGGAAAGGAAGGGTTAAGTGGGGTAAATCAGAGGGGGAAAAGAACCATGATAAACTGTGGACTCTGAGCAACAAACTGAGGGTTTTGGAGGGGAGGAGGGTGAGGGCTTGGGTGAGCCTGGTGGTGAGTATTGAGGAGGGCACGTATTGCATGGAGCACTGCATGTGGTACATGAACAACGAATCTTGGAACACTGGGAAAATAAAATAAAATTAATTAAAAAAAGAAAAAGAAAAAAGAAATAGCAATCTGAAGAGAACCTGGGAGACACAGGAAGGAGATTATTTGCCCTTCTCAAGTGCTGCCCTGAGAGGCAGTGTGTACAGAGTCTCTTTTCTGGGGACATGGAGGTAGCTGCTGCCATTTTCCTCACCTACTCCTTAGCGTAAACACATAGCCACTTGTGGTAAGCAGCACAGTGCCATTACCTATCTGCCAAACCTGCTTACACCAGGTTCTACACTCCTGTGTTCTGGCAATACTGCCCTTCTTGGCGAAGCTTGCCCTAGTCCCAGTGTGGCAGTCCCTTTCCCAAGACCAGCAGAAACCCCTGCCCATACCACATCTCCTAACTAGAGAGTTCTACAGAACTTCAGTTCTAATGGAAGAGGTATCAGGTCTAATTTGACAAGGAGACCAGAGCACACCTCGTTAAAACTGGGCACATTCTGGCCAAGGACCAAATACTGCCCACTGCAAGAAAGGAGAACCTCTGCAGACAATTGGCCTGTAGTATACAATAGGCTCATTACACCAGCAGAGCACACACAGCACACTCCAGAGACACTCTCAGAAGCATCAGGTTCTGGACACTATATGACCTCTTTTTCATAAAATCCATTACTCTGAGGAGTAAGAAAGATAACAGGCTTTTCTAACACAAAGAGGAAGACAGAGACTTGGACAAAATGTCAAAATGAACAAACTCATTTCAACTGAAACAATAAGATCATGGTCAGAGATCTAAATGAAACAGATAAAAGTAACATACCTGGTGGAGAATTTAAAGCAACAATCGTAAAGATATTCACTAGATTTGAGAAAAGAATTTAAGACTTCAGGGATGCCCCTACCACAAAGATTAGAGATTTTAAAAAGAATTAGTCAGAAATGAAAAATACAAAAAAAAAAAAAAAAAAAGAAATGAAAAATGCAATAACTGAAATTGGAAACAGACTTGTAATGAACACAATGCTAGAAGAAGCAAAAAAACGAATAACTGATATTGAAGATAAATTAATGCAAAATTATGAAGCTGAACAAGAGAGAAAGAATTATAGAACATGAGAATAGATTTAGGGATTTCAGTGACTCCATCAAGTATTTTAGCATTCTCAAAAGAAGAAAAGTATGCTGGCATAAATTTATTTGAGCATTTCATAGCTGAAAACTTCCCTAATTTGAGGAGGGGAAACAAACATGCAGATCCAGGAGGCAGAGAGAACTCCCATTACATTCAAAAAAAGCAGGCCGACACCAAAGCATATTGTAATTTTCAAAATACATTGATAAAGGAAAACTCTTAAAAGCAGTGAGACAAAAGAAATCCCTAACTTGCAAGAGAAGACCCATAAGATAAGCTGCAGATTTTTCAACAGAAACATGGCAAGCCAGAAGGGAGGGGCATGATGCATTCAAAGTGAGAATGGAAACAATATGCAGCCAAGAATATTCTATCCAGCAAGCCTATCACTCAGATTAAAGAGAGAGATAAAGAGTTTCTCAGACAAAAAGTAATGAAAGTCATGACCACTAAATCTACCCTGCAAGATACATATTAAAGAGGACTCTTTGAGTGGAAAGACCAAAAGTGACAGAGACAAGAAAGGAACAGAGAAAATCAGAAACAATGACAAAACAAGTAATAAAATGGCACTAAATATACATCTATCACTAATTACTCTGAATGTAAATGGACTAATGTTCCAATCAAAAGACAAAGGGTGTCAGAATGGATTAAAAAAAAAAAAAGACCCATCTATATACTTCCTACAAGAGCCTCATTTTATTTATTTGTTCTTTTTTTTTTTTTTTCAGTGTTACAAGATTCATTGTTCATGCACCAAAGAGCCTCATTTTAGACTGAAAGACGCCTGCAGACTGAAAGTGAGTGCATGGGAATGCCTGGGTGGTGCAGTTGGCTGGATGTCTGACTCTTGGTTTCAGCTCCGGTCATGGTCTTGGGATCCTGGGATTGAGTCCACATTGGAGTCCACACTCAGCAGGGAATCTGCTTGGGAATTCTCCCTACCTCTCCTTCTGCCCCTCCCACTTGTGCTCACATGCACATGCTCTCTCTCTCTCAAATAAACAAATCTTTAAAAAAAAAAAAAGGAAAGTGAGGGAATGGAGAAATATTTATCACACAAATGGATGTCTAAAGAAAGCCAGAGTAGCAATACTTATATTGGGCAAACCAGACATTGAACCAAAGACAGTAACAAGAGTTAAAGAAGGGCACTATATCATAATAAAAGGAAAAATCCAACAAAAAGATCTAACAATTGTAAATATTTATGCCCCCAATATGGGAGCACTCAAATATATAAAACAATTAATAACAAACATAAAGGAACTCATTGAAAATAATACAATAATAGTAGGGAGCATTAACACCAGACTTACATCAATGGACAGATCATCTATACAGAAAATCAACAAGGAAAGAAGGGCTATGAATGACACCTGGGCCAGATGGACTTAACACATATATTCAGAACATTCCATCCTAAAACAGCAGAATACACATTCCTTTCAAATGCACATGGAAACTTTCCAGAATACTTCACACATCCAGAATACATCTCAAATCAGGCCTCAACAAGTATAAAAAGATTGTGATCATGCCATGCATCTTTTCTGACCATAACGCTATGAAGCTTGATGTCAACCACAAGAAAAAATTTGGAAAGACCAGATACAGGGAGGTTAAACAATATGCTATTAAACAATGAATGGGTCAAACAGCAAATCAAATAATAAATAAAAAAATACATGGGAACAAATGAAAATGAAAACACAGCTGCCCAAAACCTTTGAGATGCAGCAAAAGCAACCCTAAGAGGGAAGGATGTAGGGATAAAGGCCTAATTCAAGAGACAAGAAAAATCTCAACTGACAGCCTAGACTTACGCCTAAAGGAGCTAGAGAAAGAACAATAAACGAAGCCTAAAGCCAAGAGAAGGAAAGAAATAAAAAGACTAAAGAAAGAATAAATGATACAGAAACAAACAAACAAAAACAATAGAATAGATAAATGAAAGGAGAGACTGGTTCTTTGAAAAAATAAATAAATAAAATCACAGATGAGAGATGAGTAATAACAACCAACACCACAGAAATACAAATAATGCTAAGAGAATCTTATGAAAAATCATATGCCAACAAATTGCACAATTTGGAAGAAATGGATAAATTCCTAGAAACATGTAACTATAAAAACTGAAACAGGAATAAATAGAAAACCTGAACATACTGTTAACCAGTAAACAAATTGAATCAGTAATCAAAAATTTCCCAAAAAACAAAAGTTCAAGGCCCAATGGCTTCACCTGGAAATTCTATGAAACATTTAAAGAGTTAACACCAGGAGGGAGGGCAAGATGGCAGAGAAGTAGGAGACCCTGTTACAACCAGTACCCTAAAGTGAGCTGGATATCTACCAGAACACACTGAACACCCATGAAATCAGCCTGAGAAGTAAGATTTTTCACTTCTGGATCTCTACAGGAGCAGAAGGCAGCAGTGGAGAGGTAAATCAGAGTGGGAACACGCAAACCTATATCGGAGGATAAACAGAAGGGGGAGGGAGCCACCAGAAGCAACCCAAGGACAGTAATACCCCAAAGGAAAGTGCTCTGTGTTTGGGGACCAGCATTAACTTAGAGTCTGGTTAAAAACACTTAAAAACAGCTAAAGATCTTAAGGAGCAACTAGTGGAAGTGGGTGGTCATGGGCATGGGCCTAAGCCCACGTTCCCAGGAAGGACACCACCCGCATCAAAGAGAGACTGGTGGGGGGGGTCCAGTCCATGGTTCATGAACATGTAGCTTTCCATTCCTTGCACCATTTTGTGGGTGGGGTGCACTCCTGTAAGCGCCTTAGAGAGCCTGGTGAGGTCCATGAGCCTGCAGCTTTTCTCTGTGTGCACCACTCCGTGGACTGGGTGCACTCCCGCAAGCTCCTAAGAGACCTGGTGGGAGCCCTAGCCAGTGGACTCTAGGACTGCAGGACGTCTGCCACCTGCCGCAGGGTCTGGGCACTCCCCGGAGCCGGAAAGAATGGAGAGAACGAGGGCAGCCCGATCTTGGGCAGGAATCTGAGCACACCTGGCACCCCCTGCACCATTTACGGGGCTGGGCGCACTCCTGCAAGTGCCTTAGAGAGCCTGGTGTGGTCCAAGAGCCTGCAGCTTTTCTCTGTGTGCAACACTCCGTGGACTGGGTGCACTCCTGCAAACTCTTAAGAGACCAGGTGGGAGCCCTGGCCTGCAGTCTCTAGGACTGTAGGACGCCCACCGCCTGCTGCAGAGTCTGGGCGCTCCCAGCCAGTGCCAGAGAGAATGCGGCCCGATCTTGGGCAAGAATCTGAGCTCAGCCGGTGTGGGCCTAGAGCCCAGACAGCAGTCCCAGCAACGGCAGCCACCAGAAGCGAGTTTCCTAGACCTCACGGCTTTGGTGGCACTAGGGTGCAGAGGCTAGCAAGGGCCTCGCAGGGCCACTGCAATGGTGGCAAGCTGCGGTGTGAGCAGAGCTTGCAGGTGGGAGCGGAGCTTGCAGGTGGGAGACTGTAATCTGGACCACCGGGAGGGAAGCAGACTGAGGCTTCTCTGTGACGCGGAGGTCTGGGTATGGGCAGATTCCTTGCTTGGACTCTCTGAAAAGGCAAAAAAGCTACAAAAGAGCAAAAATCTCCAGAGAGCAAATATCTGAGAAACCAGTTTCCACAGATTCCAGCTCCCTGAATGGGGGGCAGAGCGACTCAACCCAAGCAAGATTGACTGGAAAACAATGGGGCAGGCCTCTCCCCCAGAAGACAAGTCAAAAACAAGAGGACAATAACCACAGCGTCCCCATACATCAGGGGAAATCAATATATTAAGCTCCTGATAATACCCTAAAATATGTATATTTCATAGATACAAGTTTTTTTCTTTCTTTATTATTTTTTTCTTATTCACTTGTTCTCACGTTTCTTCGTTCTTTAAATTTTTTTTAAAACTACTTAACATTAAAACTAGAGGCTTAAAACAACGATAAATCCAGGAAGACCCGAATTAACCTTCCTCGCCCGCATCGAGGAGTTATAAACACTCCCCCATTATACCCTTCTGTCACTGTTTCTGTGTATTTGCTTTTGTTCTGGTATTATATAAATCCTATTCTTGGGGTTCATTCTGACTAGGTTCTTTTATTTCTTGTCATTTACTTTTGTTAGTCTTTATGTTTGTTCGTGTTTGTTTATATACCTTATAAATCTTATTTTTGGGGCCCGTTCTGGCTGGGATTTCTTCTTCTTTTCTCTTTCTTTCTCTCTCTTTTTTTATCTTTATTCTTTCTTTTTGGTGGTGAATTCCAATTGTTCCAAAACCTTCCGGGGTGGAACCTGTCTGGATCGTGGGTGATATATTCAGCTATACATCCTCTCATCCACCTCTCATCAAAATGACTAGGAGGAGGAACATCCAACAGAGGAAAAACCCAGAGACTGTGCCCTCTCCCTCAGAACTATTTGACATAGACATAAACAGTAGGTCGCAAAGGGAATTCAGGGTAACAATTATCCAGGCAATGGCCAGGATGGAGAAAAACATTAATGACAACATAGAATCTCTAAAGACAGAACTGAGAAACAGTATGGCAGATATTAAAAATGCTGTCAGTGAGATCCAATCTAATCTAAATAGTCTAACAGCTAGAGTTCTGGAGACAGAGGATAGAATTGGTGACCTAGAGGATAAGATGGTTGACAGGAAAGGTCAGGAGGAGTACTGGAACAAACTGCTTGGGAACCATGAGCACAGACTTAGGGAAATAAATGATGACATGAAACGTTCCAATGTCAGAATTATTGGAATCCTGAAGGGGTAGAGAAAGAAGACTAGAAGACATAGTTGGTGAAATTCTGAATGAAAATTGCCCCAACCTGGGGAATGGAACAAGTGTTTGTGTTCTAGAGGCAGAAAGGACCCCCACCAAGATCAATGAGAAAGAAAATCAGCTAGACACATAGTTGTAAAATGTGAAAATTATAATTTTAGACAAGAGGTCCTGAGGGCAGCTAGGGGAAGACATCCCTTAAATACAGAGGAAAACCCATCAGAATAACATCAGACTTGTTCACAGAAACCTGGCAAGCCAGAACAGGCTGGCAAGACATATTCAGGGCACTAAATGAGAAGAACATGCAGCCAAGAATACTTTATCCAGCAAGGCTCACATTCAAAATGGATGGAGAGATAAAGAGCTTCCAAGACCAGCAAGGATTAAAAGAGAATGTGACCACCAAGCCAGCAATACAAGAAATATTAAAGGGGGTTCTATAAAAGTAGAAAGAACCCATGAGTGACATAGGTACTTACAATCTATAGAAACAAGGACTTCAGAGGCAACATGATGTCAATAAAAACTTATCTTTCAATAATCACTCTCAACGTGAATGGCCCAAATGCTCCCATGAAATGGCACAGGGATGTGGACTGGATCAAACGACAGCACCCGTCCATATGCTGTCTATAAGAGACACATTTGGAACCTAAAGATTCATCCAGACTGAAAGTGAAGAGATGGAAAACCATCTTTCATGCCAACAGGTCTCAAAAGAAAGGTGGGGTAGTGATTCTCATATCAGACAAACTAGATTTTAAGCTAAAGACTGTAATGAGAGATACAGAAGGACACTACATCATTCTTAAAGGGTCTATCCTCCAAGAAGATCTAACAATTGTAAACATATATGCCCCCAATATAGGAGCAGCCAACTACTTAAGTCAACTGTTAATCAAAATAAAGAGTCATATTGATATGAATACATTAATTGTAGGAGATCTTAACATGCCACTCTCAGTAACAGACAGATC
>CM052901.1:58388506-58405205 GCA_028534135.1 Potos flavus
CTTGGCTCTTTCCACAGTTTGGCGATTGTGGCCATTGCTGCTATGAACATTGGGGTACATGTGGCCCTTCTTTGTACTGCATCTGCATCTTTGGGGTAAATACCCCATAGTGCAATTGCAGAGTCATAGGGTAGCTCTATTTTTAATTTCTTGAGAAATCTCCACACTGTTTTCCAAAGTGGCTGCACCAACTTGCATTCCCACTAGCAGTGGAAGAGGGTTCCCCCTTCTCTACATCCTCTCCACATTTGTTGTTTACTCTCTTCTTGATTTAGGCCATTCTAACTGGTGTAAGGTGGTATCTCAGTGTGGGTTTGATTTGAGTCTCCCTGATGGCTACTGATGATGGATATTTTTTTCATGTGTCTGTTAGCCATTTGTATGTCTTCTTTGGAGAAGCGTCTGTTCAAGTCTTCTGCCCATTTTTTGAGTGTTGAGTTTGAGGAGTTCTTTATAGATCTTAGATATCAGACCTTTGTCTGTAGTGTCATTTGTGAATATCTTCTCCCATTCCATGGGCTGCCTGTTTGTTTTGTTGACTGTTTCCTTTGTTGTGCAGAAGCTTTTTATCTTGATGAAGTCCCAAAGGTTCATTTTGGCTTTTGTTTCCTTTTCCTTTGGAGACAAGTCCTGAAAGAATTTGCTGTGGCTAATGTCGAAGAGGTTACTGCCTATGTTCTCCTCTAGGATTTTGATAGATTCCTGCCTCACGTTGAGGTCTTTTATCCATTTGAATTTATCTTTGTGTATTGTGTAAGAGAACGGAAAAGTTTCATTCTTCTATATTTTCCAATTTTCCCAGCACCATTTATTGAAAAAACTGCCTTTTTTCCACTAGATATTTTTTCCTGCTTTGTCAAAGATTATTTTACCATAGAGTTGTGGGTCCATTTCTGGGCTCTCTAGTCTGTTCCGCTGGTCTATGTGTCTGTTTTTGTGCCAATACCATGCTGTCTTTGCGATCACAGCTTTGTAGTAAAGCTTGAAATCAGGCAATGTGATTTCCCCCAGCTTTGTTTTTCTTTTTCAACATTTCCTTAGCAATTCGGGGTCTTTTCTGATTCCATACAAATTTTCGTATTGATGGTTCCAGCCTTTTGAAAAATGCTGGTGGAATTTTGATCGGGATGGCATTGAAAGTATAGATTGCTCTGGGCAGTAGAGACATTTTAACAATGTGTATTCTTCCGATCCATGAGCATGGAATGCTTTTCCACCTTTTTGTGTCTTCTTCAATTTCTTTCAGGAGTGTTCTGTAGTTCCTCGAGTACATATCCTTTACCTCTTTGGTTAGTTTTATTCCCAGGTATCTTATGGTTCTTTGTGCTGTAGTAAATGGAATTGATTCTCTAATTTCCCTTTCCATATTTTCATTGTTAGGGCATAGGAAAGCAACTGATTTCTGTGCACTGATTTTGTATCCTGCCACATTACTGAATTGCTGTATGAGTTCTAGTAGTTTGGAGGTGGTCTTTTGGGTTTTCCATATAAAGTATCATGTCATCTGTGAAGAGAGAGAGTTTGACTACTTCTTTGCCAATTTGGATACCTTTTATTTCTTTTTGTTGTCTGCTTGCTGTCGCTAGGACTTCTAGTACTATGTTGAACCAGAGTGGTGAGAGTGCGCATCCTTGTCGTGTTCCTCTTCTCAAGGGGAAGGCTGTCAGCTTTTCACCATTGAGAATGATATTGGCTGATGACGTTGATATTCAATTTTCATAGATTTTATGAAGTTGAGAAATGTTCCTTCTATGCCTATACGTTGAAGAGTTTTAATCAGGAACAGATGCTGAATTTTGTCAAATGCTTTTTCTGCATCAAATGAGAGGACCATGTGGTTCTTCTTTCTTCTCTTATTGATTTGTTCTATCACATTGATTGATTTGTGAATGTTGAAACACCCTTGCATCCCAGGGATAAATCCCAACTGGTCATGGTGAATAACATTTTTAATGTGCTGTTGGATCCTACTAGCTAGGATCTTGTTGAGAATCTTGGCATCCACATTCATCAGGGATATTGGTCTGAAATTCTCCTTTTTGATGGAGTCTTTGCCTGGTTTGGGGATCAGGGTAATGCTGGCTTCATAGAAAGAGTCTGGAAGTTTTCCTTCTGTTTTGATATGGTTTCAGGAGAATAGGTATTATTTCTTCTTTGAATGTTTGGTAGAATTCCCCAGGAAATACATTAGATTGTGGACTTTTGTTTTTTGGGAGGTTTTTGATCACTGCTTCAATCTCGTTACTAGATACTGGTCTGTTCAGGTTGTCCATTTCTTCCTGTTTCAGTCTTGGAAGTTTATAGGTTTCCAGGAATGCATCCATTTCTTCTAGGTTGTTTAACTTATTGGCATATAGCTGTTGATCATAATTTCTGATGATTGTTTCTATTTCCTTGGGATTAGTCGTGATCTCTCCCCTTTTATTCACGATTTTGTTACTTTGGGTCCTCTCTCTTTTCTTTTGGATTAGTTTGGCCAGTGGCTTATGGATCTTATTGATTCTTTCCAAAAACCAACTTCTGGTTTTTTTGATGCGTTCTAGTGTTTCTCTATTTCTAACTCATTGATCTCTGCTCTAATCTTGATTATTTCCCTTCTTGTGGGTGGGGTTGGCATAATCTGTTGTTGATTTTCCAGTTCTTTAAGGTGTAAAGAGATCTGGTGTATTCGGGATTTTTCAGTTTTTTTGAGTGAGGCTTGGATGGCTATGTATTTCCCTTTTAGGACCACCTTTGCCGTGTCCCTTAGGTTTTGGACCGATGTGTCTTCATTATCATTGGTTTCCATGAATTGTTTAAGTTCTTCTTTGATTTCCTGGTTGATCCAAACATTTTTGAGCAGGTTGGTCTTTAGCCTCCAAGTGTTTGAATTCCTCCCAATCTTTTTCTTGTGGTTGAGTTCCAGTTTCAAGGCGTTGTGGTCTGAGAATATGCAGGGAATCATCTCAAACTTTTTGTATTGGTTGAGTCCTGATTTGTGACCCCGTATGTGGTCTATTCTGGAGAAAGTTCCATGTGCACTTGAGAAGAATGAGTATTCTGTTGTTTTAGGGTGGAATGCTCTGTATATATCTATGAGGTCCATTTGGTCCAGCGTGTCATTCAAAGCTCTTTTTTCTTTATTGATTTTCTGTTTAGATGATCTGTCTGTTACTGAGAGTGGCGTGTTAAGATCTCCTACAATTAGTGTATTCATATCAATATGACTCTATTTGGATTAACAGTTGGCTTATGTAGTTGGCTGTTCCCATATTGGGGATATAAATACTTACAATTGTTAGATCTTCTTGGAGGATAGACCCTTTAAGAATGATGTAGTGTCCTTCTGTGTCTCTGACTATAGTCTTTAGCTCAAAATCTAATTTGTCTGATATGAGAATCGCTACCGCAGCTTTCTTTTGAGGCCCGTTGGCATGAAAGATGATTCTCCATCCCTTCACTTTCAGTCTGGATGTATCTTTAGGTTCCAAATGTGTCTCTTGTAGACTGCATATGGACAGGTCCTGTCATTTTATCCAATCCGCGACCCTGTGTCGTTTTATGGAAGCATTTAAGCCTTTCACATTGAGAGCGATTATTGAAAGATAAGTTTTTATTGACATCATGTTTCCTGTGAAGTCCTTGTTTCTATAGATTGCAAGTTCCTGTTTTACATCACTCATGGGTTCTTTCTACTTTTATAGAACACCCTTTAATATTTCTTGTAATGCCAGCTTGGTGGTCACATACTCTTTTAGACCTTGCCGGTCTTGAAAGCTCTTTATCTCTCCATCCATTTCGAATGTGAGCCTTGCTGGATAAAGTATTCTTGACTGCATGTTCTTTCCTTTTAGTGTCCTGAGTATGTCTTGCCAGCCCTTTCTGGCTTGCCACGTTTCTGTGGACAGGTCTGACGTTATTCTGATGGGTCTTCTTCTGTATGTAAGGAATCTCTTCCCTCTAGCTGTCTTCAGGACCTCCTGTTTAAAATTATAATTTGCAAATCTCACAATGATGTGTCTAGATGTTTTTTAGACTTGTTGATCTTGGGGAGTGTCCTTTCTGCCTCTAGGGCACGGACACTTGTTCCATTCCCCAGATTGGCGAAATTTCCATCCAGAATTTGTTCAGCTATATCTTCTTATCTTCTGTCTTTCTCCACACCCTCAGGGATTCCAATAATTCTGATGTTGGAACTTTTCATGGCATCATTTATTTCCCTAAGTCTGTGCTCATGGTTCCCAAGCAGTTTGTTCCAGTCCTCCTCCTGACCTTTCCTCTCAACCATCTTATCCTCTAGATCACCAACTCTATCCTCTGTCTCCGTAACTCTAGCCGTTAGACTATTTAGATTAGATTGGATCTCACTGACAGCATTTTTAACATCTTCCATATTGGTTCTCAGTTCTGCCCTTAGAGATTCTATGTTATCATTAATGTTTTTCTCCATCCTAGCCATTGCCTGGACATTTGTTATCCTGAATTCCCTTTCCGACATACTGTTTATGTCCATATCCAATAGTTCTGAGGGAGAGGGCACAGTCTCTGGGTTTTTCCTCTGTTGGGTGTTCTTCCTCCTAGTCATTTTGGTGAGAAGTGGATGAGGGGATGTATATATCACCCGCAATCCATTCAAGGTGCTTCCTCTCCACCGAGGCCTTCTGCTCCTGTAGAGATCCAGAAGTGAAAAATCTTACTTCTCAGACTGATTTCATGGGTGTTCAGTGTGTTCTGGTAGATATCCAGCTCACTTTAGGGGACCGGTTGTAACAGGGTCTCCTACTTCTCTGCCATCCTGCCCTCCTCCTTCCTCAAGCACTTTCAAGGATGTATGCTGTGGCAAGAATGTGGGATGTGGAGGGTAAAAATCTGACTTTCTGTCCACCCAAAGCCAACAACACCAGCAAAGTGAGGTGCAAACCTGTTTTTGTCTTGATCCCCATTTACCACATCACTGCCTTTCTTTAAAAATTTTTACTGTGTTATGTTAGTCACCATAAAATCCATCATTAATTTTTGATGCAGTGTTCCAAGATTCATTGTTTATGTACAACACCCAGTGCTCCATGCAATACATGCCCTCCTTAATACCCACCACCAAGCTCACCCAACCTCCCCATCCCCCTCCCCTCTAAAACCATCAGTTTGTTTTTCAGAGTCCACAGTCTCTCAGGGTTCATCTCCCCTTTCTATTTCCCCTACTCCACTTTTCCTTTTCTTCTTCTAATGTCCTCCATGCTATTCCTCATGTTCCACAAGTAAGTGAAACCATATGATAATTGACTTTTTCTGCTTGACTTATTTCACTCAGCATAATCTCCTCCAGTCCCATTCATGTTCATGCAAAAGTTGGGTGTTCATCCTGCCTTTACATACACATTCTCCCTTTCTATCCAGTCCTAGAGTGAAACATGAATAACATTGCAAGTACCAACTAATTAATTGTGACTTTGTTGTATACTATTTTGGAAAGGATTGTGTGGCTCTACCTGGGCTTGGTGAGAGAGAGTACCATGACTGTATACCGTGAGAGCATAGGTTGATGAGGGATTGTGAGTGGCAGTATGCAGTCTGTATATTTGTTGACAGAGATAAGCCCCTTTGGACAAATGGTTTCAAAATGTACTTGGCTTTAATTTTGGTTTATTTAAAATACCAGCTTTTGAATCAAGCCCAACCATCACCATCACTCTTACTTGTCCCACTCACTTTGGGACAGCCTGTATTCTTGAGTACTGAATAATTTCTGAGGACTTCATGATGCAGTCAGTACTAGGACTTTGGGCTTCTGTCTAGGAGGCATATGTTGGGAGAACAGAGGGTAAGGGCAGAGCACAGAGGATAGGAAAGCTACAATCATTACGCATTTAATGGTGTGTGTGTGTGTGTGTGTGTGTGTGTGTGTGTGTGTGTGTCTAGTCCAGTGCCAGAACAGACCTGATAGAATAAAGGGAACACAAACTCATTGCTTTATGCAAATTCTGCTTACATGCCCAGACGCAAAAATCTCTTGGACCATTATCAGAACTCCTAATTCCAGCAATACTCTTTTCCTTGCTAGGCATTTTAGAGGGAAGTAAACTCCTAGGAAATAAATTATTTTAGTTTTTTTCACAACTAGGCCTGGTAACTCCTTTCTCTAATTTTTAAATAAGAATTTCACATTATTCAGGAAAATCTATTTTTACCAAGTGCCCAAAAAAAGATATGAATTTCTCGCCCTGGCTATGATGGTCCCCCTCCCAAAAAAAAGTCCTGTCCACAGTTTCATAAATTAAACATTGTCTTTACCTATGAATAACAGAAAACTCCACAGAGTTGTTTTCATTAGGTATTTTATTTTTCTCACATGAGAATTCCAGAGGTAGGTGGCTTTATGATGCCCTGAGATACCTAAGCCTTTTCTGGTCTTCTATTTAGTCTGGACTGCAACATGTGGTTCTAACAATTTTCACTGTCCAGTGGTGCTCAATAAGGGGGTAAGTGAAAGATGAAATTAACCCTGTGTTTAGAGATAACACCTTCTCTTTCTCATGACAAAGCTATATGGTTTGGCTATGGTTAACCATGTCTTCTCAACACAAAAATATAACTACTCTACATCCTGTATCACATACATGTACTAGATAAGAAGAAAGGAAAGGGCAGAGAGCAAAAGCAATACACAAGATGAGTCATCTTGACCCTAAGAGCTTTTCTAGAAGCTCAGTCTAGAGATTTCTATTACATCTCAATGACTGAACTCTGTCACATGCCCACTCCTAATTACATAAAAGGCTGGGAAATGTATATCTTCTTTAAACTTGAGAAAATTGTTACACACAAAAATTCATAATTCTCTTACTATGAAAGAAAAATTGACTAATACATAGATGGAATACATTTTCCCAACAATTGTAAGATTCAGTCATTCAAAAATATTTTGAGGTAACTACTACATGCCAGTTACTGTTCTAGACAATAGGGACACAACGGTGAATAGGACAGGCATGTTCTCTACATTAGGGCAACTCACCTAAACCCTATGGACCTAATTTTTCAAACCTAACAGTGATGATAATGTCTGCTTTGCATGACTGTTGTAAAATATATATATTTTTTACATATATATATATATATATATATATATATATATACATACATATATATATACAAATAATGATAATACAAATATAAATAATGATAAATTGTATTTGTACAATTTGTAAGTAATCTATACTTTGCCTATTGATTTGAAAAGCTGCCTTAATTCTACGTTGAATTATGAATGTTCTTTTTTCTTTTTTCCAATTTTTTTCCCAAATACTTTTATTTTATTTTTTCAGTGTTACAAGATTCATTTTTATGTACCACACCCAGTGCTCCGTGCAATACGTGCCCTCCTCAATACCCACCACCAGGCTCGCCCATCCCCCCACCCCCTCCTCTCCAAAACCCTCAGTCCTTTGTTCTGAGTTCACAGTCTCTCATGGTTCTTCACCTCTCTGATTTTCTCCAATAGTTTTATTAAAATATAATTGATATATAACATCATATAAGTTTAAGGAATACACCATAGTGATTTAATATATGAATATATTGGAAAATGATTACCATGATAACTTTGGTTAATATCTATCACCTCATATAGTTACTTTTTTTTTTCTAGTGACAAGAACTTTTAGGGCTACCCTCTTAGAAACTTTCAAATATACAATACGTATTGCTGACTATAGTCATCATGCTGTACAATACACTCTGGCAACTTCTTACAACTGGATGTTCATACATTTTCACCACCTCCACCTACTTCTCTCACCCCATCCATCCATACTGGCAACTGCCAATCTGTTCTCTGTTTCTATAAGTTTGGTATTTCTGGTTCTGCTTATAAATGAGATCATGCAGAATTTGTCTTTCTCTGACATTTCACTTAGCATCACTCCCTCAAGATTCATTCCTGTCATCATAAATGGCAGGTTCTTCTTTTCTGGGTGAATAATATTCCATATCTATCTATCTACCTATCTTCTATCTATCATCTATCTATCTCCCACATTATCCGTACATCTGCTGATGAACACTTAGGTTTTCATGACTTGGCTATTGTAAATAATGGTGCAGTGAGAATAGGGATGCAGAGATCACTTTGAGATAGTGATTTAATTTCCTTTGGATATACACTCAGAAGTAGAATGGCTGAATCATATAACAACTTGATTTTTAATTTTTCAAAGCCCTCTGTACTGTTTTCCATGGTGCCTGCACAAATTTACATGCCTAGTAGGAGTGTAAAGGGTTCCCTCTTCTTCATTTCCTTGCCAGTGTTATCTTTTGTCTTTTTCATAAGCTATACTAATAGGTATGAAGTGATACCTCATTGTGTTCTTAATTTGCATTTCCCTCATGATTAGTGATATTAGCACCTTTTCATGTCCAATGGCCATTTGGATACTTTATTTAGAAAAATGACTACTCAGGACCTATGTCTATTTCTAAATCAGATAATTTCAGGTTTTTGTTTATTATTTGTTTTTCCTGTTGAATTGCATGAATATTTTATGTATTGTGGATATTAACCCCTTATCAGATATGTGGTTTGCAAATATTTTCTCCCGTTTCATAGGTTCCCTTTACAAATCCATTAATTTTTTTTCCTTTTTTTTTTTTTTTGGTCACCTTTTTATCTTTAAAATTTTTTTTTAATTTAAATTCAATTTAGTTAACATATAGTGTATTATTAGTTTTAGGGGTAGAGTTTAATGATACATCAGTTGTTCATTAGACCAATGCTCATTGCATCAAGTGTCCTCCTTAATGCCCATCACCCAATTACCCAATCCCCCCAACCTACCTTCCCTCCAGCAACCTTCGGTTTCTGTCCTGTAGTTACGAGTCTCATGGTTTGCTTTCTCTGTTTTTATCTTATTTTATTTTTCCATCCCTTCCCCTATGTTCATCTGTTTTGTTTCTTTTTTCTTTTTTCTTTTTTTCTCTTTTTTTAAAGATGTATTTATTAGACAGAGAGAGAGAGAGAGAGAGTACAAACAGGAGGAGCAGCAGGCAGAGGGAGAGGGAGAAACAGACTCCCCACTGAGCAGGGATCCTGGTGCGTGACTTAATCCCAGGACCCTGGGATCATGACCTGAGCTGAAGGCAGCCACTTAACCCACTGAGCTACCCAGGTACCTTATCTATTTTGTTTCTTAAATTCCACATATGAGTGAAGTCATATGGTATTTGTCTTTCTCCTATTGACTTATTTCACTTAGCATAATATCTTTTAGTTCCGTCCACATCATTGCAAATGGTAAGATTTCATTCTTTTTTTATGGCTGAGTAGTATTCCATTGAATATTATCCATTCATCTGTCAATGGACATCTGGGCTTTTTCCATAGTTTGTATATTGTGTACATTGCTGTTATAAGCATTGGGGTGCATGTGCTCCTTTGAATCACTATTTTTGTATCCTGTGGATAAATATGCAGTAATGCAATCACTGGGTCATAGAGTAGTTCAATTTTTAACTTTTTGAGGAACTTCCATACTGTTTTCCAGAGTGGCTGCACCAGTTTGCTTTCCCACCAACAGTGTAAGAGGGTTCCCTTTTCTCCACATCCTCGCCAACATCTGTTGTTTCCTGAGTTGTTAGTTTTAGTCATTTTGACTGGTATGAAATGGTATCCCATTGTAGTTTTGATTTGTATTTTGCCTGATACCAACCGATGTTGAGCATTTTTTTCATGTGTCTGTTGGCCATTTTTTTTTAAGATTTTATTTTTATTTATTTATTTGACAGAGAGAGAGATCACAAGTAGGCAGAGAGGCAGACGGGGAGTGGCGGCAGGGAGCCCAATGCGGGCCTCAATCCCAGGACCCTGGGATCATGACCTGAGCCGAAGGCAGAGGCTTTAACCCATTGAGCCACCCAGGTGCCCCTCTGTTGGCCATTTGTATGTCTTCTTTGGAGAAATGTCTGTTCATGGCTTCTGCCCATTTCTTGACTAGATTTTTTTTGGGGGGGTGAGTTTGATAAGTTCTTTATAGATTTTGGATACTAGACTTTTATCTGATAAGACATTTGCAAATATCTTCTCCCATTCTGTAGATTGCTTTTTAGTTTTGTTGATTATTTCCTTTGTTGTGCATAAGTTTGTATCTTGATGAAGTCCCAATAGTTCATTTTTGCTTTTGTTTCCCTTGCCTTTAGAGACATGTCTAGCAAGAAGTTGCTGCAGCCAAGGTCAAGGAGGTTACTGCCTGTGTTCTCTAGGATTTTGATGGGTTCCTGTGTCACATTTAGGTCTTTAATCCATTTTGAATTTATTTTTGTGTATGATGTAATAAAATGGTCCAGTTCCATTATTCTGCATATTGTTGTCCACTTTTCCCAACACCAATTGTTGAAGAGACTGTCTTTTTCACATTGGATATTCTTCCCTACTTTGTCTAATATTAACTGACCATATAGTTCTGTGTTCATTTCTGGGTTTTATATTCTGTTCTATCAATCTATGTGTCTATTTTTGTGCCAGTACCATAATGTTCTGATTGCTATAGCATTGTCATATAAGTTGAAATCAGGAATTGTGATGCCTCTTTCTGCTTTTCTTTTTTAAAGTTGCTTTGGCTATTTGGAGTCTTTTGGGGTTTCATACAAATTTCATGATTGTCTGTTCTAGCTCTGTGAAAAATGCTGTTAGTATTTTGATAGAGATTGCATTAAATGTGTGGATTGCTTTGGGTAGAATAGACATTTTAAAAATATTTGTCTTTCTAATCCATGAGCATGGAATGTCTTTCCACTTCTTTGTGTCCTCTTCAATTTCTCTCATCAGTCTTTTATAGCTTTCAAAATACAAGTCTTTTACCTCTTTGGTTAGGTTTATTCCTAGGTATGTTACTGTTTTCAGTGCAATTGTAAATGGGATTAATTCCTTAATTTCTCTTTCTGTTGCTTCACTACTAGTGTATAGAAATGCAACAGATTTCTGTATGTTAATTTTCTTTTCTGCAACTTTACTGAATTAATGCATCAGTTCTAGCAATTTTTTGCGAAGTCTTTTGGTTTTTCTATATAGAGTATCATGACAAAGTATTACTTTTTCCTTGTTAATTTGGATATCTTCTATTTCTTTTTGTTGTCTATTTGCTGAGTCTAGGACTTCCAGTACCATTAAATAACAGTGGTGAGAGTGACATGCCTGTCTTGTTCATGACTAAAGAAGAAATGCTCTTAGTTTTTCCCCATTTAGGATATTAGCTGTGTGTTTTTCAATATGACCTTTATTATGTTGAAGTACATTCCCTGTAAACCTACTTTGTTGAGGGTTTTTATTATGAATTGTTGCACTTTGTCAAATGCTTTTTCTGCATCTCCTGAAACATCATATGGTTCTTATCCTTAGTTTTATTAATCTGGTGTATCATGTTGATTGATTTGTGAATATTGAACCAACCTTGCAACCCAGGAATAAATCCCGCTTTGTTGTGGTGAATGATTTTTTAAATATATTTTGGATTCTGTTTTCAAGTATTTATTGAGAAAGTTTGCATCTATGCTCATCAGGCATATTGGCTTATAGTTCTCTTTTTTAGTGGAGTCTTTATATGGTTTTGGTATCAGGGTAATGCTGGCCTCATAGAATGAGTTTGGAAGTTTTCCTTCCTTTTATATTTTTGGAATAGTTTGAGAAGAATCAGTATTATCTCTTCTTTAAATATTTGTTAGAATTCATGTGTGAAGCATTCTGGCCCTGGACTTTTGTTTTTTTGTGAATTTTTTGATTAACAGTTCAATTTCTTTGTTGGTTATCAGTCCGTTCAAGTTTTCTATTTCTATCTGTTTCAATTTTGCTAGTGTACATGTTTCTAGGAATTTATCCATTTTTCCAGGTTTTCCTAATTGTTAGCATACAGGTTTTCATAATATTGTCTAATAATTCTTTGTATTTCTGTGGTTTTGGTTGTTATTTCTCCTCTCTCATTTGTGATTTTATTTATTTGGGTCCTTTCTCTTTTCTTTTGGATGAGCCTGGCAAAAGGTTTATCAATGTTCTTAATTTTTTCAAAGAACCAGCTCCTGGTTTCATTGATCATTTCTGTTGTTGTTGTTGTTGTTGTTGTTTTAGTTTCTTTTTTTAAAAGATTTAATTATTTGAGAGAGAGAGTGTGTGCACACATGCTGGAGGAGGGCAGAGGGAAAGGGAGAGAGATAATCCTCAAGCAGACTCCACGCTGAGGGCTGATTCCCCTCGTGGAGCTCAATCCCAGGACCCTGAGTTCATGACTTGAGCTGAAATCAAGAGTCAGACACTTAACCAACTGAGCCACCCATGTTCCCCTATTGTTTTTTAGTTTCTATATCATTTATTTCTAATCTTTATTTTTACTTCCTTTCTGTTTTGGCTTCAGGCTTCATTTGTTTTTCTTTTTCTAGCTCCTTTAGGTGTAAGACATAGGTTGTTCATTTGTGATTTTTCTTGCATCTTCATGTAGGCCGTTATTGCTCTGTCCTTCCCTCCTAGGATGGCTTTTGTTGAATTCCAAAGGTTTTGGACAGTTTTTTTATTTTCATTTTTTCCATGTATTTTTTATTACTTATTCGATTTCCTGGGGTTGACCCATTCAGTGTTTGTTAGTATTTAGTTTAACCTCCATGTACTTGTGGTCTTTCTATATTTTTTTCTTATGGTTGGCTTCAAGTTTCATAGCATTATTGTCAGAAAAGATGCATAGTGTGATTTCAATCCTTTTGTATTTGTTGATGCCTGGTTTGTGACCTAGTATGTCATCTGGTCTGGAGAAAGTTCCTTGTGCACTTGAAAACAATATGTATTCTGCTGCTTTAGGATGGAATGTTCTTAATATATGTATTAAGTCCTTCTGGTCCAGGGTGTCATTTAAAGCCATTGTTTTCTTGTCGATTTTCTCCTTAGATAATCTGTCCATTGAAGTAAGTGGGGTGTTCAAGTCCCCTACTGTTATTGTATTATTATCAATGAGTTCCTTTTTTATTTGTTATTAATTGTTTTATATATTTGGGTGCTCTCATGTTGGGGGCATAAATATTTACATTTATTAGATATTCTTGTTAGATTGTCTCCTTTATTTTGATATAGTGTCCTGCTTTGTCTCTTGTTACAATCTTTGTTTTAAAGTTCAGTTTGTCTGATATAAGTATTGTTACTCTGGCTTTCTTTTGATATCCTTTTGCATGATAAATATTTCTCCATCGTCTCACTTTCAATCTGCCACGTCTTTAGGTCTAAAGTGACTCTTTCGTAGACATCACATAGATGGGTCTTGTTTTTTCTGTTTTTATTTTTTTAATGCATTCAGACAACTTATGTCTTTGGATTTGAGTATTTCGTCCATTTGTATTCAGATAATGATTGACAGATATGTATTTAGTGCCATTTTATTACGTGTTTTGTTGTTGTTTCTGGAGATTTTCTCTGACCTTTTCTTGTCTTTATCACTTTTGGTCTTTCCTTTCTGCTCAGAGTTCCCTTTAATATTTCTTGCAGGGATGACTTAGTGGTCAAGAACACTTTCAGTTTTTGCTTGTTTGGGAAACTCTTTATCTCTCCTTCTATTCTGAATGGTAGCCTTGCCAGATAGAGTATTGTAGGCTGTAGATTTTTCCTATTCAGCACTCTCTCCTGGCTTGCACAGTTTCTGTTGTGAAATCTGCAGCTAGCCTTATGGGTCTTCCTTGTAAGTGAGTGAGTTTATCTTGCTGCTTTTAAGATTTTTTCTTTATCAGTATATTTTGCAAATTTAGTTATAATATGTCTTGATTTTGGCCTGCTTTTGTTGATTTTGATGGGAGTTGTCTGTGCCTCTTGGATCTGGATGTCTGTTTCCTGTCTCAGATTAGGGAACATTTCAGCTATCATTTCCTCAAATAAATTTTCTGCACCTTTTTCTCTCTCTTCTTCTTCTGGGACTCTTACAATATGATTGTTATTATGTTTGATGGAGTCACTGAGTTCCTTAAGTCTATTCTTGTATTCCATAATTCTTTCTCTCTTTTGTTCAGCTTCATTATTTTCCACTATTTTGTGTTCTATATCATTAATTCATTCCTCTGCTTCTTCCAGCCTGCTGTTCCTTGAATCAAACCTGTTTACAATCTCATTTATTGCTTTCTTCATTTCTGATTGATTTTTTTAACTCTTTTATCTCTGTGGTAAGGGTCTTTCTGATATCTTCTATTCTTTTCTCAAGCTCAGTGACTATCTTTATGACTGTTCCTTTAAATTCTCCATCAGGTGTGTTACTTATATCTGTTTCACTTAGATCTCTGGCCATAGCCTTAACTTGTTCTTTCATTTGTGATAAATTCCTTTTCTTGGCATTTTGTCTAAGGCTCTGCCTTTTTCTTCCATGTATTAGAAAAACCAGTCATGCTTCCTGCTCCTGAAAGTAATGGCTTTATGAAGAGGCCATGTAGTGTCCAGGACCTGGTGCTTCATAGAGTCTCTGGTGTGTGCTGCATGTGCTCTGCTGTTGTGTTTTGGCTGCTCTGTCCTTCAGGACATTCATCCACAGAGGCTCTCCTTGCCTGCTGTGGGTAGTGTTTGTTCCTTGGTCAGAATGTGGCAAGTTTTTTGTTTGTTTGTTTGTTTTTTTAAACATATAACGTATTATTTGTTTCGGGGGTACAGGTCTGTGACTCATCAGTTTTACACAATTCACAGCATTCAATATAGCACATACCCTCCCCAATGTCCATCACTCAGCCACCCCATCTCTCTCTCCCACACCCCTCCAGTTTTAATTAGCAGTACTCTGGTTTGCTTGTGAAATGAGACCTGATACTAGTTCCATTAGAACTGAGGCATTGCAGATCTCTGTTTGGGAGATGTGGCATGGGTTGGATTTTGTGCTTGTTCTAGGGGAGAGGCCTGCCATGCTGGGACTGAAGCAAGCTTGACTGAGAAGGGCAGCTCCTCCAGAGAGCAGGGTATGTGGCTTGGTGTAAGCAAGTTAGGCAGCCAGTGTGAGCTCTGTGCTGCTACCAGCAACTGGCTCTATGTGTATGCTGAGTGGCGGGGGTGGGGGAATGGCACTGACCAGGTCCTTTCTCCCTGGAAAGGCATATCCTTGAATGCTGCCACTCAGAGAAGCACTCCTAGAGGAGCAAATAATACCCCTACACACCCCCTCCAAGGAAATCCAGGCATTATTCAGATTACTGTTTTCATGCTGTTTGTCTCCAGGTTTTTGCCTGCCTTCTCTCCAGGAGCAGCCGAGTGCCTTCCTGATTTTATCCCAGCCAAGCCTGTTGACCTTTAAAACTCCAGAGTTTAGGGAAGTGGTTTGGGCAGGGGCCTGTGCTGGTCTTCTGGAGGAGTGGCCCACAGCACTGGAACTGAGGTAAGCTTGAGAGAGAAGGGCAGTCATACCAGAGCACATGGGTGTGGGACTTGATGTAACCAAGTTAGGCAGCCTCTGTCAGCCCTGAGCTGCTTCCCACAGGTGGTTCTGTGTTTATGCTGAGGGGTGGGGAAGGGAAATGGCGCCAGCCAGCTCCTTTATTCTTGGAGAGAAGTCTCCCTGAATGCTGCCTTTCAGAGAGAAGAGTTGAATAATCTCTTCCCAGTGTGCCCCAGGCATTCTTCAGATCACTGTTTCCACTCTGTCTGCCCCCAGGTTGTTTGCCTGCCTTCTGTCCAGGAGCAGCACAGTGCCCTCCAGGCTAATACCGGCCAAGCCCACTGTCCTTTAAAACTCTAGGCTTTAAGCCCTGCTGGTTGTAAGGACTCACAGAATTTAGCTCCTTTCACTTTCCAAGCCAATTGTTCTGGGGGAAATGTTCTCCAGGTGCATTCCCCAGTATGCTCCTCTCTCTCTTGCCCTTTTCCTCCCCCCACTGCTCCCTCCCCTCTGCATTACCTGCAGTCCTTGTATGTCCTACCTTCTTCTATGTGGCCTCTTCTCTCCCTTAGGCTGTGGAGTTTGTTCTGCCAGTGTTTAGATTGATTTCTGGGGTATTCAGTATGAGTTTATAGTTATTTAGTGGAGTTAATGGAAGAGATAGGCCTGTGGTCCTCCTATTTCACTACCATCTTCCTGAATCTGATTTTCTTTCACTAAAAAACCTTCTCATTTTGACATAGTCCCACTTAATTATTTGTGCTTTTATTGCTTGTCCGTTAGGTGTCATATCCAAAAATAATTTCTAAGACCAATGTCAAAGATGTGTTCTATGGTTTCATTTTGTTGTTGTTATTGTTGTTAGAAATTTTATGGTCTCAGGTCATACATATAGTCTTTAATATATTTCAAGTTAATTTTTGTGAATGCTGTAAATAGTGGTCCAGTTTCATGCTTTTGCATGAAAACATACAATTTTCCCAGAACCATTTATTGAAGAAATGATCTTTTCACCCTTAAATATTCTTGAACCCCTTGTCAAATATTAGTTGAAGAGATGTGCATGGGTTTATTTGTGGGCTCTTGATTTTCTTCCATATATCTATTTTATGCAAATAGTATACTGTTTTGATTACTATAGATTTATTTTTTTTCCCCAAATACCTTTAATTTATTTTTTCATGGTACAAGATTCATTGTTTATGTACCACCCCCAGTGCTCCATGCAACACGTGCCCTCCTCAATACCCACCACCAGGCTCGCCCATCCCCCCACCGCCTCCCCTCCAAACCTCTCAGTCCCTTGTTCTGAGTTCACAGTCTCTCATGGTTCTTCACCCCTCCTATTTCCTCCA
>CM052901.1:58405705-58424217 GCA_028534135.1 Potos flavus
GTAGTTTAAAAAAAAAATTAAAAAAAAAACCCAAGAAAAATGAGAATGAGTGAAAAAAAATAGAAAAGAAAGAAAGAAAAAAAAAACCCGTGTGTCTATGAAATATACTGGTTTTGGGGTATTATTGGGAGCTTAATATATTGATTTCCCCTACTGTAGGGGTTTTATATTTTTATGGGGGCCCTGTGGTTATTGTCTTCTTGTTTTTGGGTTGACTTCTGGGGGAGGGGCCTGTCGCGTTGTTTTCCAGTCAATCTTGCTTGGGTTGAGTCGCCCTGCCCCCCAGTCGAGGGGCTGGGCTCTGTGGAAAACAGTTTTTCAGGCTTCTGCTCTCTGAAGGTTTTCACTGTTTTGCAGTTTTTTCGCCTTTTCAGAGAGTCCAAGCAAGGAGTCTGCCAGTACCCATACCTCCGCATCACAGAGAAGCCTCAGTCTGCTCCCCTCTGCAAGCACCGCTGTCACCGTAGCCCGCCACAGACGGTGCGCACCCCCAGCCACCGTCCCAGTGTCCCCGAGAGGCCCTCAGTAGCCTCTGCACCCTCCGGAGATCAAAGCCGCGAGGTCTAGGAAACTGGTTTCTGGTGGCTGCCCACGCCGCAACTGCTGTCCAGGGTCCCGGTCCGCGCCGGTGCGCTCAGATTCCTACCCTACGTGGCTGCGTTCTCTCCAGCCTCTGGGCGGAGGGCGCCTCCGGTTTTCTCCCCCTCGCGCGGGGCACAGGGCGCGAGCCAACAGTGGTAACGCGGGCGGAGAACTCACCACTCGTCCCGCCTGCCTCTCTTTGTGTCTGGAGGCCCCGACTCCGCTCTCTGGCAGCCTCCAGGCCGTGCAGCAGATTTCTAAAAGTTCCGATTTTGTGCTCCGCTGCTCTGCAGTTTGCCGGGACCTGGCCCCTCCCCCCGCGGTCTGTCTTCCCATCACTTTGGATTCACTTTTCCGCATGTCCTACCTTCTGGAAAGTGGTCGATTTTCTGTTCCTAGAGTTGCTGTTCTTCTTCTCTTCTATCTCCTGCTAAGTTTGTAGTTGTTTAGAGTGGTTTGATAACTATCTAGCTGAACTTCTGTGATCAGTCACTATCTCCGCCTCCTACTTCTCCGCCATCTTGCTCCTTCGATTACTATAGTTTTATAATAAAGTTTAAAATCAGGAAGCATAATGCCTCCTGCTTTGTTCTTCTTTCTCAATCTTCTGTTCACAATCTTCTGTGGTTTCATATAAATTTTAGTATTTTTTTTTCTATTTTATAAAAATGCCACTTGAATCTTACAAGGCTTGCATTCAATGTGCAGATGACTTTGGGTAGTAGGGATGTTTTAACAATATTAATTCTATAAGCCATGAACATGATATATCCTTTATTTAAGTCTTATTCAAATTCTTTCACCAACGTCACTGTTTTCAGTGTAGAGATCTTTCACCTCTTTGGTTAAATGTATTCCTAAAGTATTTTCTTTTTGAAGCTATTGTAAATGGAATTGTTCCCTTTATTTCTTTTTAAGATAATTTGTTGTTAGTGTATGGAAACATTATTGATTTTTTTAATGTTGATTTTATATCCTGCAACTTTATGGCATTTATTGATTAGATCTAAAAGTTTTTTGGTGGAATCTTTAAGATTTTCTATATATAAATCATGTCATCTATAAACAAAGATAATTTTATTTCTTCCTTTGTGATTTAGATGCTTTTTATTTCTTGTTTTTATCTGATTGCTCTGGCTAGGACATCCAGTACTATGATAATTAAGAGTGGTGTGAGTGGCCACTCATATCTTGTTCTTGATCTCTTAAGTGGAAAATTTTTCATCTTTTCACCATTAAGTATCATGTTAGCTTAGGTTTGTCATATTTAGCCTTCATTGTGTTAAGGTGCATTCCTTCTGTGCTTAATTTATTGAGAGTTTTATTAGGAATGCATGTTGAATTTTGTCAAATGCTCTTTCTTCATCTGTATAGGTGATAATTTGATTTTTTTTTTAACACTGACCTGAAGGTCTTTTTAAAATTGAAGTATAATTGACATATAACATTATATTAGTTTCAGGTACACAAGATAATGGTTCAATATCTGCCTACACTGCTAAATGATCACTGCTAAATGATCACCACAATAAGCCTAGTAATCATTTTTCAGCATAAAAAGTTATAATTTTTCTGTGATGAGAAATTTTAGGATTTACTCTCTTGGCAACTTTCAAATATGCACTACAATGTTATTGACTATAGTCACTGTGTTATATGTTACATCTCCATAACATGTATTTTATATTGGAAAGTTTTTACTTCTTGACCCCTTTTACCCATTTCACCCAACCCAAAGCCCTCTCCACTTTAACACCTACAGTTTTGTTCTCTCTATCATTGAATTTTGTTTTGGTTTTAGATTCCTCATATAAGTGAAATACGTCATTTGCTTTTTCTCTGTCTGACTTATTTCACTTACCATAATTCCCTCAAGATCCATCAGTGTTGTCACAAATGGCAAGATTTTGTTCTTTTTTAATGGCTGAATACTATTACATTGCATTTATATACCACATCTTTGTTATCCATTCATCCATTGATAGACACTTAGGTTATTTCCATATCTTGGATATTGTAAATAATACTGTAATGAACATAAGGGTGGATATATCTTTTAGAAGTAGTGTTTTAATTTAATTTTTCCAGATAAAATCTTAGTAGTAGAATTGTTGGATAAAATGGTAGTTCCATTTTTAATTTGGGGAGAAACTCCATATTGTTTTAAATAGTAGTTGCACCAATTTAAATTCCCACCAACAATGCATGAGGGTCCCATTTTCCACATTTTAGCCAACACTCATTATTTCTGGTCTTTTTGGTACTAGCCACTCTAACAGATGTGAGGTGGTATCTTGTTGTGAATTTGATTTGCATTTCCTTGATAATTAGTGATGTGGAGCATCATTCCATAGGCCTATTGATCATCTAGATGTCTTATTTGCAAAAAAGAAATCTATTCAGGTCCTCTGACAATTTTTCAATTGGCTTAAAAAAAACTTTTTTTTTGCTATTGAGTTCTGTGAATTCTTTATATATTATGGTTATTAATCCTTTACCAGATACGACTTGGAAATATTTTCTTTCATTCAGTAGGTTTCTTTTTTTTTTTAAAGATTTTTTAATTTGTTTGACAGAATAGAGCAAGAAAGCACAAGCAGGGGAAGTGGCAGAGGGAGGAGAAGCAGGATCCCTGCTGAGCAGGGAACCCCATGTAGGGCTCTATGTGGGGCTTGATGTGGGCTCAATCCCAGGATCCTGGGATCATGACCTGAGCCGAGGCAGATGCTTAACTGACTAAGCCACACTGGTACCCCATCATTCAGTAGGTTTCTTTATCATTTTTCTTTTTTTTTCTTAAGATTTATTTATTTATTTGACAGAGAGAGAGATCACAAGTAGGCAGAGAGAGGGGGCGAAGCAGGCTCCCTGCCGAGCAGAGAGCCCAATGCAGGGCTTGATCCCAGGACCCTGAGATCATGACCTGAGCCAAAGGCAGAGGCTTTAACCCACTGAGCCACCCAGGTGCCCCTCTTTATCATTTTTCTTGATGGTTTCCTTTGCTGAGCAGAAGCTTTTCAGTTTGATATAATCCCATTTGTTTATTTGTGTGTTGTTTTTTTTTTAACCTTTCTTTTACGGTCAGGTACAAGATCATTGCCAGAACCAATGTCAAGGAGCTTATTGTATTTTATTCTAGGATTTTTATGTTTTTATGTCTTCCTTTTAAGACTAAAACATTTGAGTTCATTGTGTATGATGTAAGATAATAGTCTGGTTTCATTCTTTTGCATGAGGCTGTCTAGTTTCTCCAACACCATTTACTGAAGAGATTATACTTTCCCCATTGTATATACATAGATACTTTGTCATAAAAATCAGGTGGGTTTATTTCTGAACTTTCTATTTTGTTCCATTGATTTGCGCGCCTGTTTCTTGACAATACCATACTGTTTTAGTTACTATACCCTGTAATACAGTTTTAAATAAAGAATGTGATGCCTCTAGCTTTGTTCTTCTTTCTCAACATTGTTTTGGGCACTCCTGATGTTTAGCAGATACATGCAAATTTTAAGATTGTCTGCTATTTCTGTGAAAAATGCCATTGAAATTTTGATAAGGGACAGTAGATGGAACCTAGACCCAGAGGGTCCAAAACACAGGACACACCAGCTGGACAGCCTCATGGAACCTTGGAATGTAAGAAGGAGGGTGACAGCTGTGGCAGAAGTGGTGGGCAAGCAGAAGATGGCCAAGGAAAGGTGCCTTAAAAAGTCCTTTCAAGACAGTCTTGAAGACATAAAGAAATGGATGAAAAAGAACAGTAATAAAAATTTGGCAGAGAATGCAAACAAAAGTCTCTTGTAACTGCACCATGCCAAATCATCTCCAACACTTCTAAACTGCAAAAACAAAAACAAAACAAAACAAAACAAAAATCCTACCAAGACAGCAAGAGAATGTTAGTTTTAGCTTTGGGAAATGAGAAATCCAAAGTGAGAGAAGCCCAAGATATCATCCTCCAACTGAGAAAAGAATGTTACTACCTCACGTGTCAGCTACATGCATTGAAAGAAAAACTGACTTCACAACAAACAGAAGAAACTGCTCAAAACTAGGAAATATGTCCCTCTGGAATGGACTCCAATAGTGACAACTCTGGGCATCTATTTGTGAAGGATATACCACAAGTTCCTCTTTAGGACGCTCCCTTTCCAGGACATAATCATTCCAAATAGAAGAGCTAATACCTATTTTTCAAGGTAGACTGGGATTTGATTTGGATTCAGATGAAGATAAATCTGCTGATAATGTCTTACCTAGAACTGTATCTGTCCATCAAAGTTTAAAGAAACATTTTAACAATCTATGTCAATTCAATACCTTGGATGATTTTGAAATCAGTCATTTCTCAGTGTAGCTTTTTGAATCTGAAATAATTAGATGTGTAGATCCACTAGTAAACATGCACATACCTGAAAACATAGAACAGTGTTTGTCAATGAAATAAGGATCAAATTAACTTATCACCAATGTTGATTGACCCAGGAAGACCTATTAAAACAAAAGAAAACATTTTAGAATATAAGTTTGAACAAACTAAAAGTAAGCATAGAGGTGCACAAGGAAGAAAAGGAGACTGGAAAAGCTAATGGAAAGAGAAAATAAAAATCTGTATCAAAGTATAAAGGGAGCAAAAGTGAAAATTAAAAAAAAAAAACTTTCAAAAAAAAAGTTGGATGAGTCTGTCACTTCCAGTGATGCTTACAATTTTAATTTGGAAGATGGTATTCATCTCACTCATTTCTGACAAAAAATGAGCAATGATTCTAACAGAGAAGAAAACAACGATGAATTTGAAGGGAGCATCTGTGAATCAAGTGGTTCAGAAGATAATTCTGATGACCTTTTTTTGCCCACTTGCAAGTACAGTCTCGAGTGAATCAGATAGGAGTACAGTTGCCAGGTCTTAAATTTAAAAAGCTCTAAAATATAGGGATGAAAAAGAGATGGAATATTCTAAGCTTACATAAACTCCTATCAGTGCACTACCTAAGACTCACTGTTCACCTCATTTTAGCCTGAAGGATATCACCAATGTCTTCTTGTATCCTATACTGAAAATCAGAAAACTTTCTCTTTCTCCAAAAAAGAAAGAAAACTCAGCAGTGTCTCTGCCTAAGTGCAGGTGTGCAGTCAGTATGAATTATAAGGAACCCACACTCGCTTCAAAACTGAGAAGAGGAGACCCTTTTACAGATTTGTGTTTCTTGAATTCTCCGATTTTCAAACAGAAAAAAGATTCCAGACGCAGTTCTAAAAAAAAAAAAAAAAGAGGCAAATACAGTGAAGTATTTGTTGGATGCCGTTTAAATTCATCCTATTACACTTCCTATCTCTCCAAGACAGAATCTCTAAGATAGTACACAATAGGGTTGAACTGTTGTCATGGAATATTCTTTGACTGAACTGTAGATCACAAAAATTTCTTCAAAACTATACTTCAAATGCGATGCTTTTTCTTCATACCATTAATAAATTTGGTTTATTTTTTCCTTTAAATATAACTGGACCTAAGTCCTATTTCTTTTTTTTCCCAAATACTTTTATTTTTTCAGTGTTATAAGATTCATTGTTTATGTACCACACCCAGTGCTCCATGCAATATGTGCCTTCCTCAATACCCACCACCAGGCTCGCCCATCCCCCCACCCCCTCCCCTCCAAAACCCTCACTCCCTTGTTCTGAGTTCACAGTCTCTCATGGTTCTTAAATTGCCTAAAACTCTTAATTTTATTCAGAATGTATCTTCTACAAAAATTTTAGAAATGAATAATCAAATTAAGATGTTTTAATTATAAGCTTTTGGTGTCTTTATTTTTCCCATAAGTGGAAAATGCTAGAATGAATGATTTTTGAAGACAGACCAAGGATCTTTTGAAACTCTTTGTATAATATTGGAACAAATAAATCCTTGACATGCACAGTAGGGTATACCTTAAGTTGTTTGTGGATCCCTTATACCACTGTTCTAGTTAAAATTTCAAATAAAATGTGAGATCATTATTAAAGAATTAATGGTTGCTTAGGCTCGGGGAATAGGTAAGTGAATACCAAGCTCTATGTGTACATTGTTCAGTGATACCTCAGCAAAAGCACAAATTGTTACGTCTTGGACTCTCAGGATAGTTCCCTAATTAGTGGTTACCATGTTGGGGTCAATGCAGATATAGAACATTTCCATCACCACAGAAAGCTCTCTATTGGGTGATTACAAATTAGGTTTCTTTGTACTCTTAGTATTTCTGTATTCTTGCTGTAGCATTTATCCATAGACTGTTAAGAATTGTTTTATATTTTAACATTTTATATGAATGTTATATTGTATTTTTTTCTTGCAACAGACTTTTAATTGACCGTTGTTTTTGAGATTTATCCATGTTGGCAAATGTAGATTATTTTCATCATTGTACAGTATTTTATTATATAAATAAACGGGACTTATTCTTTTGAGAGATAAAGAAAAGAAATTTTGTTAGGAGTTGCATCGAATCTGTTAATTGCTTTTGGTGGTATGGAAATTTTAACAATGTTAATTTTTCCAATCCACGAGCATGGAATACCTTCCTATTCATTTGTGTCTTTTATTTCTTTCATTAATGTCTTATTTTCAATATACAGGTCTTTCATCACCTTCATTGACTTTATTTTTATGTTCATTCTTGTTGATGCAATTATAAATAAGATTGTTTTATTAATTTCTCCTTTGATAGCTCATTATTAGATGTTTGTATATTTATTTTATACCCTGAAACTTCATTAAATTCAATTACTAATTGTAACAGTTCTTTTAATTTTTTTGTGGCGTCTTTAGAGTCACAATTTTACACAAAAATCTATTGGATACAGCGAAAGCAGTTCTAGGGTGAAGTTCATAGTGATATAGGTCTAACTTAAGATACAAGAAAAATATGAAATGAGCTATCTAGCCCTACACCGAAGGGAACTAGAAAAAGAAGAACAAATAAAACCTAAAGTTAGTAGAAGGAAGGAAATAACAAAGATGGGTTGGGTTAAATAGGTGATGGTATTTAGGAGTGCACTTGTGATGAGCACTGGATGATATATGCAATTTTTGAATCACTATATTATATACCTGAAACTAATAAAACATTGCATGTTAACTCACTGGAATTAAAATAAAAACTTTAAAAATTATGAGTATAGCTAAAAACTTTATAAATGTTATATTCTCTTGTTAGATTAACACCTTTATTATTATATGATATCCTTCTTTGTCTTTTATTACAGTCTTTTTAAAGTCTGTTGTGTCCTATGCAATTATTGGTACTCCAGCTTTCTTCTGATTTCCATTTGCATAAAGTTTTCTTTCATCCCTTCACTTTTCAGTCTGTGTGTCCTTATACCTGAAGTGAGTCTCTTGCAGACAACATATAAATGGCATTTGGTTTTTTGTTTGTTTGTTTTTTAAAGATTTTACTTACTTATTTATTTATTTATTTATTTATGAGACAGTGTGAGTGGGGAGGAACAGAGGGAGAGAGACAAGCAGACTCCATGCTGAGTGTGGAACCCAACACCAGGCTCCATTCCATGACTCTGAGACCATAACTTGAGTCAGATGCTTAACTGACTGAATCAAGAGTCAAATGCTTACCTGACTGAACCATCCAGGTGCCTTTGTTTTCTTTTTTTAATCAATCCAGCAATTCATGTCATTTGATGGAAGGATTTAATCCATTTACATTAAGAGTTATTATTGAAAGGCATGTACTTATTACCAGTCTGTTACTTGTTTTCTGTTTTTTTTTTCTAGTTTATGTCCATTTCTTTTTTCCTCTCTTCCTCTCTTCCCTTGTGATGTGATGATATTGTCTAGCTTTATTTTTATATTCCTTTCTCATTATCTTCTGTGTAACTACTATAGGTTTTTGCTTCGAGATTACCATGAGGCTCGTGTATAACATCCTGTATATATGAGTAGATATTAAGTTGATAGCAACTAAAATTTAAGTGCATTTAACATGCTACATTTTTACTCTTTCCCTCATGTTTTATGTTTCTGTTGTCACATTTTACATTGTGTGTGTATTCCTTAACTAATTATTGTAGTTATACTTATTTTTACTACTTTTGTCTTTTTACTTTCATAAGGCTTTATAAATGATTAATCCACTATCCTTAATATATGATTTTCCTTTATCAGTAATATTTATTTTTATACATTTTCTTATTACTATTTAGTGCTGTTTCTTTTCAGCTTAAAGAAGTCACTTTAATATTTATTTTAAGGCCTAGTTAGTGGTGATGAGCGCCTTTAGCTTTTGCTTGTCTGGGAAATTCTTTCTCTCTTTCAATTATGAATGACAGCTTCACTAGATGGAGTAGTCTCTGATAGATTTTTTTTCCTTTGGACACTTTGAATTTATCATGTCCCTCTTTTCTGGTCCACTTCTGCTGAAAAATCTACTGAATGTCTTATAAGGGTTCCCTTGTGTGTAACGAATTGTTTTCTTCTTGCTACTTTTGAGATTTACTCTTCAATATTTGAGATTTTGATTATAATGTGACATCAGGTGGATGACTTTGGATTTATCTCACTTGGAAATCTCTGGAATTCCTGGATCCGTATTTTTTTTCCCTTTCCCAGGATAGAGAGCTTTTCAGCTATTATTTCTTCAAATTAAATTTTTTCCCTATCTTTCTCTCTTCTTTTGTGACTGCTATAATGCAAATGTTGATCCACTTGATGTTGGCCCATAGGTCCCTTAAGGTGTCTTCACTTTTTTACATTCTTTTTTTGTAGCTTCTCTGGGTGATCCCACTGTCCTGTCTTCTAGCTCAGTGATCTTTTATTTTGCTTTATTTAGTCTGCTGTTGAACTCCAGTGTGTATTTCAGTTGAGTTATTGTAGTCTTTAGTTCTGTGACTTCTGTTTGGTACTTTTTAATATTTTCTAGCTCTTTGTTAAAGTTTTCACTGCACTTACCCATTTTCTCCTATTTTGGTGGGCATTTTTTGTGACCATTAATTTGAACTCTTTACAAGGTAAATTACTTATCTCTGTTTCATTATGTTTTTTTTTTCCGAGTTTTTTTTTTTTTCATGCTTTTTCATCTGGAACACATTTCTCTGTTTCTTTATTTTTGTCTCTGTATTTTTTTTTCTGTGTGTTAGGCAAAACATCTACCTCTCCAAGCTCATGTGCAAGTGCTGAAGCTTGTCACTTAACACTGCTCTAACTCTTAGTTGTCTGTAACACCTTTGTATTTGTCTAAGAAGCCTAATTTATTCTCATAGGTTCCAGGTATTGAGGGTAGGCCAAGGCCTCTCAGTGATCCTAAGGGAGTGATCTCAGTCAGCTCCCAGTTTCAGGATGATTGATAGCCATCATGCTGCAGTTTATAAAGTATGCAAATATTTACTATCCTCTGGGTGGACTGTAGCCACAGACCCTACTGGACTTCAGACCAGGTAATCTACAGTTATCTCCCAGACAACAGTTGCAAAATTTGAGGTTGCATTTGAGTGTATATGCTCCTTTCTGGAAGATACTGGTGAGCTGTATTGAGGCCTACATAGAACACAAAATTGTCCCACAGTCCACATTCCTTGAGAGCACCTAACATAGTCTCTATATGTGTGGTGAACCTAAAGCTTACTCCTCAGACTGAAACTACAGGACAAATAAATAGGTATTTTTCACAGGAAGACTGTAAATATGTTTTGGTTTGCTTTCTTTGTCATTACCTGGGAGAGGGAGACTGTGAGAATTATCTCTCAATTGTTACATTCCCAAGGGACTCAGGTATGCAAGCCATCTTGGCCACCAGAGCTAGGTGATAAAACAGAGTCCACTCTGTGGTCTGCCTTTTCCTACTGGCTCTAGTAAGTTAATCAGAGGGTTCAGGGGTAAGTCACGCCTACTGGTTTTATCAAGGCCTCAAGAGAGTTCATGTATATCCACTGGTTTTGGGAGGGCAAGAGGAGAACATAGGAACCATGTGCACCTTCCATTTTTGGAAGGGCACCTGGAGAGTACACAAACTATGATGGTCTGCTGACCTTGACAGGGCAGCTGGAGAGCACAGGGGTAGGTCATGCCCATCAGCTTTAGCAGGGCAGAAGGAGAATGCAAGAACTGTGATAATTTGATTTTTATCTTTCATTTTATTAATATGTATCACATTTATTAATTGGTGTATGTTGAATCATCCTTTCATCCCATGTATGAATCCCACTTGATCAACATGTATGATACTTGTAATGTGCTATAGAATTCAGTTTCCTAGTATTTTGTGGACAATTATTGCATCTATATCACCAGGTATATTATCATATAGATTTTTCCCCAGTATCGTCTTTTTTAAAAGATTTTTTTTTAATTTAGAGAGAGAACACACAAGGAGGGACTCAGGGAGAGGGAGAAGCAGACTCCCCTGCTGACCAGGGAGCCCAACGTGAGGCTCAATCCCAGGACACTGGGATCGTGACCTGAGCTGAAGGCAGACACTTAACCAACTAACCCACTCAGGTGCTCCTCCTTGTATTTTCTTATCTGGCTTTGGTATCAGGGTAATACTGGCCTCAAAAAATAAGTTCAGAGGTGTTCTCTCCTCTGCATTATTTTGAAAGGATTTAAGAAGAATTAGCATTACCTTCTTTGTAATAGACCAATTAACCGTATAATCATGGATTTATTTCTGGGCTCTTTATTTTGTTCTATTAATCTATGTGCCTATGTTTGGTCCAATCCCATGCTTTTTTTAAAACTAATTTTAATTCCAGTATAGTTAGCATACAGTGTTATATTAGTTTCAGGAGTACAATATATTGATTCAACAATTCTATACATTACTCAGTGCTCATCATAAGTGTACTCTTAATCTTCTTAAACTATTTCACCCATCCTCCCACCCACTTCCACTTAGTAACCATCAGTTTTTCCTAAATAATTAAGAGTCTGTTTTTTGGTTTGTCTCTTACTTTGTTTATTTGTTTTAAGTTCCACATATGAGTGAAATTATATGATATTTGTCTTTCTCTGACTAATAGGATATCTTCTATTTCTTTTTGTTGTCTATTTGCTGAGTCTAGGACTTCCAGTACTGTTAAATAACAGTGGTGAGAGTGACATGCCTGTCTTGTTCATGACTAAAGCAGAAATGCTCTTAGTTTTTCCCCATTTAGGATGATATTAGCTGGGTGTTTTTCATATATGGCCTTATTATGTTGAGGTACATTCCCTATGAAACTACTTTATTGAGGGATTTTTATCATGAACGAATATTGACCTTTGTCAAATGCTTTTGCTGCTTCTATTAAAATAATCATATGTTTCCTATCCTTTCTTTTATTAATGTGATTGATTTACAAATATTGAACCACCCTTGCAATGCAGGAATAGATCCCACATGATCATGGTGAGTGATTTTTTTTTTTGTATGGTTGTGTTAAATTGGTATTTCATTCAGAACTTCTGCATACATGTTCATCAGGGATATTGGCTTGTAGTTCTCTTTTTTAGTGGAGTCTTTATTTGGTTTTGGTATTAGGGTAATGCTGGCCTCATGGAATGAATTTGGAAATTTTCCTTCCATTTATTTCTTTTTCTTTCTTTCTTTCTTTCTTTCTTTCTTTCTTTCTTTGGGGGGAATAGATTGAGAATATGTATTAACTCTTCTTTAAATGTTTGGTAGAATTTATGTGTGAAACATTTTGGCTCTGAACTTTTGTTTTAAGGAAGTTTTTCAATTACTGATTTAATTTCTCTGCTAGTTATTGGTCTGTTCAGGTTTTCTATTTCTTCTTATTTCACTTTCGTGGTTTATGTTTGTAGCAAGTTATTCATTTCTTCCAGGCTGTCCAATTTGTTGGCATATAGTTTGTCCTAATATTTTCTTATAATTGTCTGTACTTCTATGGTGCTGGTTGTTATTTCTCCTCTTTCATTTGTGATTTTATTTATTTGTATCCTTTCTCTTTTCTTTCTGATGAGTCTGGTGAGAGCTCTATCAATTTTACTAATTTTTTCAAAGATCCAGCTCCTGGTTTCATTGATATTTTCTGGGGTTTTTTGTTTGTTTCTATATAATTTCTTTCTGTCTAATCTCCCATATTTCCTTCCTTCTGCTGGCATTAGGATTTCTTTTTTGTTATTTTTCTAGCTCTTTAAGTGTAAGGTTAGATTGTTTGAGAATTTTCATGCTTGTCAAGGTAGGCCTGTATTGCTAGGACCACATTTGCTGCATCCCAATGGTTTTGAACCATGCATGAAAAAGCCCACAGGTGATATAATCCTGAATAGAGAAAAAGTGAGAGCATTCCTCAATCATCAGGAATAAGTCGGGGATTCCAGTATTGTCACTGTTATTTAACATAGAACTAGAGGTTGTAACTCCAGCAATTACACAACAAAAAGAAATAAAAATCATCAAAATCAACAAGGAAGAAGTAAAACTTCCACTATTTGAAAATTACATGATACTTTATATAGAAACCCTAAGGACTCCATCAAAAAACTGATAGAACTGATACACAAATTCAGTAAAGTCACAGGATACAAAATCAGTGTACAGAAATCTGTTGTATTTCTATACACCAGTAATGAGGCAGCCGAAAAAGAAATCAAGGAATCAATCCAATTCACAATTAGAGCAAAACCCATAAGATACCTAGGAATAAACCTAACCAAAGGTGGTAAAATACCTGTACTATGAAAGCTATAAAATTCTGATGAAAGAAATTGAAGATGACCCAAAGAAATCGGAAAAACATTCCATACTCATGGGTTGGAAGAACAAATGTTGTAAAAGTGTCTATACTACCCAAAGCAATCTACATATTTAATGCAATCCCTATCAAAATACCACCAGCATTTTTCACAGAACTAGAAAAATCTTAAAATTTGTATGGAACCACAAAAGACCCAAAAAAGGCAAAGCAACATTGAAAAAGAAAAGCAAAGATGGAAGCATTACAATTCTTGACTTCAAGTTACATTACAAAGCTGTAGTGATCAAAACAGTATGGCACTGGCACAAAAATAGACATGGAGATCAATGGAACAGAATAGAGAACCCAGAAATGAAAGCATAACTGTACGGTCAACTAATCTTCAACAAAACAGGAAAGAATATCTGAATGGATAAAGACAGTCTCTTAAATGATTAGTGTTAGGAAAACTGGACAGCAGCATGCACAAGAATGAAACTTGACCACTTTATTTTTTTAAAAAGATTTTATTTATTTGAGAAAGAAAGAGTGAGAGCACAAGCAGGGGGAGCAGCAGGCAGAGGGAGAGCCCAATGCAGGGCTTGATCCCAGGACCCTGGGATCATGACCTGAACCAATGGCAGACACTTAACTGACTGAGCCACCCAGGCACCTCACAGTGAATGATTTTTTTAATGTATTGTTGGATTCAGTTTATTCATGTTTTGTTGAGGATTTTTTTTCATCTATGCTTATCAGAGATATTGTTCTGTAGTTCTCTTTCATTGTATATTTAGCTGATTTTGGTATTAGGGTAATGATGGCCTCATAGAATATACATTTGGAAGCTTTCCTCCCCCTCTACTTTTTTGGAAGAGTTTGAGAAGAATAAGTATTAACTCTTCTTTAAATGTTTGGTATAATTAACCTGTGAAGGCATCTGGTCCTAGAGTTTCGTTTGTTGGGAATTTTTGATTACTAGTTCAAGTTCATTCCTGGTAATTGATTTGTTCAAATTTTCTCTTTATTCCTGATTCAGTTTGGGGAGTTTATATGATTCTAGGAAGTTATCTTTTTCTTTTAGTTTATCCAATTTGTTGGCATATAATTTTTCACAATATTCTCTTATATTCCTTTTATTTCTGTGGTGTCAGCTTTAAATTTCTCCTTCATTTCTGATTTTTTTGAGTCTCCTCCCCCCAAAATCTGCTCATGGTTTTTCAATTTTGTTGATCATTTCAAAGAACATACTACTGCTTTCAGTGATCTCTTCTATTGTGTTTTTTAAAATTTTGTATATCATTTATTTCTGCTCTATTTTTTATTATTTCCTTCCCTCTTTTTTTTTCTTTGTTGTTGTTATTCCTCTTTTTTAGGTCCTCTAGGTGTAAGGTTAGGTTGTTTATGCAATTTTTCTTGTATCTTCAGGTAGGCCTGTATTGCTATAATCTCTCTTATTTTTTTGTCTTCTCCAAATTTTTATTTAAATTCCAGTTAGTTAACATAAAGTGTAATATTAATATCAGGTGTAGAATTTAGTGATCCAACAGGTACACACAACACCCAGTACTCATCATAAGTGTCCCCTGCTCTACCCATCACCTATTTAACCTATCTCCCACCCACCTCCTCTCCAGTAGCCATCAATTTGTTCTCTATAGTTAAGAGTCTGTTTCTTAGTTGGCTGCTTTCCCCCCCCCCCACCATGTTCATTTGTTTTGTCTCTTAAATTCCATGTATGAGTGAAATCATATGGTATTTGTCTTTCTCTGACTGATTTATTTCACTTACCATAATACTCTCTAGCTCCATCCATGTCATTGCAAATGGCAAGTCTTCATTCTTTTTTATGGCTGAGTAATAGTCCATTGCATATATATCATTTCTTTATCCATTCATCAGTCCATGGACACTGGGCTCTTTCTATAATTTTATTATTATTGGTAATGCTGCTATAGACATCAGGGTGCATATATCCCTTTGAATCAGTATTTTTGTATCCTTTGGATAAATACTTAGCAGTGCAATTGCTGGGTCATAAGGTAGTTCTATTTTCAACTCCATACTGTTTTCCATAGTGGCTGCACCAGTTTGCATTCCCATCAATAGTGTGAGAGGATTCCCCTTTCTCTGCATCCTCACCAAGAACTGTTGTTTCTTGTGTCATTCATTTTAGCCATTCTTCCTAGTGTGAGAAGAATCTCCCTATAGTTTCGATTTGTATTCCCTTGATGATGAGTGATGTTGAACATCTTTTCATGTGTCTGTTTGCCATCTCTGGGCCTTCTATGGAAAAATATCTATTCAAGTCTTCTGCTCATTTTTTAACTGAATTATTTTTTGTTCGGGGTTCACTTTTAAAAGTTTTTATAGATTTTGACACTAAGCCATTATCAGATATGTCATTTGCAAATATCTTCTCCCATTCTAAAGGTTGCTTTTCAGTTTTGTTGATTTTTTGCTTCACTCTGCAGAATATCTGTGGACTCTGAGCAACAAACTGAGGGTTTTGGAGGGGAGGGGGGTGGGAGGTTGGCTGAGCCTGGTGGTGGGTATTGAGGAGGGCATGTATTGCATGGAGCACTGGGTGTGGTACCTGAACAATGAATCTTGGAACACTGAAAAATTTAAATAAAATAAATTAATTTTTTTAAAAAAAGAAGATTTCATTGTGATGGAGTCCCAATAGTTCATTTTTGTTTTTGTTTCTGTGCCTCCAGAGATGTATCTAGTAAGAAGTTGCTATAGCTAATGTCAAAGAGATTGCTGCTTGTGTTCTCCTCTAGAAATTTGATAGTTTTATGTCTCACATTTAGGTCTGTCATCCATTTTGAATTTATTTTTGTATATGGTATAAGAAAGTTGTCCAGTTTCATTCTTTTGCATGTGGCTATCCAGTTTACCCAATACCATTTGTTAAAGAGACTGTGTTTTTTCCATTGGGTATTCTTTCCTGCTTTGTTGAAGATTAGTTGACCATGCAATCGTGAGTTTATTTCTCGGTTTCCTATTATGTTCCATTCATCTATGTGTCTTTCTTTGTGCCAGTACCCTACTGTCTTGGTCACTGCAGATTTATAATGTAACTTGAAGTCCAGAATTGTGATGCCTCCAGCTTTTCTTTTCTTTTTCAGGATTACTTTTCCTATTCTGGGTCCTTTGTGGTTCCATGCAAATTTTAGGGTGGTTCGTTATAGTTCTGTGAAAAATGCTGGTGGTATTTTGATAGGGATTGCATTAAATGTGCAGATTGCTTTGGGTAATAGAGTCATTTTCACAATCTTTGGACTCCCAATACTATGCTAAATAATAGTGATGAGAGTGAACTTCCCTGTTCCCTCCATCCCTACTTTGTTGAGGGTTTTCTAATCATGAATCGATGTTGTACTTTATCAAATGCTTTTTCTGCATCTATTGAATGGATCATATGGTTCATATCCTCTCTTTTTGTAAATATGGTGTATCGTGTTGATTGATTTATGAATATTGAAACACACTTGCAAACCAAGAACTAATCCCACTTGATCGTGGTAAATGATTCTTTTAAAGTATTTTTGGGTTCAATTTTTTGGTATCACATTGAGAATATTTGCATCCATATCTAGCAACAATATTGGACTGTAGTTCTCCTTTTTATTGGAGTTTTTGATTTTGAAATCAGGGTAATGCTGGCTTTGCGGAATTAATTTGGAAGTTTTCTTTCCATTTCTTTCTTTTTTTTTTTTTAATTTGAGAGGAATAAGTATTAAGTCTTCTTTAAATGGTTGAATGGTAGAATCTATGTGTGAAACATTCTGGCCTGGACTTTTGTTGAGAGATTTTTGATTGCTGATTCAATTTATCTGGTTGTTATCAGTCTGTTGTTCAAGTTTTCTATTTCTTCCTGTTTCAATTTGGTAGTTTATAAATTTTTAGGAACTTATAATTTTTTTCCAGGTTTTCCTATTTGTTGGCATACAATTTTCATCATATTCTCATATAATGGTATGTATTTCTGTGGTGTTGGTTGCTATTTCTCCTCTCTGTAATTTTAAGTATTTTGGTCCTTTCTCTTTTCTTGTGGATAAGTCTGGCTAGGGGGTTATAATTTTTTTTTTTTCACCAAAGATCCAGCTCCTGCTTTCACGATGTTTTCTATTTTTTTTTTTAATTTTTATATCCTTTATTTCTACTCTCATTATTATCATTTCCCTTCATGTACTGGCTTCAGTCCTTGTTTGTTGTTCTTTTCCTAGTGCCTTTAGGTATTAAGTTGTTTTTTATTTGAGATTTTTCTTGCTTGTCAAAGTAGGCTTGTATTTCTATATACTTCCCTCTTATCACCGCTTTTGCCACATCCCAAATGTTTTTGGACCCTTGTGGATTCATTTTCATTTGTTTTACGAATTTTTTATTTCTTTTTTGATTTTCTGGTTGACCCATTCGTTCTTTAGTAAAATGTTTAACCTCAATGTATTTGTGGTGTTTCCAAATTTTTTCTTGTGGTGTACTTCAAGTTTCATAGTGTTCTGGTGAGTAAATATGCATGGTATGATCTCATTCTTTTGTGCTTTTTTGAGGCCTGACTTGTGACCTAGTATGTGATCTATTCTGGAGAATGTCCCATGTGCACTTGAAAAGAATGTGTATTCTGCTGCTTTGGGATGAAATGTTCTGAATATGTCTGTTAAGCCCATCTGGACCAGGGTGTTATTCCATTTTTTCCGTGTTGATTTTCAGCTTAGATAATGTGTCCATTTATGAAAGCTTAGATAATGTGTCCATTGATGTGTTCAAGCCCCCTACTATTACTATATTATTATGAATGAGTTCACTTATGTTTCTTATTGTTTTATATATTTGGTTGCTCCCATGTTGGGGGCATAAATATATGCAATTGTTAGATATTCTCATTGGATAGCCCCTCTTTATGATGATATAGATCCCTTCTTTATCTCTTGTTCTGCAGTCTTTGTTTTAAAATCTAATTTGTTTTGGGATACCTGGCTTGCTCTGTCCATAGAGCATGCAACTCTTGATCTCAAGGTCGTAAGTTCAAGTCCCATGCTGTGTGTGGAGCCTAATTAAGAAACAATAAATCTAGTTTGTCTGATATAATTATTGCTACAGGGAGAGGAGCAAGATGGCGGAGAAGTAGGAGGCGGAGATAGTGACTGATCCCAGAAGTTCAGCTAGATAGTTATCAAACCACTTTAAACAACTACAAACTTAGCAGGAGATAGAAGAGAAGAAGAACAGCAACTCTAAGAACAGAG
>CM052901.1:58424717-58453958 GCA_028534135.1 Potos flavus
TTCTTCTTTCTTTCTTTCTTTCTTTCTTCTTTTTGTTTTAGAGAGGGAGAGAAGAATCTTAAGCAGGCTCCACACCCAGAACAGAGACTGACTCAGGCCTTGATCTCAGAATTCTGAGATCAGGCTTGAGCCAAAATAAGAGTCTGATGCTTAACTAACAGAGCCACCCAGGTGCCCCTATGGGCATTTCAAACTTATACTTTTGTGCTGAATTCCAGGGTGAGTGAGTATGAGGGAGCCCTTTATGAGGAGACTTTCCATTTCCCATAGCCTTTTAGGTCTCTAGGAAATAAACCTCATTGGTTTTCAGAGCCAGAAATTTGGGGGGCTCATTTCTCCAGTGTAGACTCCAAAAGTTGGAGTGCCTGATGTGTGGTATGAACTCCTCACTCCTCAGGGATAACCTCTGTATTTGTGAGATTTCCCCCTTATTGTGGGTTGCACTGTTGTGGTGCGGTTTTTGGTGAGATGCATTTCTTCCTCTCCTGTCTCAATGTGTCCCTTTTATTCTCTGTTGTGGAGAAGCTTTTCAGCTAGTTTTCAGGTCTTTTTCACAGGGAATTGATTCATGTGTAGCTGTAGATTTGGTGTGTTTATGGGAGGAGGTCAGTTCAGGATCTTCCTATGCCATCATCTTGAACTACTTTTCAATGTGTTCTATGTCATGTTTAAGAAATACTTCTTTATCCCAGAGTCACAAATTTATTCTGCTATAGGGCCTTCAAAAATTGGATAAGTTTGCAATTCTCATTTATATTTTTAAACTACTTAGAATTGGGTTTTGTGAGGTCAAATTTTATAATTTTTACATATGAATAACTATTTGTCCTAGCACTATTTACTGAAAAGTCCATCCTTCTCTCTATGATACACAGTGTCTACTCTGTCATGAATCTGTTTCCTATGGGATATATGTGTGAGAAACATCTAATGAAAGTTGTGCAGGATGTGTATTCTCTTCCATTGAAAAGTTTGTTATTCCTGTGTTATCACAACATTGTAATTCCTATAGATTTATTATAGCATCTGGTTTATAATGTTTTTGATGATCTTGAAAATAGTATGTTTTAAAATTAAAATTTCAAACTGCTTGTCATTGAAGTATAGAGATACACTTGACTTCCATATACTCATTTTGCACCCAGCAACCTTGCTAAACTATTTTTATTAATTCCAAATATTTGTCTTAGTTACCTTTATATAAACAATCATGTTTAAATAACTGCAGCTTTCTTTACTTTTTTATTTTATTTTATTTTTTCAGTGTTACAAGATTCATTGTTCATGCCCCACACCCACTGCTCCATGCAATATGTGCCCTCCTCAATACCCACCACCAGGGTCACTAAACCGCCCAACTCCCTCCCATCCAAAACCCTCAGTTTGTTTCTCAGAGTCCACAGTCTCTCATGGTTCGTCTCCCCCTCCGATTTCTCCCAATTCACCCTTCCTTTCCTTCACCCAATGTCTTTTATGTTTTTCCTTATGCTCCACAAGTAAGTGAAACCATATGATAATTGAATCTCTGCTTGATTTATTTCACTCAGCATAATCTCTTCCAGGCCCGTCCATGTCGATACAAAAGTTGGGTATTCATCCTTTCTGATGGAGGAATAATATTCCCTTGTATATATAGACCATATCTTCTTTATCCACTCGTCTCTTGAAGGGGATGTAGGCTCTTTCCACAGTTTGGCGATTGTGGCCATCGCTACTATGAACATTGGGGTACATATGGCCCTTCTTTGTACTGCATCTGCATCTTTGGGGTAAATATCCAGTAGTGCAATGGCAGGGTCATAGGGTAGCTCTATTTTTAATTTCTTGAGGAATCTCCACACTGTTTTCCAGAGTGGCTGCACCAACTTGCATTCCCACCAACAGTGGAAGAGGGTTCCCCTTTCTCCACATCCTCTCCAACATTCGTTGTTTACTGTCTTGTTGATTTTGGCCATTCTAACTGGTGTATGGTGGTATCACAATGGGGTTTTGATTTGAGTCTCCCTGATGGCTAATGATGATGAACATTTTTTCATGTGTATGTTAGCTATTGTATGTCTTCTTTGGAGAAGTGACTGTTCATGTCTTCTGCCCATTTTTTGATGTGATTATCTGTTTTTGAATGTTGAGTTCGAGGAGTTCTTAATAGATCTTAGACATCAGACCTTTGTGTGTAGTGTCATTTGTGAATATCTTCTCCATTCCGTGGGTTGCCTGTTTGTTTTGTTGACTGTTTCCTTTGCTATGCAGAAGCTTTTTATCTTGATGAAGTCCCAAAACTTCATTTTTGCTTTTGTTTCCTTTGCCTTTGGAGACATGTCTTGAAAGAAGTTCCTGTGGCCGATGTCAAAGAGGTTACTGCCTATGTTCTCCTCTAGGATTTTGATAGATTCCTGCCTCATATTGAGGTCTTTTACCCATTTCGAGTTGATCTTTGTGTATGGTGTAATAGAATGGTCAAGTTTCATTCTTCTACATATAGCTGTCCAATTTTCCCAGCACCACTTATCAAAGAGACTGCCTTTTTCCACTGGATATTTTTTCCTGCTTTGTCAAAGTTTATTTGACCATAGAGTTGCGGGTCCATATCTGGACTCTCTACTTTGTTCCACTGGTCCATGTGTCTGTTTTTGTGCCAGTACCAAGCTCTCTTGGTGATCCTAGCTTTGTAGTAAAGCTTGAAATCAGGCAATGTGATTCCCCCAGCTTTGTTTTTCTTTTTCAACATGTCCTTAGCAATTGGGGGTCTTTTCTGGTTCCATACAAATTTTAGGATTGTTTTTTCAGCTCTTTGAAAAATGCCGGTGAAGTTTTGATTGGGATGGCATTGAAAGTATAGATTGCTCTGGGCAGTAGAGACATGTTAACAATGTTTATTCTTCCGATCCATGAGCGTGGAATGCTTTTCCACCTTTTTGTGTCTTCTTCAATTTCTTTCAGGAGTGTTCTGTAGTTCCTCCAGTATAGATCCTTTACTTCTTTGGTTAGGTTTATTCCCAGGTATCTTATGGTTCTTGGTGGTAATAGTAAATGGAATTGATTCTCTAAATTCCCTTTCCATATTTTCATTGTTAGTGTATAAGAAAGCAACTGATTTCTGTGCATTGACTTTGTATCCTGCCACATTCCTGAATTGCTGTATGAGTTCTAGTAGTTTGGGGGTAGAGTCTTTTGGGTTTTCCATATAAAATATCATGTCATCTGCAAAGAGAGAGAGTTTGACTTCTTCTTTGCCAATTTTAATACCTTTTCTTTTTGTTGTCTGATTGCTGTTGCTAGGACTTCTAGTACTATGTTGAAAAGAGTGGTGAGAGGGGGCATCCTTGTCGTGTTCCTGATCTCAAAGGGAAGGCTGTCAGCTTTTCCCCATTGAGAATGATATTCGCTGTGGGCTTTTCATAGATTTTATGAAGTTGAGAAATATTCCTTCTATCCTTATACTCTGAAGAGTTTTAATCAGGAACCGATGCTGTTTTTTGTCAAATGCTTTTTCTGCATCAGTTGAGAGGACCATGTGGTTCCTCTCTCTTCTCTTACTGATTTGTTCTATCACATTGATTTGATTGTGAATGTGGAACCACCCTTGCATCCCAGGGATAAATCCCACCTGGTCATCATAGATAATCTTTTTAATGTGCTGTTGGATCCAATTTGCTAGGATCTTGTTGAAAATCTTGGCATCCATATTCATCAGGGATATTGGTCTGAAATTCTCCTTTTTGATGGGGTCTTTGCCTCGTTTGGGGATCAGGGTAATGCTGGCTTCAGAGAAAGAATCTGGAAGTTTTCCTTATGTTTCTATTTTTTGAAACAGCTTCAGGAGAATAGGTAGTATTTCTTCTTTGAATGTTTGGTAGAATTCCCCAGGGAATCCATCAGGTCCTGGGCTCTTGTTTTTTGGGAGGTTTTTGATCACTGCTTCAATCTTTTTACTAGATATTGGTCTATTCAAGTTGTCCATTCTTCCTGTTTCAGTGTTGGAAGTTTATAGGTTTCCAGGAATGCATCCATTTCTTCTAGGTTGCTTAACTTATTGGCATATAGCTATTGATAATAATTTCTGATGATTGTTTCTATTTCCTTGATGTTATTCATGATCTTTCCCTTTCATTCATAATTTTATTAATTTGGGTGGGTCTTCTCTCTTTTATTCTGGATTAGTTTGGCCAGTGGTTTATCGATCTTAATTTCAGAGAACCAGTCTCTAGTTTTGTTGATGTGATCTACTGTATCTCTAGTTTCTAACTCATTGATTTCTGCTCTAATTTTAATTATTTTTTTTCTTGTGTATCCAGGTTGCTTAATTTGTTGTTGATTTTCCAGTTCTTTAAGGTGTAAAGAGAGCTGATGTATTCGGGATTTTTCAATTTTTTTGAGTGATGCTTGGATGGCTATGTATTTCCCCCTTAGGACCACCTTTGCCATATCCCATAGGTTTTGGAACGACGTGTCTTCATTTCCATTGGTTTCCATGGATTGTTTAAGTTCTTCTTTGATTTCCTGGTTGATCCAAAAATTTTTGAGCAGGTTGGTCTTTAGCCTCCAAGTGTTTTAATTCCTTCCAAACTTTTTCTTGTGGTTGAGTTCCAGTTTCAAACCATTCTAGTCTGAGAATATGCAGGGAATCATCTCAATCTTTTGTGTCGGTTGAGTCCTGATTTGTGACTCAGTATGTGGCCTATTCTGGAGAAAGTTTCATGTGCACTTGAGAAGAATGAGTATTCTGTTGTTTTCGTGTGGAATGTTTTGTATATATCTATAAGGTCCATCTGGTCCAATGTGTCATTCAAAGCTCTTGTTTCTTTATTGATTTTCTGCTTGGATGATCTGTCTGTCACTGAGAGTGGCATGTTAGGATCCCCTAAAATTAATGCATTCTTATCAATATGACTCTTTATTTGGATTAACAGTTGGCTTATGTAGTTGGCTGCTCGTATATTGGGGGCATAAGTATTTACAATTTTTAGATTTTCTTGATGGATATACCCTTTAAGAATGATGTAGTGTCCTTCTGTATCTCTGACTACAGTCTTTAGCTTAAAATCTATTTTATCTGATATGAGAATTGCTACCCCATCTTTCTTTTTTTTTTCCAAAATACTTTTATTTTATTTTTTCAGTGTTACAAGATTCATTGTTTGTGTACCACACCCAGTGCTCCATGCAATACATGCCCTCCTCAATACCAGCCACCAGGCTCACCCATCCCCCCAGCCCCCTCCCCTCCAAATCCCTCAGTCTGTTGCTCTGAGTTCACAGCCTCTCATGGTTCTTCGCCCCTCTGATTTCCTCCAATTCACCCCTCCCTTCCCTCTCACAATGTCCTCCATGTTTTTCCTTATGCTCCACACATAAGTGAGACCATATAATAATTGACTCTCTCCGCTTGACCCATCTTTCTTTTGAGTCCCATTGGCATGAACGGCAGGACCCGTCCATATGCTGTCTACAAGAGACACATTTGGAATCTAAAGATGCATCCAGACTGAAAGCTTTCTTTACTTTTAATCCTTTGGCTTTTTATTTCTTCTTACTTTACTGCTCCTCCTAGGACATCTTCTATGTACTGTAATTTAATTGATAGTATTTAGAACACTTTTTTTGCTTATCTTAGAAGGGAAGTATTTTTACCTTTATATATAAATTTTTCCCCAAAATACTTTTATTTTATTTTTTTTCAGTGTTACAAGATTCATTGTTTATGTACCACACCCAGTGCTCCATGCCATACATGCCCTCCTCAATATCCACCACCAGGCTCACCCAACCCTCCACCCCCACCCCTACAAAACCCTTAGTCTGTTGCTCAGAGTCCACAGTCTCTCATGGTTCATCACCCCTCTGTTTTCCTTCTATATATATATATATAATTTTACCGTAGTTTTTTGTTCTAGGCCTTTTTTTAGCTGTAGGGCTTTTCACGTTTTTTATACCTATTTATCAGATTATGTAAATTTGTTCCTATTCTTAGTATACAGATAGGGTTTTTTTGTTTAAATTTTATGAATGAGCATTGAATTTCATCAAAAGCCTTCCCTACAACTAAACTGTTTCTAGATTCATTGAGATACTGTTATGATTTTTTTTCTCTAATTCATTAATCTGGGTAATAATAATAATTGATCTCTAATATTAAACCAACTCTGTTTTCCTGAATGATCTAAATTGATCATGATGATCTTTTCTTACACTTTGCTGAATTTGATTTGCAAACATTTTGTTTAAAGTTTTTTCATCTATACTCATTAGTAATATTTACCTGAAATTTATTTTTCATACCTTCTTTGTCATGTTTTGGAATTTAGCCTATCCTGCCCTTAATATGACTGGAGAGATATAAAGTGTTGCTTCTACTCACACTAACACTTCTGACACCACATGTGTGCGTTTTCCACATCGAGAAATTCTCAAATTCTCTGCAGACACCAAGTGTTCTACAAGTCAATTAAATTCTGATACTAACTACATGGAATTAGTGCAGACCCCGTAGTTGAGAACTCAGTCTTTCAAGACTGACCACCCCCTGTTTAGATGCCAATTTTAGGTAGTGGATCCTCAGGTTCCTCACACTTCTATTCAACTTGATTACAAATTGGGGTTCCCACACCCACCTTCTCAGGTTTGATAATTTGCTAAAGACTCATGGGAACCAGGCAGAACACTTCACTGTTACTGGTTTATTGTGAAGGATACAATTCAGGAACGGCCAAATGGAAGAGGTGATTAGAGCAACGTATGGGGGAAGACACCCAGAGCTTCCATGCCCTTTCTGATATGTTGTCTTCCCATAACCTCACTGTGCTCAATAATTCAAAAGCTCATCATCAAATCTTGTTCAAGGATTTCTATAGAGCTTAGTCTCCAGCCCCTCTCTTCCTGGAGATTGGTGGGTTGGGCTAAAAGTTCAAAAGCTTATCATCAAGTCTTGTTTGAGTTTCTATAGAGCTTAATCTTCAGCTCCTCCTTTTCCTGGAGATTGGTGGGTTGGGCCAAAAGTTCAAACCCTCTAATTATAACAGCACTCTAGCTGGTCTTAAGGGTTATCTACTTAAAGTTAACACACTCCTTGCTTGTATGCTGACTGACTTAAGGTCTTTGATCTATAACAGACCTAATTTACTTTCTTTGAGACTTGCAGACCACTGGCCTTTGGGAATAAAGGACCAAAACGTCCCCAGGCCACAGAGGACAGCAAGTCTGTTTGAAGCCCCTTAGCTTTCTGACTAGCCAAGGAATCTTTTAGCAAAATGTTTTTCTTTTTTAATGTCACACAAATGACTTTACTGACCTACCTTTGCACATCTGTAGAGCTTGCCCTACTTTACAGAAAGAACAGAGTACTCTTGCACAACCCATGGGTACCAAGGAGCCAGACCTACTTGCACAACTCCCCTGGGTACCAAGGAGCTAGAACTTCTTGCACAACCTCCGAGCATGGAGATAACTCTGTAGCTGACATCATCGAGTTTACATGTAATCCTGAAATGTCACAGGGTGCCTGGGTGGCTCAGTTAAGTGTCTGCCTTGGGCTAAAGTCATGATCCCAGAGTTCTTGGATTGAGTCCTGCATCAGGCTCCCTGCTCAGTGGGGAGTCTGCTTCTCCCTCTACCCCTCCCCCTGCTTGTGATCCCTCTCTCTCTCTTTCTGACAAATAAATAATTAAGATGTTAAAAAAAAAAGAAAGAAACGGCACAGACCACTGCAATCTCTTAACTGATTAACCCCTTTAAAAATCTCTGGGACAGGCAGAAACCTGGGAGCTGGCCTTTAGTCAAGAGTCTGCCTTCTCCCTATGTGGCCAACCTCCTGAGTAAAGCTCATGTTTCTTTCCAATCAAAGCTCCTCTCTTGATTACTGGTCTTTTGAGTGATCAGCAGCCAAAAGAGTTTCTGGTGACCAGCCCCATCTTGCAGCTATCTAAGGCCCCCACCCTAAGTCACCTTGTTTAGATAAATTCAAATGTGTTTAAAGGGGCTCGCTATGAATAACAAAAGATATTCCTATCATTCAGGGAATTCCAAAAGTTTTAGGAGCTCTGTGTCAGGCAGGAATAGAGGATGAGGATCTAATATATTTTTTATTATACTATAAGAATATCATTGTCTCAAATTATATATATATATATTTTTTTTTTCCTCAAATGTTTATTAGAACTGTCTAGTAAAATTGTCCGATCTATGGTATTTGTGGTGGGGGTGGGGAAAGACAATTTAAACAACAGATTTAATATCTCTAATTGTTATAAAACTATTTAGATATACTGTTTCTAGTTTATTCCATTTCAGTAAGTTATATATTTTTAAGAATTTGTCCTTGTCATCTAAATTTTCAAATTTTAGCATAAACTCAGTATCTTATTATCTTTTAATGTTTTGCATCTGTAACTATTACATCATTCTTACAATTGTTTCTTTGTTGCTTCTTTTATGCACCTTGCCAGAGCTTGTTCATATTAGTCTTTTCAACAATCTTTGACTTTGCTGATATTCTGTGTATTTAGTTCATTTTATTAATTTCAACTATCTTTAATTTTTCTTCTACTTTGGCTTTATTTTGTTGCTCTTTTTCTAACTTCTTAAATTGAATGATTAGTTCATTAAATTTTAACCTTCCTTTTTTTCTAATGTAAGCATGTAAGGCTATAAAATTTTCTCTAACAATTTCTTTAAATATGTCTCACAATTTTTATGTATAACATTGTTATCATTGTCAAAATCTAAATATCTTCTATTATCCATTATTATCTTCTTTTACCAATGAGTTATTAGAATTATGTTTCTTTTTTTTTTTTGCAAAGATTTTATTTATTTATTTGACAGAGAGAGATAGCGAGAGAGGGAACATGAGCAAGGGTAGTGGGAGAGGGAGAAGAGGGGTTCCCGCTGAGCAGGAAGCCTAAAATGGAGCTCAATCTCAGGACCCTGGGATCATGACCTGAGCTGAAGGCAGATGCTTAACAACTGAGCCACCTGGGCACTTGAATTATGTTTCTTAATTCATGAGGATTTTTCTAGCATACATGGAATTACGGCTTTTAAAAATATATTATGAATATTAACTAAATTTTGTTGGCGCTAGAGAATATGGCCTGTATGGTATCAATGCTTTAAAAATTACCAATGTGTGATAATTTTAAGAAATATTCCATATGGTCTTGAAAAGAATGCATATTCAGCTATTATATATATATGTATGTAATTACAGATGTGTGTATAAATATATACACATATACATTAAATATATAAAAACATACATACACACATATATATAGGTGGACATATATATATATACACTGTTTTATATGTAGATATAGACATAGATGCAGGTATAAATAAATTGATATCTATATCTTTTTGCACATACTTGTCAATTATGTTGATCAAAACTTTCATATCACTATTGGTATTTTACCTGCTTGTTCTATGTTATTGTGAGGTAAGTTAAAATCTCTTACAGTCAAGATGGATTTATTATTCTTTATATTTTTCAATGTTTATTGTAAATATTTTGATACAAATTTAAAAGTTTTACTTTATTTCATCTATTCTAAGATTTACAATTCTTCCTTATTTTCACATTTCTGAAATCAATATGTCTGGTAATTGATGGTGTCTACAATAATTAGCTACATTCTTTTAATTTAGCACATATCTATGTATCCTACAATTTATGTAACTCTTGATTTGATGAAATAGATGTGTCATCACTGTAAGCTGAAACTTCTTTCAGCATAAAGTGATCTTTATGTTCAGTAATGCCTTTGTTTATTTTTTGTTTGCTATGACTATAGCTATACAATATTCTTGTTGGTTAACATTTGTTCGGAATATATTCTTCCTTATGTTGTATATATGTATTTTATTAGTCTTAAAATTTAATCTGAGATTCTTTGTTTTTTTAATTACATGGAATATTAAGTCATTTTTTATTGTAATACTGTTATTTTTTGATTTTCCACATCTTATTTTATGCTTTCTAATTGTTTTACTTTTTCAGTTTCTTTTTTTGTTGTTGTTTCTTTTAAGTTATTATACGTGTTTCTCTTTCCATTTTGTCACTCTACTAGGAAGGTAAATTCTCCATCTTTATTTCCTTCATTACTATACTAGAGAATTTTAAAGCTAGTCTTGACCTTTAAAAGGTTAGTCGTTAAAAATAAAAAAAATAAGAAAAATAAAAAGATTAGTCATTATCTTTACCATTCACCTGAAAGATATTAGGACCTTATATATTTGAATTTTGTCACATATGTTAGATTTGTCTCTTTTTTAAACACACAATATGTTGTTGGTTGTTGTTATCACTGTTATTATGGTTGTTGTTTTACACAATTATTACATATTTTGATTTATCAATATATTTATAACTTCTTTCATTTTCATTTCTTATTGCTTCTCAGAAATTCTATCTGGGATTATTTTACTTATGCTGGAAGAATATTCTTTACATTTTCCTTTAACATGGATCTTTTGGAGACAAACTTATTCTTCGTTTGCTATGTTTATTCTGCTGGAATAACATTCTTTACATTTTCCTTTAATATGGACCTTTTGGAGACAAACTTATTTTTTGTTTGCTATTTTTATTCTGATTTTCAAAGATTCCTTTGCTAGATATAAAATACTGAGTTGATGGATTTTGTTTTCTTTCATTGTTCTCTCAGCACAACAAAGATATAAATCCATTCTTACATTGTTGTTAAAAAGTTAGCTAGAGGGAAGCAAGATGGTGGAGGTGTAGTCCTCTGAATTTAGCTGGATGCCTATCAAAACATGTTGAACATCCACAAAATCAGCCTGAGGTGTAAGAATATATATCTGAATTTCTACAAGAAGAAAAGTGACCGTCTTTTGTAAGGTAGAACATGCGGAGTCATGAATCTGAGGGGAGATATCAGAAAATAAACAGAAGGGGGAGAGAGCTCCCATAAGCTGGCTCCTGGAAAGTGATATAACACTGGAGCATAAAATCAGAACCCTTAGAAATCTTCTCTAGTGAGAGACATCCCTCACTTAAAGGGGCTCTGGAAAGGAAAAGGCAGAATTCTAGGCAGGGCATTGTGGTCTTGGGATATGAAGAGCCATAGAATGTAAGGGACTTTCTGGGCCAGCAGAGTGCCCAAGCAGTGGAGCCATGAAGCAGGTTATGGTCAGTGAGCCCACGAAGGGTCTCAGATCAGATTGCCATAAACCAATAGCTGGACCTGTCAGTAACCACTCTTTTCCTGAGCAGCCTGAAAAAGTCTGGAAACTAAGCCTGACCAGACAAAAACTCGCAGGGTGGTAGCGGCCTGGAAAGGGCTTTAGAGCAGCACCCAGACATGATACAGGAGCTTCAGGTGCCAGCGCAAGCCTGTGGTCGCTCACAGTTTTAGAATCACAAAGGACAGTGGCACTCCTGGGTCCCTGGGACTACTTTTTGGAGGGTTGCAGTGCGCATGCACCATGGGAAGCTGCAGTTTTCCACTGGGCATACAGAAGTGGAGATTTTTTGTCCTAGAGGGTTTATTAAAGAGAACAGACTGCGATTTTTCTGCTCTGGACCAGAGGTTTGGGTACAGCCATTTTTGTTCTAATCTTCTGAAGAGACATGGAAAACTTCCATGGAAAAAAAGTCACACAGAAAACTGATTTCCACTGAGCCCATTCCCCCTGACAGGGGGTGGGGCAACTCCAGCCAGGCAGGGTTAACTGAGAAACAGAACGTAGGCCCCTCCCCCAGAAGACAGGCTGGAAGAACAAGTGAAAGACCACCCTATGGATCCCATAAGACTTTTTTTTTTTCCCCAAATACTTTTATTTTATTTTTTCAGTGTTACAAGATTCATTGTTTATGTAACACACCCAGTGCTCCATGCAATACATGCCCTCCTCAATACCCACCACCAGGCTCGCCCATCCCCCCACCCCCCTCCCCTCCAAAACCCTCAGTCCATTTTTCTGAGTTCACAATCTCTCATGGTTAGGATTTTAAATCCCAATGCCAAGGGAAAGCCTCACAACTTGTTTATTTTTCAGATAAAACTCTTCTTTATCTTTTTTCTTTTTCTTATGCTTTTTCTTTTCTTTTTTACCTTTTCCTCATTTCACCTAGATGTTTATTATATCAACTTATATTTCATAGTTGCTTTTTAACTTGTATTTTTTCACACCTATATTTTTTATAGATATATGCCTCATTTTAGTCCTTTTTTCACTCTATTCAATTTTACCTTTATATATGTAAGTTTTACTTTCCTTGTAATTTTGGGATATAGTATTCTCTAACACACAGACCAAAATACACCCAGGAACAACTGGAACATCCTGCTTTATCCACATTGAGAGATTATAGTCCCCCTTCACCTCCTCCTTTTCTTCTTTTTCTTTTTTTATTTTAATTTTTTAATTTTATTCTTGGGCTTCATTTTGACTTTGTTTTTCAATGGTGGCTTCTGGCCACTCCAGATTTTGCCAGGGTGCATCTTGTTTGGGTCATGGCTGATATTTTGGACTCTGCTCATTCACTCAACCATCCCTCGACAGAATGACTAGGAGGAGGAACTCTCAACAAAGAAAAGAACCAGAGACTATGTCTTATGCCACAGAACTAATGGATATGGATACAAGCAAGATGTCAGAGGTAGAATTCAAGATAGCAATCATAAAGTCAAAGCTAGTCTTGAAAAAAAGCATTAGTGACAATGTAGAATCTCTAAGGGCAGAAATTAAATCTAATCAGGCTGAACTAAAATTGCTATGAATGAGATGTAGTTTAAACTGGATACTCTAACAGCCAGGGTAAATGAGGAGAGAGAGAGTAAGTAATCTAGAAGATAAGGTGATGGAAAGGAAAGAAGTTGAGGTAAACAGACATAGGCAGTTAGTAGCACACGAAAAAATGTTTGGAAAGATTAATGATGCCATGAAATGTTCCAATGTCAGAATTATTGGGATCCCTGAGGGGGTGGAGAGAAAGAAAGAGGGCTAGAAGGTATGTTTGAGCAAATTATAACTGAGAACTTCCCTAATCTGGAGAAGGAAACAAGTATTTGAGTCCAAGAGGCAGAGAGGACCCCTCCCCAAATCAATAAAAAATAAATCAACACTCTGACATATAATCCTGAAACTTGCAAATCTTACAGCCGAGGAAACTATCCTAGGAATAACTAGGGAGAAGAGGTTCCTTACATATGGAGGGAGGAACATCAGAATAATATCAGACCTTTCCACAGAAACCTGGCAAGCCAGAAAGGGCTGACAAGACATATTTGGGGTACTAAATGAGAAGAACATGCAGCCAAGTATACCTCATCTAGAAAGGCTGTCATTCAGAATGGATGGAGAGATAAAGAGCTTCCAGGACAGGAAGAAATTGAAAGAATATGTGACCACCAAGCCAGCCCTACAGGAAATATTAAGGGAGATTCTGTAAGTGAAGAGAGACCCCAAGAATCCCATAAATCAAAAAGAAACAGAGACAATCTACAGAAACAGGGACTTTGGAGGGAATACAATGGCACTAAATCCATATCTTTCAATAGTTACTCTGAATGTAAATGGGCTGAATGCTCCCATCAAAAGACATGGGATTTCAGATTGGATAAAAAGCACGACCCATCCATATGCTGTCTACAAGAGACTCATTTTAAAACTAATGACACCTCCAGATTAAAAGTGAGGGGATGGAGAACCATTTACCACACTAATGGACCTCAAAAGAAAGCTGGGGTAGCAATCTTCATATCAGACAAATTAGATTTTAAACCAAAGACCATAGGAAGAGATGTAGAGGGACACTATATCATACTTACAGGGTCTATGCAACAAGATCTAACAATTGTAAATATCTATCCCCCCAACATGGGAGCCACCAATTATGTAAACCAATTAATAACCAAAATAAAGAAACATATGGATAATAATACATTAATAGTAGGAGACTTCAACAATACACTCTCAGCAGTGGACAGATCATCTAAGCAGAAGATCAACAAATAAACAAGAGGTTTTTTTTTTAAGATTTTATTTATTTAGGCATCAGAGAGAGAGAGAGAGGGAGCACAAGCAGGAGGATCAGCAGGCAGAGGGAGAAAGACTCCCCACTGAGCAAGGAGCCTGATGCAAGACTTGAACCCAGGACCCTGGGATCATGACTTGAGCTGAAGGCAGCTGCTTAACTGACTGAGCCACCCAGGTTACCCTAAACAAGAGCTTTGAATGACACATTGGACAAGGTGGACTTTGTAGATATATACAGAACATTCTATCCTAAAACAAGAGGATATACATTCTTCTTGAGTGCACATGAAACTTTCTCCAGAATAGACCACATACTGGGTCAAAAATAAGGTCTCAACCGATACCAAAAGATTGCTATTATCCCCTGCATATTTTTAGACCACAGTGCTTTGAAACTGGGACTCAACCACAAGAAAAAATTTGGAAGGAACTCAAACACTTGGAGGCTAAAGAGCATACTGCTAAAGAATGATTGGTTCAACTGGGAAATTAAAGAAGAACTTAAACAGTTCATTGAAAGTAATGAGAATGAAAACATATCAGTTCAAAACCTATGGGATACTTCAAAGGCAGTCCTAAGAGGGAAATGCATAGCCATCTAAGCCTCTCTCAAAAAATTAGAAAAATCCCAAATGCACAAGCTAATCTTACACCTAAAAGACCTTGAGAAAGAACAGCAAATAAAGCCTAAACCAAACAAGAGAAGAAACTAATAGAAATTACAGCAGAAATCAATGAAATAGAAACAAGAAAACAGTAGAACATATCAACGAAACTAGAAGCTGGTACTTTGAAAAAATTAATCAGATCAGTAAACTTCTGGCCAGACTTATCCTAAAGAAAAGAGAAAGGAACCAAATTAATAAAATTGTGAATGGAAGGGGAGAGATCACAATTAATACCAAGGAAATAGAAACAATTATTAGAAATTATTACCAGGAGGGATGCCAGGGTGGCTCAGTCGGTTAAGAGTATGTCTTTGGCTCAGGTCATCATCCCAGGGTCCTGGGATTGAGTCCTGTATTGGGTTCCTAGCTTAGCAGGGAGCCTGCTCTCCCACTGCCTGATACTCCCTCTGCTTGTGTTCTTTCTCTCTCTCTCTGACAAATAAATACGTGAAATTTTAAAAAGAAATTATTGGGGCACCTGGGTGGCTCAGTGAGTTAAAGCTTCTGCCTTCGGCTCAGGTCATGATCTCAGGGTCCTGGGATCGAGCCCCAAATAGGGCTCTCTGCTCAGCAGGGAGCTTGCTTCCTCCTCTCTCTCTGCCTGCCTCTCTGCCTACTTGTGATCTCTCTCTCTCTCTCTCTCTCTCTCTCTGTTAAATAAATAAATAAAATCTTAAAAAAAAAAAAAAGAAATCATTACCAGCAACTATATGCCAACATATTAAGCAATCTGGTAGAAATGGATGCATTCCTGGAAACTTATAAACTACCAAGACTGAAACAGGAAGAAGTAGACAATCTGAACAGACCAATAACCAAAAAGGAAATGGAAGCAGTAATCAAAAATCTCCTAAAAAACAAGAGTCCAGGGCCAGATGACTTCCCAGGGCAATGCTACCAAACATTTAAAGAAGAAATAAGACCTATACCTATTCTATTGAAGCTGTTTCAAAAAACAGAAATGGAAGGAAAGGAAAACTTCCAAACTCGTTCTATGAGGCCAGCATTACCTTGATCCCAAAACCAGACAAAGACCCCAACAAAATGAGGATTACAGACCAATCTCCCTGATGAACATGGATGTCCAAATACTCAGCAAGATCCTAGTTAATAGGATCCAACAGTGCATTTAAAGGATTATTCACCATGACCAGGTGGGATTTATTCCTGTGATGCAAGGGTGGTTCAACATTTACAAATCACTCAATGTGATAGAGCACATTAATAAAAGAAAAGACATGAACCATATCATCCTCTCAACTGATGTAGAAAAAGCATTTGACCAAACACTGCATCCTTTCCTGATTAAAACTCTTCAAAGTATAGGGATAGAGGGAACATACCTCAATATAATAAAAGCCATCTATGAAAAGTCCACAGTCAATATCATTCTCAATGGGGAAAAACTGGGAGTTTTTCCCTTAAGGTCAGGAACATGACAGGGATGCCCACTCTCCCCATTACTGTTTAACATAGTACTAGAAGTCCTAGCCTCAGCAATCAGAAAACAAAAAGAAATAAAAGGCATTCAAATCGGCAAAGAAGAAGTCAAACTCTCTCTCTTCACAGATAACATATTTTATGTGGAAAACCCAAAAGACTCCACCCCCAAATCACTAGAACTCATACAGCAATTCAGCAACATAGCAGGATACAAAATCAATGCACAGAAATCAGTTACATTTCTATACACTAACAATGTATTGAAGAAAGAGAAATTAGGGAATAAATTCCATTTATAATAGCACCAAAAACTATAAGGAATAACCTAGGAATAAACCTAACCCAAAGAGGTAAAGGATCTATACTCTAGGAAGTACAGAACACTTATGAAAGAAATTGAAGACACAAAAAGATGGAAAAACATTCCATCCTCATGGATTGGAAGAATAAACATCTTTAAAATGTCTATGCTGCTCAGAGCAATCTACACTTTCAATGCAATCCCTATCAAAATACCATTGACATTTTTCAGAGAGCTGGAACAAACAATCCTAAAATTTGTATGGAACCAGAAAAGACCCAGAATCGCCATAGGAATGTTGAAAAAGAAAACCAAAGCTGGGGGTACCACAATGCATGACCTCATTCTATATTACAAAGTTTTGATCACCAAGACAGTGTGGCATTGGCACAAAAACAGACATAAAAATCAATGGATCAGAATAGAGAGTCCTGAAATGGACCCTCATCTCTATGGTCAACTAATCTTTTATAAATCAGGGAAGAATATCCAATGCAAAAAAGACAGTGTCTTCAATAAATGGTGCTAGGAAAATTGGACAGCTGCATGCAAAAGAATGAGACTGGAACATTCTCTTTCACCATACACAAAAATAAACTCAAAAAGGATGAAAGAAATGTGAGAGACAAATCCATCAAAATCCTAGAGGAGAACATAGGCAGTAACCTCTTTGACATTAGCCATAGTGAATTCTTTCAAGACACGTCTCTAAAGGCAAGGGAAACAAAAGCAAAAATGAACTTTCGGGACTTCATCAAGTTAAAAAGCTTCTGTGTAGCAAAGGAAACAGCCAACCAATCTAAGAAGCAACTCACGGAATGGGAGAAGATATTTGCAAATGACATTACAAATAAAGGGGATAAAAGGCTGGTGTACAAGGTCTATAAACAACTTCTCAAACTCAGCACCCAAAAAACAAATAATCCAGTCAAGAAATGGGCAAAAGACATGAAGAGACACTTCTCCGAAGAAGACATACAAATGGTTAACAAAAACATGAGAAATGTTCAACATCACTAGCCATCAGGGAGATTCAAATCAAAACTACAATGAGATATCACCTCACACCAGTCAGAATGGCTAAATTCAACAGCACAAGAAACAACATTGTTGGTGAGAATGTGGAGATAGGGGAATCCTCTCACACTGTTGGTGGGAATGCAAGCTGGTATAGCCATTCTGGAATACAGTATGGAGGTTCCTCAAAACATTAAAAATAGAACTACCTTATAATCCAACAATTGCACTACTAGGTATTTATCCAAAGGATACAAAAATACTGATTCAAAGGGATACATGTACCTCGATGTCTATAGCAGCATTATCAATAATAGCTAAATTACAGAAAGAGCCCCCGTGTCCATGGACTGATGAACAGATAAGGAAGAGGTGGTATATATAGGCAATGGCATATTACTCAGCCATAAAAATGAATGAAATCTTGCCACTTACAATGACACAGATGGAACTAGAGAATATTATGATAAGCAAAATAAGTCAGTCAGAGAAAGACAAATACCATACGATTTTACTCATATGTGGAATTTAAGAAACAAAACATGAATATAGGGGGAAGAAAAATGAAAGGTAAACCATAAAACACTCTTAACTATAGAAAACAAACAGGGTTACTGAAGGGGAGGTACATGGGGTATAGGTTAAATGGGTGATGAATATTAAGGAAGGCACTTGTGATGAGCACTGGGTGTTGTATGGAAGTGATGAATCACTAGATTCTACATCTGAAATTAATGTTACACTGTATATTAACTAACTGGAATTTAAATAAAAACTTGAAAGATTAAAAAAAGGAAAATAAGCTTGATATGATTTCAGTTTTTTTAAATTTATAATATTTTTTCTGTCTCTTTTTATGTGATTTAACAGCAAATTTTTCTGTGTGTACTTGAGGAAAATGTGTATTCTCTTTTTCTTGGATGGAATGTTTTATATATATCTTTTTGAACTGTGCATTCTGAAATATGCTTCAAGTAATAAATGTTCTTTTTGATTTTGCAACTGGATAATGAAATTTGTTGAAAATAAAAAATAAATTAAAAATATTAATTGAATATATAATTTAGTGAAGAATAATTTACATGAAATAAATTTTTCTTTTAATATAGTTAAGACAATGTTTAAGCTCTTTAATTTAAAGGAAATATAGTAAAAAATTAAGGATTTTGTGATTGTTAGGCAGCATTAGTGCAGCAGAAGCTGACTGCTAGACACCTCAACCAAATATTACCCAGATTCTGTTCATTCTACTGCCTAAATATCTTTCTTATCTTTTCCACTGACTCAGTACTGACCTTCAAAATGTTCTAACTGGTCTCCTTGTTTCTAGTCCTCCCTTTCTCCAGCTAATTCTTCACACTGCTTCCATAATTATCATCTAAAAGAAAATATAACAAGAAAAAACTATAATCCTCTTACTCCCCTGCTTAAAATTCTTTGATGACTCTCCATTGCATCCAGGATAAGATCCAAACCCCTTGGCCTGGCATTGCAGGCTTCTATTTTTTTCTTTTTCTTTTCTTTTAAGTTTTGTATTGTTAACATAAAATGTTACATTAGTTTCAGATATACAATATAGTGATTCAACACCTCTATACATTATTCTATGCTCACCATAAGTGTAGCTACCAGCTGTCACCATGCAACATTATTACAGTATATCATTGACCTTACTCCCTAAGTTGTACCTTTTATTCCCATGATTTATTCATTCTATGACTGGAAGCCTACATATCCCACTCTCTTTCTCCCATTTTGCCCAACCTCCTATCCCCTTTCCCCCTGGCAACAATCAGTTTGTGACCTTGGTTGATGCTTTCTCCTCTCTAGGCCTTTGGGTCCCCATTTATAGCATGAGGGAGATTTGATAATATATTTTACAAAGGTTTGGCTTGAGGACACTATACTTTTATGATTCCATAACTATCAGGTATGCTTGTGAGTGTGTATATATGCATGAATTTGGATGTGGCTCTGTCCCTTGAGCTTCAGTTAACTTATAAAATGAGAATTTTGATTTAGATAATGTCTTTAAGGTCCATCTAGTTTTTAAATGTCATAATCCAATGCAGCCCAAGCCTTTTTCCAAAATTGGATCCTAGGTTTTCTCCTCATATCTTTTTTTGGGGTATCTTTATTATCCTCTAATACATTTTCTTGTAGTTCAAGGATGTTCTCCCTCTTGCAACTGCCAGAAAAAAACACAAAGTCTTGCAGGCCTTGCCTCAGAACTTGGGAGTAGAGTTCCCCTCTGGCCACACTCCACTCAGCTCCAAAGAGCTATTAAAAAAAAAAAAAAAAAAAAAAGCCAGCCGCTTTGAACTGTCTCCCACTACTAATAGTTTTTTTTTTTTTTTCAGTTGTCTTGAGAAACTAAATGATTCTCCAAATAAACTCCTGTTAGTGATTTAAGTGAGAAAATTATCACCCTCTCAGGCTGGCAAAACCACTTCAATCTTTCCAGAGAAGAAATACCTTCATTAACCAGGGCCTTTCCCAGAATCTTCAAGGCAAGAATCTCACCTTGAGGTGGCACTCAGAGATAAAATGCTATGGAGTGAGCACACAATTATCCCCAGCCCTCTTGAGGAACCCAGACATTCAGGGCCTACTGAGCCTGCAAGGGGACCATCTTCAACAATCTCCCTGCCTTTACACTGGGCAGCCTCTTTCAACCCTGACAGATGAAATCTCTCCTATTTGTAAAGGTCTATGGATATCTCATTCCACTATTTATGCCACAATTTAAAGATCTTTAAGGATTCTTAAAGATCATTAATCAGGTCTAACTGCTTTATTGAAGAGATGGGGAGACTGGGGCCTAGAAAAGGAAAAGGACTTACCCATGGTGAGTCAGTGACAAAGCCAGTCTTTCCAGCCTGTGGAAGAGCAGCAACCATATTGTAGTTTGATTTTGCATATTTATCTGCTTCATATTTTTCTCTTTATTACCCAGTGCTCTAGTCATCCTGAAAGTTTTTGTTTTTGTGTGAGTACCCAATTTTTGGATACAAGGGGAACTATCAGAGAGAGGGACATATCCCTTTCTTCAGTCTGGTTCAAAGCACTTGCCAGCCACATCTGATTCTTCTTGGGACCTTGGTTTTCTAACAGCATTTGAGCCCTGGCATGTTTTTTTATGACTGCTCTGGCTGAGTTCTCAGCCTATTTATCCATAATCAGGGACAGCTTTCCACAAACAGGAGCTGCTGTAGATCCTGAAAGCTTCATCTCTCCCACAAGAAAAGCCTTTAAGAGCATGCACCATAGAAAAAGAATGTAATATAATATGCCATCTCTGGAGATCTTGGTGACTTAGAGAACTTCTTCCCCAACTCCTGTCCTCCCCATTACCCACCATCACCACCAGTACCCTCTGCTGACAGCTAGCCCACTGCATTCTCACACCACACATTGATTGCATGAACAAAACAGTAGACTTAGAAATACATTTCAAAACAATATGAGAGAAGGATTTATAAACTCTGTCATTGAGAAACTTAGGGCACAGGGAGAATATGGTTTTCATTGTTGCATTCCTTATTCATTCATCACTCATTTATTCATTCACTCTTAAACAGTCGCCAAGTGTCTATTGTGGGTTAAGTCCTGTGTGAGATTCCAGGGATAAAGAGATAAGGCACTAACCACTGCCCTCAAGGAGTTTCCAGATTAGTGGAAGCAGATGTGACAGTGTTATAATACACAGTGATCGGTGTAAGATTAGAGTTTACATACAAAATTTGGGTTAGAGGACTCAAGTAACACTTCACAAAAAAAGGACAGTTTTTTAGTGATTTTGGAAGAATAGGATTTCACCATCAGAATTGGGAAAGGGGGAATCTAAGCAGAGGGACAACCATGCCAAAAGCCTGTGACTGAATTATAATAGTTAATATTTTTTTTTAAGATTTTATTTATTTATTTGACAGAGAGAGATCACAAGTAGGCAGAGAGGCAGGCAGAGAGAGAGGAGGAAGCAGGCTCCCCGCTGAGCAGAGAGCCCAATGCAGGGCTCAATCCCAGGACCCTGAGATCATGACCTGAGCCAAAGGCAGAGGCTTTAACCCACTGAGCCACCCAGGCGCCCCTATAATAGTTAATATTTATTGAGAATCTACTTTGTGTCAGGTATTTTATGCCAAATTCGTTTAATCCTAACAAAAGCCCAATGAAATAAATAATATTATTATCCTATTTGCAGATGGGTAACTGAGGCACAGAGAGGTTAAATGATTTGCCCAAGGCTATTTTAACTAGGAAATAGGGGAGGCATTATTTGTACCCAGGCAGTTGGACTTCAGAGCTGATACTCTTAACTACTGCATGGTATTGCCTCTTTCAGATGCTAGTGGGAGACATCTTGACTAGCCCGTGAGGATGGAGGAGTGAAGATACAGAGGGTAAAAATGGCAAGGAGCAAGTTGAAAAGATCATAATCAAAGAGGTATGTAGAGAAACAATGAGGATCCCTTAAAATGGAGGAGGTTTTTGCATTAGGTATGACTAATAGACAAAAATTCAGGTCTATGTGGAATACCCTATTTGCTCACCTCTATATAAGACATTTTTGCCACATCTCAGGTTGGCCTCTTGGCACCAGAATCCAGGAGGCTTATGCAGTGTGCAGATAAATGGAAGAAGAACTTCTAATCTCCAGGTTCTTACAGCCTCTGCTGACACCCTTGTTATCCAAGCCCATCTAATGAGCTATAAAAGAAGCAAGGTGAAAACTACCCGAGGAAATTAGGCCCCAGGCAAACACTGTCTTTGGTCTTGGTTTGGAAAGAGCTTGTGAGGTCCAGGAAAGGTGGTATTTGAGGGAAACTGGGTGCAGAGATGTAGTTTCTTGAGAGGTGAGGATGTTTTTGTTCTGGTCACAAAACCCTTCTTTGGAAATGTAACCACATTAATAAGGGTTTCTTTTCTCATCATTCTTTCTGCCTTTAATCTTTTTTTTAGTAGTTAGTTTTTGTGTCTGTGAAATGTCAGTAACTTTCAGTTGCACTGCAAAGAAGCAGAAAATATGTGTTGCAGACATAGCTTGTCCTAACCCAATATCCATTCTCTTCTTCCTGTCTAATGGAACTCTGATTTTGTTTGAGGCAAAAGTAGTCCCAGATAAACAAGCAAACGGACAAATACAAAACTGTATATTTCAGACCTCCTAGCTTCCCAGAAGGGTGGCAAGGTGAATTAGTTCTGACCAATGATGTAAGCAGAATTCACTGTGTGGAGATTCTAGGAAAGTATTTTTTAAAAGGGGTAGCCTCAGTGGAAGCATACCTTTTGCTTTTTCCTCTCCTTTCTTCCTGCAATGCAGAAGTCTGATGCTACAAGAACTATCTATCTTATAGATGCACTTTTATACCCCAAGAATCACACCACAGTTAAGAATGGTAGAACATAAAGACACAGCAATCTTGATACCCAGTGGGTCTTAGACTCCCTCATAATAAATCCCTTACTTTTTTAAACCTCTGGGTTTTTTGTATGCTTGTTTTCTTTTATTATTTGTGGCCAAATGCAATTCCAAATTGGTGTAATCTGCAACCTTCTTCAGGTGGAGTTTGAAGAGTGGTGGGGCAATGGGGTCTACTGAGGAAGAGGTGATCCTGAGGGGTAGGGTATTCCACATAGACCTCACTAAAATAGCCTGTGGGCAGCTGCTCCTTCCATCTTGAAAGCCTTTCTTCCAAAGCTCCCTTTTGTCCAAACCTGGGAATTTCTCTGTTCTGATTAAATCAGGAAAGCAGTTCCCTTACAAGGGGCGGCAGTGAGAATCAGAGCCTTTAAAGAAAAGTGAAGCGCAGAAGATAAAATATGGACATCTGATAAAAGCTGTACTTTCCCTCCTATCTCTGTTTTTTTGAAACTTTTCTCTAGCAAAATCTAGGATGTTCCCTGTTCTGTTATTTTTTAAATATATAAATGTAATGATTTAATAACTATAAGTAAAACATAGTGATAGAATTGTGCTTCTTTTACAGACTGGTGATAATGATATGTTTAGCTACAATTTTCACATAGAAACTTAAAACAATATTCACATTGAATAAAAACCTTCACAGAAAAAAACTCAGAGGTAATGAAGAGATACTAAATTTGACATAAATCAAAAACATAAAAAAATTGTTGGAATTACTCATATTTTAAGTTCAATATATTTGTTGTATTTAAAAATTAGTACTTGTAGATCACAATAATCTGCTTATATTTCCAGATATTAGAGAGAAGGTATACTCCATTGTTCATAACCTTTTTAAAGTTTTAATTTAAATTCCAGAATACTTAGCATACAGAGTTATAATAGTGTCAGATGTGCAGTATAGTGATGCAACAATTCCATACATCACCCAGTGCTCATCATGACAAATGCCCTCCTAAATCCTTATCACCTATTTCACACATGTGCCCACCCCCCTCCCCTCTGGCAACAATCTGTTTCTTCTCTTTAGTTAAGCATCTGTTTCTTGGCTTGCCTCTCTCTCTTTTGTTTCCTTTTGCTCATTTGTTTTGTTTCCTAAATTCCATATATGAGGTAAATCATATGGTATTTTTTCTGACTTTTTTCAATTCACATTATCCACTAGCTCCATCCATGTCATTGTCAATGGCAAGATTTCATTCTTTTTACAGCTGAATACTATTCCATTATATATCCCACAACTTCTTTATCCATTCGTCAGTCAGTGGACACTTGGACTGCTTCCATATCTTGACTATTGTTAATAATGCCACTATAAACACAGTAGTGTATGTATCCCCTTGAATTAGCGTTTTTGTATTCTTTGGGTAAATACTCAGTAGCGTGATTGCTGGATCATAAGGTACTTCTATTTTTAACTTTTTGAGGAAGCTTCGTACTGTTTTCCAAGTAGTTGTACCAGTTTGCATTTTCACCAACAGTGCAAGAGGGTTCCTTTTTCTCCACATCCTCACCAACACCTGTTGTTTTTGTGTTGTTGATTTTAGCCATTCTGACAGGTGTGAGGTGGTATCTCATCATGGTTTTGATTTGTGTTTCTTTGATGATGAGTGATGTTGAGCATCTTTTCATGTGTCTGTTGGCCCTCTGAATGTTTTTCCAGAAAAATGTCTATTCATACCTTCTGCCCATTTTTAATTTGATTATTCATTTTTGGGGTATTGAGTTTTATAAGTTCTTTATATATTTTGCATACTAACTCTTTATTGGATATGCCATTTTCAAATATCCTCTCACATTCCATAGGTTGCCTTTTAGTTTTGTTGATTATTTCCTTCACTGTGAAGCTTTTTATTTTGATGTAGCCCCAAAAGATTTATTTTATTTTGCTTTTGTTTCCCTTGCCTCAGTGGACACATCTAGAAAGAAGTTGTTATGGCTGATGTCAAAGAGGATACTTCTTGTGTTCTCCTCTAGTATTTCTATGGTTTCAGGTCTCACATTTAGGTGTTTTATCCATTTTGAGTTTATTTTGGTGTACGATGTAATAAAGTGATCCAGTATCTTTTGCATGCTGCTGTCCAGGTTTCCCAAAACCATTTGTTGAAGATTTCTTTTTCCCACCAGATATTCTTTCCTGCTTTGTTGAATATTATTTGGTCAATAGTTGTGGGTTCATTTCTAGGTCTTCTATTCTATTCCATTACTCTATGTGTATGTTTTTGTGCCAGTACCATACTGTTTTGATCACTATAGCTCTGGAATTGTGACACCTCCAACTTTCAAAGGGATACAAGCACTCTGTTGTTTACAGCAGCATTATCAACAATAGCTAAATTATGGGAAGAGCTCAAATGTCCATTGACTGATGAATGGATAAAGAAGAGGTGATACATGGGGTGCTCAGTCATTAAGCGTCTGCCTTCGGCTCAGGTCATGATCCCAGGATCCTGGGATCGAGTCCCACATCAGGCTCCCTGCTCAGCGGGAAGCCTGCTTCTCCCTCTCCCACTCCCCCTGCTTGTGTTCCCTCTCTCACTCTCTCTCTAGCAAATAAATAAATAAAATCTTAAAAAAAAAAGACGAGGTGATACACACACACACACACACACACACTGAAATATTACTCAGCCATAAAAAAGAATGAAATCTTGCCATTTGCAATAACATGGTTGGAGCTAGACAATATAAGTCAGCCAGAGAAAGACAAATACTATGTGATTTCACTCATATGTCAAATTTAAGAAACAAAACAAATGAGCAAAGGGGATAAAAAAAAGAGGCACACTAAGAAACATACTTTTAACTATGGAGAGCAAACTGATGTTTACCAGAGGGGAGGTGTGTGGGGGAATGGATTAAATTGGTGATGGAGATTAAGGAGTGCATTTGTTGTGATGAGTACCAGATGTTGTATGGAAGTGTTACATCACTATATTGTACACCTGAAAGTAATATCACACTGTATCCTTGCTAACTGGAATTTAAATTAAAAAATGTTTAAAAGTGAAAACAAAAATTAAAGAAAAAGGGAAAAGAAAAGAAAATATTTACAAACCATATATGCAATAAGGGATTAATAGCCAAAACCCAATACCAAAATAAACCAAATAATCTAATTATAAAATGGACAGAAGTCTCAAATAGACATTTGTCCAAAGGAGACACATACTGATGGTGAAATGTACATGAAAAGATACTCAGCATCCCTAATCATCAAAGAAATGAAAATCAAAGCCATAATGAGATACCACCACACGTATGATGGAATGGCTATTATAAAAAGACAAGAGATAACAAATGCTGATAAGAGTGTGAAGAAAAGGGAACACTTGTGCACTACTGGTAGTAATGTAAACTGGTGCAGACACTATAATACATATATTATATTATAATTTCTATAATACATTTCCTTATATATTACTCATTCTATTATAATTATATATATTATAAGGAAAGGTAGTACAGAAATTTCTCAAAAAAGTAAAAACAGAACTACCATATAATCCATCAATCCCATTTTGGGATATTATTTTGAAGGATATGAAATTACTGTGTTGAAGAGATATCTGCACTCTCATGGTCATTGCAGCTGTATTCACAATAAGATGTGAAAAAAACATAAATGTCAATCAAAAATGAATGGATAAAGAAAATATGGTATATATGTGTAATGGAATATTATTGAGTAATAAAAAGATGGAAATCCTGTCTTTTGTAACAACATGTAAAATACTTGGGTGCATAATGTTAATGAAAGAAGTCAAACAGACAAACTGCATGATGTCACTTATATGTTGAGTCTCAGGAAGCAGAAACCATAGAAACAGAAAGTAGATTAGTGGTTGCCACAGGCTGTGTAGTGGGGGAAATTGGGAGATGTTGATCAAAGTGTTTCAAACTTTCAGTTTGAACTCTTAATAAGAGGCATAAGTTTTGGGGATCTAACATAGCATGGTGATTTTATTTAACAATATTCTTTTATATACTGGAAAGTTGCTAATAGAGTAGGATTTAAATGTTCTCACCGTATCAACAACAACAATGGATATTATGTGAGGTGAAGTGTGTGTTAACTATCACTGTGGTAAACATTTTGCAATATACACAAGCATATGTTATCACATTGTACCCCTTAAGCTTACACAATGTTTTATGTCAATTATATCTCAGTAAAGTTGAGGGGAAAAAAGAAAAAAGTTCCAAAGTCATTCTGAACAGTATAATGAACAAGAGTAGATAGAGAAGATAATCAGTGATCTAGAAGATAAAACAATAGACATTACCCAGTTTGAACAAAAGAGAGAAAATAGACTGAAAAAATAGTAAGGAAAGCCTATGAGAAATATGACATTATAACAACAGATCTAACAATTATATCCCTGGAATCCCAAAAAGGAGAGAATGTAAACCAGAGAAAATATTCAAAGAAATAATGGCTGAAATTTCCAAAAATTTGGCAAAAAGCATAAGATTCAAGAAGCTGAGAGAACCAAACAATCCAAAGAAATGCATGCCAAGACACATCATAATAAAAAGGTAAATGCAAAGAAAATATTCTTGAAAAGCATGAGAAATAACATCTTACCAAATGGAGAAAAATAATAGAATGACAAGAGATTTGTCATCAGAAACCATAGAAGACAGAAAGATGAGGCATAATATTTTTTAAGTACTGAAAGAAAAAAGCCCCAGATATTTATTATACCCATTGAAATATCTTTCAGAGAAGATGAGGAAATAAAAACATTCTCAGATAAAGGACTAAGAATTTGTCACAAAAAGATGTGAGGAAGTTCTCTGAAAAGAAAGTAATAAAGTAAGGATAACTGGAACATCAGTAAGAAATAAAGAACAGAAGAATAGAGTAAGCAGAAATATGGGTAAATACAATAAGATTTATTTCCTTGAGTTTTCTAAATGATGTGTGACATAGTAAAATTTTTACCATTATCTGATGTGGTTTGTAATGTATTTGGATTTTTTAAAAGATTTTATTCATTTATTTGAGAGAGAGACAAGAGCTATTGAGAGAGGGGAGTGGGAAAAGCAGGCTCCCAGCTGAGCAGGGAGCCCAACATGGGGCTCAATCAGTGTTTTAAATATATCATCCAACTGTCTTCTGGCTTGCAAGGTTTGCTGACAAATGTGTTGGAAATCTTGTTGAGGATCATTTGCCCATGAGAAGTCACTTTTCTGCCAATGCTTTTAAGATTTTCTCTTTGTCTTTGTCTTTTGACAGATTATATGTATCTTAGTGTGGGTCTCTGGGTTTATGATACTTAGAATTCATTGGGCATCCTGGATTCGTGGATCCATGTATTTCCTCAAATTTGTGAAGTTTTCAGACATTATTTATTTTAAAAATCTCTCTGCCCATTTCCGTATCTCTCTTTATGGGACTCCCATAATATATATACGTTCCGTTTGATCCTGTCCTATAAGACCCTTTGTCTACAACCACGTTTCTTTATCCTTTTTTTCTCCACCTCAGACTTGACTATTTTAATTGTTCTATCTTTAAGGTCACTATTTTTTTCTTATCTGCCCGCTCAAATCTGCTGTAACACCTCTCTAGTGAATTTATTATTTCAATTATTTTACATGTCATTGTCTTCTGCAGCCTTTCACAGCTTGAAATCCAAATTATGCCACTTTTCACAGTCTGAGCTCCAAATCACGCAAAACAGAAACATAGAAATAAGTTCTATTACATTATTTCAGTCCCAAGAAAGGAAACCAGGAAGTGGGCTGCCTCTTCCTGACCTTCCTGTGCTAAGGGAAGTGTAGGACAAAGGCAAATAAAAATGCCATAAAACTTCTTATCATTTTAGGGGTGCCTGGGTGGCCAATAGGTTAAATGCCTGCCTTCAGCTCAGGTCATGATCTCAGGGTCCTAGGATTGAGCCCCTCAGTGGGCTCCCTGCTTAGCGGGGAGTCTGCTTCTCCCTCTCCCCTTGCTCGTGCTCTCTCTCTCATTCTCTCTCAAATAAATAAATTAAATTTAAAAAACCCTTTTCACAGGAAGAAATTGATAACCTGAACAGACCAATATCCAGCAATGAGATTGAAGCAGTGATCAAAAACCTCCCAAAAAACAAGAGTCCAGGACCTGACGGATTCCCTGGGGAATTCTACCAAACATTCCAGGCAGAAATATTACCTATTCTGAAACTGTTTCAAAAAATAGAAACAGAAGGAAAACTTCCAGACTCTTTCTATGAAGCCAGCATTACCCTGATCCCCAAACCAGGCAAAGACCCCATCAAAAAGGAGAATTTCAGACAAATATCCCTGATGAACATGGATGCCAAGATTCTCAACAAGATCCTAGCTAATAGGATCCAACAGTACATTAAAAAGATTATTCATCATGACCAGGT
>CM052901.1:58454458-58471438 GCA_028534135.1 Potos flavus
GAGACATGTCTTGAAAGAAGTTGCTGTGGCTGATGTTGAAGAGGGTACCGCCTATGTTCTCCTCTAGGATTTTGATAGATTCCTGCTTCACGTTGAGGTCTTGTATCCATTTCGAGTTGATCTTTGTGTATGGTGTAAGAGAATGGTCAAGTTTCATTCTTCTACATATAGCTGTCCAATTTTCCCAGCACCATTTATTGAAGAGACTGTCTTTTTTCCACTGGATATTTTTTCCTGCTTTGTCAAAGATTATTTGACCGTAGAGTTGTGGGTCCATATCTGGGCTCTCTAATCTGTTCCTCTGGTCCATGTGTCTGTTTTTGTGCCAGTACTATGCTGTCGTGGCGATCACAGCTTTGTAGTAAAGCTTGAAATCAGGCAATGTGATGCCCCCAGCTTTGTTTTTCTTTTTTAACATTTCCTTAGCAATTCGGGGTCTTTTTCTGGTTCCATATGAATTTTAGGATTGTTTGTTCAAGCCCTTTGAAAAATGCTGGTGGAATATTGATCGGGATGGCATTGAAAGTATGGAAGAGATTATGCTGAGTGAAATTTAAGTCAAGCAGAGAGAGTCAATTATCGTATGATCTCACATGTGGAGCATAAGGAAAAACATGGAGGACATTGGGAGAAGGAAAGGAAGGGTGAATTGGGGGAAATCAGAGGGGGACATGAACCAGGAGGGACTGTGGACTCTGAGCAACAAACTGAAGGTTTTGGAGGTGAAGGGGTGAGGGGTTAGGCGAGCCTGGTGGTGGGTATTGAGGAGGGCATGTATTGCATGGAGCACTGGGTGTGGTACATGAACAATGAATCTTGTAACACTGAAAAAAATAAATAAAAGTATTTGGGAAAAAATAAATAAATAAATAAACATTTTTATATGCAGCTGATGAATTATTGAGCACTAAATCTGAAGCTAATGATGTACTATATGTTGGCTAAATTTAAATAAAAAACAAAATAAAATAAAATGAACAGAGTGTCAGTGATAATAAATGAATAAATAAATAAATAAATAATAAATAAAATTTAGAGAAATTAAAAATAAAATCCTTACCTCGTTTTCACAAGGGCTGCTGCTGGGTTTTGACTTTCCATCTTGTAATTGTGCTTGTGCTTTTATCCTCTAGCAAATCTTACCCTTTTTGCTGTGTCTTTATTATCTCACACTGAGATAATTGCAAGGTCTCCTAACCAGTATCTCTGCCACCATTCTAGAGTCCCTTCATTCTTCTGGCTTTGAGGTTTCCAGACTCTGAGAGAAGGACCAACTGTTCTCTAGCACCCTCAGGGATATGGAGTAGGCAAGAATAACCGTAAAGAACTGAGATGAGAGATATTTACTTCTCCATCACAGGCACTTTATGGAGAAGAACCATGCTCTCCTAAGTAGTTTTCCTACTTCCAGGTGCTCCCTTCAACCTATCCTCTACCAGCCACGAGAGTAATCTTTGTAACAGAGATCCACATGTCTCTCCCTTTCTCAAAACCTTTGAGAAGTTTCCATTATCTGTAGAATAAAGTCTAACTTTGAATACAATATTTAAGTCCCTCTAGGGTTTAGTCAAGCCCTCCAGTGGCTTCCCACCTCATTCAGAGTAAAAGTCAAAATTGTTATGGTCACCTATAAGACCCTACATGTTCTGCTCCTTTCCTTGCTTTATAACCCTAATCTCTCTGACCTCATGTCCAACTATTTACCCTACCTCATTCTGTTTTAGGTATACCAGATGCCCTACTTATTCCTTGAACATGAAAAGTGTCTTCCCAGTTTAGGACCTTTGTACTTGTTACTTCTTCTACCTGGAGCTCTCTATACCTAGATATTCATGTGGCTCACTCCCTAAATTTTTTTGGGTCTTCATTCACACATTACTTTCTCAGTGATTATACCATATATCAAATTATATTCCTCATCTTCATACATCTCTTCTTTTCCCCTGCTTTATTTTCCACCATAGCACTTAATACATACTATTTTTGTGTTTATTATCTGTCTCCCTCTACTGGAATGTAAGTTACATGAAGGCAGTGATTTTTGTCTATTGTTTACTGCCATATCCTTGACACTCTCTCAACCTTTCCATCTGGATATAATCTTCCCCTATCTCAGTGCAGTGTCCTGCATTTGTCCCTTTGGTAGCACTTATCACACTGGACTATAATTTTCTCCCTGTCTCCCCCCAAAATTCTAAAGCTTCCTTTAAGGTTTGCATTGTGTCAGTATTTACTGTTTAGTTGACTTTTACAGGTAGGTTTTGTATGTTGTTGAAGTGTAGGACTTTACACTTGAATAAGATAAATGCATGTTGTTAGCTGTGGTTCAAGGTCCCATTTCACACACAGTGTCCTTGGGCTGAGGATGTGCTCTTGGGCTCTTGTCTCTTGACTCCACCCTTTCCCAGCTTCTTAACATTTATGATTTTGATTGGCATGTTCTCTGGTTCCTCAACAAGGGAATTGGTGAAATTATTGGGCAGGATATTAAAGTAGAGCCAGGGAGGGAATGCCTTGCTGCAAACTATCAAGGATATCATTTGGAAGAACTCTACTATATTCCCAAATGTTGTATGAAGGCACTCATTCAGTCACTCCGGGCATAATCTTTCGAGATAATTTTTATATTGGCCTTAGATATTTTCTTAAATTGTCTACAGGGAGGCAAAAATCACCCCCACACACACACACACCTCCTGGATTTCAACACTGATGTCCCAATCACACAGGATGCTCATAGGCCTAAGGAACTGCAACACTAAAACATGTAAGTTCATCATATAGTGTCAGAGACTCCTGTATCCCAGGACCTGTGAGGAACAGCCTGGGAGTTTTTGAAGGAGACACCTTATCTTATCCATCTTTGTATCCCTGAAATTTGATAAGATCATGGCACAAAATAAGCATTTATCAAGAGTCAAATAATAAATGGATGAATGAATGAATAAACCAATAAATGAAGTTGTTCACACTCTAGAATACAAGAGGGGAAAAGAAAACTATTTCTTAGAACTAGCTAACAAAAAACATCAGGGGCAGAGGCCAAAGATGAAAACTAGGAAATCATGGTAAGATTCTAAACACCATATGCCCTCCCAACTTTTATTTTAATGGTTACTCACTTCCAATTTCCTGACTAAATTATTAAGAAATCACCCAAAGCTCAAAAGGAAGCCTAGTGTTGATGAGAATATGGAAAAATGAACATTCTCGTATTGTGTTGGAAGGAATGTAAATTGCTATGTCACTTTTGGAAAGCAGTCTTGACTCAACAGTTCTATCTCTAGAAACTGAACCTAAAGAGACAAACAGACTATTAGACTACAAACTTCAACATGGCAGGAACTAAGGCTGTTTCATTCACCATGGTCCTACTTAGCATGATAAGTATCTATAAGCATTCAATCAATAATAAATTGTTGAATAAATACAAGCTAGAAAGCGTGTATTTTATGCACAAAGATATTAATTATGATGTTTATACTATTGCAAAATTAAAAGCTACCTAAATATCCTCCAGAGAATGCTACCTGTGGAATACTAGGTAGTCATCAGCAGTGGTGCTTTAGAACTATAAATTTTTGCATATATATATATATATATATATATATATATGTATATATATATATATATATGCAAAACATATAGGTTGAATATATATTATATATATATATATCAATTTATATAATACTGCTTAAAAGGAGTAGACTAAAAAACATGTATAACATGATCTATTTTATAAAAAATATTCTGTGTGTGCACATGTCTGTCTATATTTTCAACAAAATGTCAAATAGTGGGTTATGTCTGATTGGTATGATTATAATAATTCTGAACTTTCATTTTTAAGTGTTTTATAATGTATATTTATTCTTTTAAAATGAGAAATTAACCCACAGCAAACATTGTACTTAATGGTGAAAATTAAAAGTTTTTCTTCTAAGATCATTGACAAGACAAGAATCTCATTCTCACCATTCTTATTTAATAAAGTGCATGGAATCCTGGCTAGTGCAGTTAAGCAAGACAAAAACATAAAAGACATTCAAATAAAAAAGGAAGAAGTAAACTTGTCACTATTTTCAGGCAATATGCTTTTGTATATACAAAATCTCAAAGATTTAACCAAAGAACTGTTGTAACTAATCAGTGAATTCCAGTAAAGTTGCAGAATATAAAGTCAATGTACAGAAATCAGTTGCATTTCTATAAGCTAAAAATAAAACAAGTGAAAACTAACTAAATAAACTCATTTACAATAACATCAAAAGCAATAAAATGTCTAGGAAAAGCATCTATCCAAGTAAGTGAAAGATCTGTACAATGAAAACTACCAGACTTTGTGGAAATAAATCACATAAGACACAAACAAATGGAAAGGTATCCTATGTTCATAGACCAGAAGAACTAATATTGTTAAAATGTCCATGTTACCTAAAGCCATCTATAGATTCAATGCAATCCTCATCAAAATACCGATGGCATTCTTCACAGAAATAGAAAAAGCTACCCTATAGTTTGTAAGGAGGTACAAAAGACCACAAATAGCCAAAGCAATACTACCAAAGAAAAAAAAAAAGAGCAAAGCTTGAGGTATCACATTTCCTGATTTAAAAATATGCTATAAACCTATAGTAACAAAAACAGTATGGAATTGGCATAAAAATAGACGCATAGACCAATGGAATAGAGTAGAGAGCTCAGAATTGAACTACTGCATGTATGGCCAACTAATATTTGGCAAGGAGCTGAAAACACCCAATGAGGAAATGATAGACTCTTCAACAAATGGTGTCTGGAAAATTGGTTAAACACATGAAGAATGATGAAATTGGGGCCCTATCTTATACCACTCACAATAATTAACTTGAAATGGATCAGACTTAAACATAAGACCTGACTCCATGAAACTCCCGGAAGACCACACAAGGAAGAACTCCTAGACATTGGTTTTGGCAGTGATTTTCTGATATGATACCCAAAGCAAAAACAACAAAAGCAAAAATCAGTAAATTAGACTACTTCAAAATTGAAATATTCTGCACAGCAGTGGAAACAATTAACAAATGAAAAGGTAACCTACATAATGGGAGAACATTTTTGCAAACTATATATCAGATTAAGGGTTAATATCCAAAATATTAACAAACATTACTCATCATCAGGGAAATGCAAATGAAAACTACAATGAGATATCTATCACCTCAGACATGTCAGAATGGCTAAAAAAAAAAAAAAAAACTCAAGAAACAAAAAGTGTTGGCAAAGTTGTGGAGAAAAAGGAACACTTGTGCACTGTTGGTGAGAAGGCCAACTGGTGCAGCCACTGTGGAAAATAGTATGGCGGTTCCTCAAAATGTTAAAAATAGAACAACACTATGAGTAGTGTTGAGTAGTTACTCAAAAAAACAAAAACGCTAATTCAAAGGGATACATGCACCCCCACATTTATAGCAGCATTATTTACAATAGCCAAATTATGAAAGTAGCCCATGTCCATTGACTGATGAATGAATAAAAAGATGTGATTATATATACAATGGAATATGACTCAGCTACCAAAAAGAATGAAATCTTGCCACTTGCAACAACATGAGTGGAGCTAGAGAGTATAATGCTAAGCAAAGTGAGTCAGAAACCATTTGATTTCACTCCTATGTGGAATTTAAGAAACAAAACAAATGTTCAAAGGGAAAATAAAAGAGAGAGAGAGGCAAACCAAGAAACGGTAACTATAGAGAACAGACTAATGGTTACCAGAAGTGAGGTGGGTGGGAGATGGGTGAAATAGATGATGGGGATTAAGGGGCGCACTTGCTGTGATGAGCACTGGGTAATGTATAGATTGTTGAATTACAGTATTGTAGATCTGAAACTAATATAACATGGTATGCTAACTACTGGAATTAAAATAAAAAATAAAACAACAAAATACACAAAATACATAAAGAACTCATATAGCTCAATAACAAAAAAGCAACCCAGTTAAAAATGGGCAGAGGAACTAAATAGACATTTTTAAAAATAAGACACCCAAAGAGTCAACAAGTACATCAAAAGGTCTTCAACTAATCATCAGGAAAATACAAAGGAAAACCACAATGAGATCACTTCACACCTGTTATATAGCTATCACCAAGAAGACAAGAGATAACAGGTGCTGGTGAGGATGTGGAGAAAAGAAAACCCTCATATACTGTTAGTGGGAATGTAGACTGGTGCAGCCACTGTGGGAAATAATATGAGGATTCCTCAAAACATTAAAAATTGTTCTACCATATGATTCGGCAATCCCATTTCTGGGTATATACCCAAATGAAATGAAAACAGGATATTGAAGAGAGATTTATACCATTAAAGTTATTACAGCATTATTCACTATAGCCAAGATAGGGAAGCAGCCTAAGTGCCCATCAAAGGATGGATCAATAAAGAAAATGTGGCATAGATAGACAAATAGATCAATAGATAGAAATAGATAGATACACACACACATGCATACACACACACACACACACACACACACACTAGCATATTATTCAGCCATGAGAAAAAAAGAACAACTCGTCATTTGCAACAAGATTGATGGACCTTGAACACATCATGCTAAGTGAGGTAAGTCAGAGAGAAGACACATCCTGTATATCATTTATATGTAGAATCCAAAAAAGTCAAACTCAGGGGCACCTGGCTGGCTCAGTTAGTAGAACATGCAACTCTTGATCTCAGGGTCTTGGGGTTGTAAACTCAAGACCTAGATTAGGTGTGGAGCCTACTTAAAACATGATAACAATAAATAAATAAGTAAATTAAATTAAATTAAAAAGCCAAACTCACAAAAACAGAAAATAAAATGGTGGTTGCCAGGGGATGGGAGTCAGGGTGGGAGGACAGGACAGATGTTGTTTCAGGGTACAAACTTACAACAAACAGTAAGTCCCAGAGATCTACTGCACAGTATAGTTAATACAGACAACAATATTGTATTATAACTCTCAAACATGCAAAGAGACCAACCACTAAATGATAATTACATAACTGATAGAGGTACAGTCATATTATAATATATAAATGTATTAGTTTAACATGTATACCTTAAATCTATACAATATTATATTTCAAATATATCTCAAAAATTTCAAATTAATTAATGTATTAACATAAAATGAAATAAACTGTTTAAGTGGCTAATAAAAAAAATGGTGGAAGATACCACATCCCTTGCTGCAGTCAGTTCTTTGTCCTTAGAGGACATGGGGGGCGAGATCAAGCTGAGTGCTCAGGGCCAAGACTAGAGTTAGGCTAACCCCTCTAGGATAGAGAAGGGGTCCTAAATTTAGCTGATTGGAGGCCCATTGTACCTCAACTTTTGAGCCATCATAAGAGTCCTATTGGTGCATTGGTCTGCTCTTGCCTAGCCTGAAATTCCAGAACAATCCCTGGCAGCCAATTGGAATGGCTGAATGAACCAATTAATGTATGGAGTTCTTCCTGACAGAGACTCAGCTGGGCTGGAGGAGAGAGCTGCTTTTTCAGCTAATGTGCTGGTAGTCACTGATCAAGGCCATTCCCATACTATAGACTTTGAGAACTGTCCCCTAGAACACCTGGAGAAAGCAGCCCCACCCTCCTAAAGGAATGAATGAGGGACTAGATGTCTCAACAAAATAGCAAAACAGGCTTACACATACTGCTAAAATTTGAAGGCTGGAAGGGAGAGGGAGTATATTTCAAGCCACAGAGTTAGGCTCAAAAAGATGTCAACAGACTGAAAAAAGTGGTTGAACCTGACCATATTATTGAGAGTTACAAAGGGAAAGTCCTGCACTTGATGCAGAAAACCAAGTGGCTATACACAGGATGGAAGAAACTGCCCTGTATGCAGTTTATAGGAAAGGGAATTGAGATTTTGCTTAATAGGCATCACCATTAGGATGCTAAGGCCAAAACATTTAATGAGGACTTAGGCTACATTAATACAAGCACAAGTGTCCAGATTAGGGGAAGTGACAATCCCTTTTCTCTCTTTCCTGATTAGACTGACTCCTATTGAATAGCTGTATCCAATTTCATACATTAAGGGGTCGTATTTGAAATGAGTCCAGAAGGAAGTGAGCAGTCAGGAAAGGGAGCTGAAAGAGAACTGTGGCTGTTCACGTTGGAGAAGAGAATATTTAAGGGACATAGTCTCTGCACTCATACCTCTAAGGAGCTGTCATGGCCAGAGGGAGCAGATGGGGTCAGGAGGCCTCAGAGAGCAGAGCTCATACCCATAGGCGGAAGATTTCAGTTCAACAGAAGGAAGAACTTTCTAACTGAATGGGATATAAATGAAACAAGTTGTCATAATATGGAGTGAGTTCCTTGTCATGGGAGATGTTCAGGAAGGGTTTAAATAAGTGCTTTTTCTGAATGTTGCAGAGAAGTATGTGTCAGCTAACAGGCATGAAAGTAGTCTAAGTGGCCTCTTAGCCTTCCCCCAAACATGTATGTCTAGTTTTCTGAGTTCTGTTCAGCTGAGAATTCCCTCTGTACAGGCCCAGGCATAGCCTCTGTGATGGTGTGTAGCAGCTCATAGAGACTTAGATGCTAACTTCTCCCTCAGGAAATTCTGTGGCATACTCCACAGTCTTTCCCCTGGGATTTCATAAGCTTATTGCTGACTTATTTACTGTTGAAGCTGCTTTGCCATTCCTAGTTACCAAAATAATAATAATAATAATAATAATAATAATAATAATAATAAAATAAAAAAATAAACTTCTACAAACTGTTTCTTAGGATGAGGGCTGAGAACCAGAGAAAGACGAAAAGAATTAGACAAATGTTATGATCAGGTCACCCAGAAAGGGCAGGTTGAGAGGAAACACATGGCATAGCCTGGGGGACAGGCAGACAAAGACACACACAACAAGGGGTGCCTGGGTGGCTCAGTTGATTAAGTGTTTGATTCTTGGCTTTGGCTCAGGTTGTAACCTCAGGGTCATGGTATCAAGCCCCATGTCTGGCTCTGTGCTGAGTGTGGAGTCTGCTTGTCCCTCTCTGCTTCTTTCCCTGCTTGCGTGCTCTCTCTCTCTCTCTCTCTCTCCCCCCTTCCCTCCAGTAAAATAAATAAATAAATAAATCTTAAAAAAAGACACACATAACCTGAAGGGGTGGGGGAGTGAGGCAGATGAGAAGAGGGATGGAAAGTTAACAGAAGAGGCCAGGCTGCTTAAAATGTGTGTTGACTGGACTTTCATTATAATGACAAAGCTCTCACCAATGTGTGCTTAGTATTTAACTTGAAATTCTAAGAGCTTTATAAAAACTGATTATTTCTAAATTCATTCCACCAAAGGAGGCAAAATTACCAACATATCTGCCATGTATGTTTCTTGGTGATTAAGGTTTTTTTTTTTTTTTTTTTTTTTTACACAAGAAGAGAACACAGCACCCACCCCACCTGCACCCATGCAGGGATCTCACTATCCAGGGGAGGTAGATACAGGTCTAGACTGAGATACCCTCCCAGCCTGTCCCTTGGACATAGCCACCAACTTTGCAACTAGAAATGCCACCACCTCTCCTTAGCATGGGGTGGGGGGAACAGGCAGCAGTTGGGAAGGCAAGCCAATAAGAGGAAAAGGTATTCAGTTACCCCACACACTTGCCAAGCTCGGCATGTAAAAAGACCAAGAGAATACTCAAGGTAAGAATTTTCTGTAAACTGGACACCCCCACTTATTCTCTTATGTAATTCTCATTCATTCGTTCAACAGATTTCCATTCAAAACACATTATAGGGGTATCTGGGTGACTCAGTTGGTTAAACATCTGCCTTCGGCTCAGGTCATGATCCCAGAGTCCTGGGATCAAGCCCCACATCAGGATCCCTGCCAGCAGGGAGTCTGCTTCTCCCTCTTCCTCTGCTGCTCCCCCTGCTTGTGCTCTCTCTCTCTCTCTCTCTCTCTCAATGTATGTCAAATAAATAAATAAAATCTTTTTAAAAAATGAAAACACTCTATATACCAAGCACTGTTATAGGTGGTGGCATAAAGAAGTGAATGAAGCATCCAAAGATCATTCCTACTATAAATAGACCTGACATTCCAATGGGGAATTGGGAAAACAATAAGCAAAGAAATTATAAGGTATGCAAAAAAGTGAGAAATTCTATAAAAAAGGTAAAGCTGGATAAAGGGAATTAAGAGTGCCAAGCGAGATATTGTTCCCATTTCACAGATAAAATACCTGAGCTTTGAGAAGACAGATGATTTACCTAAGGTCACCAAACTGGCAAGTGTTGCATCTGGTATTGAAACCCAGAGTGTGGGACTCTTTCTGTTCCTCCACACTGCATCCAAACACACATAACTGAGGAGTTGAGAGCCAGAAGGTTGACCTGGTAACAAGGGTAGGAGGTGTCCTATACTAGACACAAGATTAGGAAGAAGATTCGGGTAGGGCCTAAGAAACTCATCAGGCTGGCAGTTTTGCCTGCTGGCCAGACCTTCAAAATGAAACTTCCAGCAGCACACCGAGACGACAAGAAGACAATCAGGAGAAATGTAGCTTGCTGAAGAGAGTTATGAATCATATATACTTGCTATACAGTTCTAGCTTCCTAAGTTCTTGTGATGAGAGGTCCATACATTTTCCTCTCTGGGTCACAGAATCCAATTTGTGTAACCAGAGTTGGACTTTAAGAAGTTTTTAAGATCCCTTCTCCATTTGATGCTCTATGGGTCACTGAACTTAGTAACAGAATGAAGTCAGTTCCTCAAAAATTCTATAAGATTCCTTACTTATTGTGGTTCTCCCATGGCCTAGAAGTGAGTAGCACCAATACCTCAAGTTCCAGGATGCTCACTTTTGAAGAAGGCAAAAAAAGGGAAGAAATTAAGGAGACTGTGTTCAAATCCACAGTAAAAATCCAACTGGTCATATGGGGGTAAAAACCAAGAGAATTGAGTCAGTGAATGTAAATAGAAGGAAGCAGATACAATCCTAGAGGCAGAGGAAAAAAAGAAGAGGAGACCTCAGCCAGACATGGATAAGGCACTCTAGAAACTTCCCCAGCAGACTCTTGGATTCCCTGATCATATTCTCTTCATATTCTCCCTTCCAGCTCATCATACTAACCTACAAATGTAGTGTGGGCTGCACAGGCTGCCCAGTTCTAGTTTACCACTATCATTGTCTTCTGCCCCCCTTCCTTGATATGCCCAAGAAACTAACAGTTTGAAGAGAAAGTTTTTAAATTATTGCATAGTACAAAGCATTCCTGCTTTTGTGTCAGCGCCCTCAGTTCTAGTCCCAGCTTTGCTCCTGACTTACTCTGTGGCTTTGAGCAAGTTCCCCTGACCTCTTCTCAGGAACTCATCTGTAACTTAAAAGTTTTAACTTTTTGTGGGATCATAGACTTCTGAGAAACTGATGAAATCTGTGAATGCAGGTGGTACAATTTTACATATCATTTCAGGTGACTCATAGACCCCTTAGTCTAAGAATTCTTGCCTGATAGCTAAGGGTTCTCTCAGCACTCAGTCTGTGGTTATGTGATCTGGACATAAGGCCAAGGTCTGCCTGCCCCTTCTGGAGGAAGCAGAGGAGGAATTCACCTTCCAAATATATCCTTTGGCCTGAGCTTCCAGTTGATTTTGGCTTTAAACCATGACACTCTGTGGCTATGGGGAGTTCTTGTTTCTCCCACAAGGCCTAAAACTGAGTTACAAAGACAAAGGCAAGGTGCTAAAGTCTGTTTAAAATCCAGTGCCTTGGAGGTCCCTTTCTAGGACTCCTTGGGTCCCAGTCTAAAATTAAAGTCAGTAGGAGGTGGACCTCTGGTCCAGGCAAAAAATGACCCCAGAAAGTCTGGCTTGCATTGCTGGCTAGGAAGTCTTGTCCAGACCATGCTGTCCTTTGGTGGCTGTGAATATGTATATAAACTTTGCTGGATGCCCTAAGGTTTAATGACAGTTTACTGAGAGAGTGACCAGCTGGTAGCAAACCCAAGGGAAGTCCCACAAGGTGCTTGGATTTTTTTCCAGGGCTACTGCTATAAGACAATCTCAGAATGTGGGCTGTGGGGAGTGAGAGGTGGGGACAGTACTATCAGAACATTCTGAGGTTAGGCTGAGGTGACTTTTGAGTCAGGTTGACTCAAAGTTAGGCTGACTTTTGATCTTGGAGACATCATTACTGACTCTAGTGAACCCCCTCTTTTACAGTTCCTTGTTATTCTTTCCTTGGAATCCTGAAGTAGAGTTCCCCTATTATGACTCTGCCAATATATTAGGCATGAGAAAGTAAAGAGTGGTCAATGAATAGCCAGGTCTCTAAGTACAAATGAAGACCAGGGCTCCTTCCAAGTGTCAAGACTAATCTTGTATCTTCTTTTGGGCTCAAACCTATGTAGCGAACTGCCTGTTGGGCATCATATACCTGGATGTGCCACAGATTTTTCCCCCAAATCACCATATCCCAACTTAACTCCTCGCTTTCCTTTCCTAACCTATTTGTATCACTTAGAAGACTTTGAACTGCAGGCAACAGAAACGTAAATAAAATAGATTAAATTATGATAAAATGTATGAAAACTTATTGTCTTTAACGAATGCCCTGGAGATAGTCAGTTATGATGTTGGTCAATTCAGTGGCTCAATAATATCAAGGATTCAGGTAGTTTCCATCTGTCTGCTCTATTGTCCTGAGCATGTCAGCTACTCCTTTTATGGTCAAAAGATAACTGCAGCAGTGCCACACGTAAAGCTTTTGTGCAATTATGTCCACAGACTTAAAGACAGGACAATCCATACTTCTGATCTTTTTTAGAGGGAAAAGATTTCCTAAGAACTCCACAGCAGACTTTTCCTCCCATATCATGGGTAAGAATTACACCATATGACCTATACTTTTAGAAGTTAGTATTAGGGTGAATGCTAGTAGAAGTCTGGTAGAATGCATTTGGAAGCCTTCCTTCCTCTTCTATTGTTTGGAAAAGTTTGAGGAAGATAGGTATTAACTCTTCAAAATGTTTGGCAGAATTCACCTGTGAATCCATCTGGTTCTGGACATTTATGTTTTTGTAGTTTTTTGATTACCATTTCAATTTTGTTACCTGTAATCAGTCTATTCAAATTTTTTATTTCTTCCTGGTTCAGTTTTGGAAGACTGTATATTTCTAAGAATTTATCCATTTCTTCTACATTGTACAATTTTCCAGCATATAATTGTTCCTAGTAGTCTATTATGATTTTTCCCATTTTTGTAGTACTAGTTTTACTTCTCTTTAATTTCTGATTTTATTTATTTGAATCCTTTCCCTTTTTTTTCATGAGTCTGTCTAAAGGACTATGAATTTCATTTATCCTTCCAAAGAATCAGCTCTTGGTTTCATTGATATTTTCTATTTTTTAGTGCTGATCTTAATTTTAATTTTTTTAAGTTTTTACTTAAATTCCAATTAGTTAACACACAGTGTAATATTAGTTTCAAGTGTACAATATGGTGATTCAACACTTCGATACAGCATCCAGTGCTCATCACAGCAAGTACACTCCTTAATTCCCATCACCCATTTCACCCATCTCCCCACCCACCTCCCCTCTGCTAACAATCTGATCTTGATAGTCGAGTCTGTGCTATGGTTTGCCTCTCTCTCTCTTTTTCTCCCATTTGCTCATTTGTTTTGTTTCTTAAATTCCATATATGAGTGAAATCATATGGTGTTTGTGTGTTTGTCTTTTTCTGAATGATTTATTTCACTTAGCATAATACTTGAGCTCCATCCCTATTCTTGCATATGGCAAGATATCATTCATCTTTATGACTGAGTAATATGCCTATATATACATATATATATATATATATATGTATATATATACATATATGGCACCTCTTCTTTATCCATTCATCAATCTTGCATATGGCATATACATATGGCATATGCATATTCTTGCATATGGCAAGATATCATTCATTTTTATGGCTGAGTAATATAGATATAGATATAGATATAGATATAGATATATAGCGCCTCTTTTTTATCCATTCCTCAGTCAATGACACCGCGCTGTTTCCATAATTTGGCTATTCAGATAATGCTGCTATAAATTTTAGAGGTACATATATCCCTTTGAATTAGTATTTTTGTATTCTTTGGGTAAATACCTACGAGTGCAATTGATGGATCATAGGGTCGTTCTATTTTTAACATTTTGAGGAACCTCCGTACTGTTTTCCATAGTGGCTGCACCAGTTTGCATTCCCACCAACAGTGTGAGAGGGTTCCTTTTACTCCACATCCTCACCAACACCTATTTTTTGTGTGTGTGTTGTTAATTTTAGCCAATCTGACTTGTGTGAGTTGATATCTCATTGTAGTTCTGCTTTGTATTTCCCTGGTGGTTGGTGATGTTGAGCATTTTTTCATGTGTCTGTAGCCTATCTATATGTCTTCTTTGGAAAAATGTCTATTCATGTCTTCTGCCCATTTTTAATTGGGTAATTTGGGTTTGGGGTGTTGTGTTTTATAATTTCTTTATATAATTTGGATAGTAACACTTTATCAGATATGTTATTTGAATATTTAAGAGTTCCATCTTTTTGTCTCTCTGTGCTGTCTGTTCTATCATCTATGACACTAATCTCTGTGCGGTCTGGATATTCTCTTCTGTTCTATCATCTATGACACTAATCATCTCTTCAGGTTTGTTCAGTTTGCTGATAAACCTACCAAAGGTTTTTAATTCAATTACAATTTTTTATTTTGATAAATTCTAATTAAATTTTAAAAAATTCTTCATGAAAGAATTCTCTCTTGCACTTTATTATATTATTTTCAGTCCTTAAAATTATTTTATTTATTCATTTATTTAAGATTTATTTATTTTAGAGAGAGAGAGAGAAAGCACAATCAAGGGGAGGGGCAAAAGGAGAGGAAGAGAGAATACTCAAGCAGACTCCCCACTGAACACAGAGCCGGACATGGGGCTCAATCCCAGGACCCTGAGTTCATGACCTTAGCCAAAATCAAGAGTCAGCCGCTTAAATGACTGAGCCACCTAGTAACACCTCTTTAAAATTATGCTAAAACATTAATTCTCATTTTCTATTATGTGTTTGATAATTCCATTATTTAAAATCTTGATAACAGTAAGTCTATTTCTGCTGGTTGTACACATGGTGTCTTATTTCCTTCTATGTTTGGGGATTTTTAAGTAAGTAATTTTATTTCTTAGAACCCCATCTATGAGGATATTTTGAGCTTGTGATTGCATTTCTACTTTCATTGCATAATTAGGAGAAGAGATACTTCGCGTGATTTTAAACTTTTGCAATTTACTAAAACTTGTTTTGTGGCCTGATATATGCTTGATCCTGGGAAATATTCCATGTGCACTTGAGAAACATGTCTATTCATAGATTTTCTCAGGTGGACTGTTCTGTGTATGTATTTTTTTTAAAGATTTTATTTATTTACTTGACAGAGAGAGAGATCACAAGCAGGCAGAGAGGCAGGCAGAGAGAGAGGGGGAAGCAGGCTCCCTGCTGAGCAGAGAGCCCGATTAGGGGCTCGATCCCAGGACCCTGAAATCATGACCTGAGCTGAAGGCAGAGGCTTTAACCCACTGAGCCACCCAGGCTCCCCTGTGTATGTATTTTGTATCCAATTGGTCTATAGTGCTGTTCAAGTCCTCTATTCCCTTAGTAGTCTTCTGTCTGGTTCTAGCCATTATTGTATGTGAGGTATTGAAGATTCTTTTTACTCTCATAGTGTTTATTTCTCCCATGAATTCTTTCTTTCTTTTCTTTTTTAAGATTTTATTTATTTATTTGACAGGGAGAGAGAGATCACAAGTAGGCAGAGAGGCAGGCAGAGAGAGAGGGGGAAGCAGGCTCCCTGCTGAGCAGAGAGCCCGATTAGGGTCTCGATCCCAGGACCCTGAGATCATGACCTGAGCCGAAGGCAGAGGCTTTAACCCACTGAGTCACCCAGTTGCCCCTCCTGTGAATTCTTTCAATATATGCTTCATACATTTAGAAGTTCAGATGTTTGTGCAAATACAATTATTGTGTTTTCTTGATGATTTGATCCATTTGTCATTAAATAAAGTCCATATTTATCTCTTGAAATATCTTTACTTCAAGTCTATTTTGTCTGATATTAGTGTAGCTATCTCTGCTCTCTCTTGGTTATAATTTTCCTAAAATATATTTTCCCATCTTTTCATTTTCAACTTATATGTATCCTTAGATCAAAAGTAGGTCTCTTATAGGAAGTATATAGTTTGACCCTGTTTTTTTAAATTTATTCTGTCAATTTATGTATTTTGATTGGAGTTCAGTCCATTTAAATTAAAGTAATTACTGATTAGGATGGATTTGTTTTCACTATTTTACTATGTGTTTTCTGTAAGTCTTATAGCTTCACTGAGTCTCATTTTCTCCATTGCTGCTTTCCTTTATGATTAGTTGACTTCTTTTATAGTGACAGTTTTGATTCCCTTTGTATTTCCCTTTGTGTATATTCTAAATATATATACTTTTTTATTTCCATGGAAATTACATATCATGTCTTAAAGTGATAATAATCTACTTTAAACTGAAACCAACTTAACCTCAATCACATACAAAACACTACTCTTAATGCTCTACCCCTCCCCACATTGTTATTAATTTCACATTATGTTGTGTACTTCTTTACATAGATTTATAATTATTTGTCTCTCAAAACCTGAAGAAAAAGTAAAGTTACAAATCAAAATTACAATCATACTAATTTTTATTTTTTTTCCCCAAATACTTTTATTTTATTTTTTCAGTGTTACAAGATTCATTGTTTATGTACCACACCCAGTGCTCCATGCAATACGTGCCCTCCTCAATACCCACCACCAGGCTCGCCCATCCCCCCACCGCCTCCCCTCCAAAACCCTCAGTCCCTTGTTCTGAGTTCACAGTCTCTCATGGTTCTTCACCCCTCCGATTTCCTCC
>CM052901.1:58471938-58488615 GCA_028534135.1 Potos flavus
CGAGCCTGGTGGTGGGTATTGAGGAGGGCACATATTGCATGGAGCACTGGGTGTGGTACATAAACAATGAATCTTGTAACACTGAAAAAATAAAATAAAAGTATTTGGGGGAAAAAAAAAGAAAAAAAAAACTTACTTGTACAATTTGGTGAATACTTATGAAGTGAAATGCATATAACCATCACCCAAGTCAATAAAATACACATTGCCAAAACTACAAAAATATTTCCATGTAACCTTCTTTGATTAGACAATCCATTCCCTTTTCCAGGTGGTAATTTACTAACCTGACTTTTGTGATACCCATGTCTTTTTTTTTTTTTTGGAAAATTAAACTTCCTATTTTATGGTAATTGTAGATTCAGATGTAGTTGTAAGAAATGATATAGAGATATCCTTGTACCAAGTTTCCCTCAATAATAGCAATTTGCAAGCCACAGTGTCACAACCAGGATATTCAAATTGATACGGTCAAGATACAGTTCTGTCACTACAAGGGTCCCTCCTGGTGCCCTTTTACAACCACACTTAACCTCCCTGTCCCCCTGACCTACCCGTTCCTGTACCCTAGCAACCACTAATCTATTTTCTATGTTCTCCATTTCTAATTTTTTTCCATTTCAAGAATGTTATATAAATGGAATAATACAATATTTGACCCTTTTGGAATAGCTATTTTCACTCAGCATAATTCCCTGGAGATTCATCCAAATTCCTGAGTGTATCAATAGTTTGTTCCTTTTTATTGGATTCCATGGTATGGATATAACACAGTTTGCTTAACCATTCACTCACTGAAATATATGTGGGTTGTTTGCACTTAGGGGTTATTAATAATAAATTAATAACAAATTTCATATACACAGTATATATATACACACACACAGGTTTATATATATATATAGGTTTTTGTATAGGCAGAATTTTATATATTCTATTATATTCTATATATTCTAAACTGCCTATTTATATATAGGTGGTTTATATATCTAGGTTTATATATCTAGTTTTCTGAGAAAACCTATGTACACAGTACATATACAGGTTTTTGTGCGAACCTAGTTTTCATTTCTTTGGGATAAATGGCAAGTGCAATTTCTGTTATGTATGGTAAATACATGCTTAATTGTTTAAGATATTGCCAAACTCTTATCCAGAGTAGCTGTATCATTTTCATTCTCACTAGAAATGCATGAATTATCCAGTTTGTTCATATCCTAACCAGAATTTGATGTTGCCACTGTTTAGTTTAGCCATTCTGATGGATGTGCAGTGATGTTTCATTGTGGTTTTAGTTTGCATTTTCTAAATGTCTGATTATATTGAACATCTTTTCATGTGCTTATTTACCATCTGTATATCCTTTTCAGTGAAACGCCACCGTCTTTTGCTCATTTTCTTTTTTTTTTAAAGAGTTTATCTATTTATTTGAGAGAGAGAGAGAGAGAGTGCACAAGCAGAGGGAGGGGCAGAAGAAGAGAGAAAGAATTAGACTCCCTGCTGCGCAGGAGGCCCAACATGGGGCTCAATCTCAGGACTCTGAGATCATGACCTGAGTCGAAGGCAGACGCTTTAACCCACTGAGCCACCCAGGTGCCCCTTTTGCTCATTTTCTAGTTGGATTGTTTATTTACTGTTGAGCTTTGAGAATTTGTTATAGATATTATTCTTTGTCATACGTACATATAATCATTTGGGTTGATTGTATTGTTTAGTTTCTTTTCTGTTTAGTGGTTCTATAAAGCTCTGCAGTAGGGGTTGAAGTCATCTACTACAGTAATAAGTTTGTCTATTCTTTTAGATCTTTCATTTTTTTTTTTTTTGCATCTTGTGTTCTGAGGCACAGTTGTTTGATGCATATGCATTTAGGAGTATATGCCTTCCTAGTGGACTGATCCTTTTATCATTATCTGATGAACTTTTTCATTTCTAGGCTTTTTAAAAAAATTCTGAACTCTATTTTATCTTATATTGATATACATATTCCTGTTTTCTAAAATAAGGTTTGCTTAGCATATCTCATCCATCCTTTGACTTTAAACTTAGCAATGTCATTGTATTTAAAATGAGTGTCTTATAGAAAGCATTTTGTTGGACCAGGTTTTTTTTTTTTCTACTCTGTGAATCTCTTTTAATTATATTGGGGGCATTTACATTTAAGGTAATTATTGTTATGTTAGTTTGTCATTTTTTTCCTGTTTGATTTTTCTGTTTCCTCTTCCTCTTCTGTTCTTTTCTTACATTCTTCTGGGTGATTTGAACATTTTTTAGGATTTGATCTTGATATATTTGTAGTACTTCTTAGTATATTTCTTTGTATCATTTTCTTAGTGTTTACTCTTGATATTATAATACATCCACATAACTTGTCACAGTTTTCTGGTATTGCCATATAACTATTTTGATTTAAGTGCAGAAACCTTACTTTCTTTATCTCCCCTTACCCTCCCCGCTCAAAAAATATAATTTGTTAAGTATTTCTTCTACATATATTGGGCACTCTATCAGATTTTCTAACTTTTAGTTCACTTATCAAATATTGATTTAAGAAACTAATGAGAAGTAAGAGAGTCTATTATACTCATCCATATTTCCCCCCATTCCAATGTTCTTCTTTCTTTTCTATGGTTTCAACCTTTCTTCCATTAGCATTTACTCTTTATTAAGAGAACTTCCTTTAGCTATTCTTTTAAGGTAAGTCTGCTGATGACAAATTCTCTCAAATTTTCCTTATTTGAGAATTTCTTTATTTTTTCCTGCATCATGAAGTATAATTTAGGTAGATAGAGAAATCTTGGTTGATAGTTCCTTTCTTTTGGTATTCAAAAAATGTATCACTTTCTTTTATTCTCTGTTTCTTGGACTCTAATGATAGAAATGTTGGATCTTTTCGTATTGTCCCACAGGTCTCCAATGCTCTGTTAATTTTTCTTTTAGTTTATTTTCTTTCTGTTATTCATATGGTGTGAATTCTATTGTTTTGTCCTCAAGTTTACTGATTCTATCTTCTGTCATCTCTACTCTACTATTAAGCTCAACTAATGGGTTTTTCCCCTGTTATCACATTTTTTAATAAAAAACAATTCATGTTTTTATAGCTTATTTTTCTTTGTTGAGATTTTCCATTTTTTTTCATTTAATACAAGGGAAACTTTAGTTGATTATTGAAATATTTTTTGATGGCCACTTTAAAATCCTTGTTAGATAATTCCAACATCTGAGTCATCTCCAGGTTGCTGTCATCTGATCATTTTTCTCATTCAATTGTGATTTTTCTTGGTTGGTATCGTATGTGACTTTTTATTGGATTCTGGATGTTTTAGGTATTATATGATGATATTCTGAGTCCTATTTAAATTTTTATTTCATTTCACCTTTTTTTTTTCAAGTGGGCACGCCCCTCATTAAGGTATACTATAAGGACCAAGAAGGTGTGTATGTTCAGCTTCTCTCTGGGCCCTGCTGACACCACCTCTGCAAAAGTGATGCACTGACTCATATTGCTTCATTGCTGATGGATGGAGTAGAGGTTTACCTCTTTGATACCTTCCCAGTGAAAGCAGAGCACACTACTGTTGCCTCCAAATGAAGTGTAACACCAACCCCCGACTGGTTCACTAACCCCATAGAAGGCTGATTCAAATTTCTCTGTTGCTACAGGTTGGAGGCGGAAGCTCAGTTCCCACTAAAACCTGCTGACACAGAGGAGGTGGGTTAGCTTCCATATCTTTGCTATTGTAAACAATGCTGCAGTAAACATAGCGGAGCATATATCTTTTTGAATTAGTGTTTTTGCTTTCTTTGGGTAAATATTCCAGTAACGAATTACTGGATCATATGATTACTCTATTTTTAAGTTTTGGGAAAACTCCATCTTGTTTCTACAGTGGTCTTAAATCAATTTTTTCTTGTAGGTGAGTTCTAAGGTTGCAACATTTGAGTGACAGTTCTGAATTATATAATTAACCAACTATCCATGTCCTTTCCAAAGGTGTATTCAAAATACCTGTACGGGGTAGGAAACCAACATTATTTCTATTCTAGAGACATAGGTCAAATAACAACGAGTGGTTGCTTTCTGCCTGAGTGCAACAAGCACAATAAACTTAACTCTTCCTCTGCTGGGATGTTGTAACCATAGACAGATTGCTAGATGGGTATAATGGGGTGGTCCCTGGGTGGTCCTCAGTTGGGGTTCTCCATCAGGAGGTCTAACATCCATCCTCCTATTGCTAATGCTTAGCTTCCTGCCTAACACTACTACTTTGCAGTATATCTTGAAATCTGGGACTGTGATACCTCCAGTTTGGTACTTTCTTAAGACTGCTTTGGCCTTTTGAAATCTTTTGTGGTTCCACACAAATTTCAATATTATTTGTTCTAGTTCTGTGAACAAATATTGTTGGTATTGTGACAGGCATTGCATTAAGTTTGTAGATTGCTTTGGGTGGTATGGACATTTTAACAATATTGGTTCTTCCAATCTATGAGCATGGAATATCTTTCCATTTGTTTGTTTCATCTTCAATTCCTTTCATCAATGTCTCATAGTTTTCAGAGTACAGGTCTTTCACCTACTTGGTTAAGTTTATTTCTAAGTATTTTATTGTTTTGGTGCAATTGTAAATGGATTTTTTTTAATTTCTCTTTTTATTACTTCATTATTAGTGTAAAGAAATGCAACCAATTTCTTTTTTATTTTTTGAAAGATTTTATTTATTTATTTGAGAGAGAGAGAAAGTGAGCATGAGCAGGGGGAGGGGGAGAGGGTGAAACAGACTTCCTGCTGAGCAGGGAGCCTGACGCAGCACTCAATCCCAGGACCCCAAGATCATGACCTGAGCCCAAGGCAGCTGCCTAAACAACTGAGCCACCAGGTGCCCCGAAAATGCAACCAATTTCTAGATATTAATTTTGTATCCTGTGACTTTACCAAATCCATTTATCAAGGAATCCTTGTGCACTGTTAATGGGAATGCAAATTGGTACAGCCACTGTAGACACAAGATGGAGGTTTCCCAAAACTTAAAAATAGAGTAACCATATGATCCAGTAACTCACTACTGGAATATTTACCCAAAGAAAGCAAAAACACTAATTAAAAAAGATATATGCTCCGCTATGTTTATTGCAGCATTATTTACAATAGAGAAGATATGGAAGCTAACCCAAGTGTTTGATCATAAAGGAATGGATAAAGAAGTTGTATGTGTATATATATATGTATATATGTGTGTGTGTGTGTGTGTGTGTGTATGTGTGTATATATAATGAAATATTAGCCTTAAATATTAGCCTTAAAAAACAATGTGCTTTTTTTTTTGCAACAACACGGATGGACCTAGAGGGTATAATGCTAAGTGAAATAAGTCAGAGAAAGACAAATACTATATGATTTTACTCATATTTGGAATTTAAAAAACAAAACAAATGAACAAACAAAGAAAAAAGAGACAGACAAAAAATAAAAAATAGATTTATAAATAGAAAGAACCACCTGGTGTTTGCCAGAAGGGAGGTAGAGGGGGCATGGTGAAATAGATAAATGAGTTCAAGAGTACACTTATCCTGATGAGCACTGAGTAATGTATAGAGTTGTTGAATTATTATATTGCATATCTAAAACTAACAAAATGCTGTATGTTAATTTTACTTCAATAAAAATAAATAAATAAAAGGGGAAAAAAGAAAAAAAAGATCTTCCCAGCTACAAAGTTCAGCATGCATTGGAAGGAGTGGGTAGAACATATTTTCAATGGCAATTTTATGGATGATATAGACATACCCATCTTATTTTAGATTGCTATTACAACAAAAGATGTGTTGGGGAAATAGAACTAAGGAAAGACATTTCAATAAGTGGAGGAGAAAGTGAAAGTTATGACTAAGAGTGTCCAGGCATTTGTGGCCCTTGGTTCCTAAATTCTGAGCTGAGGTTCTTTAGCTTACCACAGTAAACAGGGACATTGTGGCATATTTTAATTTTTTTAAGTGAAACATCAAGTAGTATTTGATATCTATCAGACATCCTGCAAGCTACTAGCTTCATTTAGGTAGTTTACAGTTTTAACATTAGACTGTATTATATTCCTTTTGACGGTTGCCATGTTAAAAATCAAGTACTATGAGGAAATCCATATGGAACAGGAAATGAGGACAGTGATGTCCAATCTGATTCAAAGATCTAAGAAGTTATGCACTGCCTGAAGTGTGGTTATTTAAGATAAATTAAAATAATTTTTACTGTTTATTAATACGTATATTAATATTTTTCTTTCTATTTATGTGTATTATTTTGTAATCAGCTACTAAATTAAGGTATAAATACTTACTGAGTTGTTTGAACTTAACAGCTTAGTAAATGGAACGGTTAGATATTTCTCTTGATTCAGAGATGCTGTAAAAAATTCGTAACTTTTTTCACTAAGCTAAGGACATTGGTAACCAAGAAAGTTTGGGAACTTTTGGTATAACCTGATAAACCAAAAGAAGAGATGGGAAGGTGAACTAAATGCTTCCTCTCTTGCCCATCTCCCTGTTCTCCAATATAATCTGCAAGACAGCCTAGAGCTTCATTCCACTTTCTCCTTCCCTGTATCAAACCCCTTACTGCTTGAGGGTGCAGGAAGGAGCTTGAATAGCATTTCTACACCCAACCTATCTGCAAAAGAAATACTGCTTTTGACTGGATCTCCAAGAATCTCTTATAGTCTCTCAACTGGGAGTGAATTTTTCATGGATCACAATAAAATAGCTTTATCTTCTCTATATTAATAATAGTTTTTCATTTGAAGGAGATGTTATTTATATGTTCCTATTACCAATGGACAAAAAGAACTCATTAATTTACATTTTGAGGTCATTTTATAAGAAAAAAAGGCCCACAAAAAAGAGATTACAATCAGAAGAGGAATTGCTATGTAGTTAATAGATCTTATTTTTCACTGGCATGAGGAATTCTAAATGCTCTGCTTAAACACAGACAGATAGGTAGGTAGGTAGATAAGCAGATATATAGGTAGGTACATAGATAAAGATAAATATATATTCATAATTATGCACAGATGAAAATATTAAACTTTTAAATATTCTCATTAAGAAGGGCAGAGAAAAAACTCAGAAGCTAGATGGGGTGGTAGGGCATCTACAGACCCTTTAGCCACATTACAGATGGGAACACAAAAAAGTCAGATTCTGACAGAGTGGGCACAGCATTAGGCCCAAGTCCTTATTTGCTAAGGGACCAAGCATATAACAAAAGTTTTAGAATTACCTTTCCTTTGTCATATAGCCTTGCTTTACATTGCTACCTTTAAGATCTATTTATCAAAGTCTTAGAAAACAAAATGTTGACATATTATCTATTTTTAAAAATTAGAAAGTTTCCACTTAAGGAGAATATTTTCAGGAGGGGTTGCTATGCTTCTGGGAGATTCTGAGACCAAAAGAGTAAAAAGACTTTTCTGAGACACACAGGACTAGAACCTATGACTCCTGACCAAAGCCCTGTCCAGTCAATTTTAGAGTCCTGTCCTTATGTCCCAGCAGTATGGGTCAGGAAAGCTATGATCTGAACTTGTTTTCTGAATTTCTGTAGGCTGCGGAACTCCTTCAGTTGCGGCAGTTTGGATCCTGCATCTGCTTTCAGGCCCAATGCCGAGTTTGCTCTCCTGGGAAACTTCCCAGACCTGTCTGCAGCTCTTGGCTTCCCTACCTAAGAGCTCAAGGGAAGGGACGAGTGAATCCCTTGGAGTGGCTGGGATTTGCAGCCCATCTGGGAGGCCTGTTGGAATACTTGCTCCTAGCTGGCCCTGGAAAGAAATAAGAAAGGAAAGAGGGAAAAATGAAGGAGGGAGGTAAGGAGACAGAGCAGCAATGAGGTGGTCAACTATCCCTCCCAGCAGGCACTGGCCAGGACCATTAGGCCCAGCACTTGTGGCCTCAAGGAGGCAGGAATTTGAGGATTGTTTGCTGGCTGGGTTTTCTTCTCCCCCCTCTTTTTCCCTCCTTCTGTTCCTTGGGTTATGGTGACCCGAAATGTGTCTCACAGTGAATTCTGAGGCGGCAGTGTCTGAGAATAGCTCACAGAGCAGCAGCAGTCTTCCCCCACCCTCTGAAAAGACAAGCAGGAGGAAAACTATAGCTCATTCTGCCTGCCCCTCCCCTAAGTGATTTGGGGGGCTGAGCACTGGAGGTTGGAGGAATCATGACCTTGTGTTCCTTGATGTTATTTGATGTTGGTTTTGGCTGCATTCAGAGAGTTAAAAAGCACATAAAAATGAAGCTAATAAAACTGTAGGACTAGGGAATGGGCCAGGCACAGGTTGTGGGCTCTCAGAGCAGCTGTGGCCAAGCTTTCAGGCCTGGCTGGCTCACCATCTTTTCAAGGTGCAGATTTGGGCCAAGCCACAGCCAAATAGCAGAAATTAGTCGACTTTGGTGGCCTATCTTATTAAAAATCCCCACTAACTTTATACAGGGAAAATAATGAAGGGCATGAAATGTGCATCTTTAGGTTCACTTTCTGGCATCCATGGATATAGGACTGAGGTTGCTCTCCTTCCAGGCAGCATTTACCCTATCCAGGGTGGAACAATCAGGGTGCTTCTGCCAGTCCTCCTACCAGAAGACTCTATCTAGGCTAAGAATATAGTTAAGAACTGGTCTTACCAGGGAGTAGTGGCATCAGGATGTGAATAAGAAAGAAGGGGGTTCTAGTCTAAGCCAGGAAGTTACTGTGTTCAGGAAGATGGTGAGAGATCCATAGAGTGGCAAGGAAAACAAGAGTCATCAGTAACTTCTCCTTGATTACCTGGTATGAGGCATGATAACTAAAAGAATGCCTAGTATGAGTGTGAGTAGAAGTCACTTATAAATGTTTCCTATCTCTACCACACATGGTGGCTTACATGTATATAAAACAAGAAGAGGAATCTTTGCCACATAGACTTGATTCAGGCGGAGGCAGAGGGTTAGGCTTTCCTAGAGGTGCTCATAGTGGCAAGGACATAGGATTTGGAGACAGAAAGCCAAAGCCCCTATTCTGTTGCTTCTTAACTATGTGATTTTGCATGATTATATAACCTTCCTCTCGGCCTTAGTTTTCTCATCTGTGATGTGGTTATAAGACCTTTGCATTGATTAAGTGAGATAGTAAATGTAATGTATTTGGCAGTGTATCTAGCATATGCTTAGCACTCAACAAATTCTAGTCCCTGCTGCCTCCCTTCATTTACTAAAGTCTAGGATAAAAAGACAAGTGAGGAGGTTTGAAGTTATGTATCCTTCCTAACATAACCATAAATGTTGGTACAAAGAATGGAAATCTGGAGGCTGGCAGAGCGCCATGGAGGTTTGTTCCCATAGCTATTCCAGTGAGTGGGAGTAGAAGCAGGGAAGTGGAAGGGAGGGAGAAAGGAACAGTGGAGAGATTTGAGCCAACTGTTAGGAAACCTAAATGATTCAGAGAGAGACAGCTTTCACTTGACTGAGATCAAGGACACTTTCTACTTCAGTGTAGGAAATTGTAAAGATGGGGAGTTGGTATTAGGTGACCTCTCAGCTGCATTGGGCATTGTTGTTGCTGTCATCTTCTCTCTACTTCCACTTAAGAATAGTCTACCTTTGATAATTTTTCCATTACCCTGTCATCCATCTTATCCTCAAACTGGCAGGGGTCACCAGACCCTTGCACCACTTGTCTCAGTGGAAAAGCCAGCTGGTCCATGACTCAGACCACTCAGCAGCAAAGGGTAAGTGGTGCTATAATCTTGAGATTTACTGTGTCTGCCCTCTCAGGGCCAGCAAGAGAGAGTCAGAACTGCATTAAATTCACTTAACACTTACTGAGAAACCTCAATAACATTGTGAAATTATGTTCAGTTTGCAGAAGGGGAAACTGAGGGTCATAGAGATAAGGTGACACACCCATAGTCATCTGATGATAACTCCTGCATGTCTGATTATGATGCAAATTTCTAGGGGAGTCTTAAAATAGAATGTTCCATATAGAGATAAAAGGTGAGGAAATCTTCTCCATCCCTTTTGTCTCCCTCCCAAAGCCTTATTCATAAACTCCCCTTTGACCAGAGTTTTGGTAGGTAAAGTCAGGGCCTCTTGTACCAAGAAAGACAAATTCTCAGGAGGGTGGATGCCTGGATATTTCAATTAGTGAAGCATCCAACTCTTGATTTTGGCTTAGGTCATGATCTCAGAGTTGTGAGATCAAGCCCTGTGGCAGGCTCCACACCCAGTGGAGCTTAAGATTCTGCTTAAGATTCTCTGCTCCTCCTCCCCTCTCTCTCTCTCTCTCAAAAAAAAAAAAAAAAAAAAAAAAAAAAAAAAAAAAAGGACAGGACAGATTCTCTCTTTGTGATCTTTGTGATGACCCACATGTATTCATTCTGAAAGAGAATTCAAACCAAACTTCTGGCTATAAAGACACTAAAGTCTACTTTCTCATTTCCTCTGTCTTTAGTTCATTGTTGAGGACAGCTCACTCTTCCCCTTTCATCTTCAAAGAAACGTGATTCATTCTGGGATATTTGGATGCCAGCACTGGAGTTCTGAGTACAACTACCCCTACGCCACCCTCCAAGGCAGCTCTTCCACCTCTGATTTATACACTATTCTCTCTAGTCCCCATGACCAGTGTTTCTCCCAACTCATGTCTTTCCCAGACACCTGTCCCACTCTATTTCATAGTCTGTTCTCACCTCACTTCTGCTTTAACAAACATCATCTTTTCCCCTAAGTTCATTATTCACTATTTCCCCTAAGTTCACTATTCAACTCATCAGAGTTTTCTGTCGTTTCCCTCCTGGGATCCCCAGTTGTCTACCCTCAGCTCTGTTGGTGTCAAAATGTGTGTGCCCCTCTGCTTGTTGGTTTCTCTTCCTTTTTTTCCTTCTAGGCAACATTTACTCCTTACAGGCTGGTATGATCAGGGTGCTTCTGCCAGCCAGCACAGCAAGGGACTCTTGGCTAGGAATAAGGCTCAATAACTCCATTATATTTATAAGACACTTCTGTGTTCACACTGAATATGCTGAAATACTAAACTTGCATCCAAAAGGGTTCATTATGCAAACCATCACGGGGGAAGAGGAAGCCTACTTCTGCTGTCCTGGGACACTGAAAACAGACATAAGCAGGGAGCTGGGTCCTGTGATTGACTCTCAGATCATGATGCAAGTGGGTGGGTGGCAATTACTTCAGTAAGAGGTGTGTGTTGGAATTATTATGCTTCAAAATGAAATATTTGTATGACATTTTTCTCTCGTTTCCAATAAAATTAAGAGCTTTGGGGTCTAAATGCTATAACCTTCAAAAGATACAGTCTGAACACTGCAGTGTTTGTCTATGCACCAGAATAAAGCTTATAAATTAGAATCTGTCAGTCAGTGTTCCCCATGGAAAGGTTATGCTGTACCTGAAAAGTGTGTACTACCTAATTAATTCCAGTCTGGATTGTGGCTGTAGAAGCAAGATAATGTGATGGGGGAGGAGATCAGGCTCAGGCCTTCATTTTAAGGCTGAACTCTGATTTCTTCACGATTCAGATACAAGAATTACAGGGTCCATAAGACCTTGGTAACATGGGCCTAGTGGAGAGAAAATAGCCTAGGAGAAGACTATCCTGACTGCAATGTTAAGGCCCAGTAGATATAAGTAACCCTTTCAGGGCAGGACAAGGCAGAGAAGAATTGCAGCTACTTTACCACTCACTTGGTTAATGATGTGAGACTTGGTTATGGGAAAAGTGAGAGGCATAAGAGTGGAACCTGCCCCTAGAGGAGGAAAGCTGAAGTGGGAGGTGACTGTGAGTTACATGAAACAGGATAACCAGGCAGGAAACCAACCTTATGCACCAGACAAGCATGAGGTAAGGAAACAGAATAATGAAGCTTAAGGGCTACATGGATGCTTATGTCTCACTCCTAACTCACCATGTGTCATTCAGTTAACAACAAAGAAGACTGGGGGAAGCAGTAGACACAATATAGTAACCCAATGCCAGGTACCAGGTATGAGTATAACTTCTTTCCAGACTTCATTGACTGAAAGATATAAAAATTCTAAGATTCTCTCCAACTTGATCAATACAGGCTCAGGATCCGTGGCAGGAAGAGGTCTGAGAAAGAAGTCAAGAGTGTGGCAAACTTGGGTCAGAAAATTGGGCAAGGGGAAAGCTAGGACTTATAACCACCTGGATATTTTTCTCTCTTCCAATTCCTTCTCATGCCTACCCTCTACTTCCACTCTCGATTTCAAGCTCTAGAGGTAGGTGTTAATCATTCTCAGTCTGGTACAGTGGTAATAGGATGGACTTTGGAACCAGAAACAAATCTTAATTTTACATCTTCCTAGTAAGCAATTTTAGTCCTGCCTCCTTTTCTTCCCTGAACCTCAATTTTCTGTTCACTTTCCTCATCTGTAAAATGGGAATAATAGCCCCTTTCTTTGCAAAGTTGTTGGGGGGGTCAATAAAATTATGCATAATGAAATCAAGCATAATGTCAGATACAATTGATTACTCTATAAATACTTGTTGAATAGGAATGTTTGAGGCAAATTTTGGATCTATTTGATGTACACATTGGCCTTAATACAATTCAAAACTAACTACATTCTTTGACTGACTTACTTCTCTTAACATTATATCTCTACCTTCATCCATGTTTTTGTAAATGGCAAGATTTATTCTTTTTTTTTAAAGATTTTTTATTTATTTATTTGACAGAGAGAGAGAGAGATTACAAGTAGGCAGAGAGGCAGGCAGAGAGAAAGGGGGAAGAAGGCTCCCTGCTGAGCAGAGCCCCATGAGGGGCTCCATCCCAGGACCCTGAGATCATTACCTGAGCCGAAGGCAGAGGCTTTAACCCACTGAGCCACCCAGATGCCCCAAGATTTATTCTTTTTTACAGCTGAATAATATTCCATTGTGTATATGTACCACATCTTCTTTATTCATTCATCAGTCAATGGACACTTGGGCTGCTTCCATAATTTGGCTATTGTAAATAATGCTGCTATATTATGGGAGTGTGGAATGACTATATTGTCCCCCTGAAAATACTATTACATTGTATGTTAACTAACTGGAATTTAATACAAACTTAAAAAAAAATAATGTTGCTATAAATATAGGAGTGCATGTATCCCTTTGATTTAGTGTTTTTGTACTTTTGGGGTAAATACCCAGTAGTGGGATTACTGGATTATAAAGTAGTTCTATTTTTAACTTTTTCCATAGAATATCACTCGTATGTGGAATTTAAGAAACAAACAAACAAAAAAATGAGCAAAGGGAAAAAAGAGAGAGAGAGAGAGAAACCAAAAAACAGACCCTTAGCTACAGAGAACAAAGCAGTTACCAGAATGGAGGTGGGTGGGGTGATGGGTAAAATAGGCAATGCGGATAAAGGAGGGCTCCTGTCATAATGGGCACTGGGTTATTGAATCACTATATTGTATACCTAAAATTAATATCATGCTGTATGTTAACTATAGTGGGATTTAAAATAAAGTAAAATAATAATAGTAAGAAAATCTAACTGCATTCTTTGGATTGTTTTGCACTGGCACCTAGCAGAAATTAGCCAGAGCTTAAAAGACAAGACCTAGTCTTCTAGTCTCCTAGGTCCAGCTGGTTCTAGCTCCAGCTCAGAGCTGAAGTAGGGGAAGGGAGAGAGAAAAGGATTGAGATTTGAGAAAATGAAAGGAACTAAAGTGTGAGAAAGGAATGGGGCAGTAGAAATGAGAAAGGACAAGAGCATCGAGAGAAGGGAAGGCAATAGAGAGGTAAAGAAAAGATGGATAGGAAGAATAAAAGAAGAAAGAGGAGGGTACGACGCAGAAAGAGCAACGGGGAGAGGGAACGGAGATAGGAAGAAGAGAGAGAGAAATAAAAAGAAAAAAATGAGAAAGATAAAGAAAATGAATGAGGGTTTGGAATCAACCAAATTAAGTTACCGTTTAGGCCCAGTTGCCATGTGACTCAGAAATTCCACTCTGAGATATCCACCCAAAAGAAATGAAAACAGATGTCCAGGCAAAATCTTGTTCATGAATGTTGATAGCAGTATTATTCATAATAGCTAAAACATATAAACAACCCAATTGTTCATCAACTGATGAATGGGTAAACAAAATATAGTATGTCCATGCAGCAGAATATTATTTAGCAATAAAAATAATGACATGCCAACACAAGCTACAACACGGATGAACCTGGAAGACATTAGGCTAAACGAAAGAAGTCAGTCACAAAGGACAAATATAATTCCATTTATATGGAATGTCCAGAATAGGCAAATCTGTGAAGACAGAAAGTAAATTAATGGTTGCCTAGAGCTGAAAGAAGTGGGTATGGAGAGATTGGAGGGTGATAGCTAAGAGGTATGGAGTTTCCTTTTGGAGTAATTGAAGTGTTTTATAGTTGACTATTAATGGCTGCACAACTCAGTAACTATTATAAAAGTTAGTGAATTATACTCTATAAATGAATGAAATGTGTGGTATGTGAATTATATCTCAATAAAGCTATTTAAAAAGGAAAAGCAGGGGTGCCTGGGTGGCTCAGTCGTTAAGCACCTGCTTTTGGCTCGGGCCATGACCCCAGGGTCCTGGGATCAAGTCCTGCATTGGGCTCTCTGTTCAGCAGGAAGCTTGCTTCTCCCTCTCCCAATCACCCTGCTTGTGTTCTCTCTCTCACTGTCTCTCTCTCTCTTTGTCAAATAAATAAATAAAATCTTTTAAAAAATTTAAAAAAAAAAAGGAAAACTAAAACCAGGCAGCAAGCTGGATTTTGCCCAGGGGTTAAAATTTTTCTGGCTCCTGTCCTAGCACATGGACCATTTTCAAAAATGTTCAATATGTGCTTGAAAATCACATATTGTGCATTCTCCAGTATTGAGTCTAAAGATTAAAAAGCTTGCTTAATTTTTCTGTTCAAATCTATACACTTACCATTTTTTTGTCTTCTTAATCTATCAATTCCGGAGTGAAATATGTTAAAATTTCTCCCTATAATGTTAAGTCTGTTAACTTTTTCCTTAAACAACATGGGTTTCAACTCCACAGGTCTACTTATATGTGGATTTTTTACTTATATGTGGATTATAGTTCTGTAAATATAGTTTTCCTTCTTAATGATTTTCTTAGTGTTTTCTTTTCTCTAGCTCACTTTATTGCAAGAATACAGCATATAATACATACACAAAATATGTGTTACTCAACTGTTCATGTTTCTCAGTAAGGCTTCTGGTCAGAAGTAGGCTATTAGTACCTTAATTTTGGGGGAGTCAAAAGTTATATGTGGATTTTCAACAGCATAGAGGGTCAGTATCCCTATCCCCTGCATTGTTCAGTAGTCAGCTGTAGTTTCACATTTTGCATTATATATTTTGAGACTTTTTTATGAGAGGCATACACATTTAAAATAATGTTATCTTCCTTGTAAACTGGACATTTTATCATCACAAATTTATTATCTATTTACAGTAATGCTTTTGTCATAGGTTTGTTCTGTCTGTCATTAATATAAACAAAGAAACTTTCTTTAGTTGCTATTTGCCTAATATATATTTTTCTATTCTTTGACCTTCAAATTTTCTGGTTATTTTAACAATATTATATAGATACTTAACTTAATAAAGTCTAAAGTTAATGAGCAGAATTCAATATCCATTCATGACAAAAACTCTTTTTTTTGTCACTTAGAAAGTTTATTATGCACTTTTGAATTCAGTGTTGTTTATATGTCCTGAGGTCATGTTTTGATTTTTATTTTTTTAATTTAAATTCAAGTTAGATAACAAATAGAGTAGTATTGGTTTCAGTAGAATTTAGTGATTCATCAGTTGCATATAACACCCAGTGCTCGTTACATCAAGTGCCCTCCTTAATACCCATCACCCATTTAGCCCATCCCCCCACCAACCTCCCCTCTAGCAACTCACAATTTGTTCTCTATAGTTAAGAGCCTCTTATTTTTTCCTTCCTTTCCCCATGTTCATGACAAAAACTCTTAACAAATTGTATAAAAGTATATAGAAAGTTTAGAAGGAACATAAAAAAGGCCTATAAGACAAGTCCACAGCTAACATCATACTCAATGTTGAAAGGTTAAAAGTTTTTCCTCTAAGATCAGGAACAAGACAAGGGTACCCATTCTCACCTATCTTATTCAACATAGTACTAGAAGTCCTAGCCAGAGCAATCAGGCAAGAAAAAGAAATAAATGCATCTGAATTAGAAACAAAGAAGTAAAATTATCTCTATTTGCAGATGATACTATTTTATATAGAGAAAATTCTAAGGACTCCACCAAAAATCTATTACATCTAATCAGTGAATTCATTAAAGTTGCAGGATATAAAATTAGCATACACAAATGTGTGTTTCTATATGCTAACAATGAATTACATGAAAAGGAAATAAAGAAATTATCCCATTTACAATAACATCAAAAACAATAAAATACTCAGCAATAAATTTAATCAAGAGGGTGAAAGATTTCTAGTGAAATAAGTCAAGCAGCGAGAGTCAATTATCATATGGTCTCACGTGTGGAGCATAAGGAAAAACATGGAGGACATTATGAGAGGGAAGGGAGGGGTGAATTGGAGGAAATCTGAGGGGCGAAGAACCATGAGAGACTGTGAACTCAGAGCA
>CM052901.1:58488715-58566310 GCA_028534135.1 Potos flavus
ACCCAAAAGCATTTATATATTCAATTCAATGCCATCCCTACCAAGATTTCAATAGCATTTTTTAAACAGAAGTAGAAAAAAACAATCCTAAAACTTAATATGAAATCACAAAAGACCAAAAATAGCCAAAGCAATCCTGAGAAAGAAGAACAAGGCACACTTCTTGATTTTAAGCTATATTATAAATCTATAGTAATCAAAACAGGCAGTATTATACTGACATAAAAACAGACATATAGACCAATGGAACAGAATCTAGAGTGCAGAAATAAACCCATGCATATACAGTTGACTAATATTTGACAAAGGAGCCAAGAATACTTAATGGAGAAAAGACAGTCTCTTCATAAATGGCGCTGGAATAACTGGATATACACATGTAAAATAATGAAACTAGATCACTATCTTACACCACTCACAAAAATTAACTTGAAATGGATTAAAAACTTAAACATAAGATTAAAAACCATAAAACTTCTAGAAGAAAGCATAAGGAAAAAGCTCCTTAACATTGGTTATGACAATGATATTTTAGATATGACACTTGTGGCACAAGCAACAAAATAAAAAATAAAGAAATGGAACTACATTAAACTAAAAAGCTTTTGCACGGCACAAGAAATGAGGAACAAAATGAAAAGGCAACTTATGGAATGAAAAAATATTTTCAAACCATATATCTGATAAGGGCTTAATATCCAAAATGTGTAAAGAACTCATACAGCTCCATAACACCAAATAAATGAACAAAAAACAAACACCCCCCAATAATCCATTAAAAATGGGCAAATGACCTGAATACACATTTTTTCCAAAGAAAATGTACAAATGTCCAACAGGTACATGAAAATGTGCTGAACTCCATTAATTATTAGTATTGTAAAAATAAATGCAAGTCAAAACCACAATGAACTATCACCTCATTCTAACACCTGTTAGAATAGCCATTATCAAAGACAAGGGAATACAAATGCTGACAATAATGCAGAGATAAGGGAACCTTTGTGTATTGTTGGTGGGGTTGATAAATTGGTACAGCCACTGTGGAAAACAGTATGGAGGTTCTTCAAAAAATTCAAAACAGAACTAACATATGATCTAGCAATTGCACTTCTGGAACTATATCTGAAGGAAACAAAACTGCTATGTTGAAGATAAATCTATATCCCCATGTTCATAGCAGCATTATTTACAATACTTAAGACATGGAAACAATTTAAGCGTCCACTAACAGATTAATGGGTAAAATGATGTTGTATACGTATGTGTCTCTATTAGAATACTACTAAACCATAAAAAAGAAAGAGATCCTGTCATTTGTGACAAATGGATGGACGTTGAGGGTATTATGCTAAGTGAAATAAGTCAGACAGAGAAAGGCAAATATTGTATGACCTCACTTATATATGGAAACTAAAAACAAAACAAAAATCATTAAAAAAGATCAGATTTTTGGTTACCAGAGGTGGTGGGCAAGAGGTGGGGGAATAAGATGGAGGCATTCAAAAGGTACAAAATTCCAATTATAAGATAAATAAGTACTGGGGATGTAATGTACAACATAATAATTCTAGTTAACACTGTGGTATGGTATATTTGAAAGTTGTTGAGAGTAGACATTAAGAGTTCTCATCACAAAGAAGAAAACATTTTTTTCTTTTCTTTTTGTGATCTATACAAGATGATGGATATTAACTAAATTTACTATGGAAATCATTTCATGGTATTTAAAGGTTGAGTTATGCTGTAAATCATAAACTTACACAATGCTATATATTGATTATATTTCAATAAAATGGAGAAAAAGAAAACAACTGGATAAAAACAAAGTTAATGAGCATCTTTATCTTTTTCCTCAACAACTTAAGGACTTTACTTTTTTTTAACTCTAATGACGCTTTCTCAATATATAAGCCGTTGTCAAATTTTTTCTTTCTTCTTATATTCCCACACTTTAGACATTACTTTTTTGTCAGTATAGTCAATGTATTTTTAGATTTATTCACATGTTTATCAATATCTTTACTGATTATTGCATCTTGCATCTCAGACCTTCCATCCGATGTCCTTTGCCATCTATCTGAACATATCACTTAGCATTTCCTTCACTGAGGAGCTGCTTAAAAATATCTTTATTTTAACTTGAAAGATAGTTCTGCCAGGTAGAAAATTCTCTCAGTACATAAAGGTTAATTTTTAACTGTATTCTACTGCCATTATTATCAACAAGTGTAATTGGCTACCTTTGAGATGATCTGTTTTTTTTTCTTGTTTTCTCCTCCTCACAGTCTACTCTTATTATGTTTTTGTGGTTTTTCTTGGTGTTCTGAAAAATCGCTATGATGTATCTAGAGTGGATTTATTTGTCTAGCTTGGGACTTGTCAGGATTCTAGGTCTTAGAAACAAATGTTTTTGAAAAACGTTGAAAAGATTCTCAGCTATTGTGTTTTTGAATAATGCCTCTTTTCTAGTGCTCTGGAAGTCTAGTAAGGTATATACTACATCTGTTCTAACTTCATATCTCTTAACCTCTCATATTTTCCATTTTATTGTCTTTCTATTTTACATTATGGATAATTTGTTTGCATATCTCTTATTTTCCTAATTCTCTCTTCAGTTATATTTAATTCTACTATCTATGTTTTAGTTCTAGAGATTCTATTTTATTCTTTTTCACATTTTGAAAAATTTGGTTTTGTTGTTCTGTATAGTCTCTTGTTCCTATATATATATATATATATATATATATATATATATATATATATATATATAGGATATAAGGAGATATCCTTCTGTGAGACAGATTAATTCTTCACTCTTATATTAAGAGTAGAGCCCTTTAGAGTACCAGCCTTATGAGGAAGTTTCCCATAAGATTTCTCATCTTGGGCAAGGTCTAGTGTTTATCTCCTTTTCCTCTCACCTCTTACAGTCATGATGTAGAAATTCAGTCTTCTCAGGGTAACATTTGGCTTTGACACACATTTACCTCCAGAATTTCTGTTTTTGTTTCCTTTCTGGTTGTGGATTCTTTACTATTATACTAGTTTATCAATGAATTTTAAAATATTGCTCTTATTTTTCAAGTTTTTATTTAAATTTGAGTTAGTTAATGTACAGCATAATATTAGTTTCAGGTGTACAATGTAGTGATTCAACAATATATTTTACCCTATATCTTAATTGTTTTAATTAGGTGGGTCATACAGGGTAAATAGTAAGACATACTGCTATAAGTAGAAGTCTTCAGGTAACTTTTATTTATTTATTATTTTTTAAATATTTTGTTCATTTATTTATTTGAGAGAAAGAGAGCACAGGAGGAGGGGCAGAAGGAGAGGGAGAGGCAGAGAATCTCAAGCAGACTTCCCACTGAGTACAGAGTCAGACATGGGGTTCCATCTCACAACCTTGAGATCATGGCTTGATCTTAAGCCAATAGTCGAGCACTTAATCGACTGAGCAACCTAGGTGTCCCTAAAATAACAAAGCTTTCTTCCTGTCACGTATTTAACTGGGGTATTAACAATTCCTGCCCTGCTTTTCTTACAGGCTTCCTGTGTGTTTCCAATAAGATAGTGGATATCAAAGTGATATAAGGTACAAAATACTATTTAAATGGTAGTGGGTTGTTATTATAACAAACTGCAAGCCAAACCAGTGGCTTGGGCTTAGGGGAAGGAGATTCAAAGTTTAAGGGAGAGAGAACTCATTTCTAGTTGAGAAAATCAGAGAAAACATCCTGGAGTTGGCTTCTGAGCTGAGCCTTAATTGGTAGAAAAGATTTGTCTACGCAAAAATGGAGGAGAGCATTTTGTATGAAGGGCATCACATGAACAAAGACTAATAGAATGTTTGTTCTGTTCTCAAAGGGAGGCTTTAGGTCTCATCTCTTGCCTATTACTGCTTATGTAATGCCATTGCCTATATTCTGGTTCCTGATCTACACCATTAATGAAGTCCATACACCCCCCACTTCAGAGACCCCAAGCAGCCACAGTTGCCTACATTCATTCTAGATAGGAAATAGGTCTTTGGCTCATGTCAAAATTGTCTAGGTACTGAATGACCCAAGAAGCAAGAAATATACTCCCACCAAGTTTGACAGGTGTGTGTGAATGGTAGGCAAGATGGCATGCTGTAGGGTAGAGGCTGCTGTGGAACAACAAGCAGTGCAATACTGGTTATGTTGTCAGGGAGGCTGGTGAGTGGAAATGTGCAAGTATAGAAAACTCTACGATTGGATTTCTGTATGATACAGATCTTAAAATATAGAAATAAGATTATAGGCATTGGAGTGAGATAAAGCTGGGGTTTCTGAGATTGACAAAATTCTGGTTTTAGCCAAAAGTTTCACAGAATCTAAGAAGGCATGTTATAACTGGAAGAAACCAGCTCAGTCCTTATCTTTCTTGTTGTACAGATGGAGAGACTGAGGCCCAGAAAGGGAAGGGCCTGTTAGAGTTTATCTGCTGATAAGTGGCAAAAGCTGGTATTCTCATTCCTCACCCAATGATCTTTTCCCCTGCCTGCCTTTACAAATATGCTCATAGATTCTCTGAACACTCAGTAAACTGCTGTAGCCCAGGTGCCTCCAAGTAGAGATAGGGAGGGAGACCAAGAGACTTGGCAAGGCACTTGGGAGATGGTAGGGCTGGAGAAGACCGTTTTTTCTCCCAACAGGACTCATTTGAAGTTTTGGGACGAGGCAGTTGTTCTGTGGAAATCATGGGCTCATCTATACCAGACATCACTGTCACTCTTGGAGTAGTTGCTTGTAAAGACAATTCCATCGTGATATAGTACCTTTTTTATTCCTATGTATAATGTTGCATGATTTTGGCTTCATTGAGCCTTTTTGCAAAGACCTAGAAAATAAACCAACCTTTCAAAAAAGAAAATATAGTGCAGAGATCAAAATCTTAGGCTTTGGCAACAAACACACTTTAGCCTGAGTTCAAGCCTTATTACTTAGAAGTAACCTTGGGTCTGAGCCAGAAATAATGTTGTGTCAGAGCGTCAGGTTCTTCATCTATATAGTGGAAATAACTATGCTCAACCGATGGGGTTGATTTGAGGATTATGTAAGACACAGTATAAAAAGTTTAGCTTTAACTTTTCTTGGCACATGGTAAGTGCTCAATACATTCTATTATTATTATTCCCTTGAGTCAATCTCTGTGTCACCCTCTATTATAGTCTTATACAGTATGTTTTAGTATAGCTTCCATCTCCCAAAACTAATTAAGTTACATTTTTGTTAAAAAAAAAAATCCTTACTTATGCTCTATAATCAGTTGTGAGTTGTGGCAAAAAAAGAGAAATTGTTGATAATATCTTAAACATTGAAGTTGGTGGATAATTTTCTTAAAAATATATTCTAGGAAGTTCACATTTTTCCTTTCAATACTGTCGGTCTTACCTGTATTTGCTTTTGTAAGTGGGAGGGAAGGACTAAGCAATAACTCTGAGTCAGCAATTGCATGGAACACTGAACGCTCCCTTGAGTTTGCCGCATGCGGTCTCTATCTTTCACATGTGGCAGCTGAGAATGACTGGCCTACAGAAAAAGTTCCACTTCTTAACAGGACACACAGGCTTTTCATAATGGGCTTTAGCCCAGACTCATCTCTAGCACTTACTCCCCACTCGTTCTTTTTTTTTTTTTTTTTTTTTAGATTTTATTTAAATTTAAGTCAGTTAACATATATTATTAGTTTCAGGGGTAGAATTCATCAGTTACATTTAACACCCAGTGCTCATTATATCAAGTTCCCTCTTTAATGTCCATCACTCAATTACCACATCCCCCCACCCACCTCCACTCTGGCTACTCTCAGTTTGTTCCTCATAGTTAAGAGTCTCTTATGGTTTGCCGCCCTCCCTATTTTTATCTTATTTTATTTTTCCTTACTAGTTCCTATTTGCTTTGTCTCAAAGCAAAAGCCATGTTCTTTCCTGCCTCTTAGATATTTATCTGTGCTGTTTCCTCTGCTTTGGTTGCCTGCTCAGCTACCTTTCCCTCCTGTGAAATTTCCTTTCATTGTTCAAGGCCTGTGTCTGGACATACTATCTTCTCTAGAAAGGTAAAATGTTGTCTCTTCTTCTTCAGCATTTTATTTTCCGAATTCCTGTTTTGATCAATCAGTGATGCCCCATGCCCATAGAACACCAATTTGACTGACTTTCCACAGCCTGCAATACTCTTTAAAATGCTGCTACCACTCTCTGGGATGCCCTGTCTGCTATCTAGGAACCCCATGCCAGTGAGTGTCACCTCAGGAAGACAATGGTAAGTAAATGTGGCATAGTAGACAGCACATACTGTCACCATAGAAACACTTAGACGCATTCTAAGAATTGCATCAGGTCCTGAAGTCTTTGATAGATTGGTCTACTGTGAGAAGCCTGAGACTGGAAATCAGGAGATTCAGTTCTTTCAGTTTATACTTAAGGCCCTTAATTATTCAGGAGCAGCCTTGCCAATTATTTACCATATAGAGCCTCAGTTTCCTTATGGACAAAATGGGTTTGATCTCTGACCTGCCTGCCTCCACAGGATGTTGTGACGTTCAGATGAGATCATACATTCTGGGAATTGAAATTCTGGCAAGGATTTCTATGGTTCCCCTTTAAACTTGGGGTAAAGGCACAAACTCTTTAGTGTGACACATAGGCCCTCATCAGCTTTACTTGTGTCTCCTCTCTATCCTCTTCTCTCACAGCCACACCCTTCTTCCAACTTCTCCCTCGGGCTAAACTATTTGTAGTTTACCTATGCTGTCTCCTGCCTGAGGAAGAATGTCTTTTTCTCTACCCTCAGCCCCATCTTCATTCAGCTTGGGTCACAGCCTATACTGCTCTAATACAGCTTCTGACTAGACCTTCCCACTACTCTATGAGAGGCATTCTTCTTCTGTACCCCAACAGAACCTTGAACTTCCCTCACCATAGTACCTGTTACATTGTATTACAATTGCCTGTGTTCTTGTCTGTCTTTCCCACTAATACTGGAAGCTCCATGAGGACAGAGACCATGTCTGTCTTGTTCCTGTGTGAGGTTTTATGTAACGGTTGCACAAATAGCTTGTGTATAAATGAAAGAACAAACGAATGAGGGAATAATGGGATATTGTGCCCCTGTGAAGAATCCTTACAGTCTTTTGAGGTGGTGGGGCTCTTTCATAAGTTTTGTATCCACTCTTATCAATATGTATAAGCATCAAAAGGCTTTACTTCTTTTGGGGACAAGTGTCACTGCCCAGGTGGCAGGTGATATGCCTCTCACAGTTATCTCCTGTTCTGCTGGCCTATTTTCTGATCTGAGATTTGAAGTACCCAGTGGGGATTGGGAGGGGCGGAGCTATTTGCAGAGGTCTGGCTTAAGTCAACTTTCTTGGCACAGTCTTCCTGGCTGGCAGCCAGTCCAAATTCCCCAGATGGCCTTCTCCTTGCTTGAAGTACCCTGGGGAAGTAGTTGAGGGAAGAAGGCAAGTTGTGCTCTCAAAGAAATGGTGGCAGGAGAATCTGAGAATGTGAATCATCTGCATCTGCCTGTTAACTAAGAAACCTACATTGTCATACTTCAGTGTGTTTTTAAATGTTTCTCATTGCTTTTGCAGTTACTTCTCTAGCTTTGCCAATAATTCTCTCCTTCTCTCACAGCACCCCCTGCAGTGGCATGAAGAAAACCTCTTTCAGTGGATGGTAGGCGAAATACGTGCTGTGGTTGGAATTGAGATTCTTGAACCGTATACATGAGAAAAACAGATGAGAAGCAGAGGCTCTCTCAACAGGGTTCTGAACCAGTGTGCAAAGGAATGGTAGAGATTCTCAGGTGCCTGCTACCCTAGCATGCTGCCTGCAGGCATATGAAGGGACCATAAGCTGGATGTTCTAGGCTGGTCCCTTGCCACAAGTCATAATTCACAATAACATTCAATATTTCTTTTTTGGCCTGGATTCCTCATGTGAAGAATATCTGGGCTAGATGCTAAGACCCCTTCTAGCTCTAAAAGGCAGCAATTATCAATCAAAGGTTAGCTTAATCTTGTCTGAGGGATGGATGTGAAAAGGTTGGGGGGATGTGATAAAGTCCCAGACTGGCTGGGCCTGAGGCATTTAATAGGCTATAAACTCACTGAAAGCATGGACTGTGGCTTGCTTAACTCCTAAGTATCTCTGCTGTTTATGAGATCATCCAAACGGTAAATAAATTATTTCACTTTTGAGCCCCTTCCCATCAATCAAGAGGTTGACATAGGACTCAATTGTTGTTTTGACCCTGTGCTCTCCAGGTATTCAGTGAATTTTTGTTGAGTACAAATACGGGGGATTTTAGTTCCAAAACTATGTGTTCTAGGGATAATGAAATGCCCATTCCTTTCCCCTTTTATGTCATGATTAAGAAAGGCGTTACTGTAGTTTGCAATAAGCATGGTTTCCATATTGGAAGGGGCTTCCCATTTCATCTAGTCTTATTCCACAACTTCAGATATATTCATTTTATAGATGAGAGAAATAAGATCTAGAAAAAGGCAGAGAGTTGCCCAGGACCATACAGCAAGTGAATGAGCAGATCAGAATCCTAGCTATACACTAGCTGTATGACTATGAGCAAGTCACATATTGGACTCCGGCCTCCAGGCTCTTTTTAATCCACCAGATGTCATTGTCTCCCTGACGTCTGTGCTTTGCTACACATTGGGAAATTTATGGTGGAGGCTAACTACCCTGTTACTTTAGGCAGGGACTGAGTGGTAAATAAAACCAAGTAGGGTGACTGTTAGACCACTCTCTGTAGGTACAAGAAAACTAAGCAATGGTGGTCAGAGGGGTCTTCTGGAGGCAGGTTCTGACACACATAAAACACAAGCATACATATTCTCTATTACTTAGACACACACATCTCCAAAATCTCATGTTTTCTTCCTCCTTCCATTAAACACTGTGTTCAGGAAAAATTTGAGAAATCCATTCACTCTGAGGGGGTCAATGACAAATATGTCTCAACTTGGGATCCTTCTCAGGGGTTCTCACTTTTTAACAGGGAACAAAGCAAGAGCATTTATCTCACCAGTTGGGTTACATACATTCTTATTGAATCTCTAGCCTGGCCCGGGAGAAAGACATTGTGACAACCCCTGTTACAGGTGAGGACACTGAGGCACAGAGAGCTTTCATTATTACTTAAGGTATCTGTCATACCTCACTGATGGTCTGTATCTTAAGCTCAGAAATTCTACTTGGCATCTCATTTTGGTATCCAAACTGGGAAGAGACAGGAGGCCACTTTCCCTAAACCTTTGAAAACCTCAAAGAAAGCTGGTTCAGATTATCCTTGGGTGGTCAAGGATGATACGGTTCTTGAAAAACAGTGAGAATGTGAACATGCCCATTCTTTATCTGAAGCTTGGCAAGAACTGGGCAGTGAAGCTCCTAATCAGTTTATGTTCCCATAAAGATGAAGATGAGGGTGAACAGCTGGGTTTTGTGTGCCTTTCCCCTGTTTGACAAGCTCAGGGTTTTTGATAAGAGGTTGTAATGGGTCATCAGGGTCCATCTGTGCTTTCTTAGCCCAGACTCTTTGATATTTTGGTGGTCCCAGTACAACCTATGCTAGGGCCAACACAGGGCAAATTTATAACCCCTGTGCAAAGATTTTTTTAAAATATGTGAAAATCAACATAGCATAAAAGGCCACTGGGCATGATACCAACTCTTGACTTCAATAAAGACAGCCAATAAAAAAGAGCTAATTAAAAAAACTCTGATGACATTCCCCTGAAATTTTAGATGGTTTTATGTTTTAACAAATTAACAGTGGCGATAAGAGGACATTAGCAGCTTTTCTTGAGTCTCTTTGTTAACAGTAACTTGAGCCTGCAGCCACAACAGGGGCCTTTGCCAAGTTTTAACTGGCAAACCAGCAAGCCAGTATTTTACACAATGGATGACATTTCTGAAAGCAGAGACAGAGACAAACCCAGAGTCACACATGTATTCCAACAAACAAGTTTCTGCCATTTTTAATTGTATTTAGAGCAACAAAAGATTCCAAGATTACAAAAAAAAAAAAAAATAACAGAGCACTAGTGCTTGGGGCTGGTCCTGCTACCCAGTGGAGGCCAAGTGCTGCTGTAAGAACTGAAGCCCTGTCAAAAGAACTTTTAAGCAAAATTAATGTTTCTTCAAAAAAAATCTTTATATGATGCTTTCTTTTTTTTCTTAATTTTCCCTCAACATTGAAAATTAATTCTTACATCTGGTTACATTGTCTGCTCCCTCTTGCTGCCAAATTAATCTCAAGGACAGCACAAGAATGTCACATCTGAGGCACTCCCTAATCAATGTTCCAGTCTAGGGGAAAGCAGAAAGGTGTCACTGAATGGTGAGGAGACTCTTTTTTTTTTTTTTAGCTTGGGTTATGCCAATGGTGGCTACTCTCAGCACCTGAGTGGCTTATGGGATAGGACAATCCCACAGGCACTTCACTACAGGACAGTTAGCACCAAGGGCTAAGGTTGGGAAAGACTGCAGTCCTGGCCTGCCTGCAGTGCAGGGAAAAGAGTCCCAAAATGTAAAGCAGCAGCCAGGGAGGTCACCACCAGAGAAGCAGCAACATTTTAGGAATTTCTTTCCGTTGGGATACGTGTATGTTTCAGTTTTTGGTGGCCAGTGGAATCTGCAGCCGTATGACAGCCAACCTCATGAATTAGTGCATGTGGGGACTGTTTTAGGCTACAAGGGCTACTCAGTCCACAACTTCTTATTTAATTCCATAAAAGGCTAAGAGACAGGTGTGGTAAGGAAAGGGATCAGGACTCCTGCTATACTGAATTGGGGTTGGTAACCAATCAATGCATACTACCTACTTTTTGGCTAAATCAAATGGGGATAAATCAAAACTGTGTCCAAGGCTGTTTTTCCCTTTAAAAGTCTACCTGCTAAATTTAAATACTTATCACTAATTTCAGGGGGCAGGGACATTCCAAATGGTTTGTTACCTCAGCCTAAGCATCTGAGGAGGAAGAGTGACTAATGTGGAATTTTCTGCCTTCACCTAGAAATGGTTTAAGGTTGGGAGGCTCTGGGCAGCAGACCCCAGTGTCAATTTCTTAATTGAAGAAAAACATCCCTACTCAAGGGCAGAGATGGGCCTGCATCTACAGAGATATGACTTCTAGTACACTGACAATTTTTTGACAGATAAAAACACATTTTCATTGTCAAAATCTTTACAGAACATATCCAAAACCAAAATTAGAGCACACAGACACCCAGTAGCAAAAGCACCTCAATCGTAGGTGAGTGGATTGTGTAAAAGATGGAGCACTTGCTCCAGGTTCCCAAGTGCAGGAAACTGCCCTTTTCTCACAAGGATGGTGAAGAACAAAGACTGTTTCTCCTTCTTCCAATGCTCAGGTCCCATTAGGGGTCCATCGGTTAATCATTTGGGTGGACCTCTGTCCCCAAGTCTGGGCCTTCTCTGTGGGAAATCCCAGTTGATTCCAATCAGTCTTCACCACCCTTTAAACATTCATCTGTCTTGGGCTAGTAAAGTGCAATACATCATGTACCCTAGCCTTTCCCCCTCTGCTCCTCTGTTAGGCCTACTGGTAAGGCCCCAATAGAGGCAGAGATTTCTTAGTTATCTGATCAACCCAGGTATCTTTTCCATTCTGAGAGAGCTTCCAAAATGTAACTGTAGCCTCTCTCACAAGTACATGGTATCAGTTATGACCTGGAACCAAATATAAAGGTGCAGAGAAAGATAAAGCTATCAGAACACATTATATCTATACATATATAATTCAATTTTGAAACACGGATACAAATACTCATTTACAATATATTTCAACCTTTTGCCTTAAACCCAAGAGAACTTTTCGTGCCATCCAAAGTGGGCAGAAATGAAGATTTCTGCCTGCTGTTCCTTTAGTGCAAAATCTAGTCCTTTAAATGCTCCCTTTCTCATCAAGGGCTTCACATCTTCAGATATGCAAACATGGACACTAGCGAACACAGTGGCCAAGACAGCTCCATTTCCAACCATGCAATAATGGAGCTATAAGAATTTGCTCAGCGACTACTAGTGAAAAAGAAAGCTAGTTCTGCTTATAAAATCACTTAGTGAAGGACATATAAACCCAGTTTTTTCAAAATTATCTTCCACTTTTCTAAGCATGATTATTATTGGGGGGAAAACCCACAAAACTCTTATAAGTCAGTCAACAACAAAGTCCTTTAGTCTGTCTTTGGGTAGTTTACCAAAGAGGCACTAATGCTTGTTCCCTCCCTGCTCTTAAATTTTGGTATCTTAGCAGATACAGTGTAATCTTTGGTTACATAATGTGATGCTTTCATCTCTTTGTCTTTTTTTTTTTAAACTGCTTTCAAAGATTTTCAGAGATTAGTGGTGAGAAACAGACCTGCCTATTAAAGGCAGCAGGAGTAGAAACTTCCTTTTACAAGAAAATGCACATGCTAAATGGCTTATTTTGACTTTAAGTTTGGGATTTGATCCTGTGTTTTAACATTCCTGGTTCCCATGACCCCTTACAGGGGGTTGAGCACAAAGGCCACTCTTTTGGCCCAGTGCCTTCTCACCTGGGCAACTGGCACAAGATAATTAGTAGTCAGCCTCTTGTCTCCCCAGAGCCATGCAGGGATAGTTACAGGGCTGTCTGGAGAGAGTCTCATGAAGTGCAACTCTGGCACAGGGATGGAAAGGGGTAGAGGGGAGTGGCTTGGGCTTTTGAGCCCTGCAGAATATCAAGAGAGAAAAGAGGGCAAGGCCACATCTGTGCTGTGGCTAATGAAACAAACACTTAGAAGCTACTTAAAGCTCAAAGTTAGGTCATTCGTGTAGTGTTACTATCATGTGGGTGATGAAACTACTTTCTCTTAAAGTGCAAATAGAATACTTCCTGCTATATAAGCCTATAAATATTTAGAAGTAGAGTATGGACAGAGAGGTACTCTAGCATCAGCACATTATTTCTCAACCTGGAATCACCTTAGCAACTATCCAAAGGACAGAGCAAAGCTTTTTTTCTTCTGTTTTAGTGCCAGTGAACATAAAAATATGTGTATTACCGATTTTCTTTTTCAAAGATATATGACAGAATCCTTCAAAAAATTGCATTCTCATTAGAAAAATAATGAACTCTCCAAGAACAATGATACTGTCTGTGGCACAGAAGAGCTATGGAACGAAGAACCCAACCCCTGTTTCAGCTCAGAGGCCAGGTCTGGGAAAGCTGCTCATTGAACAAGAGCTGAAATTGCCACAGGACTCTTTTCTTTGACCACAGAGTTTGTGACTCTGGCGGCTGTCTGCCGTCTAGCACAGATGGGGCCTTGTCCCTGGTGCTCCTTCGTTTTCTCTTCCTCACTCCATCCCCATCGAGCACTGCAAACCTCTTCTGAGATAGTTACCACGACTTGTCTGGTGAGTGATCCTCATCTTTCAGGTCACCAGGTGAGTGGATCTAGGTGGCCAGTCCTTCACGGATGAGCACAGTGTACCAACCACATCAACTGTTTGTACAGCAGAGTGCATGCAAAATGAGACTTCTGTCAATTACACTGGCGAGAACATCAATGACCAAAATAAAAAAAAAATCCCCCTTTTATCTGTGGGAGAACAAAGCCAAACTAAAATCGCCTTCACTTACTGAAACTCCAACAGAAACACTAGGCCTAAAGCCTTGTTTAGGCTGTTTTTCCCTAGTCTTGCCATTCAGAAATTCAGAGTAGTTAGATGTTGCTGTTTTTAATTACACTGCTGTTTCACTGATTTTTGGCTTTCACAAATGCAAAACATATAGATTCATAAAGACAAGAGTCACAATTGGGAAATCCATAAAGGTGAAAAATTTGGTAGTCAGAGAAATAAAAAGGAGAGCATTTAGTATTTACAAGGAGAGATATTAGAATAATATAATCAAGTCGATGTACCATAAAAGATGAAAATAATTTTAAAACAGATATAAAGGAACTATTAAACTGTAACCTAGAGTAACTGAAAAGAGTGATGGATTTTTTTTCTGTTTAAAACAGCCAGAAGTAATCTCGTGAGCTTATATAACCTAAATGATGTCCTAACGAAGAAAACCAGAATTTGTCTATCCTACCCCAGAAAGAGAACCTGTCAGTTTTAGTTTTGTCCAGCAGTCTTGGATTGGTATATCACCCATCTTAGGTTCCCCGTCCCTTGTTATTTAAAGAAGCTGTTTTGCAAGTTCATTTGGCTATTAATATCAACACAGAAATCAGGGGAGGAAACCCATGTAGATAATAGCATGTCACTCAGAAACTATCCTCTCAATAAGTAGAGTGAACCAACTGAAATGGGCAGCTTGGTAACTGGCCCCTAATTTCTTGAATTTAGCAGATGAATGTAAGAGCTAAGTAAGGAGGCAGTTGCCAAGATGAGAAAGTAGGCGGATATTCTTCCTGAACTCAGGATTGGGGGACAAAGTCAGCAAAAGAGAGGTGTGCCAAAGGACCATATGAAACCAGTGTTCCAGGAGCACACCCTGAGTTCGTGGATGGCAGCCCATTGGAGCCACGCAAACCAGACCTTTCCAAAGGAGGTCACGGTTCTGTAGTATAAATGTTTCAACCTCCCTCTGGCCGAGAGGCAACAACAAAGGTTGGGGTCTGAGTGAGTATGGCCGATGTCAGAGCCCAGGATCAGCAGCAAAGGATGATGAGTAAACCGACCAGATGGTGACCATCTGGCTTTAGATTTTGCCTTTGAAGACTTTAATTTAGTAGTCAGTGTCCTCTTAGTTTCTTCTTTATTCTTCCCATGACTTCTGCAGGTGGATATGCTGGGTGGCAAGGACAGCATTTACAGGGTTTCTGGTTCTAGTGCCTTCATTCTTCTCACCCAGGTAATTGAGTTTTCTCTTTAACCCTGACCTGCATAGCCCCCTGTAGCTGCTCTGAAGGAAGAAGTAGGTATTTCTCCACTTGGTGGGAAGGTATAATCTCTAGGGGACAAAGGCAAGATGCCTAGCTTGTCCAGTCCCATTGATGCCTTCTTTCCAGTTTGTCTAAGGGCTTCAGAGATCTGATAGTTGATGAAAGACATTTGGTAAGAAGTCTTTGAGCCTACTGGCATCTAGAGATAGATGTCAAGACTGCTGGCTTGCTAGCCTTCTTGGTGGTAGCAGCTCTTAACAGAGAGTCTGTGAACATGCCCAAATAAATGGACAAACATCACCACCATGGCTGTCATATAGTCTGGTGAAGTCCAGGACCACAAAACATTGAAAGGAGGGTAAGAGGGAGCTTGCAGCTGCATGGAGTCAGGCAAACATTCAGGTCTTTTAAAGGTAAGGGCAAAGAGTGATCAACTCTTCAGTGTCCTAAGCAGGAAAACAACCAACCAACCAACCCATCGATTCTTTTTCTTCTGACTCCAGCCCCAGTCTGCTAGACTGGGAATGCAGATCAAATGGGAAAGCAGATCTGGCTCTGGATAGGGCCTTCCAAAGGGTCAGATCTCTCCTTTCTTTCTTATTAGTCTGACTCTTCAGTGGAAGTGGCCAAGTTTTGGCTGAAGAGAACATTCAGTTCAAAGCTCTTGGAAAAGCTTATTGAAAGTCAATTTGAGGGTGGAGGCAGAGGGTGAGAGAGAAAAAGGATTGGCTGGAGGGGAGGTGTTCACATGCAGACACATTTTCAAACAAGAAGCACATTTTCAGTACAATGATTTGCACTGCAGTTAAGCAGTCTAGCCATCAGAGGCCAAGGCTGTGGGCAGGTACTGGTGATCCATCTGTCCTCTTTGTCCTCTCTTAAATCTGTCTCCCCCCTCCTAACTCATCTCTGGGGTCATCCTGCCCTCTAATGGCAAAAGCCATTGGCAGAAAATAAAGTCTCCCAGGGAGGCTGAACTTGGAAAAAAAAAAAAAAAAAAAGCAGTGACTCTCCATGGGCTTGCAATTTTCACCTTATTCTAGTCACTGTTGGCCTCTTTTGGGGGGGGGGTTTCTGTTTGTTTTATATTTTTTAAGAAGAAAAAACCCTACAGGACTTTTGGTTTTAGGGGGTTGTTTGTTTTATTTTCCCAGATACTCAGCTCTCTAAACTTCCCGTGGCATTAGGTGAGTAAACGTTTGTGTGGCTGGCACACAGTGCAGTGCTATAAACAAGCACAGCTTGACACTGGGCCACATGAGGATCATCACGGATTTAAAGAAATACAACACCATTCAAAACACAGATAAGAGCCATGGCAGGGAGCAGAGTCTAAAAGTGCCATGGGAGGGTCAGATGGGAAGGGAAAAAAGAGAAAGGAGGAAAAGAGGGAAAAAAGTGCAGCAAATAGAACTCAGAAACATCTTCATGACAGACTGTACATCAAAAGAGGAAATTCCCCAAGGCACTGCAGAGAAGTAGTGCAGAGTTATAACAGGCAGAAGATATCTGAAAAGGGGAGTGGAGCAGGGTGAGAAAGTGGGGGCTTCCAAAGCTTCACTGTGTGTGGAAATAGATGGGCTTGACTTTTCCAGAAAGAATCTTGGGCACTTGAACAGAGATGATTTCTGCCATCATTTCTGGAAAGTCCACGCTCACCATGTGGGACTTGATTAGCAGGTCAAAAGTGAACTGATGCAGCTCTCGTGCAATCTGTGGGGGGAGCAATAAGAGGGAGAAAACAGGCTTGACAAGGAGCTGGCTTCTGTCAGGCTCTTCCCCCCACCTCTGATTTCTTCCTCCTTCCCTGTCTTTGATCATCCCTGTGGATGTGTGTGTGTTCGCACACATGTATTCTAAATGGTCTCCAGGGAGTTACTGAGGGCTCCCAAATGATCTCTTACACCATTGCAAACTCTCTGACTCAGGACCACGTGTTCCTCTTCCCCAGCACATGCACGTGAATGCACACATGTACACACACACGTTCTCTTCCTCCCTCCCCCCACACAAACACACGCACACATGCACAAATACACAGACGTGATTCAAGGGAGAGGGGAAAAACATTCAGGTCTGTTTTGTCTGCCTGGAGAACTTATCAGCTCTAAGCCCTTCCCCTGAGTCCCAACTGCTCTGTTCTCAACTCCTCCACCTCTTTTACAACACCCAGTGGCAATGTGACCTGTGTTCCTTTCTTCTCTGTTGCATTTTCTCCCTGTACCACACTCAAAGCCAGAGGAGAATGGAAGCACCTCCCAACAGGTGGTGCCAGATCCTAGAGGAGCATATGATCACTTTAGCTCTATCAAGTTGCTTCTCCCTGACGAAGCACCCTCCATCATTTGCTTACAGGTTGCACAGAGTCCAGGAGCTTGGTGAGCTGGTAGAAGCGCCTTGAGCAGGATGTGGGATTTTTTCTCTTGCAAGCAATGATTCGATCGAGTTCCTTGATGTAGTTCATTCGAAGTTCATCAAAGAATTTTTGATTTTTCAGCCCATCCACTGGAACTGATGTGGGATGAAGACAGAATGGGGAGGGGAAGCATGCCCACAAAGGAGCATTAGACAAAGCATCAAGTTTTCTGACCACAAACTTGACCCCCACCCCCACAGGGAGGGAACCATTTACTTGGTTTCTTGTCAGTTGAAGTCTATGCCTGGATCCTTCAGTCTGCCAGGAAGTTCTAGACAAAAGGCTAGCTGGACACAATTTGAAGGGCATGAAGTAAATAAAACTTACTGAGCCTTTCCTTTTTCTAGTCTTCTCATCTACACATTCTTAGGACCTGTGGTTTTATATTGTCACAGTCCAGCTCTGATTTAGACATTAAAATATATGGTTTTGAGTATCAAATTTGGCCTCCTTTTTCCTTCATGGGGTGTAAGACAGCATTCTTAGAAGAGACATTAGAGAAAGATTACTCGGCTGCCTAGTAAACCCTATCTGAGTTGCTTACACAGACCTCCTACTATTGGCAGAAGAGGAAATTCTTTCCAGGAGGCAATCCCTTCTCTCTGCAATAAATATAAAGTGGCCTTTGCCTGTTTCTATGGTAGAAGCTATGGAAAAATTCAGAGACCTGCTATAGCCAGCCCCAAAAGCCTTGTTCCAAAGAGAGACTAGAGGTAGCTGGGGATCTAACAGAGACTGAGTTCTAGCAAATAAAATAACCTGTAGCCATGAAATTCATACCTGGTAGAAAAAAAAAAAAAAAAGGATGCTAAGGGACAGCGGAAGAGGGAGGGTGAACGAAGAAGGGAAATGCCTAGGGGCTGGCTTCTCCTTTATAAATCTTTAATGGAAAAAGTAGCTCCCTTCTGAGGCCCTATGACCCCAGGGGCATTTTTTGTCTCTCCAGGCACTTACTAATGCTGAACAGCAGCAGTGCCTTCATGCACAAAAATTCCTGGGGGGTGATCTGGAGCCATCCAAATTCTTGAGAGAGGTGCCTCATTCGGACACACTGGCTATACATCCGAGACTTGTGCATGCGGTACCTGCAGAGGAAACAGAGAGTGAAAGATGGAGAAAGGAAAGGAGTAAGGGAAGGCTTAACAATAAGCTCAGAGGGAATGTCTTTGGTTGCCCTCCCCTCCACAAGTTCTCCAAAAAGAGCTCATTGTTTCTCTTGCTGGTGCTTCATTGACAAGGAACAAGGTTGTTCTCCCCTCCCCCCCCCCAAATCCTGACATCCTGGTAACTACTCATCCTCCCTGGTCAGGATACGGGTTAGCACATGGAATTTCCAGGTCCCCGTGCCTGTTCTGTTTCCTGAGACAGAGACAGGAAAGCCTAACCAAATGAACACAATGGGCCAGGCATACAGTCTCCCTGACTACAGTTCTAATATCCCACCTACAGTCAGAGCCAGAACCTGCTTCCCAGGCATCCCAACACGGAGTATTTCTAGGAGATAAGCTTTAGAAATCAACTGCTAACATAAGGACAGCAGGATTCCCAAGTGACCACAGTGATTTATCCTGTCAATTCCTGTCTCTTGGCATAAATGCCATTCCCTTTGCTAGAAATTTTGTCACTTAAAAAAAAAAAATTCCAGGGAAGAAGATTCCCCACCGTCCCTTCACAAAGTGAGTTCCAATGTTTATCAAATCAGCCAGGAAGTGTTTCTGAATGTCCAATCTAAATGTACCTTGAAGGGGAGCCTACTCCCTCATATAATGGTGGTTCCTTATCACAGTTCGGGAGTTGTAAACACATGTGAGCTGTTTTTACTATAGTGACTTGTCAAGAGATCATCACATTATCACCTATAAATTATATAGGGAAGTGGCCAAGGTTTGAACAGTTTCTCAGGGGGGAACAACCTCTCTGTTTTATGACTGTCCATGGCAAACGCAAGCCTCCAGGAAGATACAGCATCTTCCTGCTAGTTGGTTTTCCTGGTTTTCAGCACTTCAGAAATCTTGTGTGTGGGGGGGGAGGAGAAACTGATTTTGTATCTTGTGGAGAAAGGAAAGGGAATTTAACACCCACTTAAGTGGTGAGGAAAAAGACCTAGATTAGGCTTGATGGCTGTGGTTTGACATCTTGGTCCCCAAACCACTAGCCTTGCCCATGGGCTAAACAGGCCTGGTACTAGTTGGGTGGAAGCCCAGCACCCTATCTCAGAGAGATCTTGGCTGCCCTGGAGAAAAAGGGAAGGGGGGCAAATGCTGGATTCAATTCAGGCTGGAGACCAGCTAGAAAGAGGAAGTGTTTAAGATAGTATCACAGGTCAACTGACCAAAGCAGTGTTGCTTCAAGGTCTTTCAACCTAGAGAATTTTTGAATAAGATCCACTGACCCTCAGACCTGATCTGGCTCCAGTCTATTGTACTTCCAAGCCTCTGTTGATAACACCACAGTCTTTTTACCATTGAAATCATGGTCCTGATGTGGAGGGTTAATGTAATACTGCTGCAAGTCCCAGGGACAGAGAACTGTGGGGAAAAGAGGGAAGAAAAAGGGAAAGGCAAGGGAAGGAATTCAGAGGGGGAAGGGGACAAAAAGGAGAAAGGACAAAAAGAGTAGGGATAGAGTTAATGGTAAGGAAATGGAGAAGAGAGTGAAAGGCAGAAGACAAGGGGCAGGAATGGAATTCAGGAAGAGAGCAGAGTTAGGTGAGAATAAAGGAGAGTGGTGACAGAAGAGATGAAAATTGGAAAACACTGAGCACTGTGCTTGACACATAGTAGGTGTTCAATAAATGACAATTAGGAAGGTGTCATTATAATACTATTCACCATTCTACAGATGAGAAGACTGAGGTTCAGAGAAGTTAGGTAATTTATTCAAGGTCACACAGCTGGGGTCCAAGCCCATTACCCTCATAGCATGTGTTCTCCACAAAGAAGGGAGGAGGAGAGAAGAAAGCAGGGCTGATGACAGGGCTTGGTGTGAGAGAGATCAGGAAATGGGTTGGTTCAGAGTCCCTCTCTCTCTTTTTGGGCTTGAGTCTCCATATATTAGTATCTTGAGGAGGCTGGCAACAATTAGTGGCTGGTACTGGCGGGTACTACCTCCCTAGTGGGTGCTACATATATGGTGCTAGATATAAGTTTGGCCTGTTACAATGACAGAGATCCTATTGGTATTTAGTGGGCAGGTGCTAGGCATGTTAAACATAAACATATTTCAATATGGAAGAATATCCTACACAATGAAAAATTATTCCTCTGAAAATGTCACCACCATCCCTGTTGAGAAACATTGGTTTAGATGTTTCTAGGGACTCTAAGAGCTTTAACATAGTGGTTCCTACAAGAGGAAGGGAGGGCACTGTTGTTTCGGGAGCTCTGGGGCTTGATGGGTCTAGGACGCTGCCCATGTTGGGGAGTTCTGTGGTGCCTTCTGAAGAGATACATGGGAGTGGGCCAGAAAGCTGAGAAGGAGTGCCACATTACTTACACAGAGGCAGAAAAGGGAAGGAGGATTTAGAAAACAATGATTATCATCTGGCAAAGATTCAAGGGTCTTAGGACTCTGGATGGGGAGGGTGGTGCAGGTGCCCAGCATGTTAGTTCAATTAGTGGAGGGCAGCAGAAGAGTACAGGTGAGAGATACACAGGAAGAGGGTTTTTAAAGGCCTGCCCCAGAAGATGGCATCATAGGTAACTCTTTGGAGATCTGGAAACCATAAGGCAGGTTGTGCCAAAAGCCCAATGGTTATTCTTAGCTCCTGGCTACCAGGGTTAGCTGGGTTGGAAGAGGGCAGCTGGGGATACTCATTTTTCCCCATATGGCCCTGCTGTACTGGAAGGAACCAGTAGCCTGTACATTTTATTTTAAGGCTCTTCTGGGTTAGAGGGCTGGAGGGGAAGGAAGGTCAATTCCTGCCCTGACCAAAAGGATTCTCTGCAGTAAGACTAGCTCAAGGTCCTTGGGGAGATTTTTTGGCCAGCTCCAGTCACAATGCTATCAGGGGACCTCAAACAGCAGACATAGAGAAGATTACCACTATTAGGGAAAGAGGATCAGAGAGGTACTTCTTTTTTATTTCTTGCCTATCATGGCCCAGGCATTTCACATCCATTAGCTTCCATTTTAGTCATCGTAACAAATCATTTAAGAAATTTATTTTTTATTAACAAACAAGGAAATTGAAGGTCACAGAAGTCAAGTCTTGCCCAGAGACAGTGATGCAGGAAATTATAGAAGAGAGATTTTAGTTGAGATAAGTGTAATTCCAAAATCTGAGCCCTTGGCCAAAGTCATAAAGGATAAATAGAGCTGCTGGGCAGGGCAAGGATTAATTAAGCCTGTTTTTAGTTTTTTATTTTTATTTATTTATTTACTGATTTTTAAAAATTTATTTTATTTAAATTCAATTAATTACCATATAGTGTATTATTAGTTTCAAAGGTAGAGTTTAGTGCTTCATCAGTTGCATATAACACCCAGTGCTCATTACATCAAGTGCCCTTTTTAAATGCCCATCACCCAGTTACCCCATCCCCCACCTACCTCCCCTCCAGCAACCCTTAGTTTGTTCCTATAATTAAGAGTCTCTTACAGTTTATCTCCCTCTCTGATTTTGTCTTATTTTATTTTTCCCTCCCTCCCCTTATGATCTTATGCTTTGTTTATTAAATCCCATGTATGAGTGAAATCATATGATAATTGTCTTTCTCTAATTGATTCATTTTGCTTAGCATAATACCCTCGATTCCATTCATGCACATATTTGCAAATGGTAAGATTTCATTCTTTTTGATGGCTGAGTAATATTCATATATATATATATATATATATATATATATATATATATATATACACACACACACACACACACACACCACATCTTCTTTATCCATTCATCTGTCGATAGACATATAGACATACGGGCTCTTTCTTTTAAGATGTATTAATTTATTTGAGAGAGAGACAGACAGCACAAGTGGGGGGAGGGGCAGAGAGAGATGGGAAGTAGACTCCCTGTTGAGCGTGGAGCCCAATGTGGGGCTAGGTCTCATGACCCTGAAATCACGACCTGAGCCAAAACCAAGAGTTGGATGTTTAACCAACTGAGCCACTCAGGTGCCACTTAAACCCGTTTTTATTTTTTTTAAGATTTTATTTATTTATTTGACATAGAGAGAGAGATCGCAAGTAGGCAGAGAGGCAGGCAGAGAGAGAGGGAGAAGCAGGCTCCCTGCTGAGCAGAAAGCCCGATATGGGGCTTGATCCCAACACCCTGAGATCATGACCTGAGCCAAAGGCAGAGGCTTTAACCCACTGAGCCACCCAGGTGCCCCTTAAACCTGTTTTTGAAGAGAAGGGAAGTGGCTGGGCCAATGTCACATGGCCAGAGAATGGTAGAGCTGTTCTTCCCTGTTATTTATCCCCATAAGGCAGTATAAGAGCTGAGAGTTATACAGACCTACTTTGAATTCTTTCAGCAATATGCCTTGGGTGAGCCACTTTATTTTGTTGAGCCTCATTTTCCCCATCCATTAAAAAATATTATCTATAAAAAGGGGATATCAGGTTATCATGAGGGCTCAATGAGAAAGGATTTAAGAAGTATTTAGTATAGTCCTGGCATAGAAGAACTGCTCAAAGAATGGTGAATTGCAGTAGCCCTCAGTGGTGGCAAAGGGACTGCAGCAACTTCAACTTTCACAACTAGTCTTTTTGCCCATTCCCTATGTTGCTCAATGTGAAGGAGAGGGACCTTGACATAAGGTTGAGATAATCTCCAGGGCACATCAGAAACATAGCCAAAATACTAAGTCTTGGGTGGGAAAAGAATGGCTCAGCACCAACTCTTCTCCCCCACTGCTTTCCACCAGGTGGCCTTTCAGCACGGCAAAGCCACCTCAGATTTGGAAGGCTGGCTGAAACCTCTACTGCCTCACATACAGGTCAAATGGCCTACCCCCCATCTCCCTGCCACTGTTACTCCCATTACCATCATCACCACCAACCAGGTCTAGCCAGCATGTTATGTTTTACGTGAGTTCTGGGCCCACGAACACTTACTCATTGAAAACCAGGTCAGGGGCGAAGTAGAGCATCCTGGAGTTGACATTGGTGAAGGACCGCCAGCCCATAGCAAATACCATAAGCCCCATCCAGGAGTACTGAATGACTGCCATCTGGTCATCCACGTGCAAGTTGCGAAAGCCTGAAGATGGGGCAGAAGCAGTGGTCAAACTGAGCACTGATGGGCTGAATGAAGTCCCAGCCCTCTACTGGGATGAGAACCACTGGCACTTAGGCAGCTCCTGAGGAGCCCCAGAGGCCATTAATGCTGAGGAGCAGGGGAAGAACAAACTGTATGGTGGGGATAATACTCCTTGCTCTCCCTACTTCACTAAGCTACTCAAATGAAATGATGATGGAGGCAAAAATTGTACTGTCATTTGGAAGAGAATAATCATCTAACACTGGCTGCTTACAATGAATGAACTCTTGTAGAAGTATGTTACTTATATTAACTCACTTAATCTTCACAATGATCCAATAAAGTAGGTACTATTAGTAAACCCATCCCGTGAATCAGTAAAAGTGAATTACAGAAAGGTTAAGAAACTTGTCCAAGATCATAAGGCTAATAATTGGTGGACCACATTCCAAACCCAAGCAGTCTGACTCCAAAGCCTGTGCTGTTGATTAATATATGCTTTTCTGAAGATGCAGTGTAATAATAATTTCTCCTATGTGAACAATACTTTTCACTTGACAAAGGTCTTTTGTAGCTATAATCTTATTTGCCGCTTCTAACAACCCTTGGGAATGGATATTATTACATATCAACATTTGCTGTAATGCCTTTGATAGCAACTGCCTTCTCTACACCACCTTCAGGCTCTCTCTTTTCTCTGATCCTCTTTCTGACTCTCACTTCCTGTCCGTTATTTTCTATTCAACAAGTAACCTGGCTCTGCTAGTTTCCTACTCTGTCATTCCTGCCCTACTGCCATTATTATGCACAAACGAGTTCTTTATGACCTGACTCCTTAGACTAATTTCTTGTCACTTCTTATAATTTAGGTTCTAGTTATTCTGAAATGTTTAGTTTGCTGAACACACCATACTTTCTCATGCCTCTATATCTCTACTATCTCTGCACAGGCAGTTGCCTTTGCCTAGAATGCATTCCTGGACCCTCCCCAGGCTTTCCATCTGATAAATACCAACTTATCTTTCAAATCTTCACTGAAAAGCTACTTCTTCTGTGAAGACTTTTCCAACTCATCTAACTTAATGATTCTTCTTTTACCTTCTTACTGAACTTTGTGTAGCCCTACTCAATCACAGCACTCATTACACAGTACTAGAATTTACTTATGTACACATCTCTCTCCTCCACAAGACTTGTCCATTCCTGAAGACAGGAACCATCCTTTTTTTCATCTTTTCCTCTCTAGTACATAGCACAGTTCAGATATTTGAGTACACATCTTTGAAATGTGAATTTAATATTATATTTATTAATGTGATAGTATTTAAATGGAATAAGGACCCCCATTTTTTTCATTTTATAAAATAGGAATTAGATGATCACCAAATTATTTCCCTTAGTCTCAGGGAACGGAGGCTCCTAGAAGCTACTTCCACAATACCACAAGTTAGAACGGATGTACCTATATTCTTCTGGAAGTTTTGAGACAGTTGGATGTTTAGAGAATCACCTCAGAGCTCATCTCCTACCAGCACCCTATTTCTCTTTTCCCCAAAAGATCCAGAACTATCTGTTTGTTATGCTGTATCTCATTAGGAATGCTCCCATGAATTTAGATAAATCTTATAGCTTTCTTATTGATGACTTGACTTAACTCTCACAATAACCCTAGAGGGTAGACAACTGGACACTCATTTTGCCAACAAAGAATCTGAGGGCCAGACAAGTTAACTGACTTCCCCTAGGTCATACAGTTTATATGTGCCTGATTTGGGATTAGAACCTAGGTGCTCTAATTCTCTACTTCAGTGCTTTTCGCATTCTACTGCTGGAGGACACAGCTCAAGAACTACCTGGTGGTGGGTATTGAGGAGGGCACGTATTGCATGGAGCACTGGGTGTGGTACATAAACAATGAATCTTGTAACACTGAAAAAATAAAATAAAAGTATTTGGGGAAAAAAAAAAAAAAAGAACTACCAAGGTCACGAGTGTTTCTTAGCCATAGGCCCAGGTCTAAAGTCTACACTATGAGATACATTTTTCTGTTTGGTTGGTCCTTGCCAACATAAAAACCCAATTTCCCTTTTATTTTCTTTTAGGTCCCAAGCCTACCAGACAACAGGGACTGTAGAGTCCCCAGATCACCATCATTGCAGCTCAAGGGACTGGCTGCAATCTTAGCTCCCAGGCCTGTGCCTCCCATCTTCACTGTAGTGACATGTTGGAGGACTAGCTGAATTCTCAGACTCCAGAGTATTTCCTGCCAGAAGTCATTCTGTAGCACAGAGGGCCTGGTACTGACTCTTCCTAGTAGAATACAAAAAGCAGGGACCAATCATGGAACACCTCTTGGGAAAAGGACCTGGGAGCTTGAACCCTGAGCCTCTGCAGTGGAAGCAAGGAAAGACTTGGCTTCCTGGTGTGTGAATATGAGGGTGCCTAGGCGGAATGAGGATTAAACTATACAAGTACCAAGGAAGCCATCAATACTGATGCTTTTTTCCTTCCTTGAGATGCCAGAGAACTAACAAAGAAGAGAAAAAAAGAAAAGCTTAATTTGGCTGTAATAGTAATTATAATACTACTAATGGTCCTTAGTGAGACCTGTTTAGCACTCAATCCTGATTACTGTGTATACATCAGCAACAGAGCAGGCTAATTTTCCTATAGATCTAATATGATCACAATATTTAACTCTGTTTTTTAATGCCCAGCCTTTGGAATTGCCTGCTCAGATAGCGTGACTATTAAGTAAGGGATGACTTGAGGAAACAGTAGCTCCAGCCTATAGGTTTCCTTCAGGACACCTTCACTTAACACCTATTTGCTACTGTGTTAGGCTATTCTGGAGAAATTGAGAGGAGTTATTGTCAGATTCTGAAATACACCTAACAGGTTAGGGAGCAGAGAAAGTGTCACTGAGATTCTGTTTTCTCAATAAAATTCAATTATAATTTCTTAACAATCTGCAGTGGAAACCTGTAGTCCCCTATCTAGTCTGGGAGAACTTGTCCAAAGAAAGGCCATTTGGGAAATCTTTACTGCTATAGTACATCTGACAACTAAGGTCTTTACATAAGATAAAGCATCCTTGGGACCCATGTATGAACTTCTAGGCAAAGCTAGTGGCAGCTAAATTGATTTTAGTGAAAGCAGTGACTTAGCATTCAAGCTTCATGATAATGACCTATCATTTACACAGCATCTACTATTATTTCAGCTACTGTGCTAGGTCTTCTTTCTACATAATGTCAATGTTACTAACAATTAGCAAGTTAGTGATTGTTCTACCCCCTCCACAAATGAAAAAACAGAAGCACATGTAGACCTTGATTTGCTCAAGGTCACACAACTAGTGTATAGCTAAGATTCTAAACCAGAAACATCTGATTATAAATGTACTTGTGTACAATCTACTCACCCACTCTCAATTGATAATTATTATTTATTAATGTCCAGGTACTATACTAGGTGATTTACATATATCATCACCATCACATAAAACTTACAACAAAATTTGAGTAGATGCCCAGCACAGTGGCTCACACAAGACAGGAACTCAATCTGTTGAGTGAGCAAATAACTTGAACTAGTAGGTAATTACCGATGATATGAATAACAGTTCTAATGAATGTGGAAATTGGCTTTCTTTTGAGGCTACCATTTTAAATGACCCAGGATGAGAGATCATCTCCTTGGATGAGCTAGATGGTGAACTAATACTGACTTTCAGACTTGTTAACGTCAAGATGGGGTTTCCCCTTCTGGAGGTTGAGCTAAGGAAAGCCAGTGACTCTAGGTCATATAAATTCTGCTATAGTGATTTGCACTAGGTTATTGTTAAGACCACCAAATTGGAAATCAGACAATGTAAGCCCCAATTCTGGCTCCGTTTAAGTGACCAAATGGTACAAGTTAGTTAACCTCTCTGAACCTTGTCATTTGAAATGGAAGTAATAGCTCCTCTCATTAACAGGACTGCTGTGAGGATTAAGTGGAATCACATCTTTGAAAAGGTCCTCTATCCCATAAAATAGGATAATTTAAGTGGTTGACAACAGGTAGAAAAGATTAAGCGGATTCTCTGTTACACACAGGACATCAAGACATCCAGCCAAATAAGTAATAAGAATTCAAACAACTTTCTTTTTTATCCTTTTTTGTATTTTTTCTCCCTTTATGAACCCTCTGTTTTGTCACAGTGCATACACAACCAGAGTCTTTAAGCCTTTTTCCCAGTGATCATATTGGCTAGTCAACCTCAGCTTCTTAAGTGAGGAAGGTGTTAAGATAGTCTGGCGGCTATGAATGAGCCTTGTGAGTTAGAAAGACAAAACAGAGGCTTGATAGCCAACATGCAATGTCTTTGAAGGCAACAAGATCATATTATGACCCAAATGGGCTTGGATGAGGTTTTGGTCCCTCACTGTAAATCCCAGGGCTCCAGAACTACAGGAGTATCACACAGACTAGGGGTAGATAGGGAAGAGGAGGAGATTTGGGATTAGGAGGGGACCTGGGCTCAAGTTCCGGCCCTGTTACTTTCAGACTGTGTAACTGTAGGCCAAGTACATGACTTCTTAGAGCTTTAGTGTTTTTATCTGTTAATTAGGAAAAAGAATCCGTACTTTATAGGACTGTTATGAAGATCAAATCCGGTAATACAAATGAAACTGCTCTGTTCACTATAAATTTCCATCTGAATGGCAGTTATTCTTAGAAGGCAGGTTAATCTTTGACTCCATAACAGGTTTAGGTTGTTGATATTTCAAAAGAATCTTTGAGTCATCGAATTTTAGGATTAAGACAACCCTTAAAGAGTTTATGCTTCACTTGTTTCCAAACTGTGTTCCTTGGAGCCCTAAGATTTTGCAAGAGTGACCCGAAGCTTCTCTCAGGGTAGTGAGGGGAAGGCACTGGCTTTAAATCAAACAGTTCCACTTGGATCTGTATAAAATGTTTTTAAGAATTAAAGAGTTGGGCTGCTAAAGAAAAGTTGTGAATCCTTGGATAGAGGAGCTCTGAGGCTTCAAGCTCTAATATGCTGATAATCAGACCTGTTCAAATAGCAGATGGCCTAGGGAGAGGGCGATTTCCCTGTCACTGGTGGTAACCAAGCAGAAGTTAGACAAACACTTTGTATTTCTTTCATTATCACCTAATATTACCTCCTCCTCTAATTCCTAAGACAGTTTAAAGAACAATGTGTTTCTTGAAAAAAAATTGACAACCATCAATTTAGTCCAAACTACTCCTCACACAGTATAGACCCAGAAAGGGAAGAGTTCATGGAATGAGTTACCAGCAGAGCTAAGACTAGAACCTAAGCATTCTGACTCCCAACTCTTTCTTTCTACTATACTGTATTATAAGGGTTCCCATGGTATGACTCCTGCGGGTAATATTGAAGACAGAATATCAGTCAAGCTCAAGACTATCTCTGTGGGTAAGCCTGTGTGTGCACATGTAGAAGAGTATCTTAAGGCATATAAGGGTATGTCCATATGATCTGCTGACTGTAAGTGGAACATGCAAATATGACCACTGTGTGTGGACGTGAGAAACATAGGATACTCTATCATGGTGCTCTTCTCCTTGATTTAGGAGTTTCCTTATTTTTCAAGAGGGAATTATACCAAGCTCTCCCCTCCATAGGGTTATGGTGTGGACTGCATGAGTTAAGACGTGGTGCTGGCCCATAGGAGCAATTCACTAAATATGATCTCCCTTATCTCATTCTCCCACTTCCCATTTCCTTACCAGGCAAGGCCTTGGCCCACTTGACCACATGTACAAGCTGTCTTTCACCCAATTCATTAAGGCTAGAGAGCAAGGCTGCAAAGGAGTCAGGCTGGTTGTTGTCATGTCCAGCACACACCACGCCTGGCTCGATGGCTTCAAGGACATTCAGAAAAATGGGCTGACACTCATAGCCTTCAATGTGCGACACCGTCAGCTTCTGGGTTGGCTCCTCAGTGGGGCTGGTGGCACTGGAAGCCTCCCCTTCCTCTTGTAGTTTCAGATTACCAAGTTTCTTCAGCTTCCGGGCTATAGGGAAGGAAAGGAAAACTTGGATTTATTATCAATGGCCAAACACACCATTCAGCTACCCCATTAGAAAAGTTGCCTAGGCTAAGAAAATAGGAATATCCATTCTCCCTGGTCACAGAATCTAAACTCCTTAAGGACAAGTGCTCAGTTTAACCACTGGTTGAATGAATGATTTATCATTCCAAATCCCTACTAAACCCAAACTTTCATATCTTGCTTTCTCCTCAATCCCACTCTGGGTTTAATAAATGGGAATTTTCTGGTGTTACAGCATTTTCTACTGAACACTATACAGCCTGAGATACTGTCAGACATTATGCCCATAGTTGAACATATACTGTAATACACATACTGATTTTTTTCTTTAGCAAGTGCAAGATTGAAAAGCTAAAGGGCTGAAATCCCCAATATTATCAAAAGAGTAACAGAATATCCCTGACTCTATCTGTCTGGAAAATGGGACCCAAACTAAGAGGCAGCCATTAGAAAGGATGATAGAAATAGCTTCTTTTAAAACATCATGAATCCCAAACTTAAACCTTAAGAACCATCTTCTCCCCGTGCTTCCACGCACACAATTTAGAGGTACCTGGGCATCCTGATGTTTACTAGCATTTACATTGGCAGAAATAGAAATAACTGGGGAAGTCATAACTTTGAGGCCTAGCATAGGCAGTTGCACTGTGGAGAACCATAAACCATTTTATCTTGAATCCCTTTAAAATAATAATAAAAATAAAACAAAGAGATAAGTTGATTGCTTAATTTTAATGGATAAATACAACTAAACTTGTCACTGATATGTTTCTGGATCCTACAGAAAAAATACTTACCTGGAACTGATTTTCAGCTCTAATTAGAAAAATAAGTGCTGCAAACTCCAGTCATAGTGCAACTCAGTAAGTCAATGCAAGAATGGATCACACGTTTAGATCAACAACCAGGATAAAGAAGGAGAAAATGGTGGGGTTGGTCATGTAAGAGGAGCACAGAGTACTCAGGGTAAAATAACAGGGGAGACTGGAAAATCAACCCAGAGTGCAAGATGACAGGAGAGATGCACACACACAGTCAATTCCCACCTCCCACCTTCCACCAAAGGCACAGGATGGAAAGTATGGGCCCATCTTCTCCCAGATTTAGAGGCCTGGCCCCCAAAATGTCTTGTCATCTGGCGAACCCATGGCTGACATGGGTTCCTGTAGCTAGCTTCACAGACTGGCTGTCCCTACTGGGTCTGTTACCTTGGTACAGTATCTAAAGGTAGACCCCATCTTTCTCATCATTAGCAGTTTCTGGCCTTGAGCTCAGGAGCTGACAGACCACGAAGTTCCCCCTTCCAACGTGAAAGAGGACAGAGATGTAATTAGCCCTCTGCCTGAGGGAACTAAGAAAAATGGGGGTGACTATTTTTTCAGGGTCTTTTACATGCCTCAGTCTGTGAACACATTACGTCATTTAATTCCACAATGATCTTAGGAGGTTAGGAATATTTCCTATCCCTGTTTTATAAGTGAATAAACTTAGGAAACACAGCTATCAAGAAATAGAACCCTGGGGTCCCTGGGTGGCTCAGTCGGTTAAATATCTCCTTCGGCTCAGGTCATGATCCCAGGGTCCTGGGATTGAGCCCCACATCGGGATCCCTGCTCAGTGAGGGGTTTGCTTCTCCCTCTGCCTCTGCCTGCCACTCCCCCTGCTTCTGTTTTCTCTCACTGTCAAATAAATAAATAAATAAATAAATAAATAAATAAATAAAATCTTTAAAATAAAAAAGAAAGAAAGAGAACCCAATATCTGAACCTGGTCTGAACCTGGTCTGCTGACTACAAAGGCTATGTTCTTTCTACTATATCATGCTGCCTCCTCAAGTTCTCTGAAGCCCTGAACCTTACTTCTAGCCAAACAGCGGGGTTGAGGAGTGGGGATGGGGTTATATGCTCCCTGATTTCCATCTTCACCCTTGACTCCAAACTTCAGTAACTGCATCAGATCAGAAGAGGCAGGAGACTATGAAAATACTCTAGTCATATGCCCAAAGTAGAAACAGGTTTGGAGCCCTATAGTGGCCTAAAAATTCACAGCACGACAAAGTAGGAAGGGTCTTTAGAAATCATCTCATCCAAGGGGCACAGATTCAATATACCTTCAGGGTGTACATAGATAATGCAGTGGTGTGTGCATGTGTGCATGTGCATGTGTAGGAGAATGGGAGGAATTCTGGTGCCTTGGAGTAAATGACTACTGGCCGTCCTGCCCTTGCCATGCACATGCATGTGCACACACACATACACACAACCCCAGAAGGCATTCATGTAATATTTTAAAAAATTTCCTGGAACTTGTCTGTATTCCAAAGTTAAATTCAGTCCTTAGCTACCATTTTGGTACTTCTGACATTCATCCAACCTTTCAATTCAAAGTTGGGGAGGCTGAAGCAAGAAAGAGTGAGGTCACCTAGTGGTAGAGCTAAGACTAAAACCAGGGTTTTTATTCCTAATCCAGAGTTCCCTGTGCCACATTGGCTCTCTTTTTGACTAATTCATTTATATTCTATCACAGTACTTACCTCTCTGAGCTCCTTCTATATATGCACTGTCCAATATAGTAGCTACTAGCCACATGTGGTTACTTAAACTGAAATTAGTTAAAATGAAAGAAAATGAAAATATAATTCCTTAGTCTCACTAGCCACATTTCAAGTGCTCAATAATATAGACATAGAACATTTCCATCATCTCAGAAAGTTTTATGGAATAATGCTGTGAATCTAGACTGTTCTCTGGGGCAGCTGTCTCATTTGTCATGCCCTACTCATGCTACTGATAAAGAAGAAAAGAATCTAAATAAATTTTATACAGATGAATCTTTGGGCTTTTCTAAAAGGGACAGGGACAAAGCAATTGGTGCTGGTGCAATCAGTGAAGTACACTCTGTCACCTCAACTCTCCCACCAGTGACTCAGATCTCAGTGGGGTGATGACTCGTGGACCTAAGCAAACTCATTACAGGCAAGATCAATATGTGCAAAGACTGTGGGGACAGTCCATCAACATGAAATAATTCCTCTTTTCTGCATAGTGCTAATGAGAACTTGGCTGGTATTTTCACATCCTCCTCCTCTAGACTTATATGGTATCTGTTTGAGAAAAAGAAGCTGCATTCCCACTTGCATCTAGGACCTGGGTAATGTGCTGTCCCTGCAGCCACAGTGGCCCAAGCTGCACCAGGTGTTCTGGCCTCTCTGCCTGAAGAGGGTGACTGTACTGGACGTAATTGAAATCAGATTCCATTCATTCTGCCAGGGGATCCTCTGTTCTCTTTCTGCAGCAGAGGCCAGCATGTTGCTAGACGACTTGGAATGCTGGACAAAGAGGCTTGCTAGTCTCAGCTGTTACTCAATGCCCAAGGCCTTGTTTTCTTCCATGAAGGCCACCTCCACACCCCTCCTTCCTCCTGCACCTGAGCCCCAGAGTCAGCTCTAACTCTTTCATGTGAGGTACAGGCCTGCCAGCTCCTGTCATAAGAGAGACCCTTTGGTTTACTTAAATTGAGAAGCCAGGAGAAAAGGGATAGTAAAGGTGGATAATCCAACAGTGTTTGAGTTGCTTTGCATCTTTCCCCTGTCTTTCAGTCTCAGATCAGTGACAACAAAAGGCCACTTGCAAGTTACTGCCTTGTCCTTACCAGCTATTTAGGGGATTGGAGCACCTGACATGATGTCTGGATCCTGCTGCCTGGATCCTATGGAGAATTCACTTTTCAGCCTGGTGGCATTAGACCCTTGCAAGGGTTGTCTCTATAGCACCAGAGACAGATCTTTCAATTCGGGTTCCGTGGTGCATCCCCAAGGAGAGGTAGATGTGATTTATGTGTCGGTTTTATAGCCACTGTGATCTTTAGGTACTGTTCCAGCCTCATTCCCTGCCACCTCAAGACAAAGGCTTTCTCATCCATGGGCAGGGAAGAGGCAAGGTGAGGTGAAGTTCCCAAAGTTTTAGAAAACTTACATCACTCTCCCTAAGGTCAAGGATATTTCTCTTCTCCATATCTCACCATAAAATTTGGAGCACAAAAGAATCACTTTCTGTGGTAGGGGGGAGATGGTAACCAGGAGTCCTAATCTCTGGTTGCTCACACATCTTCTTCTAGTTATTTAGTCAAACACCTGTGGTTGTGAAAGTGTTGGATAGATGTAATTAAGGTCATAATTCAACTGAGTTTTAAGGTTGGTTATCCTCGCCGGGCCTGGCCTAACCAGATGAACCCTTAAAAGGGATTCGGTTCTTTCTGGAAAGACATTTATAGAGTCAGGGGGATTCAACATAAGGAAGATTCTCTGTCGCTGGCTTTGAAGGTGGAGGAATCAACGCGTCAAGGAGTGAGAACAGCCTCTAGGAGCTGAGAGCAGCCTCTGGATGGCAGCCAGAAAGGAAATGGGAACCTTAATCCTACAACTGCAAGGAACTGAATCCTGTCATAATCACATGAACTTGGATGAGAACCCTGAGCTCCAGATTAAAATGTAGGCTGGCCAATACCTTGATTTCGTACTTGTGAAACCCTGAGCTGAGAAACCAGTCAGGCTGTGTCAGACTTTTGATTTACAGAACTATGAACTGATAAATAGGTACTGTTGGAAGTTGCTAAGTTTGTGGTAATTTGTTATGTAGCAATAAAATACACTTTCCTTACGGAAGTATGGTATAGGGCAAGATGATAGGCTTCAGAGTCAGATGATCTTGAGTTCAAATCCCAGCTCTGTCAATTACTAGCTTAGCAAGTTTGAACTCCTTGCTCTCTCATCTTTTCTGACATTGTAAAGTGGGGGTACCACCACCTAGTTCTTAGGACACTTATGAGAACTAAATGACAGAGAATGCCTGGCACATAATGAGCCCTCTAAAATAGATTCCTTTACTCTCCATCCATTTCTAAAGAGTAGGGAGTGAATGGTTTGCAGGCACCCTAACTCAGGCATGGAGAAGAAGGAACCACAGGATTAAGAGAACCGGATCCAGCAGAGAAGAGAAGGGTAACACATTATAAAATGAAAACAACAATGGTGTTTCTTCTGCACATAACTGCCTATAAAACTGAAGTCAGATCTTAAGGGTAATTTTAAATGCTAAGTAAACATCAAGATATGTTTGGTTCAGGGCTGCAAATTCTTTGTGAAACCAGACTAGGCCACATTTCTCTGTGTGTATTTGAGTATGTGTGTGTGCAGCTGCTTGTATATTACTGTGCTTAAATAAAGGAGTCATGAATTCAAATACCTTCGCTAGTCAGGCAGATATGTAAATGAGTAAAATAGCCTAGTGAACAAAAATAAGGTAGGCTGGGGAAAGTGAAAGTACTTGATGCCTGGCCTAGGGGCAGTCTATGTCAATTTTCTAAACAAAGACTATGCTGGGCAAACAGAATTTTGTAAGTGAATAGTAGCCTGGGGAAAACCAGTTTGTGGCCTCTGGCTTACATCATGCCAGCCATCTTTTCATCCACTAGGATTGCAGTCAGGGGATCTCACTGTATAACTTTAGGCTTAGAAGATCAGATGAACACTGGATTAGGAATCAGAGAAACTCACTATAGAACTTCGGGAACATCCTTTTCTTTCTTTTGCACTTGCTTTTCTCCTATATGTATAAAAGGCAATAGTTAAGAGCAAAGAATTTGGAGCCAGACCATCTGATGTAAGCCTGGCTCTATGTTTACTAGCTGTGTGACTTTGGACAAGACCTGGCCTCTCTGCACCTCAATTTCCTCATCTGTAAAGAGGGGGATATTATTAATACCTAAATAATAAAGTTTTTAATGAGGAATACATAGTTACTGTGGTGGCACCTGGGAGTAGAGGGACGATTCTACACCGCCAGAAAGACTCTCCGAGACTGAAGCATGATGAAAAAAATACTCTAAACTTAAGGAGTCTCAACGCAATGATGACATCAAAGTTCTAAAGTGTTATTTACAATAAAGGGCTTTTTATTACTGTGGTGGTTAATTCAGAGTCTTATGGGGTATGTGACCTTGGACATATCCCTTGACTTCTCCTGCACCTCAGTTTTCTCATCTATATATTGGCTCTAATCTGACCTGAGTACTGCATAAGACTGTTATTAGGAGGAAATGAAATGATCTCAGTGAAAGTGCTCTGAACCTGGTAAAAGTGTATGCCAGTGGGCAGGCTATGACGTCTTCCAATAATGGATCTTTACTTAGAAAACATTCTGAAAAATGGCTTAGGGTGGCAGCCTATAAGAAGTATTGCCTTCCACCTTGGGCATGTGGTCTCAAGCCAAAGGTGGAGGGCCAAACTGACAGGTTTCATAATCCTAAAATAATAATAGGATCATCTCACAGAATTGTTGTAATTTTCCTGAAGAGAAAGCATGCTAAGACAGAGGTGCTTAGAACAGAGTAAATTCCGTTAGTCAATAAATTATGCCTTTTACTTTTGCTAGTTGCCAGGCCCCACATGGCTGTGTTTCATCCCCTTTATCTTAAGCAAGTAAGTCTTTCTGAATAAGCTAACTGATGAAACATACAGTTTCTACAGGGACGGAAATCAATTAGGAGAGAGAATCAGAGTTATACAAGCCCCAGACATCAAATCTACTACAACAGTAGAGCCTTGAGAGGTCTACAAGTTCCATTAAGGGACCCTGAGAGGAGGCAAAGTGGGCCTGTGGATGTGATTCCTTCTTTCAAACGAGAACAGCAGTGCTTTATTCCATATCCACATTTGGGACTCTTTGTCAGATTTTGTTAGAAGAATAGGCTACATTGCCAAGAAAATACTTGAAGGCCCCAGATCTTGTCTATCCCTTCCTCTCCCATTCAAATCAATCCCAGTTTAAAAGATGAGTAGACTGAAGGCCAAAGCTGTTTTGCCCCCGTCACATAGCTAGATAGTAGCAGATCACAAAATAGACTCAGGTATCCTGACTTCTTGGGTGGTACTCTTTCCATTTCATCTGTTGAATAGAATGCTAATGGGGAGGAGCGTCACTTGGAGATGAACCACGAACAAGTAGGACAGGGACAAGAGGCAGAGAACAGAGCTAGTCATAGGCAAGCATGGAATGAAAGATTAGGAAGCGGTGCTTCCAAATATAAGTGTACACTAAAAAGTGTAGGCCAAATTTTCTCAGGCAAGAAGGCTCCTTGGTCCTCTCCCCCATGTCTCCATTCTCCTCCCAGTCCCAATTCTGATTCAGAGAAATAGCCTGCAAAAAGGAATATCAAATTTTATCTTTCAAGGTTTATGTTGGACTATTTAGTCTAATGGTTTTTAGTTCATGGAGGAGTAAACGTAATTAATAATAGAATGATATGCAATTCTGCATAGACTTGCCAAAGCACAGGATCTGGCAGGAACTATTTTCAAGTCTTTTTCTCACTAGTGAGCCAGAAGAAAGGGGATCACTGTCCAGATGCCATCCTGGGTGAGGGGCACAGAATCATTCCCAAAAATCTGCTCATGTGAAATTGTGGAGCCTGGAAATGCTTTCACATACCAGGCTTTTCCACTGGAAAAAGTAACTACATGAATTTAGAGCATACATGCTTTTACAATTACATTTAAACTGACATTAAAAACAAATGTGAAACAGCCCAAGCTGAACAGGTCAGCATGACCTGGAAAGCAAACGAGAGAAAAAAAAAAAAAAAAAAGAAAAAGAAAAAAGAAAAAATAAAAAAGGCCCAAAGTTAACAGCATTAATTCTGTCAGTCTGTTGTAAATAAGAAAATACCACTGATATATTAATGATTTTATTAAGCAAATTTCACTAGCAGAAATATGCAACTTTCAAACAAATAGAAAGCAGTTAAAAAATAAACTACATTAGCCTTTCAATCCACATTAGTGAACCTCTCCTTGGACTGGAGATTAAAATTCTGTCCCAAGGAGCGGGAAATTCCCCTCCCTCCTAAAGTCCTTCCTTGGCTTTTCTCCAGAATGTTGCTGAGTCTGGGGGAGGAGAAAAGGGGGAGGGAGGGAGGGAGACAGGAGGTAGGGAAGAAGAGGGAGAGAGGAGAGGGAGGGATTGAAAGAGAGAGGGGAGAGGGAGAGAGGGTGGGGGAGGGGATAGGGGAGAGGGAGGGATAGAGAGAGAGAGAGAGAGTGTGTGTGTGTGTGTGTGTGTGTGTGTGTGTGTGTGTGTGTGTAGGTGGAGACTGGAGAAGGAAGAGGGTGGAAAATACAGGCCCCAGGCATGGCAGAAAGAGTGCTCTGACTCTCTTATTTGTCCGCCCTTAGTCTCACAGACTCCACATCCACCAGAAGGAAACTTGTTTCAGTATGGAACTTCTGGGGCAGAGACAGAGAATAGCAAGGTATTACAAAGTCTAGGTGCCTCTCCTCAGAATAATGCAAAGTTTGATGCTGGCTTGAGAAAAGAACAAGACCTCACACCTGATGGAGAGGCAAGTAGATGGTGTGAATGAGTACTGGAGTATGGTGGGGGCACTAAGACTAGAAGTAAGGGGTAGAATCTGATCCACTTTTGTCCTTCATCTGAACTTCAATAGGAAATAAGAGAAGGCGGGACTGGTTTTTAGATTTTTCCTTCCTCTCTCCTCATGAAAGAGTTAAGAGTATGTGCTTCTAAAAACAGAATCACCTTGACTGGGAATAAGGAGAAAATAATTGACTCTAGTCCCCTGATCTGTTTAGAGAGAGGGGCCAGCTGGCTTCTTAGGGCTACTCCTCCAGGAGAAGCAGAAATCTGGTCCTTGTTTACTAAACTTATGTGGATCAGCTACTGCCTTCATCTCTGTGATGGGGCCTGAGGTTAAAATCTAAGTCCTTGGCAGTGGTCCAGCAGAACAGAGGTAAGGGGAAACTCATGAGTTGAATAATGACCGAGTAAAAATGGCCACAGGAGCCTCAGATAGGCACAGTGGCTTCTTGTTCTAGGTAGCACCTTGAGTCCCCACAGCAAAGCTTCTTCCTGGCAGCATGCTGTGGAAAGCAAGCAACCAAGCCAGAGCTTCACTGCATTCATCCACCTGAGTGCTATCACATACAATCAAGAATAATCAAAAAGCACTCTGCTAATGCCAAGTCATATTACAAAAACCAACCATCATGATACTACTAGATGAGTGATAATTGATACTACTTTTAGAGCTAGTCCTCACAACATCCCTGTGAGGTAGGAAAACGATCAGTCCCATTTCGGGGAGTCATTAACCAAGAAAGTAACCCCCAGCCCCAACACTGGAATCTGTGTGGAGGAGCAAGCGTTTGAGGCCCTCAACTTTAGATTCCAGGTGTTTCCAAGTTATCCATTAGAACCTTCTAGAACCCTCATTCTGAAATGAAGCAGGTCAGCCTTTCTTCAGTGTCTGGTTGTTTTGAGACTCTTGCAATTGCCAACCCAGAATTTTTCTAATATGAAAATAGAGAGACACTGTTGAATGTAGCAACTTAAAAGTGGGCTTGCACATAGAAGTCCCCACAATCAGTTACCTGAGTGAGGTCGTCTGATTTTAGAGGCAGCATGCAAAATTAGGGAAAGGGGGTGGCTGCCATTTTAGACTGGGGGTTCTTTTCTCTTTTCCTACCTACCTGTTAAGTCAGGCAAGGGGGAAAAATGGAAAATTCTTTACTTAGATTTGTTTTCTCCCCCCTTTCTTTTCTGCCTTATTGACAAATATACTAAGGAGCTTATATATGTGTTTGTGTGTGCCTCTTTATACACAGTGGGCAATAATTAGTCAGTGGGGGTGGAGGATCTGGAGGAAAAGAAGGAGGCAGAATTTAACAGTCTCATTATAGCTACTCAGAGCCCAACAAAGCCTCCCTATTTGGTCTTCTGAATTTCTTGCAGCAGCCAAACAATCCCATAATATTAAAAGCATTATTACTCAGCTCGGAGATGAGAATGCTTCAAAATTAATGTTTCTGTGCCTAACAGCTCACTAATCAAAGCTTCTATGCCTCATTTTCCACCCTGGGGAGAGTCCTCAGTCTCTTTCAGTTTCATTGTGGCCAACGTGACACACCACCCTGTGCAAGCCTCGGCTGGTGACCTTTTTATCTTGGTCAAGATCCAGATTTTCTTATTAGTTCCAAATGCCAGTCCAAGTTTTCTGCAGGTGATTTCTTCAGGATTTGTGCTTACGTTTTTTAATTGCTGACTGCTAGAAGGCTGAAATGTCCCTCAACAATCAATTTTCACTTCAGCCACAGAACCATTGGTCCAAGCAGGGGAAAGAAACCCATTTCTATGCCTGGCTTAAGAGATCTAAAAAGTGTAGCCAGGATTTACTAGACTGAGGAAAGTGGAGCTTTATTTTTAAAAAGGTGATCCAGGGTAGTGATGCCATTTTATTTACTTCCTAGATACCTGTTGTCATGGAAACATTATCAATAAAAGACAATCTGAAGGCTCTACTGATTTCTGATTTCTGGGTGGCCATGTACTCTTCCCCTTAGTTCTACTTCATACAAACATGATCCTAAAAGATGGGCAAAATTCTCTAAAAAAGCATTTTGGGGCGCCTGGGTGGCTCAGTGGGTTAAAGCCTCTGCCTTCGACTCAGGTCATGATCCCAGGGTCCTGGGATCGAGCCCCGCATCGGGCTCTCTGCTCAGCAGGAAGCCTGCTTCCCCCTCTGCCTCTGCCTGCCTCTCTGCCTACTTGTGATCTCTCTATCTCTGCCAAATAAATAAATAAAATCTTTAAAAAAAAAAAAGCATCTTGATCAGGTAAATTGTCTATATATAAGTTCAGTTCAATAAAAACATATTTTAAATGCTTTTGTGAAAAAAAATAAATAAATAAATGCTTTTGTGATCTTAAGGACTACATCCTCCAATTTGTAAAAACAGGTGGTTATCTTTTTAAATCAAAAGTTAAATGTTTTCAAATAAGCAGTTATGTTATTTCAAATAATTTGTTTCTGAATTGTTATATTTAGAAAATACTTGTCTTTGTATATATGACCTATTGTGTTCTGTGTACGCTTAGCTTTCTGCCTACTGCCTCCGAAAAATATTGCCTATGACATCATTTTACTCTCAGGAGCAACTGAGGGATTTTAGAGCACTTACAGCAAAAAGTAAACAACAGTAAAATCTTTCTGCTCCAATTACACTTTAAAAACTCAAGGATTTTAAGTGGAAATTTTACAAGTAAGATACTCATTCAAGTACCAGATATGGGGTATCATCAATTTTGATGACTTGAAAAAATTATTTACTTCTAACCATAGTTCTCTAAATGCAAAGACTCAAAGACAGACTACAACATATATGTGCTGTCCCAGATAATTTGGTTTGAAGGAATTGTGAGACACAGTCTCTGGTTTCTCCACATACAAGTTTGCTTGAGAACTATAATTAGAGAGAACTATAATTAGAGAGAAGCATACCCTTTTCCCTCCAATGTGTCACGAAATATGTATGCAAGCAACTGGAGTATGGCGATCTAGACCATGAAGAACAGATTTCAAAAGTTGATTCAAAGGTGATACAGAGACCAGAGAACCAAGGAACCAGTACCAAAAGCTACATTGTAATAGCAGTGGTGACTGGGAGCACACAGGCCAATTTTCATCCAAAAAAGCACTAGAGGGTACAGTGATATATGTTGTGTGCCCACTATGTACCAGTATCTTTACAAATTTATATTTCTGTAAGGAAGATTTTATTATTCCCATAGTATAGTTGGAGAAACTTAGGCTCAATATCTAATGATTTGTCATTAAGGTCATTGTGATTAAGGTCATTAAGATAGTAAGTGGCAGAGCCAGGACTAGAAATGACACCTGTCTGTATCTGAGTGCCTTACACTATTTCCACTATATTAGAGGACCTCTTAAAACAAAAAAAGAAAAATAGATTGTAAGTGCTGAGTCACATTCTGTGCATATTGATATCAAAGTTCTTAGGGTAATTCTGCTTCTCAGTTATGCCTATCTGTAGGAGCACTCAGGTATCTGAGAATTGTGTGTGGGAGTAGCATAATTCTTAGAATCAAGACTTACCACTTTTATCTCCAACCTAAAGACTTTTAGGGCTCTGATTAGAGTCAAAGGAGAAGGGAGAAAATCCCAGTAACTGAGTTGCACATTATTGATTCTTTATGATACTCTGCTGCCTTCTGAACGGGAGGTAGGGGGGAATAAATCACTGGGTGGGAAGTGGGACCCAAAGTCTGCAAATCTATGCTTTATAGGCCTCCTACTTTAGCAAAAAGGTTATGTGGTAGCACCATGATGAAGGTTGAAAGGCTGGTTACAGAGTGCACAAAAGGATTATCATTAAACTTTTCAGGGAAGAATATCTGGGTATTACAAATATTTAGTGATCATTCTGTGCAATGCTGGAAGTCATTATATTTGTCGGAAATAACTGGTCTAGCATCTTTCTTGAGTCAGGAATCTGTACCTGTGGCCATTAGATGACTTTGACAATAGTGCTACTTTGGCCTGGATTACATGCTGACCTTTGTGTATCACAATAATATAACAGAACCCACATGGTTTACTTTAGAGGTTTTAATGGCCTCCAGTGCATCCTCTTGAGATGTGGTGAGGATGATCTACTTTTGGTCACAAAGTCATTCTTGATTGAGTCTCCTGGTGAGCAATGGCACACACATCTACAAAATGAAAGAACTGGGCTAGGGGTATTGTCTGCCTATAGGACAGTCTTTATCTGTACCCAAGTTTTCCAAAGTGTATTCCAGGAAACATTGGTTTTGTAGGATATTAACAGGTGTTATATGAAAAAAGTGTTTCTGTGGTTGAATTAAATCCAGGAATTCTGAGTTACCAAGCTCCTCATGTTACTTTATTGCAGTGCTTACCAACGTCTGTGTTATGCTAACATGTACTGTAAATCTTTCTGAGCAGGACCATAACATGCAGCTTTGCATAAATTATTTGACCATAAAAATGATTTTTCATGGACCATGTTGTGAAACTAGGTTTTTCAAAACCCATGCCAGGAAACACTAGCCTAGACCAAGGCAAGAAGTCTGTATAAAGGAAGAACATATGCACATGGTCAGTACTTGTAGGTATCAACCCAAATGGAGACAACTAACCTCAGGAACCAAGGCTGCAACCCTAGATGTGAAGCAAAATTTGGTGTAGACTTTTTTTTTCCTCTCTTTCCCTGGCCTATTATGTATTTTTCTAAAGTTTAGGTCCTCACCTATATCACACTCATGCTGTCAGTAATTGTCTTAAAAAATCAAATGTAGAAACATACAAAATGATATGTGAATGTGTCTATCCCATGTCACAGATCTTCAGGTGCCTGAAATCCAAAACTTTTAGAGTAATAACTAAGTCCATTTTTAATGTGGTTTTACCTTACCTTACCCATTTCCCCAGATCTGGTCGTATTAAATGACTTGCTATTCCTTAAACCCTCAATACATTTTTTTCTTATGCCTCTGTGCCTTTATTCAAACTGTGCCCTTTGCCTTGAATGCCCCTTCCCTTCTATCTCATTCAACTTTTTCCCAGTCATTTCCTTTTCATCCTTTAAGATGTATTCATTATCACTGTCTGTCTCCTATTTAACTTTTTGAGGCCGGGGATTTTATCTTAATCATCTCTGCTCCCCCAACATGCCTATCTTAGTGTCTGGCACATGGTTCATACTCAATAAAGAAATATTTTCCAAATGGATAAATGGATGAATGAACAAATGGAAAGATAAAAGGACTAGCTAGTTGGCTGGCTGGAAGGATGAACAGATAAATAGATGGATGGATAAATGCTGTGAAACTTGTCTCCTGAAGGACCAGGCTGTGAATAGTGTTTCAGTGTTGGAATCACTCTCTTGCATTTGGACATATGTGGGCATGTGATTCAAAAATACCAATGCAGGGCTGCTCTTGAGCATGGAGAATGATAAATGACCTGGCCTCAAGACTGTCTTCAACCTAGAAACCACAGGATGTTCATAGCGTCCATGATGACATCAGATCAAGGCCATGGGCTCCCTGGGCCATCGTTCCAACTAGAGATTCCTGGAGGCTATTAAAACCTGCAGATCTGTTAATAGTTTTGAGTCTCAGATGTAAAGTTCAGTCTACTAGTAGTAGGAAAGAGATTTCTCAAATATGCTAAAGTAACCTCTGAAGAAAACACTGAACAGTTTAGATTCTCATATGTTCTAGGTTTCTTTTCCTCTTCTGGGGTTTGGCTGAAAGGTCTACCATCTCCAGGGCCCACGAGAGGAAGGACTAAAAGCAGAGGCTAATGCCATTTATTAAAAGCTGAGAACTCAAGTGTTGCAAAATGCAAAAAAAAAAAAAAAAAATGTTTGGGAAAGAACAGGAGGAAAAGTAAGAAGGAGGAAAGGGTTAGAAGAAAAGATGACAGGTCAGTGCAATTCTTTTCTTCTCATTACATCTTGGAAACTGGAAGTATATCCTTGAGAAGTACAGAGAAAAGTGAGAGAGGGCTGTGCACTTATTCTAAATATGAGCTGTGAAAAAGCCACAGTTAATTCACCGGAGGGAAGGTCCTTTTCTAGACAGTTATATTGGTAAGTATTTTCTTACATTAAAAGTAGGCAAGAGGTTTAGATTCTTGAAGCAATTAGCAATGTGTGCCTTTTCAAAAGCAGCCGGAAATGAACCAGGTACAAAGAAAGTCCTATCCTTGCTGTGAATGGGCTTTTAATAGCCTGAAGGTAGTCTTTAATGGATCCATCCAGAGAACCCAACCGCCCTTGGAAACACCAAGAAACACAACGAGCTGTTAAGAAAAGAAGCAATGAAACTGTAGATAAGCCTAGAAGTAGAAAGGAAAAAGCTATGTGTTTTTTGTTTTTTGTTTTTTAAGATTTTATTTATTTGACAGAGAGAGATCACAAGTAGACAGAGAGGCAGAGAGAGAGAGGGAAGCAGGCTGATGCGGGGCTCCATCCCAGGACCCTGAGATTATGACCTGAGCCGAAGGCAGAGGCTTTAACCCACTGAGCCACCCAGGCACCCCAAAATGCTATGTGTTTTAAATATCTCTGAGTTAAGGAGATCCCATCACCAAACAGTAGATGGAACACTACAGAGAAAGCAAGTTAGAAACCTTGAGGCCTCAGCACTAAGCAAACATCAGCTATAGAGTGCCAGCTTCTTTAAGATACAAGGATAACCCTTCTGCCCTCCACTCCCTCAATAATTTGTACATCCAGTCTACTTTGAGACACGTAATATGTCTTACTTAGGTGTAAGTAACCTGTGGTAGCTAAAATTATTATGCAAGTCGAAACACTCAAGTCTAGACCGTCTATACTTCTGAGGGCAGTGGATGGATATGTAATCCAAAAAAAGACTGATATGTTTTTTCTGTGACGTTAGAGCCAGAATCACAAAATGATAGTGCCAGAAAGGTCCTTGGTAAATCGCATTATCCCAATTTTATGATGGGAAAACTGAGCCTCAGAGGGGAGAAGGGACTTGCTTAAGGCCACATTCTTAGTTGCCATTTTAGAATATATTATACCATTTTGAGTTGAGTGATGGGAAGAATAAAACAAAATTATATGAATTCTCCTTCAGTGTGCTCAGAATGCTATGCTAAGCCCAAATCTTATGAAAAGGGAAGTCTATTGCCAAAGTATTTAGAAGGGCCACTCTACATTTATGTTTTCTTTCTTTTTCCCATTGTTTTGAGTAAAGGTGTGGTATACATCAAATATGCAAGTTAACCATAAACTTGAGATGAGTTTGCAGCAAAGAATCAGGGAATGTGGAGATAAGTTTAGCAAAGTGTAAAGGTTTGTTTTTCAAACAATTGTGTTTAAGTGGGTAAACACTTGGGATGTTAATGACATGGTACTCGAATATAATATATGATTCCCTTAACTATTAGAATCAGCTTTCAAACAGGATTTTGATGGTACTTTTAGTTTGAGGTGATCAAGTGTGATTTCTGGTGATGATCTCTCTGCCTGTTGGAATTGTTACATATTATAGGGCATGCCAAGTAACTCAAGGTAAAAGTCAACTAGGAAGTGCTTACCATCTAAATTACTAGTGATTCACTGTCATAGTAAGCCCTCACATTTGTCTAGTACTTTGTAGTTTACCAACGATGTTCATGTTCATCACGTTCACATCACAGAGTGCTATCACTAAATTATAGATGAAGAAATTGAGGCTTCGGGGCGCCTGGGTGGCTCAGCGGGTTAAGCTTCTGCCTTTGGCTCAGGTCATGATCTCAGGGTCCTGGGATCAAGCCCTGCCCACATCGGGCTCAGCGGGGAGCTCACTTCCTCCTCTCTGCCTGCCTCTCTGCCTGCTTGTGATCTCTCTGTCAAATAAATAAATAAAATCTTAAAAAAAAAAAAAAAGAAATTGAGGCTTAGAAGGGGCACAGTAAATAATGGAGCTGGGCCTTTAACTTAGGTCTGCCTGACTCCAAAGGCAAGACCACATACACAATATAAAGAATCCTTGTATCTTGTAGACATTTCTTCAAGTTTGCCAGCCTGAGTTCTATTGCCTAGTATGGTGCCGTTGTATATAATACACACTCAATAAATGTCATAGAAATGAAACTGAAATGAAAGACATTCACAGCACTTCTTACTTTCTTTTCATTGTGTTGACCAAGCCCATTCAAATTTGAGCACTCTATCCAATAAATCAATTTGAAAACTTAGTATATCACTCTTTCCATGAAATTAATTTACAGATTTATGCCTCACTGACATATGGAGTAGTGAAATTACTCTTTTTTGAAAGGGGTTCAGTATACTCATGTCACAGACTATTTTATAATGGAGGATGTTGGCTGAAATATGAAATTAATTTTAAGATTTGGACCCACCAACAGTGGAAGAGGGTTCCCCTTTCTCCACATCCTCTCCAACATTTGTTGTTTACTGTCTTGTTGATTTTGGCCATTCTAACTGGTGTAAGGTGGTATCTCAGTGTGGTTTTGATTTGAATCTCCCTGATGGCTAATGATGATGAATATTTTTTCATGTGTCTGTTAGCCATTTGTATGTCTTCTTTGGAGAAGTGTCTGTTCATGTCTTCTGCCCATTGCATGGAGCACTGGGTGTGGTACATAAACAATGAATCTTGTAACACTGAAAAAATAAAAGTATTCGGGGAAAAAAAAAAAGATTTGGACCTAAATTTTAGGAGAACTTTGGTTACCATTAAACTTCGCCTGTGTCAAAATAGGCTTACAATTCATATCAGGAGATGAAAAACCAAGGGGGGTTCTCTACCTGGGAGCCCCATCTCTTACACACAATTCACAGAGAGCTAAATAACTGAGTACTGAGTGTATCAGAACTCTCACCATAGGGTTGCAACATTCATATGAAAAAAGCTTCTTCATATCAGTCCCCCTTTGTCATCTTTCCTGACTTTCCTTCTCTACTTCCCCATCCCAGTCCTGCTTCTTCCTCCCCACTACAGACCACAGTTGTAGGATTTCTCTATACCAAGCAAATAAGAACAAGGTTAGTCCTTCTCTGATATTTGAGTCTCATTTAATGTGGCTGCCTGGAAAACTACTCACAGAGCATCTGCCTGCGATGTCTGGGAGTACTAGACACTACTTGAGATGGTTCTGTTGCAACTGTCTCAAATTGAACCTGAGTCAATTCATTTGTAGTACTTTGGTCTGTTTAAAGAGTATTGTTGCCCTGTAAGGATGGGAGGATACAGTTATCAACATGAAGACCCACACATAGAAAACAAGTTGGTTTCTATAAACATGTACATAGGCAGACAAGGTATTGAGCACCTGGTAGAAAGCCAGGGATGGACAAATGCTCTAAATTAGCCTTGAGAGGGGGAGGGAAAAAGGCAGGATTCCAGGAACTTCGGTTTTCCTGGGCTGATAATTAATAATCAGGTAGGAGGCTATAGTTTCAGGCATTCAAAAAAGAGCTCGCTTTTCTTCAGAGTTCCATTTCCAAATCAAAGTAGACTAATGAGCTTGCTTTTCTCACAAAAGGTGCTTCTTTTTAGAAGCAGCAGGCAGCAGGGAGTACCCTGCCACTGAGCAGATGTAAACATGAAGAAATACAGAATTTGGAGGGGGAAAATGGAAGCATAAGCCAAGCCTTTCTGGAATGGTTACAGTGCTCACAGTAGACACAGACTAGGGGACAGAGAGCCTTAGGATGAATGGCTGCCCTTGAAAAAGCTGTATCTTCCTTCTGTCAAGCTACTGTGCTACCAAAAAAAAAATGCTTTTGGAAGTTATCAATAGATTTGCAAAGAAAGGGAAATGATTAAAAGGCCTGCTCAACCCTGGGAGATATGGGATAGGAAACTGGTTCTGCTTGACAGCCTAGTCATAGGTGCCAAAGAGAAGCAGCTTTTCATTCTAGGTGGCCAGCCCTACAATATAGGGGTAGTTAACTGAAGATATTCCTGGATGTTCAGGGCCAGCCTGTGCCTGGGTCATTTTGCACCTGTGATTATTCTGGATTCTGTAATTCTCTCATCCTGGTCATCATTCAACAACATAAGGCCAGTATCACTGTGTCCCCTAGGGAATCCTTCATAATCAACTCCACACTCACTCACCCCCTGACGGGTCCTGATCCCTGCTTCACACCTCCTGCTCTTATGCTGAGCCCCAGAATGGGATGTGACATAGTTAAGGATAAAGAAAGGCACCAGCTGGCTGATGGCCATGTTGGGTATGAAGGAGTGAATTTGTATCTAGAGCATAGCTGGCCATCTCAGAAGCTCCAAAGAGGAAAATCTGGTTTAAAGAGAGAATTAGAGGATGAGGGAGGGAGAGGGAGAAAATGAAACAGGAAGAAAAGTATCGTACCTCCCAGAGTCATCCCTGCTTCATAGCATTTCCGGAGGCGACAAGATGGGCAATTTTTCCTTCGGAATTTATCGATGGTGCAATCATTTCTGCTGGCACACAGGTACTTCTGTTTCCCTGGGAGAACAAACAGAACAGTAGATGCCCCATTAATGCATTTCCAGAGTTTCTGTCCTTTAGTATTTCTAGGCAGAAAGGACATAAGGATATATCCTGCTGGATGAGAGAAGTGGACAGAGAATGGCCCTAAACAATTTGATCACACAGAACCACACAGCTTGGTTTAATTCGATGCTATATTGTTTGGTTTTCATAGGTGTTTTTATAGGGATGAACAACTGAAATCCTGCTGATACTTCCTTTATGACAAGGACTACTCACTGGCTTATAAAAATAAGATGTTCTACCTTTACTAAAAGCTAAGAATGGGGCATCTGGGTGGCTCAGTTAAGTGTCTTCCTTCGGCTCCGGTCATGATCTCAGGGTCCTGGGATCAAGTCCTGCATCGGGCTCCCTGCTTGGCGGTGAGCCTGCTTCTCCCTCTGCCAGTACCCTTGTTTGTGCACTTGCACTCCCTCTTTCCCTCTCTCTCTGACAAATAAATAAAATCTTAAAAAAAAAAAAGCTAAGAATGTTCATGAGAAAGTGACCAATGGCAGAAATTATCACTCTTTTAGCATGACACAGCGATATGGACTTAAGCAATGTTTCTACTTCCTGACCCCTGAAATCATTAAAAAGATCATACTCAAGGTAATATAGTGCTTATTTTTCATAATAAAAATACAGGTAAAACTTCTATAAAAGAGAATGCCAAGAGATTTCTAATTGTTTTTAAATTGATAGTGATCATATCCCCAATCCTGCAGGTTATAAAAATCAGAGATGAAACTCACTCTTTGTGAAGTGAATCACAGCAGGTGAAAGAAAGTCCTCTGAAGCCAGCAGAAGAAAAACAATTTCTGTTGTGCATATCTGGAGTTGTCACAGATACACAGAATCATACTCATACACATACAGACATGCTCATACCCAGAGATCCTCAGGATCACAGTTGCTCAAAGAAAAGACATGGAGGTCCACTCAAAAATACATATTTTACTCAATATTTTACCTCCTTGCTTCCAATAGAGACCTGGTATAGAGTAGGCCTTCAATAAACACTGAATGAATACACAAGTGGTACAGGAAGATCCATAGGCACACAGTCACGAGCAGAAATAGAGATACATACCCTGCTGCTCTGAAACATGCAGAACTTCTCATGCTTGGAGCACTGTGACAGCCTGAGCTTGTGACTCCCCTCATTCCACCCCTTTCTTTATCCAAGTCCCTCTTATTTACTGCTGTGCTTTAGTTTATGGGAGAGACTGGGATTTTAGGGAGGTTTCTCTTGGCAGATGAGGCATGTTTGTGGTAAGGAAGAGAAATTGCTATTTGATAGCAAGGACAAAAACACATAAATTCAGCTATAGCTTTTCTCTTCTCTCCCTTTTCAGTCTAAAATGTACAGATCAGGCACAGAAAACACATGTATTATAGTAGGTTATTTTAGGTACGAGATTCAGTAGTAGCCAGGTCAGCAAGACCTTTGTTTTTCTTCCTTCCTCCTTTCCTTCTTTCCTCCCTCCCTTCCTTCTTTCCTCCCTTCCTTAATTTCTCCCCGCTTCCTCCTTTCCCACCCCTTTCCCCTCTCATTCCCTTCCCCTTGTCAAAGGATTCCAAAATGCTGGACTCGAAGGAACTGTTAAAAACCACCCCAGTACAACCCAAGGATGAGTTCTGGGAAGGTGACTTGCCTGAAGAACACTCAACTGGAGGCCCATGAAGAAAGAATATTACTATTTAATAGGTACCTACTATGGACCAAGCCTGTGTTGGCAAGTTTATATATGCCATTTAAATGAATAACCACAGCAGTGTTTTGAGGTAGATACTACCATTACTTTTACTTAACAGATGAGAAAACTAAGGCCTCTAAGCCAGTACTCTTTCTACCATGCCGCAGGATTTTTTTTTGGTATAAACAGAACACATAATTTCGTAACAGCCTTTTTTTAAGTAGACTTCATGCCCAGCATGGAGCCCAATGTGGGGCTCAAACTCATGACCCTGAGATCAAGACCTGAGCTGAGATCAAGAGTTGGACACTTAACCGACTGAGCCACCCCGGTGCCCCAACTGTCAGCCTTTTCCTGACACAAACTGGGGATTGTTACATGCACAGAAAGGATGGCTTTATGAGTGCCATTCAGTCGTTGAGTATCAACTCCTAGAAGGGAGGCCCTATATCCAATTCCAGTGGGTTCATGTCCAGTGCTGTGGGTATTCTAGAACAGGGACAACCCCACAGTTTTGGTGCTGCTGCAGCCTTCAGATCTAGTTTTCACATTAATTAGTAAAATAGGGTCATTATGAATACTCCTTTGAAGAATCTCTTCTTCCACAGGAAAAAACTAGCTCATGAACCCAAGTTTGCAAATGAATGGTTGCAGAGCCACTGGATTAGGGCTCCCAGAGGAGTTCTAGATTCCGCTAAAAGTAAACCACCCTCTGAATGAGGAAGGTTACAGTGGGAAAAGTATGAAAACATTTTTTTCAATTTGAATCATCTCCCTAGCTATAGTTCATACTTTGTCCCAGAGTGTCTCTTGGCCTAAAACAATGTGACCTAAAACACAGATATCCTTTACAATTTACCCAGGAATAAGTGCAAAGCCCAGTGCAACCAATACATTTAACTTACTGAGCATTTATTATGGCCAGACCTTGTAATAGCTATTGGGGATACAGAGGAAAATATCTGCTAAAGAAAAAGGTTTAAGTCCCAGATAACAGAGAGGGCACTAGGCTAGAAGTCACAAGATTGAATCCTTGTTAGTCTTATTACTAACTCACTATATGACCTTGGACAAGTCCTTTATCCTCTCTGGGCTCCACTGATAATATGTAATGGTTGAACTGGAAAAATCACTAAAATCTTTTCCAGCTCAAGAAGTCTTTATTTTACTACTTTATTTTAATTCCAGTGTAGTTAACATACAGTGCTATATTAGTTTCAGCTGTACAATACAATTGAGCAATTCCATATCCAGCTCAGGGGGCCTTAAATGATATCTGGATTTTACCCATAATATGTTTGTGGAGTCTTTCATATAAAGGTCACAAGTATTATCAATAAGCAAGACATTAACCAAAATAATGGTCTCTTGTCCCTCAACTCTCTCCTTTTAGGATAGTAACTTACTGTAACATTGCCTCTTATGTCTGCAGTCATTCAGTCTTTTCTCTTTGTTTTCTAAAGTCCTTCAAAAATCAAGGCACTTAACAGTATTAGAGAGGCACTGTTATTGCAAGCCATATGCAACATATGTATAAATAATATGCTTATACATATATGTGTACTCATGTATGTGTGAATGCACATGGGTGTGGGTGTACACCCACAATAGGGTTCCTAAATTATCTTTGTATATATGTGTATATGTGATCACATAAAGTATATAACATATTAAGTCATATAAATGCATACATAGGACATGTGTGTTTCTTTGAAGTAGAATAGTGCCTTTAAAGTTTTAAAAGACACTTCACACGTGGGCTAGGGTCCCAAAGATGGATATGGAAGGAATCTCCTAAAAATAGAACTGTGACTCATCTGCACAGTTTGGATTAGGAATAAAAACAGGAGATGGAACACACTCTCAAAGTTTCTTCCAATCCACTTCTCCTGCCTGAATTACCAAATTCCCCAAATGATGGCAGAGCCAATGTACAATCACTGGGTTGCTATTACTTCTTTTCTATTTATTCTACTTCTGCAATATGGCTGAAGTTATCAGGGTTCTTAATTATAACAATGAATGAAAATATAATACATAATAATATATTATACATATTTATCTTTATATAATAACTATAAAACGTCTAATAACATATAGCAACAATAAATTAAAACAATATAAAATATAATAACATAAGATTAAAAATGTCTCCCATTTGATTAGCTTACAAAAGTTAATAACGATCTTGTACAAAGTAGTATAATAGGGATTATTGTATATCCCATTATATAAGTGAAGAAAATGATGCTCACTAAGATGAAACTGACTTGCCTGGCATCACACTGTTAGTTTTTTCCAAATCATTGTCCATAAGGCTATGAATCTCACAGATTGGAAAGAATTTTAAAAGGTATTTGGTCACAATATACCCACTCCTCTGTACAAGGCTTGAATCCCCTCTGTAACATCCCTATAAAGGGTTGTCCCATCCTTTCACGAATTGCAGCCCATTCCATTTCTGGACTCTGTTTTATAAGGCTATTCTTTCCAGGAAACTCAGTATTTGTCTCCTTGGACCTTAATCTGTTGGGTCTAATTAGAACTACATCTTTGGACTGTAGAGGACATTAAAAGCCTTATAAAAAAAATGTCCCAATGTGATGCCTGACTCCTCATTTATGAAAATGGACACGAAGTATTGAAATGACATGTCCCAAGCTATAGGAAGTTGGTGACAGAGCTAGAGAAAAATCTGGCACCTGCATCCAATGGAGATGTAGTGTGGGTGAGTGTAGCCTCAAGACAGAGCACTCTGTCGGTGTTAGGTATCTTTGCCTATTGTCTAGCAAGTATATAGCCCTGTGAATGCCTTCTCAGTATTTAGTTGACAGAAGTATGAGATCTGAGCCTGCCTGCTCCAAGGTGGTCTTAGAAAGTCCTCTATTGCATGTGGTAGCCTAGGTGACTGGATAATTTACCACAGACAACACAAACTCCTATCCATCTCTTCCTCCTCAGATTCGACAAATATTATACCTAGCTCTTTGACACTGTCGACCTTCAATAGCAAGCTTATATCAACAGTCTATAATCAGTCTCACAAAAAATGTCATTGTGAAATTTTTGGCAAAATACAAAAATCCCCTCTCGCATTGAAGGAGGTTAAGTGTACACTCTAGAATTGCAAGAAAGTTGCACATTTAATGCTTGATAAATCTTCTATTAGGACAGCTGCAAACCCTTGACTACCATGAATGGTCACATAATGGGATAGCATGAGGTTCTCTGTATGCCAGCTGGCTCTGAATTCCTTGACTGCCCTAATGGCGTTCTTCATGTTTCTTCATGGTCCTATTCTTCCACCATAAAGCTTAATAAGTATGATCCAAAACTCCAGCAGGAACAGAGGTCATGAGACCAACTTCAGATATTTTCTCCATAGACTTCCCATTTCTATTGTGTTGTGTTTTTTATTTTTTGTTTGTCATCCCCATTGGTGCTGCCATGCAGTATGAGTCGAGGCCAATGTTTGGTTAGGCTTCCTTCAATATGTTCATTCTGAAAAATCTTACTTAAAGCAGATCAGGTAAGGCAGGGGAATTACCCACCACCTGCAGTATCATATCATGCAAATGAGAGGATCAAATCATTATGTTCATCATGAAGCTATAGAGAAGACTGAAGAACATTGGACTTCTCATACTTTATAACTAGAGTTTGAATGCAGGACTTATATGAATGAAACTATATATATATATATATATATATATATATATATATATATATATATATAAATGTAAGAGAAGACCTCAATTAAATAGAAAGATGGGGGCACCTGGGTGGCTCAGTGGGTTAAAGCCTCTGCCTTCGGCTCAGGTCATAATCTCAGGGTCCTGGGATCGAGCCCCACATCGGGCTCTCTGCTCGGCAGGGAGCCTGCTTCCTCCTCTCTTTCTGCCTGCCTCTCTGTCTGCTTGTGATCTCTGTCAAATAAATAAATAAAATCTTTAAAAAAAAAAAAAAAGAAAGATGTACAGTATTCCTGGACGAGAAGATAGAATACTGTAAAGATTTTGGTCCCCTTCTCCACAGTGAAATCTACAAATTTAAAACAACCCAAACAAATCTTGACAAAACAATCTCAAAGTTTACCTAAAGGAGTAAAATGTGTGTATTGCCAAGATATTTTTGAAAAATTTTCCTATTAAACATTTAAAGTATTATAATGCCATAATAATTACAGCAGTTTGATAATGGTTCCAGTATAGATTGATTCATGGAAGAGACCAGAAAAGACAGAAGCAGACTCCATATATATAGTATGTTATTCTAAATCAGTGAAGAAAGGATGACTTATTCATTAAATGGTGTCAGAACAACTGGTTGATCCTTTGGGAAAGTGAAAAAACTTAAATTATTAGTTGAAACCAAAATAAACTCCATATGGATTAAAGATGTCATTAAAAAAAACAAAAGGAAAGCATTAAAGCACTGTTCGGAAATATAGGTAATTTTTTTTTATTTTTAAAGGTAGAAAAAGGCTTTTTAAAGAATGGCAATACAGAACATAAGTGAGCATTTTGATAGACTTGATTAGAAGACGTTTAAACTTTCTTATAAAACTTAAAGACAACCACAAACTAAGGAAAACATATTGGCATCAAGCAGGTAAAAGCAGTGGTCATTTCCTTGATATATAAAGATGAACTGTGCAATACAGAAAAATGGACAGCAGACATGAGAAATAAATTAAAAGAAGAAATATAAATGATCAATAAATATATGAAAATTGTTGAACTTCGATTTCACTGGAAATAATAGAAAGACAAATTAAATAAGATGTCATTTTCATAAGTCAGACTGGCAAGGATTAAATACCAAATATTGGCAAAGAGGTATTACTGGTAGGAGTGTAAACTCTTAGAGAGCAATTTTGGAACATACCCAAAAAAATTAAATACACATAACCTTTAACCAGTAATTCCAATTCTTGGAATCTTTTTTATAGGAAAACAATTATTTAAGCACAAAAAAGAAGTTCAATATAGCATTATGTAAATAGGGAATATTGGAAAAATGTAAATGTCCAACATTAAGGGGATGGTCAAATTATTCCATATTTATGCAGTAGACTGCTGTACAGTAATTTTTTTTAACTCAGAAGGGTGTTCACAATATTCTGTTTGTTTTTTTTTTTGAAGATTTTATTTATTTATTTGACAGAGAGAGAGAGCGATCACAAGTACGCAGAGAGGCAAGCAGAGAGACAGACAGAGAGAGAGCGGAAAACAGGATCCCTGCTGAGCAGAGAGCCCCATGCGGGGCTCGATCCCAGGACCCTGAGATCATGACCTGAGCCGAAGGCAGAGGCTTTAACGCACTGAGCCACTCAGGCGCCCCACAATATTCTGTTTTGTTAAAACAACAACAAAAATGAAGTTACCAAACAACATATTTTATTGAATCTCACCTTTTAATACCTAAGGCTTTAGAGGACATTTATTTAAGTTTTTTTTTCTATTGCAGTAAGCTTTTTTTGTAAGTGAAATATTACATAGAGGCCCCATATATAGAAAACAGATAAAAATTAAACCTAATCTGCCTGAAGTAGGCACAGGAAACTTACTGCTCATCCTGCCACACCTCTCCCTTTCTCCCCTTCTTTACACTCTTAGCATTGTGGTGTATCTTGGAGAAACTCTGTAGGAGTTCCCAGGGCTTTTGTGGAAAAGTTAAGACCTACTGATTTTTTTTTTAAGATTTTATTTTATTTATTTGACAGAGAGAGAGATCATATGTAGGCGGAGAGGCAGGCAGAGAGAGAGGGAAGCAGGCTCCCTGCTGAGCAGAGAGCCCGATGCGGGGCTCGATCCCAGGACACTGAGATCATGACCTGAGCCGAAGGCAGAGGCTTTAACCCACTGAGCCACCCAGGCGCCCCAAGACCTACTGATTTAACCCAAATCCCATTTCTTCTATTTTATGGATTAAGAAACTGAGACTCAGAGAATGGGGGTAGATGGAACCTTGTTTAAGGCTATAGCATGAGTCAATGTTAAAATAGGGACAAGAATCCAGACCTTTTTATTCATAGTCCAGCAGTTTAGTGCTATTCTCATATGAGATAATACATGTGAAAATAACATAAAAAGCATAAAGCATTATACAGATCTTATTTGTTATTATTTAAATAATAAACTCCTTGAATATCAGATGTGGCAAGGACCTCTGCAGAGATCATCTAGTGCAACATTCTCATTTTACAGATGGGGAAACTGAGATCCAGAAAGCAGAATGGGCAAGACCAAGATTAAATAATTGGTCAATGACAGTGATGGGATTAAAACTCAAGTCTCTTGCCCACTATATTCTCTGCACATTTGCTTTATTATTTCAAAATAATTTTCATATTCATTTTATTACTGAGCCTTTCTTCAGAGGAGGGAAAGTACAGACCATTACCCTCAATTTATACATGAGGAAACCCGAGATACAGAGTGCTTACCGATACCAAAGAATATAGCTCAGTTTCCATCCAGGGAGCATATGCTTTCTTATTTAACCACCATAACTGAGCAAATATTTTATTTGCCTCTATCCTGACTTATGCGACCTGAATGTTTTACAACTACCCATACTGCCTATTCAAAGTGTGAAGGACAAGTAACACTTGACTTCCTGGGGAAGAACAATAAAAAGAAGTGGGGAATCCCATTGTGCTTTGATTGGGTACTATTCAAGGTGCCTTCAAAGATGTTACTTCATTTAATTCTTGTCAAAACTCTTCCAGGTAGCTACTACTCCTATTTTAGAATTGAGGAAAATAAGTCTCAGAGATGCTGAATGACTTACCTACAGTCACCAGCTAGTAAGTGGCAGAAGCTGGATCAGAAACGAGGTCTGTATGACCTCTGGGATGCTGATGTTTGCCCTTGTCAATGTGTTATCTCTTCTCAACTGGGCCCTGACACAATGCTTCAAAGACAGAGACAGGGCAGAACAGTAAAAGAGTACAGATGAGGAAAGAGGAAGACCTGAGGACTAGCCCTTCTGTTTCACTGAATCCCTATGTGACCTGGCCTAGTGTGTTATCTCTACTTCTCTCTTGACCTTGGTTCCCTTAATTTAGAAGGGAATGTGGTAGGCCTTAAGAAAATATTAGCAATGTAAGGAAGGTGGATTCAGAAGTCTTTTATTCACATTGGAATTTCTGATGGGTGTCTCAGAGTTCTCCTGAGCGTGATTCAAGGAGAACTCTAAGGGCCTCCCCTGAAAAACAACAACACTACTCTACAGAAAAAAAAGAGCTAAGTGCCTCCCTCTGAGTGACCTACATAGACTGGAACAAGCCCAAGGCCTGTTTAGGATCATGCATCCAATGGATGTAACTTTTTCTGGAGCTAAGACAGCCTAGAACCTCTCTGGCTTAACTGTCCAAGGAATTTTCTTCTTTGAAATGCAATTCCAAGCATTGTTGATTCCTAGTAAATTTTTCCCCAAGATACTGCTTTTGGGCTTGTGGAACAGGCTAGACAACACCAGGCATACAGTCTATACCCTGGCAAAAGGAAAAGGAATACTCTGGAGACTAGCGAGGTTCAGGCCACTCATATAAGTACTTTGGGGAGCACCAAACAGATGATGTTCTTTAGATGGGATTTGGAAAGACCATCTGGGAGAAGTACAGGCTCCAAACTCACCAAGGAAAGCACCATGAGGAATGGCCAGCTGACTTCTGCCAAGGTCATTTGACATTTGGTCAGACCCAAGTTTTATGTTCTCAAGCTGTCTTCCCTTGAGCCCTGTCCAGTGTTGTGCTGGAGTTAGCTTGTAGTGACTCATAAAAACCGATTTTGAGCATCACCTCCCAATTTCACATTCAGTGCTATAATGTTGGTAGTTTAAGTCAGTCCTGATAGGAGTATCTACAGCATGGAAATTAGCAAACACTACAAAATCAAGGGCTCCCCACTGACCCTTACCCCTTCCAGGAAGAAATCCAGTTTACTGGTATACAACTGATTCTTCCCTAACAGTAGTTTTACTTTCTCCTAATTGAGTCTGGCCCCATTGTTCTTTTCTCCCTATGCTTTCACCCAAGCACACCTCTGGGGTTTGGTAATATAACTTGAATTACAGCTTGTATAGATTCATGTGCATTTCAGAGAAATTTTACCATCTTCACATGCATTACCCAATAGTTATATTCTTCAAGAGCAGCGTATAAATAACATTTCTGTAAACTGAATTCACATTTAAATGTAAAGATTGAACATTTAAAGAAACTCTGTATTGAACACTTCTATAAGGTCAACATAACTCTTTTGTAAAATGTACAGTAACCATTTCTTTTATAAATTTTATCAGATCCAAATTCTATATAACAATGATCTTACAACATTTGTGGAAGAAAATTTGGCAAAAGCCTTCAAAATTAAAATATACACATGCTTTGACCCACCACATGTTTGCACATGTGTGACATGACATTTATACAGGAACATTTACTGCAACATTGTTTATAAGAGCAGAAGACTGGAAACAACATAAATGCCCATCAATATAGTCATACAGTACAGCCATTGAAAAATGAAGCTAATGGGATGCTTGGGTGGCTCAGTCCGTTAAGCATCTGCCTTCAGCTCAGGTCATGATCCCAGGGTCCTGGGATTGAATCCTGCGTTGGGCTCCTTGTTCAGCAGGGAGCCTGCTTCTACCTCTGTCTGCCACTCCCCCTGCTTATGCTCTCTCTCTCTCTCTTTCTCTCTGACAAATAAATAAAAAATCTTAAAAAATAATGCTGTTATATATATACTGATGTGGAATAATCTCCAAGATATACTGTAAAGTGAAAAAAAAAATAAGATGCAAAACAATACAGAACACTAGTTCTGTGAGGAATACTGACATATTGATTGATATATTGATATACTTAACATATATATTTATGTGTTTATAAGTACACATGCTATGTCTACATGGGTACACAAGAAACTAATAAATAGTGGTTATCCAATAGAAAGAGAACCGCATGCCTGAGGGATGGGGGCTCATAATTATATTTCACTCTTTAACCTTTTCTGATTTTAAAATTTTGTATCATGTCCATGTATTGCCTGTTCCAAATATATATTTAAATTAGCACAGCTCTGTTATGAATTTCCCTATGACCTTGAGACAAATCATTTCCCCTATTTGGGCTTCAGTATTCTTATCTACACAAGGGAATTACATTTCATAATACTTCAGACAGAAAATCAAAAAGGGTTCCCAGCACATTATACTTCCCAGTTTTAGAGTCACCATTCACAACAGGTGTGTTGCCTGTTGACCACACTGTGTAATTAGGGGAGATGCTCTTCTAATAGGGTCAGAGAAAGGACATTTGTTATCAACAACAACAACAACAACAACAAAATTGGCAACAAATGCCCTCTGAAAATTCAATTGTTCAGCCCTGTGCTGAAATCTGTAGAGGAGAAAGAGAAATCCTAGGTCCTGCCTTTTAGAAACTTGAAATAAATACATAAATTCACACGAAGCAGCAATAATACAAAAGAATACAAATGGATTCTGGAATGGGGCAAGAAGGTATAGGTCATGGCTTGATTTCAGTGACTCACTGTGAGGTGTTGGGCAAGTCATTGATTTCCTTTGAACTTCAGTTTCTTTGTATGTAAAATGATGGGGGAGCATGATTAGAATTCAATAATCTCTCAATAAATTAATTCAGCCCGGAAATTCAGAGACTACTAGGCATAGACTGTGAAAGCTTCTATTACCTGTTCTTAGCCACTTGTTTAGTGGCAAAGAAGTATGGTGTTGTGGCAGGATCATGGACTGAGTCAGAGGAGTCAGAAGGACTGGGTTATGAATCCCAACAATGTCATTTAGTAGTTACAGCAAATAGCATAATCTTGCGTAAATAACATATCCTCTATTTATCTGCTTCCTCTTTTGTAAAATGGGGATTATATCATCCATTTTTGCAGAGCCATGAGAATTCAAAATAATATATGTGAAGCATCTGGCAAATTTTAGGTACTTGGTACACAAGAGCTAATTGAATGATGGGCATTCTCATGGAATCATGTGGAACACAGCAAGAAATGATTAAGGCTGAAGTGACCGCTGAAATCTTTATTGTGAAGCACTCAAGGACTGTACTTAATGTTATTTATCAAGTGTTCCATAATAAAGAACTTTAACCAAATTATTTATATTTTCCTTCCTATATAGCTTTTAAAAAGGGGGGTCACCCAAAATCAAATTTGAAAACTGAAATATAATAATCTACAGCTCAGACACACATCTGCACTGTGCTCTCCTTCTGGGTGCTGTCCTGATTTGATGTCCTGAAAATTCAAAAGCTACATATTAAGATGATTATAGTGTAGACCTTACCAAAACACTTACATGCTTCTTAACGAGATTAAAGATGAGAGAGATAGAAAAAGAGAGAAGAAAAAGAGAAGGAGGAGAGGAGAGGGAGGAGGAAGAGGCAGGGTTGAGAAGGAGGAAAGAAGGAGGTGGTGAGGAGGAGAAAAGATGAAAGAAAAAGAAAACAAAAGGAAAAAGGAAAGGAAAAGGTATATAGAAAGAAAAACTCAAGCCTGGGCCCCATTAAGGACTAACCGAACTGTGTGACAGCTTCAAGAAAATCTGGAGAAGCTGTTAGTGCCTCCCCTAAATATGCTGCCTCACTGAGGTCAAGGTTGCCTGTGGTGTCACTGCCATCCCTACTGAGGGCTGAAGCACTACTAATTAGAAGAGGGATGATATGACCCTGCATCCCAATTATTTTATAGCCACCTTCTCCAAGTCTCTCCCAAGAACTGTTTTGAGTGACTTCCCCTTAGGGGAGTCACACTGTGATGGACTCATAGCACTAAGAAGCCAAATTTTCTTTCTGACTCTAGGAAATCCGCACAAAGGTGCTGAAGATTTGAGGTGGGGCACTAATAGAGGAATTAGTGGAAACTATAACAAAAGGAGCCAGTGTAGCACAATAGGGAAAAAATGGGGCATTGTAGTTCCACAGACCGCATTAAAGTCCTTGCTCTGCCTTCTTACTAGCTGGAACTTGGAGCAAGTCATTGACTTCTCTGGACCTCAATTTAGCTTACTGTAAAATGGAAATGTAGAACATTTCGGGCAGAGGAAAGGATATATTTGAAAAAGCAGAGAGGTTGGAAAGAGCCAACCTTGATGAATTTAACAGGCTGTAAAACTGATGATTTGTTGGTCATCAAAAAGTCTAAAATATCACAAACACATTGATTCCAACCATTTTTCTCTACCTTTGTACCAAAAACAAAGATTTTTCTTTTTACAACTACCTTGAGACGGCCAAACAGGTTTGACCGTTCCTTCTCCCAGCCTCTCCTTTGGTCTGCATTTTGGTGATTACTATCTGAAAGACCAGTTACTGTAACCGACCAATAGGCATAGCTAAGAAAATGACATCTGGAGGCTAGTGGGGTGGTGGAATGAACTGTTGGCATGCTGACTGCTTAGTTAAAACACTCCTAGGCTTTACCTTCCAACCGTCAGAGAATGAGACAGGGAAACTGCAGCCATTGAGAAAGATCCATCCATACATTCCATTTGCCATAAAGATAATATATTTTCCTGTTACACCTTTGAGTTCTCCAAAAGAATCCTCACCAAAATTGTTTAAATCAACTAAATTATGGACAAAAATAATGGTTACAGACAAAATGAGAAGTCTATCATTAATCCTAAAATTCCTCTACAATGTAGAACCCAAAATGAATAAATTACTCCTTTCCATTTGTGATTAGGGAAGTCAGAAGAACTCAAAAGTACATGTTGCTAGGCTTTCCTTAATAAAAAACAAAACAAAAACAAAAACAAAAAACAAAAAACAACCCACCCAGGCCAACTGGAGGAACATCAGCCGACAAACAGGTCTAACTTCTAATCTGTTCTTTTTTTCACTGTCCCAAGGGTCCCTAGGTATTTGAATGTCTATGCCTTTTGAATAGTACGTTTTCAGCACTGAGGGCACAAGAAATTTTCCTACAAACACAAGAGTCATCCTTGGCTCTAAAACATGTAAAACATCAATAATTATTAGTAATTCAGGACAAGGAGACTTGCAAAATTCCAGTTTTGAAAGAGATCCATTCTGGAACATCAAGGAATGTAAAATTATCTTCAACTAATGATCGGCAACACTGACTTTACTCAGGCTTAGCCATTCTCATATTGAGTGTACCCCTTCTTTGTTCCCTAAACACCCACTAGTAGGAATCGGTTCATATATATCCAGCATCGTCCCAAACTACAAACTTTTACATAACCTCCACCTTTTATTTGTAGGTAGCTTTATAACTTACAGACAGTGTTCCCATCCATTGTCTTCTCTGAACCTCACAACAATACATGAGCTATTCAGGGCAATTATTATCATTTTACAAATTATAAAACTGAGGTTTAGAATGGTTACCAGAATTGTCCAAGCTCATGCAGTTAAGAGATGAAATCATTGCCACAATCAGGTACTTTGACTCTTACTCCCATTCTTTTCTCCATAGTTTTCCAAATAGCAACAAAACAAGTTAATTATAGTCACTCTGCTCTGTTTTGGAAGGCATGCAAACCATTTTACCTATTCCATTAAGATATATAAAAAATATTAAAACCTAGACTTTTTGGAGATCAGTTATCTGGAAAAGTTCATTTAGGTAGAACATTTAATTTATCTGACAATACCAGATAAGCAAAGGGTTGGAAATGGGGCATAATATTCATTATGTAATCCAACCAAAAATTATTAACACCTATTAAGTGCCAAAATCTATACTAGGCACTGGTTTCTATTCCATAAAATAGATAAAATATTAAGAAAAATCTGGGCAGAATTAAGAAATTAATTAATTCGATACATATTTTTTAAATATCTACTCTATGCCAGGCAGTGTTCTGGATGCTTAGAATATGTAAGTGAACAAATAATAAAAAAAAATCATTACCTTGACTAATATTTATATTAATGTGTGTGAGGAGGTGCAGGAGGGAAGGAAACTGACAATCAACAATAGACTCAATTAATTAAAAAATTAAGTAGTATGTTAGAAAGCAACAAGTGCTATGGACAAAAAGCATGGTAAAGGGGATGGAGAGTCCTGGGACAGACTTATTTTAAATTGAGTGGTGGAAGCAGGCTTCATTAAGCTGACATTTAGGAAAAAAATTGAAGCAAGTGAGGGAGTAAGCCACACATATTTTAGGGAAGAGCATTTAAGGCAGAGGGAATAACTGATATAAAGGCCCTGATGTAGGACAATGCCTATCATTTTTGTGGACTGGCAAAGAAGCCAGTGCAGCTATAGCAGGAGGAAAAGCGGCAGTATATAAGGTCTGAGAGATAACAGCAGTACAGATCATTTGTGATCTTAAAGGCCAATAACTTTTAGGTCAGAGATGGAGAGAGACTGGAGAACTTTGAGTAGAGGGGGAAACAAGGCCTGGCCTACATTTCCGTATGAATCACATGTGAAAAATAACACTTTTCTTCTTGCTTGTCAAACAAACAAACAAAAAACAACATTGGAGTGAGTGACCTTAGGAATAGATGGAAGATCCTGAAAATTCAATTAACTATCAGGGTCATTTTTCCTGGACACTTTAGATGTGCAATTTTTTAAAGGTTGGGAAGTTCTCAATCAAAACATCTTAGACTGGAGTAATGTCAGAGAAAATAATGGAGGGAGGAACTCCTAAAATTCTCTACTCCATAAAGGAAATTAGAAAACTGGCAAAAGGGGGGGGGTCAGAATAAATATTTTAAGAACTCTAGAAATTAACCAAACACTTGTGCCTAGGGAGCATTTATTCAAAACTTTGCAGTGTTTAAATGTACTCTATTCCCTGTCACTCCTTCCTCAGTACCATAGTAACCATAAAAAACAGCCTGCAGTGATGGTGAAAACCAGCCTGGTAACCACTGGAGGAGACAAAATGGTGTTGGGACTCCTTCAAAGACTCTTTTTTAGAGAACTGCCATTATTTGACTTGTCTGGGGATTCCCTGAAACACTACTCTCAAGACTGTGTTTATTTAACCTGACTTATACCCTGCTCAGTATGAACAGCTTTTTCCCTGGAGGAGTTTCTAGAAAATAATCAAAGGCAAATGCTGAATGAGTATCAGCCTGGCTAACTTAGTAGATAGCAAGTGTGGCAACCAATGAACTAACTGAAAAGCTTGAAAAAAGTAGGGAAATGACGGGGCTCCTGGCTGGCTCAGTCGGTGGAGCATGCAACTCTTGATCATGGGTTCAAGCCCCATGTTGGGGGTTGAGATTACTTAAAAATAAAATCTTAAAATCTTAAGGGTTTCCTAAGTTTCTCAATCCATTAGATTGAGTGTCTGACTCTTGATCTCAGCTCAGGTCTTGATCTCAGGATCGTGAGTTCAAGCCCCATGTTAGGCTCCAAGCTCCACTAAACAAACAAACAAACAAACAAAAAATAAAATCGTTTTTTAAAAAGTGGAGAAATGAAATGTTCACAGGAGGCCTTGAAAAGCTTCAATACATTCCCAGGCATCTAGAATTAGTTCCAAAAAGTCACTAAACAAGCAAATAACAGAAAAAACAACAAACACCAGCAACAACAAGCCATGAGGTTTGGCAGGTGTAATTCTATTTTATAAGTTAAGGAACATGTTGTGATGAGCACTGGGTGTTATACACAACTAATGAATCTTTGAGCACCACATCAAAAACTAATGATGTACAATAGGGTGGCTAACTGAACATAATAAAAAAATAAGTTCATTATATTAAATGTAATTGGAGTAAACACTGCCATTAAAAAACAGATTTGCAGAATGGATTGAAAAAACAAGATGCAACTATGCTGTTTATAGGAGAAACTTTAAATTCAGAGACAGAAAGAGTGGTGCCTGGGTGGCTCAGTTGGTTTAGTGTCCAACCCTTGATTTTGGCTCAGGTCTTGATCTTGGGGTCATAGGATCGAGCCCCATGTGGGGCTCCATGCTCAGCATGGAGTCTGCTTGTCTCTCTCCTTCTGCTCCTCCCCCCACTCGCATGCTCTCTCTCTCTCAAATAAATAAATAAAATCTTTAAAAAAATAAATTCAGAGACAAAAATAGATTGAAAGCAAAGGGAATGAAAAAGATATTCCATGCAAACAGTAACCAAAGGAGAGTTGGATATATTATTCTAATATCAGATAAAATAAACATTAAGACAAAACATGTGACTAGAGACAAAGATGGACATGTTATAATGGTAACATGTTGAATCCACTAAGAAGACATATAGTTGTAAACATATGCATCTAATAACAGAGCCTCTCCAAATATAAAGTAAAAACTGGCAGAATTGAATGGAAAAAAAATAGATGACTCAACAATAAAAGCTGAAGATTTAAATACCACACTTTCAATATAAAGCATAGAACAAGTAAGAAGAAGATAAGAAAAGGAAAGTCATGAACATCATAAACAAATTAGACCTAACAGACATCTACACGACACTCCACTCTGAAACACCATAATACATATTCTTCTCAAGTGCACATGAAACATCCTCCAGGAAAGAACAAATTCAAGGCCATAAAATGAGTCTCAATAAATTTAAATTGGTTGAAGTCATACCAAGAATGTTCTCTGATCAAAATAAAATTATAAATTGATAACAAAAGAGAGCTACAGAAATTCACAAATATATGAAAATTAAACAATGCAGTGTAAATAATGAGTCAAAGAAGAAAATGAGGGAAGTAAGAAAATGTAAAATGAATTGAAATAAAAAGACAACATGCTGTAATTTATGAAATTCAATGAAGCAATGCTTAGAGGGAAATTTATAGCTATAAATGCCCACATTAAAAAGATGTTGTTCTCCCTACTATCATCCCAAGAAAGAGAACTAGAAAAGGGAGAACTAACTAAAAGAAAGCAGGAGGAAAATGATAAACATTAGAAAAGAAGGGGCGCCTGGGTGGCTCAGTCAGTTAAGCGTCTGCCTTCAGCTCAGGTCATGATCCCAGAGTCCTGGGATCCAGCCCTGCATTGGGCTCCCAGCTCAGTGAGGAGTCTGCTTCTCCTTCTGCCCTTCCCCCCACTCATGTCCTCTCCCTCTTTCTCCCTCAAATAAATAAATAAAATCTTTTTTAAAAAGATTAGAACAGGAATAAATGAAGTAGGGTTGCCTGGCTGACTCGGAGGAGCATGTGACCCTTGAACTTGGGGTCATAAATTTGAGTCCCACATTGGGTGTAGAGATTACTAGAAAAAATAAATTAACTAATAAAGAAGAAATAAATGAAGTAGAGAATATAAAACAAACAAGAAATGAACAAAACCAAATCTTGGTCCTTTGGAAAGATCAACAAATGGATAAACCCTTTAATAAATTAATCAATATAAAAAAGAAATAGAGTTCAAATTATGAATATCAGGAATGAAAGACAATACTACTGAAATAAAGAATTTATTGAGTCATCTTAACTGAAATAAATCTTACTGAAATAAAGATTATTAGGGAATATTACAAACAATTATATGCCAACACTGATGAAATGAAGAAATTACTGGAAAGATACAAGCCACCAAAACTGACTCAGAAGTAAAAAGAAAATCTGAATAGATCTGTAACAAGATATTTAATTAGTAATAATAATAACTAATAATAATATATTATTTCCCACAAAGAAAAGACCAAGAACACATGGCTTTATTAAGGAATTTTACCAAATATTTAAAGAACTAGTACTTATTATTTATAAACACCTCCAAAAAAGAAAAAGATAAGGGAATGCTTTCCAATTCATTTTATGAAACTATTATTACCCTGATAACAAAACAAGAATAAGACAGTGCAAAAACAAAACTAAAGACCACTATCTCTTATGAATATAAAGGTAAAATCTGAACTTCTAAAATACTTGCAAACCAAATCCAACAATGTATAAAAAGGATTATACCCCATAATCCAATGAGATTTATCCCAGGAATGTAAGGTTGGTTCAGAAAACAAAAATCAGTGAAATATTAGTTTAATGAATAAAATACAAAAACCACATAGTGATCTGAATGGACACAGGAAAAACATTTGACAAAATCCAACTAGTTTTCATGATAAAAATACCAGGACTATATAGAAATTTCCTCAACCTGATAATAGGTATTCATGAAAAACCCACAACTGGTGGTGAAAGGCTTCCTTGGTTACTCCCTAAGGTAAGAACCAATGTCTGCTCTCACCACTACTATTCAACATGGTAGTAGATGTTTTAGCTGGGGCAATTAGACAAAAAAAAAAAAAAAGAAAGGAAAAGAAAAGAAAAAAGAAAAAAAGAAGTAACAGGCATACAGACTGAAAAGGAAGATGTTAAAATATTTCTTGTCAGATGATATTATCATGCATGAAGAAATTTCTAAAAAATATACAAAATAACTATTAGAGCTAATAAATAAATTCAGCACAGATGCAGTATAATAGAACACTATACAAATATTAATTGTATTTCTACAGAGTAGCAATGGATAATTCAAAATGAAATTAAGAAAAAAACTCCATCTACAAAAGCATCAAAAAGAGTAAAATATTTAGGGGTAAGTTTGACAAAATAACTGTAAGACTTAGACATTGAAAACTATAAAACTTAACTGAAATGAATTAAAGAACAATTAAATAAATGGAAAGCCATCTTGTGTTGATGAACTTAATGACAATATTGTTAACATGACAATGCTACCACATTGACCTACATATTCATTATAATATGTATCAAAAAATCCATGAGCACTTTTCCTGAAATTGACAAAGTGATCCAAAAATGTGTATGGGAATGCAAGTGTCATGAATGGCCAAAACTATCTTGAAAGACATCTAGAAGACTCACACTTCCCAGTTGCAGACCTTACCACAAAGCTACAGTAATCAAAGTACTATGGTAGTTGTCTAAGGAGAGACATAGAGTTAAGTAGACTATAACTAAGAGTCCAGATATAAGTTCATACATTTATGATTAATAGTTTTTCAACAAGCATAACAAGACAACTCTATGGAGAAAAATACCTTTTCAACAAACAGTGCTAGGACAGCAAAATATCTACATGGGAAAGAATGAGGTTGGACCCCACCTCATACAAATCAATAATAAAGGAATAATCCAATTAAAATATAGACAAATAATATGAATAGTCATTTATCTGTAGAAGATATACAGACACCCAAAAACCACTTGAAAAAATGTACATCAAAAATCATTAGCAAAATGCTAATTAAAACCTCAATGAAATACCATTTCATACCAACTAGGATGGGAATAATAACAATGATTAATAATAAAGTAACAGATAATACAGTGTTGGCAAATATGTGGAGAAATTTGAGGCCTCATACACTGCTGATCAGAATGTACAACAGTGCAGTTTCTATAAAAAAAAAAAACACTTTGCCAGTTAAACATGGAGTTACCATACAACCCTGAAATTATTACTTAGCCAGAAAATTGAATGAAGTACTGATACATACTAAAAGATGGATTAACCTTAAAAATACCACGCTAAATGAAAGGATCCAGATAAAAAGGCCACATATTGTGCTGTTCCTTTTATATAAAATGTCCAGAATTTATAAATCCACAGAGATACAAAGTATTTTAGTGGCTACCTGAGTCTGAGAGAGGGGAAACTGGGAGTATGTGCTAACGGGTACAGAGTATCTTTTCAAGATGATGAAGATTCTCTACAATTAGATAATAGTGATGCTTGCATCACTTCTTGAACATACTAAAAACCATGGAATGGCACACTTACAAAGGGTAAATATTGTGGTATGTGAAATATATAAATATGTAAATATACATGCACATATATACATATGTATATGTATATATATATGTATATGTATATGTATATATATATATATATATTCTAGCATGCCTTTTGCTGCCAATAATTCTTAGTTTCTGAGAGAGGAGTCTGAAAAGGAAATCAAGAGTGCCCTGTAAGTTGTAGCACAAACGATTTAATTTAAAACCATGCAAAGGTCTTTAAAGACTCCAAGTCACTAATAACGGCAGGTCTACCTACATAAGGTCCTAATAGCAATCCCCTACATTTGTAAGATATTTTAACATTAGTAAATCCCTTCTCATACATCGTCTCACAACATACCCATGAAGTAGAAAAGACAAATACCATAAACGTCTTTGGAGAATTCCAGAGAGCTTCAGTGGCTTCTCTGGGGTCACACACTAGTTTTCTTTTTTCTAGTGGTGGTTTTACTCTGCCATGATGCATGCATAAAGTAGACTCTTTTGTAAAAGGAAATGAACTCTTAACTTTTTCCAATTTCTAATCTCATTCATTTTATTCTGTCACCCATTTTCTTGCCTCCAGTGACAGCAAGATTCTATTGTCTGCAGTGCCATGGGGTGAGATTGCAAAATAGTCCTTTGAAACTGCAATTCCAGTATTTCAAAATGGAGCCTTGAGAGTAGGTAAATCCACACTTAAGTTCTTCTCCAACCTCTCTCCACTTTTCAATCATTTCCTTGTGTCATTACCATAAGAAAATATCCAGCAGTATATGAAATGTGATAGATCATCATAAAATGAAAGAGTAGATATCTTCCTCATTAGCTTGTGAGGGAGACAAGGAAAAAACTTATTCTTTTTTGTCATTCCAGACTGGAATGAGAGGAAAAATCTCCATATACATTAGCCAAATAAATGAATAAATGATTGATTTTTTAATATTTTGTTGACCAAGAGAGTTCCCTATATTGTGCTCCAAGGAAGCAGTTCAGATCCTGGAAGATCATAAGGTTCTGATAGTTTCCTAAAGAAGAGTAATATTTTTCTGGAATGAAAAGAATCAACAAAGAGAGCACCATAATTTTGCAAACTTTAAATCTCATTCCTTTTCTCTGTAATGATTGTTTGAAATCATGATTCCCCTTCAGTTTCAGTGAGTTTGGTGAGGCTACTCTGTGGAATGCTGGCTTAGAGCCCTCTGGATGATGGATGTAATGGGTCAAGGGAGGCCAGAGGACAAACCTCAGCTTACTGTCACCTCATTGTCAGCCCACCACAGCCACTACTGACCCTGGCAGTTTGGGCATCAAGAGAAAAAAAAAAAGAAAGAAAGAAAAGGACCTTGGAATCAGTTTCACAAGGTTCATGTGTTAGCCAGACAAGAATGTCCAGCACAAAGCAAGCACATTAAAGGCAGAGAAACTGCTCCATTGGGAAAAGCAGATACAATTTTGAGGGTGATGGAATTGAAAAAGCTCATATATTTATAACTTACAACAAATAAATTCATTCCAATAATATCACTTCTCTTCCCTTAATTTGTATACAGCTCAGGACACTGCCCTGTTGCCAAATGCCAGATCAAAATCATGTTTGCTGGGAATTAAAAACATTAGGCAAAGAAACAAGGGCTTGCTCTTGGAGAAAGTTTTGGTTTTTCTATAAACCCTGCAATTTATCTGCACAGGATTTTAGTAACCTTGCAACTAAAGCTGAAAGCTGAGCCCTGATGGGAAGGCACTCTTCATGTCCTTTCTTGGCCATTTCTGGCTACTGCTCACTTGTTGGGAGACAGTATCTCCATAAATAAAATTATATATCTGCCTATCCTTATATCATGCAAAAGTGGTTGGACATATTGTCAATCAATTGGTGATTATATTTGTGATAGACTATTGGGGGGGCAGGTACCTTCACTTTGAGAAGTCCTGATTCAGAGGCAATCATTGTGATACGACTGCACATTGGAAGAGATATACTTTATGTATTAATGACCTATGTACATAAAAAACATTCAAGCCCTCCCCCCCAAAAAAAAGAAAGAAAAGAAAAAGAAAACATGCAAGCCATGAAGTCATTTGCAAGTAAAGCTGTTTCCCCTATAGGCAACTCTCTTTACAAAAGTTTCCAGGGTGGTGAGAGGCAAGTATTTATTTAACAATAGCCATGACTGTCCTGAACAATGGTAAGGAGATCCCCTAGAAAATAGAAACTAATACTCATATGACATTTTGCAATTTATATGGTAATTTTATAAGCATCAATTCTTTTGGCTTTTCAGCCAACTGTGTTATCTCCATTTTATAGATGAAGAAATTGAGTTTAGAGAGATCAAATGAATTTCCTAAGGCCTACTTTACATCTTAGCTGCTTTAAAATCTCTGAAGCTAATCAGAGGACAGCTTATCTGCAGGACCCATTGTCTGTACATATTCCCTGATGTGAGTCCGCAAACTGGATTATATTTCCTAGAACAGTGAGGGTCTCCTTGAAGCAATACATCAATCACATTCTGCTTCAAGGGGGTTCAGGTCACTCACTAGCGTTCCTGGCAATGTAGGTCTCAAATGCTCACAGCATGATATAAGGACTTGCTATTAGAAAGTGACCTTCTTTTTGTTGGATATGTGTTTAAGTTTTTGGCATTTCCCTAGGACATCCTAGGAGCGTAGTGGATGGGTTAACAAACAAGGAAGAATCTTACCAAGTAAAGACTAGGCCAAGGTGACATGGCTAAAGGACAGCCACCTTGTGGGAAGACATCTAATGCCCAAAGAACGCTCTTTATTGTTTTATCTGGGATTGCAAGGAAAGGAACAGATTCCTACCTTTATTTTCTATACAGCGTATCCAGTTTTTTCTCCCTTAGTATTTACTTACATGCATTTTGATGAATAAAAGCTCATCTTTTTTGTTTTGTAGGAACACAAAGAATGTGATCTATACTTATACTCAGGGTGAAGAGGCCAAGAACAGTGTGTGGTAGCACGAGGAACCAAAGTAAGAGAAATTGAGTCCCAAGGGGGACCAAAAAACCCCCTGGGGGATAGACCTGGAAAATGCAGTTTGATTCTTTTTTTTTTCCAATTACTTTTATTTTATTTTCTCAGTGTTCCAAGATTCATTGTTCATGCACTACACCCAGTGCTCCATGCAATACATGCCCTCCTCAATACCCACCACCAGGCTCGCCCAACCCCCCACCCCTTCCCCTCCAAAACCTTCCGTTTGTTGCTCAGAGTCCACAGTCTCTCATAGTTCATCTCCCCCTCCGATTTCCCTCAATTCACCCTTCCTTTCCATCTCACAATGTCCTCCATGTTTTTCCTTATGCTCCACATGTAAGTGAAACCATATGATAATTGACTCTCTCTGCTTGACTTATTTCACTCAGCATAATCTCTTCCAGTCCTGTCCATGTTGAAACAAAAGTTGTGTATTCATCCTTTCTGATGGAGGCATAATATTCCATTGTATATGTGGACTATATCTTTTTTATCCATTCATCTGTTGAAGGGCATCTTGGCAGTTTGATTCTTATAGAGCCTCTCTACCCTCAAACACAGAGGGTTCCATGTTCTACTGTAACTTGGGGACCCCGTTTTTTTCCCACATAGAATTTACAGTTCTGCAATAGATTTTGCAGTCTCCATCAAAAAAGAAAACTAAAGTATCTAAAAGCCACAACCCCCCACACCACATCAGTGAAGTCAACCAATAGGTGAATATAGGTAACTGCCTCCCTCCAATTCGTCAAAGGCATCTACCATTTCTAAAGATTCTCCCATCACAAAAGGTAGTGGCAGCTGGCCTCTATCGCACATTAGTAGTGTGATGACTGATGTGAACTTACTTGTATGTTCTGAGTCTGCTATGCTGCCCTAAGTTCTCCTGCCTTGCTGGTTTTCTGATGTCCAAAATCCTCATGGTTTTCTAATGTCTACAGAAGTGGATTTAGACCTGGATATCCCCTCAGGCCATCACCCCTACAATTCTATCGAAAGTCAGCTATAGGCTCCTCAGAACTCAATCATCTCTCCCTAGTGTAAGGGTATAAGGTGATCTCACCACTTCTGTTCTATCCCCTAACCTAACACAATTCCAAGTCCTGTTAAGTGAAACATATTTATCTCTCTCCACAGCCCTTCCTCTGCTACCCTCTTCTTCTTCTGTTCTTTCAACCTACCAAATGCTCAATGCTTTCATTTGACCCTTGCCTCCTCAGAGCTTGCCACTTTGATGCTTTATCTAAGCTTTCTTATTCCAGATAAAAGATAACAGAACCTGTTCCAATCCCCTATGCCTTTCAAAATTTATGAGACTGGTGTTTCGTGCTCCAGAGTCCTGCCAATGGATATACTGACAACCTAATTCCCGATAGTATTTCCTGATAATGGTTGAATGTGTCCCAGAAAGTAAACAGTTCCACATATGGCAGGGGTATCAGACACTGTGACAGCTCATGCATGGCAAGATACTTTCAAGCAGAGGGGCTTTCCATAATTTCTTAACACATAACATATGATTTTGGCTGGCTATATAGCCACCTGCCTCCCTCCAATTCCTCAACTGCATCTACGATTCCTAAATATCTGCCTATCACATGCTCCCTTCCCTGATCCATGCTTTTGACCTAGTATTTCCACTGGTAGAAATGGGTCCTAAGAATATTATAAAAAGAAAAAAATGTAATGCACATGAATACAACCTAAGTACATGTAAACAATCTAAATATCTAACAGTAGATATATAAGAAAAAAAAATGTTATTCTATAAATTATGCAGGCATGAGGGCAAGGCCTAAAAAAATGAGATACATTTTAGTCAGTAGTTGTGTGAAGGTGATGGGCATTTAAAAAAGCCACTAGTAGAAAGTATAAATTTCCAGATAGGTGATGTAATTTCACATGTTTAAGATTGAAGGCTGAAGCCCATGAGGCACAATACAACCCCAAAGAGGTTTCCAATACATCTAAAATAAAATCATGGTTTCATCAAAGTGAACCTTCCACTAAAGAAATCACTCCAGCAGAGAGAAAAATATAGGTAAACACATTACTGAAAGGTAAAGTAAAAAGTGGTCAGAACCATAAGAGAGGGACTCATGAAGTGCTGTGGAAGTACAGAAAAGGGTTTGGTGCCTTTTGATGGGGTGGAGGCTTCATGGAGGAAGAGGCATTTGAGTGAAGCTTTGAAGGAACATAGGACTTAAGGATATGGAGATGTGGAGAAAAAGCACTTGTAGCAGAGGGAGTAGCCTGAGTAAAGGTGAGGAAGAAGAAAGTGTGGGCGTGCAATGGGATAACAGAATAGTTTAACTACATTGTAAGTACAGCTTCCTGCAGTATTTTGTTATACTTGGATGCAAAACAAATACTAATCATTCATTTTAGGAATAGAATGAAAAATGGAATGCAAATGACCAAGCTGGAATAAAATTAGATTAACATTCTTTGGGGGGGCAGGCTTTGATTTAAATCAATTAGTTTCTCTATAATTCTTTTTTTTAAAGAATTATTTATTAACCCTAGAGAGAGAGTGGGAGTGAGAGTGCCTGAGCCAGGGTGAGGGGCAGAGGGAAAGGTAGAGAGAGAGAAACCCACGTGGGCCTCATATCCAGCATAGAGCCCAACTCAGGGCTCCATCTCATGACCCTGAGATCATGACCTAAGCTCAAACCAAGAGTCGGACGCTCAACTGACTGAGCCACCCACGGGCCCCTCTCCATAATTCTTAGTAACATTGTTTCTTTAAGCCTTTCATTTAAATCAATTGCTGCATAATCTGTCCCATTTTTTACTTAATCTCTCTTATGACACTTATCAGAACAGTATTTAATTTTTGTTTCCACATTGATATCCCCCACTAAACTTTGAGATCTTTGAAAGGAGGACTGTGTCTCATTCATCACTCAGTTTCCAGTATCAAGCAGAAGGCCTGGAATATGCTTGCCTCACTGTGTGCTTATCTGTTGCTCCTGCTGAACTGAGATTTTTTTACTCTTATCTCTCTCCTTAGTTCTTAGCACAAGGCCTGATATATAATAGAGGCTGAAAGTATGTTTAACTGAGATGGATTAGTTCCCTTCCTGTTCTCTTAGTCCTCTGTACCTCAGTTTCCTCATTTGCAAGCATCTACTACCTCATAAGGGTGTTGTGAAGATTAAGAAAGCACTTAGTGTAATTCCTAACACATAGAAAATGTTCAGTAAATATTAGCTGCTATGACTATCATCATCATCATTATTGTTTGTTGTTGTTGATAAGGCTTCCAGACTTGCTGATAGGGACAGGCCTCTCAAATTGTGCTGGTCTTAGTCAGTGTTGTCTTAAAACTTGGAGGGTATGTCCATCAGACTTGGAACTCCCTGACAACAGGGCCAACTCACACTTGTCTCTGGGCCCACACAGGGCCTGACACAATTCATGCTTGTTGGAAAAATGAATGAATAAAAGCTACCCACCTCCAGCCCTTCTTCTCTGCCACTAGACCATGAGAATACAAATATCTAAAATCTAGTTCACTCTAAGTAGCAGGAGACGGGGTCTAGAGAGTTCTGTGCTGCCCACAATTGCTCTAGCCAGCTCCTTTTGTGTTTTTTGGTATTTAAGAATGTACACATCTGCAAAACTCTTATATTCTGAATTGTGTCTGAAATATGCTATCTGTCTGAAAATAATTACTACCAAATTATCCATGTAAATAGCAACAGGTGAATTATTTAATTATTGCTAGCATTTTTACAGTGAAATCATGGGACCCCTGGAAACATTCTATAATTTGATATGGGGCTGATTTTTCATTCATGTAGTGGAAGACATTGTCCACAGTGTTTTGTTTACTTTATTTTTTAAAGTCTGGCACTATGCAAGGAAAATTCCAGTTGCCTTACCTCATGTAATTTTTTTTTGTTTAATATTTTATTTATGAGAGAGGGTGAGGTGGGAGAGAAACCCAAGCAGACTCCGCATTGAGCACAGAGCTGGATGCAGGGCTTGGTCTCATGACCTTGAGATCATAACCTGAGCTGAAACCAAGAGTTGGACACTCAATCAACTGAGCCACTCAGGCACCCCAACCTCATGTAATTCTTATAACTACTCTGGGGATGGTCATCCTTATCCTCATTTCATAGGTGAGAAGACTAAAGCTCAAGGAGGAGATGTCATTTTCCCAAGGTCATGCAGTTAACAAACATTGGACTTAAATCAAGTATTTTACCCCTATATCAATAGGGCTTCTAAGGAGAGAGCATTTTAGTATCTTTGTAGGGCTTTCAGGTAGATGAGAAGTCACTCCACGTACCCAAACCCCTTTCTTTTGTTTTCTACATCTATTTCTGCTCCCATGTAATCATAATCTGAACCTAAATTTGCTGGCTAGTCCTCATCAAGTTGCAAAAAAGACAAAGAAAAACTTTTAAAAAAATTTTTTTCAGTGTTCTAAGATTCATTGTTTATGCACCACACCCAGTGCTCCATGCAATACGTGCCCTCCTTAATACCCACCACCAGGCTCACTCCTCCCCCCACACCCCCTCCCTTCCAAAACCCTCAGTTTGTTTCTCAGAGTCCACAGTCTCTCATGCTTCATCTCCCCCTCCGATTTCCCCCAATTCACTTTTCCTTTCCTTCTCCCAATGTCCTCCATGCTATTCCTTATGATCCACAAGTAAGTGAAACCACATGATAATTGACTTTCTCTGCTTGACTTAAGAAAAAAGTTTTCTAAGTAACATGGGCTACAGAGGAGTTTCTGGGGAGGCATGGAGGCTACACAGGTGGGGTGGCAGAAGAGGCAGGGCAATGGGAAGTAGGATGCCTTTAGTCATAACACAAATAAAGGATCAACCCTGACTGTATTTTGAAGCTGAACAGAGCTAAGGAACCTCAAGAACTGGATACTCACCTACTGATGGCCCCTGGGAGCCCCTGAGAGGGTATTAACCATCCCCCAAACATGTAGGGTTTTAGATAAGATCTGAAGGTGATTCAGGTAAGAGTTAGAGATAAGCAGTATGCTACATATTGGTTTTGGTTGGCTCGCTTTTAGAAGGATCAACATTAAAGAGTGAGTGGGGGTGGAGAGATGTATAGCCAGTCTATGGGAAGCAGAATGAATTCCAGCATATCACCAGTGTTTCATTTTAAACACAGTGGAGCACTGAGATACCACCTCACACCAGTTAGAATGGCCAAAATCAACAAGACAGTAAACAACAAATGTTGGAGAGGATGTGGAGAAAGGGGAACCCTCTTCCAGTGTTGGTGGGAATGCAAGTTGGTGCAGCCACTTTGGAAAACTGTGGAGATTCCTCAAGAAATTAAAAATAGAGCTACCCTGTGACCCTGCAATTGCACTACTGGGTATTTACCCCAAAGATGCAGATGCAGTACAAAGAAGGGCCACATGTACCCCAATGTTCATAGCAGCAATGGCCACGATCGCCAAACTGTGGAAAGAGCCAAGATGCCCTTCAACAGATGAATGGATCAAGAAGATATGGTCCATATATACAATGGAATATTATGCCTCCATCAGAAAGGATGAATACCCAACTTTTATTTAACATGGACTG
>CM052901.1:58566810-58593179 GCA_028534135.1 Potos flavus
TTACTGTCTTGTTGATTTTGGCCATTCTAACTGGTGTAAGGTGGTATCTCAGTGTGGTTTTGATTTGAATCTCCCTGATGGCTAATGATGATGAACATTTCTTCATGTGTCTGTTAGCCATTTGTATGTCTTCTTTGGAGAAGTGTGTTAACTGACTAGAATTTAAGTAAAAACTTGAAACAAACAATAAAAAAGAAGTGGTCCAACTTCACTTCTTTGCATGTGAATATCTAGTTGTCCTATTTGTTGAAAATATTATTCTTTCTCCCATTGAATGATCATGGCATCATTGTTGAAAATCAATTAACCAGGGCACCTGGCTGGCTCAGTAGTTAAGCGTCTGCCTTCAGCTCAGGTCATGATCCCCGAGTCCTGGGATCCAGCCCTGCATAGGGCTCCCTCTCCCACTCCCCCTGCTTGTGTTCCCTCTCTCTCTCTCTGTCAATTAAATAAATAAATAAAATCTTTAAAAAAATCAATTAACAATAATGTAAGTGTTTACTTGGGGCCTCTCAATTGTATTTCATTTTTCTATGTATCGCACTTATGCTAGTACCTCCCAGTCCTAATTGCTGTAACTTTTAGTAAGGTTTGAAATCAGGAAGTGTGACTCCTTCAACTTTGTTCTTCTATCTCAAGACTGTTTTGGTTTTTGTTTCTTTGTTAATTATTTATTTTTAAAATTCCAGTATAATTAACATACAGTGTTATATTAGTTTCAGGTGTACAATATAGTGATTCAACAATTCTATATATTAGTCAGTTCTCATCACAATAAGTGTACTCTTAATCCTCTTCACCTATTTCACCCAACCCCCCAACCTCCTCCTCTCTGGTAGCCACACATGTTCTCTATAGTTAAGAGTCAGTTTTCTTTTTTTGTTTGTTTGTTTCTCTTTTTTCTTTGTTCATTTGTTTTGTTTCTTAAATTCCACATATGAGTGAAATCATATGGTATTTTGTCTTTCTCTGACTGACTTATTTTACTTAGCATTATACCTTCTAGGTCCATCCATGTTGTTGCAAATGGAAAGATTTCAGTCTTTTTTATGGCTGAGTAATTGTTAGATGGATTGCATAGATAGATAGATGATAGATAGATAGATAGATAGATTATCTACTACATCTTCTTCATTTATTCATCTGTGGATGGACAGTTGTATTGCTTCCATATCTTGACTATTGTAAATAATACTTCAGTAAACATAAGGGTGCATGTATCCCTTTGAATTAATCTTTTTAAATCTTTGGGCAAATACCCAGAAGTGAAACTGCTGGATGGCAGGGTAGTTGTATTTTTAACTTTTTGAGGAACCTCCATACTATATTCCAGAGTGGCTGCACCAGTTTGCGTTCCTACCAACAGTTCACAAAGGCTTCTTTTTCTCCACATCCTTGCCAAAACTTGCTGTTTCTTGTATTTTTTATTTTAGCCATTCTGACAGATGTGAGGTGACATCTCATTGTGGTTTTCATTTGTATTTCCCTGATGACTAGTCATGTTAAGCATCCTTTCATGTGTTTTGGCCATTCCAGGTTTTTCAATATGAATTTTACAGTCAACATTTCAATTTCTGCTTAGAAGCCAGCTGGTATTTTGAGAAGGATTGCCTTGAATCTATGGGGAGTATTGTCATCTTAACAGTATAAAAGCTTATGATCAATGAAAATGGAATGATTTTCCATTTGTTTATATTTTATTATTCCACAGTGTTTCATAGGTTTAACTGTAGAAGTCTTACACTTCTTTTGCAAAATTTATTGGTGTTTTATTATACTAGATATTATGAATGAACTGTGTTCTATCACTTTCAAATTACTCCTTGCTAATATACAGAAATACAATTGATTTCAGCACATCAATCTTGTATTCTGCAATTTTGCTGAATTAATTAGTTCTGATAGATTATGAATTCTTTAGAATTTTCAATATATAAGATATCATCTGTGAATAAAGATACCTTTACTTCTTCCTTTCCAGTATAGATGCCTTTTAGTTCTTTTTTTTTTTTTTTTTTTTTTTTTTTTTGTCCAATTGCCCTGGATAAAACCTCCAGCACAATGGTGCACAGAAATGGTGAGAGCAGACATCCTTGTCTTGTTCCCAATCTTACTGGGAAAGTTTTCAGTCTTTCACTCAAGTATTATGTTAGTTGTGATTTCTTCATAGATATCCATTTTCAGTTTGAGTATATTCCCTCCTATTCCTGTTGTTGAATATTTTAATTGTGAAAGAATGTTAGATTTTTTTGCCTATTTTTTCCTACATCTATTGAGATGATCATGGGGCCTTTATCCTCTTAAACACAGTAAAATATATTAAATAACTGATTTTTAGCAGTTAAACCAGTCTTACCTTCTTGAGATGAATCTCGATTTTACATTATTGAGATAAATACACCTTGGTAATTATAATCCTTTTTATTTGTTGCTGGATTTGGTTTGGTATTTCATTGAATTTTTTTCTTATTAATATTCAAAAGTGATATCGGTCTGTAGTTTTCTTTTCATATAGTTAGTTTTGTTATTGGGTAACACTGGCTCCACAGAATTAGTTGGGAAATGTTTCCGCCTCTTCTATTTTTTGGAAGAATTTGTAAAGGATTGATACTAATTCTTCTGTAAGTGTTTGATAGAATTCACCAGAGAAGACAACTAGATCTGGGCTTCCCTTTGTGGTAAGTTTTGTTTTGTTTTCTTTTGTTTTTTGCTTTTCTTTTCTTTCTTTCTTTCTTTTCTTTTCTTTCTTTTCTTTCTTTTCTTTCTTTCTTCCTTTCTTTTTCTTTCTCTTTCTCGAATTTGGAAGGCAATATTTATTTATCTGTACAAGTTCTGGTACCCTGGTAGAAGCAGATACTATAATTATTTCCATTCTAAGGATGAAGGTGGAGGTACAGAGTGTCCTGGTATCCTTCCTCCAAAGTCTGATCTATTCATAATGTACTGGCTCTCTCTGACCCTGTGGTTTTGTTTGTTCATTTTGTTTTTCATTTTTTTTAGTATAGTTGACAAACAATGTTACATTCACTTTACATGTCCAACATAATGATTCTACAAATTTATACATTATGCTATGCTCACCACAAGTGTAGCTACCCACAGGCTTTCAGTTAGGGAATGAATAAGTCACTGGGAAAAAAGGCACAACATAAGGAATATAGTTAATGATATTGTAATAGCATTGTATGGTGGCAGATGGTATATTACTAATATAATGAAGTAATATTATATTTACTCTCTTTACTTGTTATAGAAATATTCAGATTTTCTATTACTTCTTAAGTAAGTTTAGATAGTTTGTGTCTTCTATTTCCTATTTCATCTAGGATATGTAATCTGTTGTCATGCATTGTTCATAGTGTTCCTCTTTAATCCTTTTTAAAAATTTTTAATTTAAATTAATTAACATATTACCATATTTTTATTATGTTATGTTAGTCACTGTACAGTACATCATTAGTTTTTGATATATTGCTCAATGATTCATATGTGCATATAACACCCAGTGCTCATTACAACACATGAACATATTACTGTATTATTAGTTTCAGCTGAATTCTACCTCCGAAACATATAACCGTATTATTAGTTTCAGTGGTAGAATTCAGTGGTTCATCAGTTGCATACAACAACCAGTGATCATTACATCAAGTTCCCTCCTAATGCCCACCACCCAGTTATGCCATCCCCCCACCCACCTCTCCCTCCAGCAATCCTCAGTTGGTTCCCTATACAGTTAAGAGTCTTATGGTTTGCCTCCCTCTCTGTTTTCCTCTTATTTTATTTGTCCTTCCCTTCCCCAGTGTTCATCTATTTTGTTTCTTTAATTCCACATATGAGAGAAATCATGGTATTTGTCTTTCTCTGACTTATTCTGGTTAGCATAATACCATCTAATTCCATCCACGTCATTGCAAATGGCAAAATTTCATTCTTGTGATGGCTGCATAATATGTCATTGTGTGTGTATGTGTGCGTGTGTATGTGTATATATATATATATATATGTATATATATATATATATTTGTGTGTGTATATATATATATATATATGTGTGTGTATGTGTATATATATATATATCACAAGTTCTTTAGCCATTCTGACTGGTGTGAGGTGGTATCTCATCGTGTTTTGATTTGTATTTCCCTGATGCCACGTGATGTGGAGCATTTTTTCATGTGTCTATTGGCCATTTGTATGTCTTCTCTGGAGAAATATCTGTTCATGTCTTCTGCTCATTTTTTTTTTTTCTGCTCATTTCTTGATTTTTTGTTTTTTGGGGGTATTGAGTTCGATAAGTTCTTTATAGATTTTGGATACTGGCCTTTTATTTGATAGACATTTACAAATATCTTCTCCCATTCCATACGTTGCCTTTTAGTTTTGTTGACTATTTCCTTTGTTGTGCAGAAGCATTTTATCTTGATGAAGTCCCAATAGTTCATTTTTGCTTTCATTTCCCTTGCTGCTAGAGACATGTCTAGCAAGAAGCTGCTGCAGCTGAGGTCAAAGAAATTTCTGCCTGTGTTCTTCTCTAGGAGTTTAATGGATTCTTGTCTCACATTTAAGTCTTTTATTTGTTTTGAGTTAATTTTTTGTATGGTGTAAGAAAGTGGTCCATTTTCATTCTTCTGCATGTGGCTGTCCAATTTTCCCAACACTATTTGTTGAAGAGACTCTTTTTCTCACTTGATATTCTTTCCTGCTTTGTCAAAGATTAGTGGATCATATAGTTGTAGGTCCATATCTGGGTTCTCTATTCTGTTCCATTGATCTATGTGTCTGTTATTTTGCCAGTAGCATACTGTCTTGATGATTACAGCTTTGTAATGCAGCTTAAAGTCCAGAATTATGATGCCTCCAGATTTGGTTTTCTTTTTCAACATTCCTTTGGCTATTCAGGGTCTTTTCTGGTGCCATACACATTTTAAGATTGTTTGTTCTAGCTCTGTGAAAAATGTTGATAGTATATTGATAGGGATTGCACTGAAAGTGTAGATAGCTTTGGGTAGCATAGACAGTTTAACAATATTTGTTCTTCCAATCCATGAGCACAGAACGTTTTCTCCATTTCTTTGTCTTACTCAACTTCTTTCATAAGTGATCTATTCTTTTCAGAGTGCAGATATTATACCTCTTTAATTAAGTTTATTCCTAGGTATCTTCTGATTTTTGGTGCAATTGCAAATGGGATGGATTTCTTGATTTCTCTTTATTCTGCCTTATTGTTAGTGTATAGAAATGCACCTGATTTCTGTGCATTGATTATATATCCTGTGACTTTGCTCAATTCCTCTGCCAGTTCTAGCAATTTTGTGGTGGAGTCTTTTAGGTTTCCTACATAGAGTATCATGTTGTCTGCAAAGAGTGAGAGTTTAATTTCTTCTTTGTCACTTTGGATGCCTTTTATTTCTTTTTGTAGTCTGACTGCAGAAGCTAGGAATTCCAGCACTTTTTTGAACAACAGTGGCGATAATGGACATCCTTGACGTGTTCCTGACCTTAGGGGAAAGCTCTCAGTGTTTCCCTGTTGAAGATGATATTCACTGTGGGTTTTTCTATATGGCTTTCATGATATTGAGGTATGGTTCCTCCATCCCTACACTGCAGAGTTTTTATCAAGAAAAGATGCCACATTTTGTCGAGTGCTCTTTCTGCTTCTATTCAGAGGATCATATGCTTCTTGTCCTTTATTTTATTAATGTGGTGTATCACATTGATTAGTTTGCGGATATTGAACTACCCTTGCAGCCCAGGAAGAAATCCTACTTGGTCATGGTGAATAACACTTTTGATGTACTGTTGTATCCTATTAGCTAGTATCTTGGTAAGAATTTCTGTATGCATGTTCATCAGGGATATTGGTCTGTAATTTTCCTTTTTGGTGGGGTCTTTGCCTGGTTTTGGGATCAAGGTAATACTGGCCTCATAGAATGAGTTTGGAAGTTTTCCTTCCATTTCTCTTTTTCAAAACATTTTCAGAGCAATAGGTAATAATTTTTCTTTAAATATTTGGAAGAATTCTGCTGGGAGGCCATCTGGCCCTGGACACTTTGTTGGGAGATTTTTGATTACTGATTCAATTTCTTTGCCGGTTATGGGTCTGTTCAGATCTTCTATTTCTTTCTGTTTCAGTTTTGATAGTTTATATGTTTCTAGGAATGCATCCATTTCTCTAGATTGCCTAATTTGTTGGCATATAATATCATCTTATAATTGTTTTTATTTCTTCAGAGATGGTTGTGATCTCTCCTCTTTCATTCCTGATTTATTTATTTGGGTCCTTTCTCTTTTCTTTTTGATATGTCTGGTTAGGGTTTTATCAATCTTATTAATTCTTCTAAATGAACCAGTTCCTAGTTTCACTGATCTGTTCTACTGCTTTTTTGTTTTTTGGGTTTTTTTGTTTTGTTTTGTTTTTGGTTTCTATTTCTGCTCTAATCTTTATTATTTCTCTTTCTTGCTGGATTCAGGTTTGTTTTTTTTTTTTCTCTTCTTTACCAGCTCCTTTAGGTGTAAGGTTAGGTTGTGTATTTGAGACTTCTTATTTCTTGAGAAAAACTTGTATTGCTATATACTTCCCTCTTAGGACCACCTTTGTTGCATCCAAAAGGTTCTGAAATATTGTCTTTTTATTTTCATTTGCTTCCATGTATTTTTTTTTTAATTCTTCTTTAATTTCTTGGTTGATCCATTCATTCTTTAGTAGGATGCTCTTTAACCTCCATGTATTGGTGTTCCTTCCAATTTTTTTCTTGTAGTTGACTTTAAGTTTTAAAGCATTGTGGTCTGGGGTGCCTGGGTGGCTCAGTTGGTTAAGCATCTGCTTTTGGCTCAGGTCATGATCTCAGGTTCCTGGGACTGAGCCCCAAGTTGGGTTTCCAGCTCAGCCGGCAGTCTGCTTTTCCCTCTGCCTCTGCCTCTCCTCCCCCAATCGTGCCCTCTCTCTCTATCTCTCTCTCTAATAAATAAAACCTTTTTAAAAAGAAAGCATTGTGGTCTAAAAATATGCATGCAGTAATCTCAGTATTTTTGAACAGGTTGAGACCTGATTTGTGACCCAGTATGTGATCTATTCTGGAGAATCTTCCATGTACACTAGAGAAGAATGAGTATTCTGCTGCTTTAGGATGAAACACTCTGAATAGATCTATGAATTCCATCTGGTCCAGTGTGCCATTCAAAGCTCTCATTTCCTTCTTGATCTGCTTCGATGATGCATCCATTGCTGTGAGTGGGATGTTAATGTCATCTACTATTATTATTATCAATGAGTTTCTTTATGTTTGTTATTAATTGGTTTATATATTTGGCTGCTCCCAAGTTAGGGGCATAAATATTTATAATTGTTAGATCTTCTTGTTGGATAGACCCTTTTATTATGATATATAGTATCCTTCTTCATCTCTTATTATGATCTTCATTTTAAAATCTAGTTGGTCTGTTATAAGGATGGCTACTCCAGCTTTTTGATGTCCGTTGGCATGATAATGGTTCTCCACTCCCTCATTTTCGATCTGGTGGTGTCTTTCGGTCTAAAATGAGTTTCTTGTAGGCAGAATATGAATGAATCTTTTTTTTTTTTTTAATCCAATCTGATACCCTATGTCTTTTGATTAGAGCATTTAGTCTATTTACATTCAGAGTAATTACTGAAGGATATGAAGTTAGTGGCATTGTATTATCTGTAAAGTCACTGTTCCTGTAGATTGTCTCTGTTACTTTCTGGTCTTTATTACTTTTGGGCTCTCTCTTCGCTCAAAGGATCCCCTTTAATATTTCTTGCAGGGCTGGTTTAGTGTTCATAAATTCCTTTAGTTTTTTGTTTGTCTTGGAAATTATCTCCCCTTCTGTTCTGAATTACAGCCTTGCTGGATACAGTATTCTTGGTTGCATATTTTTCCCATTTCACACATTAAATATATCATGCCAGTCTTTTCTGGCCTGCCAGGTCTCTATAGATATGTCTGCTGCCAGCCTTATGTGTCTACACTTGTGTACGTTAAGGACTTCTTGTACCAAGTTGCTTTCAGGATTTTCTCTTTATTTTTGAAATTTGCGAGTTTCACTGTTGTATGTCAAGGTATTGACCTATTTTTATTGATTTTGAGGGGGGTTCTTTTTGCCTCCTAGACTTTATGCCTGTTTCCTTCTCCAGATTAGGAAAGTTTTCAGGTATAATTTGTTCAAATAAACCTTCTGGCCCTTTCTCCTAGGAAGCCTATTATTCAGATATCATTTCACTTTATTGAATTGCTGATTTCTCAAAATTTCCTGTCATGATTCAATAGTTTTCTTTTTCTCTTCTTTCTGGCTTCCTTATTCTCCATCATTTTGTCTTCTGTATCACTGACTCTCTCTTCTGCCTGATTTATCCTTACTGTTAAAGTCTCCATTTTTTACTGCATTTTAGTAATAGCATTTTTAATTTTGGCCTATTAGATTTTAATTCTTCTATTTCTATAGAAAGGGATTCTCTTGTGTCTTCTATGCTGTTTTTTTCAAGCCTAGTTAGTATCTTTATAATCATTTTAAATTCTAGTTCAGACATTTTACTTACTTCTGCAGTGATTATATCCCTCGTGGTGGGTATTTTGTCTTGTTCTTTCTTTTGGGGAGACTTTCTCCTTCTAGTCTTTGTTTCCAGAAAGAAAGGAGGAAAAAAAAAAAAACAAAAGCAGCAATAACAACAACTACAACTATAACTACAACTACCACCAAAACCTCAGGAAGTGTTTCTGGTGTATGTTGTACACACTCTGCTGTTGTGTTTTGGCTGCTCTTTCCCACTGGCCCTTCCTCTACAGAGTTCCTCCTTGCTTGTAGTGGTGAGTGTTTGGACCTTTAAGTGGGTGTACTTTGATTTGTTTGTGAAGATAAGCCTTGCATCTGTCATGTTCTCTCACTCCAACTTGCAGATTCTCTCCTTAATCCTCAGATCATCTTCTTAGTTGTTCAAATAGTTGAATGCTGAGATATCCGTATTCAAAGGACAAGGTATATTCAGCATGCCCCTACTACTCCGCCATCTTAACTCTAGAAGCCCTTTAATCCTGTTTTATTGTTTTAAGGTAAGTAGTGATGTCCTCACTTGCATTGCTGATTTTCTGATGTGAGTCTTTTTTTCTTAGTCAGTCTAATGGTTTGTCAATTTTGTTGATCTTTTCAAAGAAGTAACTCTTGATTTCATTGATTCCACTGTTTCTCCCTACCTTTTATTTAATTTATCTCCCCTTTAATCTTTATTAATATTTATTCCTGCTATCTTTGTTTTTATTTTATTTTTTTTTAGTTTCCTAACATGAACAGTTAAATTATTAATGTGAGATTTTTCTTCTTAATTAATACAGGTGTCTTAATCTGTTCTAGCTAGTACAACAAAATACCACAGCCTGAGTGGCCTATAAACAACAGAAATTTATTTCTCACGGTTCTAGAAGCAAGAAGTCTGAGATCAGGGTTCCAGCATTGTTGTGTGAGGGCCCTCTTCCAATATGCAGACTTCTCCTTGTATCCTCACATGGTAGAAAGGCAAGGAAACTCTAATCACTTTCTTTTATAAAAGCACTAATCACATTCATGAGGGTGCCACTTCATGATCTAAGTGACTCCCCAAAGGCCTCACTTCCTAATACCATCACATTGGGCATTAAGATTTCAACATACGAATTTGCAAGGGGAATACATTCAGACTACAGCATTAGTTAGGCATTTATAACTCTAAATTTCCCTTTAAGTACTGATTTAACTTATCTGTATCTCATAGGTTTTGATACATTACATCTTTGCTTATCATTCATCTCAAGAATTTTCTCATTTCTCCTTTGATTTCTTCTTTGATCCACTGCTTATTTAAGGTTGTGTTATTTAATACTACACATTGTGAGTTTCACATATTTTCTTCTGCTATCGATTTCTGATTACTTCCATGTGATCATTTTTCTTGAATAAGTGCACTTCAGATTGTTGCTAGACTTTGTTTCCTTTCCAGAGTTCTGGAGAAACTGGTTTTCACAATTTTTGCTAGTATGTTTGTTGCTTTTATGAAAAGGTAGTTTTATGGCAGTCTTCACTCTACCATTGTTGAAGCCTTCCTTATATTCCAAGCCAGGTTATATTTCACATGCTACAAAAATCACTCCTTCCCCCAACACATACACATACACACACACTAATCCTCGTCTTGTGTCATGAAGGGAGGAAAAAGAGCCATCACTCATACCATTCATTCACCCATTCAAAAATTCATATCATTCATACATTATGAAGGGAGAGCTCTGCTAAGTGATGGGTATGTAAAGATGAGGAAGACACAGCCCTTGTTTACAAAGTAGTCTCCATGGGCTTGTTTTGGGTTAAGATGGGTGCACAGATGGTTAATGCAATGTACAAGAAGAAAAATACTACAAAAGGGGCCAAGATACTGATTACTACAGGAAAAGAAAATTGTGTGCTTTGCCTGGGGGTACTAAAAAGTAATGCCCACCAGATACTAAAATCCTCTTACTAATCTAGCTAGGTGTTTTACATACTTGTCAAACATTTACTCTGGAATAGATCACATGAGGATGCCCATGGTCCTAATGTGTACTCAAGCCACAGACCTGACATGCAGAGACATGTATGAATAGAAAAATTACTTATCACTATGTATCCGGTAGTTATAGGCCTACTGATGATTTACATTTTCTTGTAGTTTATATCAACTGATAAACATGCCAAGATAACTGGAAGGGTGGCAGTAAGACTGTTTTTATCAGTGTGCCTCACCAAAATGACCAAGCTGTCCTTTTCTTCTGAAATCACTTTCAGAAATGGGGCTGAACAGATGAATCCTTATTACAGTCATGTCCTTACATCTCTCAAGCCACATCTGCTGTATTCATGAGCCAAAATCTTTCCAATGCCTTCCTAGTCATCCCAGCCAATCAGCCACGGGAGAACTAGCCAGATTCCTTTCTGCGGTGTCATCAAATCTGAGGGCTGAGAGATGTTTCCACATTCTTTGTTTCCAGAATCCATTACCAAAAAAAAGGGGGGGGAAATGAGAAAACAACTTGTTTTTAACTTACATGTTAAATCTTTTTTTTTAAAGATTTTTTATTTATTCATTTGACAGAGAGAGAGAGAGATCACAAGTAGGCAGAGGCAGGCAGAGAGAGAGGGGGAAGCAGGCTCCCCGCTGAGCAGAGAGCCCGATGCGGGGCTCGATCCCAGAACCCTGAGATCACGACCCGAGCTGAAGGCAGAGGCTTTAACCCACTGAGCCACCCAGGCGCCCCTTACATGTTAAATCTTACTGGACCAATATTTCCTTCACATCCTCCATTTGAACTTCTGATACTAGAGACTGAGGGCTTACTATGTATTAAGCACTATCCTTCATCCTTATAACTACTACTGCAGAATACACAGACTATTTCCATTTTACAATGAGGAGCCAGAAGTACAGAGCCATTGAATAATTTTTTCAAGATCACAGAGCTAGTTAAAGTAGAAGAGCAAGGATTTGAATGCATGTCTGGCTAACTCCAAAACCTATGCTTTGTCTACCATGCTATATGGCATAGCACTGCCATTGACTGTCAGGGCCGAATGGTTCTCAGAGATCATCTAACCCAGTGTTTTTCACCCTTGAGTGCATGGTAAAATTGCTGGAAAACTTTCCCATACCCCCAATTCTGAATTAATTGAATTAAGGTGGGGTCCAGGCATCTTTTTTTTTTTTTAAGTTGATATTAATGATGTTAATGTCCAATCAAGGGTTAAAGCCATTGATTTAGTCTCACTTACTGTTCAGGAGAAAATTTGAGGCCCAGAAAATGACAGATAATTAACTAGAAGAAACAGTTTCCCAGAGATAGGACTGAGACTAGAAGCCAGATGTTATATAACCTCTATGCCAGAGTTCTGTAGAGCAATGTTTTTAGTCACTTTCTGTAGACTAACTTTTCCCAGGGCTTAGAATATGCAAGAGTCAACCTATGGGGGGTGCCTGGGTGGCTCAGTCGGTTAAACACTTGACTTGGTTTTGACTCAGGTCATGATCTTGGGGTTCTAGGATTGAGCCCTGTACTGGGATCCCCACTCAGCAGATATAAATATTTTAGATATATATCTAAAATAAAAATAAATCTTTAAAAAAAGAGTCAACCTATGAAAAATCCATAAGATGACCAACATCAAATAAGACACTCAGCTATAGCCAAGGAATCTTTAAGAAAATGGTAATATCATTAAGTACCAAGCACAAAAATGGATCTCATCCATTACAAAACTACCTCCTTGATGGAAAGAAATCAGAAAATATATATTGAGTGCCCTACCATGTGGTAGACACTGTGAGAGGCACTTAGAATACATTAAGACCCCAAAGACACAAATACCCCTGTTCTCTACCCAAAGTCTAGTCTGAGGAGATTTATTATCATACAGAACAAGGGTTACAGATACCATTTTACAGACGAGGCAAATGAAGTTCAGAGTTAAAGGCTTTTTCTAGTAAGTTGCAGTGTCAGTATTGCAAAAAGCAAAGGCTTTAGGGGAAGAGATACTCAGGTTCGAACCCTACTTATCTCTAGCCATGCAATTTTGGGCACAAGATGAACCTAACCACCCTACCATCAGTTTTCTTATGTACAATATGAGGAAAACAATGCACCTGCCTCAAAGGGATTTTGTGACAAATGCATCAGAAATTACATGGAAAAGGGTCTAGCACATTGAAAATAAACTGTCATTTCTCCCCATTTTCCTCATTCCACCTCAGCTTTCTACTGGTGCTAAAGTCCAGGGCATCTGACTCCCAGTCCAGTAAGCTCCACGATGCACCATTCCGCTTCCTCCTTTGTCATACATTGCAAATTAAGGCAGAAAAGCAGCAGGCACTACCATCCCTTGTATAAAACTTGTGAAAAGACTGAATAAAATGCAATTTCAACTTAAAAGTTTTTGTGACTTTAAGGCAAGGAAAACACAACATAGCTTAAGAAATATGAAAAGTGTTCAGCCAAGTGTCTGAGCACAAACCAAGAAAAGAAAGATAGCACTATGTGAGCAGATACAACTCAGGTAGCAATGAAAAGCCGATGAGACTCCAAGTTCAGTCTACAATCTGGAAATACAAAATTAGACATTTTATGTTGGTCTGAAGAACCTACAGGAGCTCAGAAAACAGCCTGAATGGTACTCACTAGCAATAGAACTTACGCCACTTTCTTAAACACAGAAAGAGCAAGGCCTGACCCATGCCAGATACTAACTTGATACTTACAAAAAGTGTTCTGCTCCCCAACATAAGATAGTGATTTTGATTGTGGGGATAAGGGGTCATTGGCGGAAAACAAAAATCCCCTACTCCATGCTACTGCAGTACACATCATAATATATAGCCCAATAATAACTGATATTTACTGGGCACCTATATGTCCCAGCTACTAAACTATATTCTACATACCTTAACATCATTTAATCTTTACAACAAATTAATGAGGTGTACACCATTATTCCCATTTTTCAAAAGAGAGCACTGAGGTCCAGAAACCTTAAGCCCAGTATCCATAGACAGTAAATGATGGCTGTGAGATTTGAACTCAAGTCTCTCTGACTCCACGATCAGTTTTTTGAGGAGTTTCTCACAGTGGATAGCAGTTCCCAGTGACTCAATCCAGAAAACCATGAGTTACTTTCGACATAATGAACAGTAATAATACAGTTGTTCCTCAATGTGTCTCACCTACCATCACTATCCAGTCAATCGGTGACTAGTATCTGTTAATTTACTGCCTAAATAACACCCACCGCAACCTTACCTTCAAAATAACTGCAACTCTCTTATTGAAGTTTTTCTGCTTTCTGTCTGATCCTCTCCAATCCATAAATTACATAGGAAGGACCCCAGAGGAATTCTATCTAAAACATTTCCTTCTGTAGCTCTTTTCCTTAAGACTTTTTAATAATTCCCTATGGTCTACAGCAATGCCTAATTCACTGATGCAAGAGAATCCCTGGAGAAGCTACAGAGCTCTGATCCCACCCTAACTTAGCCCAGAGTTGTCTGAATCTGAAGCTACAGGTAAGACCTGAGTATCTGTAATTTTATGAAATGCTTAAGTGATCTTAGGCAAGCACTAAAAATCACTTGGCCTACAGGATACAAATTCAAAGCATTAGCTTGGCATTCAAGGCCTATGTTTTAGCTCTTTATCTCTTCCACTAGCTTTCCCATTTGAACTTCGAGCCACACCACCCTGTTTCATTTCCTCTGTCTTAACTCTATTTTACCCCTCTGTGTCTTTGCTTACATGGCCATTCCCTCCAACTGGAATGACCTTGCACTGCTCCCAAACATTTGTCTCCCTTGCCATGTTATCTCATAATTCAGGTCCCAGCCCAAGAGGCCATCACCTACACCATGAAGCCCTTCTTTCTTTTTTTTTTTTTAAGATTTAATTTACTTATGAGAGAGAGAGAGAGAAGTAGACTCCCTGCTAAGCAGACAGTGCAATGCAGGACCTGATCCCAGGCCCCTGAGATCATGACCCAAGCTGAAGGCAGATGCCCAACTGACTGAGCCACCCAGGCACCCTCACGAAACCTTTCTTGACTCTCTATCCCCTAGATGGAATACAATCATACCCCCAACTTGTACAGTCTTCTTTCAGAAGCACCTATAATGTTTTATATCACAAATAATCTATGTATACATCTGTTTCCCATCCATCAAGTGGCCTTCATTGATGAATTTCCAGTGTCTAGCCTAGATACTGCCTAAGCACTTCCCAGTCAATTCACCTCCCTCTTTCTTTCCTCCTTGATTTACTCTTATGCCTCACAACAAAGTTGGAAAACAGCCATGTTGCCTTTTAAACAACATCTCAATTTGAAGGCCAAGATATATCCTAAACAACTTCTGAGTCCTAATTAGGACACTGTTAAACTGTATCAGGTAAATGAAAACCTCTCTTAAAAAATACCAAATATTAACATCTATTTGATCATAGTATCTCCCACTTCCTGCCTACAAATTCTTCCTCGTATCTAACCCAAATCCCGAGATTATTTTTTCCTTTGTCCTCAACAGAAAGAAACATATTCCTTGACATACGCTTACCTTACCTTACTTTCTTTCTATATTACAGTTAAACACAAAGTGGAACAAAATGTAATCTATGATAAAACCTGAGAAGAAAAATGTGTCATACTTGGCATCGTTTTGAACTAGGTGAAAGTGAAGTATTAAAGAGCTGGTGGAACTGTAGATAAACATAGATGAATTGTTCAACTTGATGAACAAGCTCTTTCCATTCTGCACAGTGATCATGAAGTCTCTGACACAGTATCTTCCTAGTTCCCCTTTGTCATTATTATGAACAGATAAGTTGCTGTCAGACAGAGCCTGCTTTCCCTTATCCCTGGCCACTGTTTAATTTCCTCCACAGTTTCTGCTCTAGAATCTGCTTTGGTATACTAGTCTAGGAGTTGGAAGCCTGAGATTCCATCATAAATTGTGATACTAACTTGTTGCCATAAAAACTTTGGACCAGTCACCTTTTATCCTGACCCTCAGTTTTCTCATCTTATAAAACCTACATTAGCAGAGCACTTCAAGTACATAAAGCACACTGATACACATTTATCTCATGAGATCTGCATAACCACTCTATGAGGCAGACAGATGAGTCAGAGAAAGTTTGGGGAAGTTAAGTAGTTGTCTGAAGTGGAACAGCTAGGAAGTAGCAGGGTTGTAATTTGAACTCTGGTTTTAATTACTAATCTGGCACTCTTTCTAATATACCAAAATGCCTTCTGGTATCTATAAAACAAAGGTGTTGGATTAGAGATGTTTAATTGAACAACAATTTAACAATTTAATTTAACAATAATTTAACAACAATTATTTGAATAGCATTTCATAAATTTTAAAATATCTTCACGTTCATTATCATCCATTCTGTCAGTAAGAATGTATTCAGTACCTACCATAAACCAGGCATCATCAGATTAGGGATACAGTGATGAAAAAGTCAGAAAAAAGTGACTGACAGCCTTTAGGAAGCTTCCATTTTGGGGGAGGTGCTTGAAACAAGCATTTAAAGACTCAAAAAATCGTTTCAGCTACTGATAAGTACAGCAGGGTTAGGAGATACATAGTTGACTAAGAAATATCTTATTTAATTTCCCTAACAACCCTGCCATATAGAGATTTTCATTAACCCCATTCTACAGATGAGCAAAAGGAGTCAGAGGAGCTAAGCCAGTAAGTGACAGAGCTGGCCAAGACACAGTAACTTCTGACTATGTGTTCAATGCTCCTTCCATTCTGCTGCCTTGCTCCCGGTACTAGTTTTCTAGGATTCCATGATTTAGTCTCCAAATGACTAACTCTCCAATAATGCCCTATCTCTGAAGGACGATGAGACATAGGCTAAATGCTCTGTGATTGTGAAATAAGGAGCACCAGACAGTTAGCTTTCAAAGCAGAACCAGGTTGTGGGTTCACTTGTTTATCTCTATCAATTCCTTGAAAGTAGCAGAAATTTATTTGTTTATTGTTCTACCCACAGTGCCTAGCATATGGCTTGGCTCCTAAGTAGTGTTTATTAAATATTTACTGAACCCACGGGTGCCTCTGTGGCTCAGGGGGTTAGGCAGTCAACTCTTGATTTCAGCTCAGGTTGTGGGACTGAGCTCTGCATGGGGTTCCAGACTCAAGAAGGAGTGTTCTTGAAGATTCTCTCCCTCTACCCCTCCCCTCACTCACATGTGCACTCTCTCTCTAAAATAAATATATAAACCTTTAAAAAATATTTACTGAACTTGTAAATGAACGTATGAATGAATGAATGAACTAAGGAACTAATGAGAAAACAAATTAACGTAGCTTGCAGAAAACTAGGTTGGTGTGTTCCTGGCAAAAGGAGCAGTTAAACCCTCAACCTCCCCTGAGAAGCAAACTTCAGCTGCTTTCTCCCAGGAGCAAACAGGCATGACGAAAAACCAGGTGGGAGCTGGCATCTGAGGGTGAGAAAAAGGAAACGTTGTACTACAAGAAGCATAACCAGGTAAGTTGAAAGTGAAATGCTTCTTGCAGTTTCGAAGTTGAAAAAGGCAATATTCTATTTGATGAGGACTAGAGAGGTCTGGAGAACTTTCATGGGGCTAAGTAATACTGGTTGTCTGGGAGGCCCTGTGCTCCACTTTCATTAAATGTCCAAAACACAACTAACCAATCAGTCAATATCCTAAACACAATTTGTCTAGATGCTAATGCCATATACATATAAAAACAGAGTGGTCTCATGCTCACTTTAGTAGCACATATACTAAAACTGGAACATTACGGAGAAGATTAGAATGGCCCCTGCGCAAGGATGCCATGCAAATTAGTGAAGTGTTCCATATTAAAAAACAAAACAAAGCAAAACAGTGGTCTCTGCACATCTACAACTGACTTGGATAGAGGCAAAAAAAAGTATCCACATAAAGGAAGAAAGCTAGTATTTACTTAACACCGCATGCCAACACCGTGACACCTATAGTCACACTTACTGAGAACTAGAGATCCCATCCATGAAATGGAGATAGTCACAACACCTACCCAACTGGTTGTTATGTAGATTAAGTGAGCTAATTCATATTAGATGTTCTGCAAGTACATGATATGTAATATGCATTGAGTAACAAAATAAGATGTTACAGCACACCACCACCATTATAATCATTCTATTGTCATCATCACCACCATCTATGTGCAGTGTATATTTTAGGTGCTTTCACATCAATTATCATAATGTATCCTCTCCACACCTTGCATGGTAGAAATGATAGATGAAGACACTAAAGCACAGTGAGACATCATAATTTGTCTAAGGTTCTGCATTTGGAAAGAAACACATCAAAAAGTAATAGCTATGGAAGGTGGCAGAGGAGTAGGAGACCAAGATATCATCAGGTCTCAGGAATTCAGCTAGATAGTTATTAAACCACTCTGAACACCTACGAACTCCACAGGAGATCGAAGAAAAGAATAACAGCAACTCTGTGAACAAAAAAGTGTTCACTTTCTGGAAGGTAGGACGTGTGGAGAAGTGAATCCAAGGCGATATATGGGAAGATAGACCACGGGGGAAAGGAGCCTCCATCAGCTGGCTCCTGGCAAGTGATAGAGCAGCAGAGCACAAGATCAGAACTTTTAGAAGTCTGCTCCATTGAGAGATGTCGCTCCAGTGGCTAAGCAGGGGGGTGGAGCCCTCACTGGGATAGTGTGGTCTCAGGACCTTCAGGGTCACAGAAAGACAAAGGGTGCCTGAGGGTGACAGAGCTCCCAGGTATCAGAGCGGGGAAGCCAGCTGCAAAGACAGAGCCGAGGAGTGGGCTTTCAGCTGGGGGTTACCATAAACTGTGATCCAGAGCATAGTCAGGCCACTACTCTTCCAACAGGGACCCAACAAGTGGGTCTTCCCTTCCATCACTGGAAGGAGCGGTGTGGGAGCACGCTGCAGGAATCTGCTGGGTTTGGAGACTCCAAACAGGGCCATGTGCCAAAGATAAAAATGCTTGGTCACAGGCCAGGTGAGTATGGAGTGGGGCCGGAGACCAGGGAGATAGGAGTAGTTGACAGCTTTTCTCTGAGGACTCACTGAGGAGTGGGGCCTTGAGCTCTGGGCTCCTCCAGGCCAGATATTGGGAGGCCGCCATTTTCATTTGTGTCCTCCAAAACTGTACAGAAAGCTTGCAGGGAACAAAAGCTACCGAGAGCAAACCCCAGTAGATTACTTAGCCTGGCCCCTGGCAAGGACTGGTACAATTGTGCCTGGGGCGAAGACACTTGAGGATTAGTGGAGCAGGCCCCTCTCCCAGAAGATCAGCAAGAACATAAACCAAGAATAAGTTTACCAAGCAGTAAGAACTGCAAAACTCCAGCACTAGGGGAATGCAGCACATAGAATTCATGGCTTTTTCCCCACCATTCTTTAGTCTTTCAAAGTTAAATTTTAATTTTCTTTATTTTTTTCCTTTTTCTTTCTTTTTTTTTTTGAATTTTCCCCTTTCCTATTTTAACCAACATCTTATCTTATCAATACCTTTTTTTTTTTTTTTTTTTTACCAATCTAAGTTATTTATTTAAGCCATCTCCTGCCATAAGCAAAGGGATGGAAGATCGATATACTGGTCATCATTTGATACAAGTAAGGAAGGTGAGCTTAAGGTCCCATAGACTTTTCTGGTCCGTGTGCAGAGCCATGGTCCAAACCAGTGCTGTGGTCCCCACTGGGTGGCGGTCCAGGTTCTCTTTATTCATCTTCATAGCCGGTTGGAAGTGGATTCATGTGAGAGTTACGGAATAGAGTATGATTACCATCTTCCCAAGGAAAGGGCTTGGACCTGATGCGGAGATGGGGGTAGGCAATGAACTCGGGTCTTTCATGCTCTCTGTGATGTGACTTCAGGAAGAAATTCAGCATGCTCACATCCATTCTGGGGAGCGCTACGAAGTAGGTGAGAGCCTTCCACATGCGAGCTGAGCCCTCCTCGCCGTGGGCGCCACTCGACACGGGCCGCCCCAGCTGTGCCCCAGACCGACCTAGCAACCCAGACAGCCGGAACATCACTGCCGCCACCACCACCATTTTCAATGTGGACCTTATCTTATCAATACCTTTTAAAAAAAATCTTTTTTAATTTTTATTTTTACCATCATATTCTATCCCTTCATTATATTTAACCTTATTTTTTGTATACATATAAGTTTTTCTTTCTTTAAAATTTTGGGATACAGTTTCTTCTAACAGACCAAAATATACCCTAAATCTAGCATATGGCTTTGTTCTAGCCTCCCTCCTAATCACATGCTCTCCTTTTTTTTTTTAATTTTTTCTTTCTCTTTTCAACCAACTTCTTATATTAACTATTCCTTTTTTAAAATCTTTTTTTATTTTCATCTTTACAGTTACATTCCATCCCTTCATCATATTTACCCTTATTTTTGTATATATATAAGTTTTTCTGTGTTTAAAATTTTGAGAGGCAGTTTCTTCTAACAGACCAAAATACATCCAAAATCTAGTGTGTGGCTCTGTTCTATTCACCACCCTGATCATATTCTTTTTTATTTTTTTTCCTTTCTTTTCCCCCTGGTTGCAGGACTCTTCTGATTTGTTTAGTGCATATTTTTCTAGGGTTGTTGTTACCCATTTTGTTCTCTCATTCATCTATTCTTCTCTGGACAAAATGAGAAAACAGAAAAACTCACCTCAAAAAAAAGAACAAGAGGCAATACCAAATGCCAGGGACCTAATCAATATGGACATTAGTAAGATGTTGGAACTAGAGTTCAGAATGGCGATTATAAAGATACCAGCTGGGCTTGAAAAAAGAATAGAAGATACTGGAGAATCCCCTTCTGGAGAAATAAAAGAGCTAAAATCTAACCATCTCGAAATCAAAAAGGTTATTAACAAAGTGCAATAAAAAATGAAGGCTGTCATAGCTAGGATAAATGAGGCAGAAGAAAGAATTAGTGATATAGAAGAACAAATGATGGAGAATAAAGAAGCTGAGAAAAAGAGAGACAAACAACTACTGAACCACGAGAGGGGAATTCGAGACATAAGTGATACCATAAAAAAAAATAATAAAAAAATAATTGGGATCCCAGAAGAAGAAGAAAGAGAGAGAGGGGCAGAAGGTATATTGGAGCAAATTACAGCAGAGAATTTCCCTAATTTGGCAAAGGGAACAAGCATCAAAATCCAGGAGGCACAGAGAACCCCCCACAAAATCAATAAAAATAGATCAACATCCTATCATCTAATAGCAAAACTTACAAGTCTCAGTGACAAAGAGAAAATCCTGAAAGCAGCTCAGGACAAGAAGTCTGTAACATACAATGGTAGAAATATTAGATTGGCAGCAGACCAATCCACAGAGACCTGGCAGGCCAGAAAGGACTGGCATGATATATTCAGAGCACTAAACGAGAAAAATATGCTGCCAAGAATACTATACCCAGCTAGGCTGTCACTGAAAATAAAGAGAGATAAAAAGCTTCCAGGACAAACAAAAACTAAAGGAATTTGCAAACACCAAACCAGCACTACACAAAATATTGAAAGTGGTCCTCTAAGCAATGAGAGAGCCTAAAAGTAACAGACCAGAAAGGAACAGAGACAATATACAGTAACAGTGACCTTACAGGCAATACAATGGCACTAAATTCGTATCTTTCAATAGTTACCCTGAAAGGAAATGGGCTAAATGCCCCCAATCAAAAGACACAGGTATCAGAATGGATAAAACAAAACAAAACAAAAAACAAAACAAAACAAAAAATAAGACCCATCAATATGCTGTCTGCAAGAGACTCTTTTTAGACCCAAAACATCACCAGATTTAAAGTGAGGGGGTGGAAAACCATTTACCATGCTAATGGACATCAAAAGAAAGCTGGGGCGGCAATCCTTACATCAGACAAATTAGATTTTAAACCAAAGACTATAATAAGAGATGAGGAAGGATACTATATCATACTTAAAGGATCTGTCCAGCATAAGATCTAACAACTGTAAATATCTATGCCCCTAACATGGGAGCAGCCGATTATATAAACCAATTAATAACAAAATTGAAGAAACACATCGACAATAATAGTAGGGGATTTTAGAACCCCCCACACTGAAATGGACAGATCATCTAAGCAAAAGATCAACAAGGAAATAAAGGCTTTAAATGACACACTGGACCAGATGGACATTACGTATATATTCAGAACATTCCATCCCCAAGCAACAGAGTACATATTCTTTTTTAGTGCACATGGAACGTTTTCCAGAATAGATCACATCCTGGGTCACAAATCAGGTCTCAACCAGTACCAAAAGACTGGGATCATTCCCTGCATATTTTGAGACCACAATACTTTGAAACTAGAACTCAACCACAAGAGGAAAGTTGGAAAGAACTCAAATACATGAAGGCTAAAGAGCATTCTCCTAAAGAATTTTTGGGTCAACCAGGAAATTAAAGAAGAATTTGAAAAAATCATGGAAACAAATGATAGTGAAAATGCAACTGTTCAGTCTTTGGGATGAAGCAAAGGTGGTCCTAGGAGGAAAGTATAGCAATACAAGCCTTTCTCAGGAAACAAGAAAGATCTCAAATATACAACCTAACCCTACACCTAAAGGAGCTGGAGAAAGAACATAAAATAAAGCCTAAACCCAGAAGAGGAAGAGAAATAATAAAGATCAGGGCAGAGATCAATGAAATAGAAACCAAAAGAACATTAGAACAAATCAACAAAACTAAGAGCTTTGAAAGAATTAATAATATTGAAAAACTCTTGGCCAGACTTATCAGAAAGCAAAGAGAAAGGACCCAAATTAATAAAATCATGAAAGAAAGAGGAGAGATCACTACCAACACAAAAGAAATATAAACAATTATAAGAACATATTATGAGCAACTATATGCCAGCAAACTAGACAATCTGGAAGAAATGGATGCATTCCTAAGAGACTTACAAGCTACCAAAACTGAACCAGGAAGAAATAGAAAACATGAGCAGACCCATAAATAGCAAGGAAATTGAAGCACTAATAAAAAAAATCTTCCAATAAACAAGAGCCCAGGGCCAGATGGCTTCCCAGGGGAATTCTACCAAACATTTAAAGAAGAATTAATACCTATTCTCCTGAATCTATTCCAAAAAACAGAAATGAAAGGAAAACTTCCAAACTCATTTTATGGGGAGAATAAAGAAGCTGATCCCAAAACCAGACACAGATCCCATAAAAAAGAGAATTACGAACCAATATCTCTGATGACCATGGATGCAAAAATTCTCACCAAAATACTAGCCAATAGGATCCAACAGTACATTAAAAGGATGATTCACTGTGACTGAGTGGGATTTATTCCTCAACTGCAAGGTTGGTTCAACATCTGCAAATCAATCAATGTGATACAATACATTAATAAAAGAAAGAACAAGAATCATATGATACTCTCAATAGATGCAGAAAAAGCATTTGAGAAAGTACAGCATCCTTTCTTGATCAAAACTCTTCACAGTGTAGTAATAGAGGGTACATACCTCAATATCATAAAAACTGAACAGCGAATATCATTCTCAGTGGGGAAAAACTGACAGCTTTTCCCCTAAAGTCAGGAAAAAGCAAGGATGTCCACTATCACCACTGCTATTCAACATAGTACTAGAAGTCCTAGCCTCAGCAATCAGAAAACAAAAAGAAATAAAAGGCATCTGAATCAACAAAGAAGAAGTCAACTCACTCTTTGCAGATGACATGATACTTTATGTGAAAAACCCAAAAGACTTCACTGCTAGAACTCATACAGGATTCAGTAAACTGGCACAAAAACACACATAGACCAGTGGAACAGAGTAGAGAGCCCAAAAATGGACCCCCAACTCTATGGCCAACTAATCTTTGACAAGGCAGGAAAGAATATCCAATGGAAAAAAGACAGTCTCTTCAACAAATGGTGTTGGGAAAATTGGACAGACACATACAGAAGAATGAAACTGGATCATTTCCTTACACCATGCCCCAAAATAGACTCAAAATGGATGAAAGACCTAACTGTGACACAGGAATCCATCAAAATATTGGGGAGAACACAGGCAGCAACTTTTTTGACCTCAGCTGCACCAACTTCTTCCTAAAAACACTGCCAAAGGCAAGGGAAGCAAGGGCAAAAATGAACTATTGGGACTTTGTCAAGATAAAAAGCTTTTGCACAGCAAAGGAAAACAGTCAACAAAACCAAAAGACAACTGACAGAATGGGAGAAGATATTTGCAAATCAGATAAAGGGCTAGTATCCAAAATCTATAATCTAAAATTATCAAACTTAACACCCAAAGAACAAATAATCCAATCAAGAAATGGGCAGAAGACATGAACAGACATTTCTGCAAAGAAGACAACCAAATGGCCAACAGGCACACAAAAAAGCGCTCAACATCACTTGGTATCATGGAAATGCAAATCAAAACGACAATGAGATACCACCAGTCAGAATGGCTAAAATTAACAAGTCGGTAAATGACAGGTGTTGGCGAGGATGTGGAGAAAGGAGAACCATCCTACACTGTTGATGGGAATGCAAGCTGGTGCAGCCACTCTGCAAAACAGTATGGAGGTTCCTCAAAAAGTTGAAAATAGAGCTATCCTATGACCCAGCAATTGCACTACTGGGTATTTACCCCAAAGATACAAATGTAGTGATCCGAAGGGGCATGTGCACCCCAATGTATCAATATCTACAATAGCTAAACTATGTAAAGAGCCTAGAGGTCCATCAAGAGATGAATGGATAACAAAGATGTGGTATATATATACAATGGAATATTATGTAGCCATCAAAAAACCTGAAATCTTCCCACTTGCAATGATGTGGATGGAATGAGAGGGTATTATGCTAAGCGAAAAAAGTCAATCAGAGAAAGACAATTATCATATGATCTCACTGATTTGAGGAATTTGAGAAACAAGACAGAGGATTATAGTGGAAGGGAGGGAAAAATGAAACAAAATGAAATCAGAGAAAGAGACAAACCATAAGAGACTCTTAATCCCAGGAAGCAAACTGAGGGTTGCTGGAGGGGAGGCAGGTGGGAGGGATGAGATGGCTAGGTGATGGACACTGGGGAGGGTATGTGCTATGGTGAGCTCCGTGAATTGTGTAAGACTGATGAATCACAGATCTGTACCCCTGAAACAAATAATATATTATATGCTAACTAAAAAAAAAAAGAAATAACACCTAGGGGCACTGGTGTGGCTGAGTCAGTTAAGCATTTGACTGGTTTTGGCTCAGGTCATGATCTCCAAGTCATGAGATCGAGCCCCGAGTCAGGCTCTTCATTCAGCACGGAGTCTGCTTGGGATTTTTTCCCTCTTCCTCTCCTTCCTCCTCTGCTCCTCCCCCACCCCTCGTGCACATGTTCTCTCTCATTGAAATAAATGAAATCTTAAAAAAGATGAAAAAGAAAAAAGAAATTAAAAACACAAAAAGAAATAACAGCTACATCCATTTGAATATTCTTTCACTGTATAAACACAAGGCCAAAATAAACTCTGGCCACCACAACTGGTCATAGATATTTGGAAATCCTAAATGATTTACACTAATGCCATTTGCACACCAGTGTGGAAAGCAAATGTAATCATCTTAAAACTCAATTTTTATTCCTAGATAAGCAAATGGTTGTGGCTACAGCTGAAAAAAAATCAAAAATATTGTTTGGGATTTGGAAGGGAAAAAACATGCTTTTATAAAAGTGTAAATCTAAATTAGAAGTGTTAATATAAGATACCCTAAAGCTTTGTATGGAACCAGAAAAGACCCCGAATTGCTAAGGAAATGTTCAAAAAGAAAAACAAAGCTGGGGGCATCACATTGCCTGATTTCAAGCTTTACTACAAAGCTGTGATCACCAAGACAGCATGGTCCTGGCAAAAAAACAGACACATAGACCAGTGGAACAGAGTAGAAAGCCAATATATGAACCCGCAACTCTATGGTCAAATAATCTTTGACAAAGCAGGAAAAAATATCCAGTGGAAAAAAGGCAGTCTCTTCAACAAATGGTGCTGGGAAAATTGGACAGCTTTGTGTAGAAGAATGAAACTTGACCATTCCCTTACACCATACACAAAGATAAACTCTAAATGGATAAAAGACCTCAACATGAGGCAGGAATCTATCAAAATCCTAGAGGAGAACATAGGCAGTAACCTCTTCGACATCAGCCACAGCAACTTCTTTCAGGCCATGTCTCCAAAGGCAAAGGAAACAAAAGCGAAAATGAACTTTTGGGACTTCATCAAGATAAAAAGCTTCTTCACAGCAAAGGAAACAGTCAACAAACAAACAGGCAACCCACGGAATGGTAGAAGATATTCACAAATGACACTACAGACAACGGTCTGATATCTAAGATCGATAAAGAACTCCTCAAACTCAACACTCAAAAAACAGATAATCACATCCCAAAATGGGCGGAAGACATGAACAGACACTTCTCCAAAGAAGACATACAAATGGCTAACAGACACATGAATAAATGTTCATCATCATTAGCCATCAGGGAGATTCAAATCAAAACCACACTGAGATACCACCTCACACCAGTTAGAATGGCCAAAATCAACAAGACAGTAAACAACAAATGTTGGAGAGGGTGTGGAGAAAGGGGAACCCTCTTCCAGTGTTGGTGGGAATGCAAGTTGGTGCAGCCAATTTGGAAAACAGTGTGGAGATTCCTCAAGAAATTAAAAATAGAGCTACCCTATGACCCTGCCATTGCACTACTGGGTATTTACCCCTAAGATGCAGAT
>CM052901.1:58593679-58646096 GCA_028534135.1 Potos flavus
ACTCTGAGCAACAAACTGAAGGTTTTGGAGGGGAGGGGAGTGGGGGGTTGGGTGAGCCTGGTGGTGGGTATTGAGGAGGGCATGTATTGCATGGAGCACTGGGCGTGGTACATGAACAATGAATCTTGGAACACTGAAAAAATAAAAGTAATTGGAGAAAAAATATGCTAAAGCTCATTTATGCTTAAAGGAGAAGCACATTTTCTATAATGAGCCCCTCTAACCATGGAACTGGTCTCTTATAGATTTGTATAGGGGTGGCAAAATTGCCACATTGTGTATTTTCTACAGCTCATTATCTTTATCAAAACCTTCAATCCATTCAAAAGGTGGCAACTGAATTCTTCTATGGGCCAGGGACACAGAAAGATGCAAGCAGTAGATCCTATTTCCTGAAGCCATTAGAGGCAGTTATTAAAATATAATTTGAAAAAAAATCGTAAGTGAAAATAATACAGAGTGATGTAAAAACATGGTAGTGGGGGAAAACAACTTTTAACAGCTTCACTGAGATGTAATATACATCTATGAAGTTCACCATTTAAAGTATACAATAAAGTGTGTGTGTGTGTGTGTGTGTGTGTGTGTATAATTTCATGTTTTTTAGCATATTTACAGAGTTGTGCAAATATCACTACTATCTCATTCCAGAATATTTCATCACCCCAGAACAAAACCCCATACTCATTAGCAGGCACTCCCATCCTCCCCTCCCTGGTTCCCCTGTGAACCTCATTTACTTTATGTCTCAGTGAATTGGCCTATTCTGGACATTTTATATAAATGAAATCATATAATATAAGATTTTACATTCCCATCAGCAGTATATGAGGGTTCCAGCTTTCTAATATTCTTGTCAATACTCGATTATGACTAATGATGAAGATTAAGGTGATGATTAACCATAATTGGTGTCAAGTTTTACCTCATTATGATCTTGATTTTTATTTCCTTAATGGATAGTGATATTGAGCATCTTTTCATTTGTATATACTCTTCAAAGAAATATCTACTCAGGGGCGCCTGGGTGGCTCAGTGGTTAAGCCTCTGCCTTCAGCTCAGGTCATGATCTCAGGGTCCTGAGATCGAGCCCCGCATCGGGCTCTCTGCTCGGTGGGGAGCCTGCTTCCCTCTCTCTCTGCCTGCCTCTCTGCCTACTTGTGATCTCTCTCTCTCTCTCTCTCTCTGTCAAATAAATAAATAAAATCTTAAAAAAAAAGAAAAGAAATATCTACTCAAATGCTTAGTCCATTTTTATATTGGGTTATTTTTCTTTTTATTATTTGTAACAGTTTTTTATATATTCTACATACAAGGTCATTGTTAGATATGATTTTCAAATATTCCCTTTCTGTAGGTTCATTTTCACTTTCTTGACTGTAAAATTTGCAACACAAAAAACTTAATTTGTGTCCTATTATATGGTCTACTCTCCAAAATAATGTTCACTTAAGAAGATTTTGTGTTCTGCTATTGTTGAGTGGTGTGCTCAATAGATGCCTATTAGGTCTACCATGATACTCTCTAGCTCCATACATGTTGCAAATGGCAAGATTACATTATTTTTTATGGCTGAATAATAGTCCATTGTATAAATGTACCACCTCTTCTTCCTCCATTCATCAGTCAGTGGATGCTTGTGCTCTTTCCATAATTTGTCTATTGCAGATAATGTTGCTATGAACATAGGGCTGCATGTATCCTTTTGAATTAGTACTTTTGTATTCTTTGGGTAAATACCTAGTAGTGCAATTGCTGGGTCATTGGGTAGTTCTATTTTTAACTTTTTGAGGAATCTTCATACTGTTTTCCAGGGTGGCTGTACCAGTTTGCATTCCCACCAGAAGTATAGAGGGTTCCCCTTTCTCTGCATCCTCATCAACACCTGTTTCCTGTGTTGTTAATTTTAGCCATTCTGACAAGTGTGAGGTGATATCTCAGTGTATTTTTGATTTGTATCTCCCTGATGATCAGTGACGTTAAGCATCTTTTCATGTGTCTATAAGCCATCTGGATATATTCTTTGGAAAAATGTCTATTCATGTCTTCTGCCCATTTTTTAACTGGAATATTTGGTTTTTGTGTGTGGAGTTTTAGAAGTTCTTTCTATATTTCGGATATTAACCGCCTATCAGACATCTCATTTACAAATATCTTCTCCTATTCCATAGGTTGTCTTTTAGTTTTGTTGATTGTTTTCTTCACTGTGTAGAAGCTTTTTATTTTGATTTAGTCCCAATAGTTTATTTTTGCTTTTGTTTCCCCAGCCTCAGGAGACGTATCTAGTAAGAACTTTCTATGGACGAGGCCAAAGAGGTTACTGCCTGTGTTCTCTTCTAGGATTTTGATGGTTTCAGGTCTCACATTTCGGTCTTTAATCCATTTTGAATTTATTTTTGTGTTTGGTGGTCCAGTTTCATTCTTTTGCATGTTGCTGTCCAGTTTTCTCAACACCATTTGTTGAAGAGACCTACTTTTTCCCATTGGATATTCTTTCCTGCTTTGTCAATGATTAATTAATGATATAGCTGTAGGTTCATTTCTGGGTTTTCTATTATGTTTCATTGATCTATGTGTCCATTTTTGTGCCGGTACCATACTGTTTTGATCACTACAGTTTTCTAATATAACTAGAAGTCCAGAATTGTGATGCCTCCAGCTTTGTTTTTTTATCTCAAGGTTGCTTTGGCTATTCAGGGTCTTTTGTGGTTCCATACAAATTTTAGGGTTGCTTGTTCTAGTTCTGTAGAAAATGCTGTTGGTATTTTGATAGAGATTTCATTAAATGTGTAAATTTAAGCACTTTAACAATATTTGTTCTTCCAATCCATGAGCATGGAAAGACTTTCCATTTCTTTGTGTCATCTTCAATTTCTTTCATCAGTGTTTTATAGTTTTCAGAGTACAGGTCTTTCATCTCTTCAGTTATTCCTAGGTATCTTATCATTTTTGATGCAATTGTAAATGGGATTGTTTTTTTTTTAAGTATTTATTTCTTTATCAGAGAGAGAGAACAGAAGCAGGGGGAGCAGCAGGCAGAGAGAGAAGCAGGCTCCCCATTGAGCAAGGAGCCCAATGTGGGACTCTATCCCAGGACCCAGGGATCATGACCTGAGCTGAAGGCAGATGCTTAACTGACTGAGCCACCCAAGTGTCCCACTAAATGGGATTGTTTTCTTAATTTCTCTTTCTGCTGCTGCCTTATTGGTGTATAGAAACTCAACAGATTTCTATATGTTGATTTTGTATCCTGCAACTTCACTGAATTTATCAGTTCTAGCAGTTTTTTGGTGTAGTCTTTCAGGTTTTCTATATAGAGAATCATGTCATCTGCAAATAGTGAAATTTTTACTTCTTCCTTCCTGATTTGGATGCCTTTTTTTTATGTTATTGTCTGATTGCAGGGGCTAGGACTTCCAATGCTATGTTAAGTAATGGTGGAGAGGGTGGACATCCTTGTCTTGTTCCTGACTATAGAAGAAAACCTCCCAGTTGTTCCCCATTGAGGATGGTATTAGCTGTGTGTTTTTTACAGATGGCCTTTATTATGCTGAGGTATAACTCAGAGAAAGACAGATACCATATGATTTCACTCATATGTTGAATTTAAGAAACAAAACAAATGAACAAAGGGGGAACAGAGAGAGAGATATAAACTGAGAAACATATTCTTAACTATAGAGAAGAAGTTGACAGTTACCAGAGGGGAAGTAGAAAAGTAGGTAAGTAGGTAAAGTAAGTACTTTACCTAAAAGTAGAAAAGTAAGTACTTTACCTAAAAGTAGGTAAGATAGAAAATGGGGATTAAGGAATGCACCTGTTGTGATAAGCATTGGATATTGTATGGCAGTGGTGAGTCACACCTGAAACTAGTATTATACCATATGTTAACTAACTACAATTTAAATAAAAACTTTAAAAAAGATGTCTATTAGGTCTAGCTATTTTATTTTGTTATTCAATTCTTCTATTTCCTTGCTAATCTGTCTAGTTTTTCCATACAATGAATAGAACTTTCCAACTATTATTGTTGAATTATTTTTCTATTTTTTGGTACATATACGTTTATACCTGTTGCATCTTCTTGATTGATCCTTAATTATTACAATATGTTAATATAACATATTATATGCTAATATGTTATTATTAATAATATATTAATATATAACAACATGTTAATGTTAATTTTGTCTTAATATTTATTTTGATTAAAATTAGTAAGAGTTGGGGCGCCTGGGTGGCTCAGTAGGTTAAGCATCTGCCTTCGGCTCAGGTCATGATCTCAGGGTCCTGGGATCGAGCCCCACATCGGGCTCTCTGCTCAGCAGGGAGCCTGCTTCCCCCTCTCTCTGCCTGCCACTCTGCCTACTTGTGATCTCTCTCTCTGTCAAATAAATAAATAAATCTTTAAAAAAAAAATTAGTAAGAGCCACTCCAGCCTCTCTTTTGATTACTGTTTGCATGGAATATCCTTTTCCATCCTTTCACTTTAACCTATTTGTGTCTTAGAATCCAAAGTGTCTCCTGTAGAAAGCATATATGTATACCTTGTTTTATTAATCTGTGCTGACAATCTCACTCTTTGATTTATTTAACTTATTGTCATTTAATGTTATTGTTGCTATAGTTAGAATTACCTCTTCCATTTTGCTTTTTTTGTTTTCTGTATTTCTCATTACCACTTTGTTCCTCCCTTACTTTCTTGCCATCTCTTTTGCTAAAGTAGGTATTTTCTTTTTTTAATTTAAATTCAATTAGCTATCACATAATACATCGTTAGTTTTTGATGTAATGTTCAATGATTCATTAGTTGCATATGTGTTTTCTAGTAAACAATTTTAACTATGTTTTAAATTTTTGTAAACTATATTTACATTTTTTTTCTCAGTGGGGCACTTGGGTGGCTCAGTCAGTTAAGCGTCTGACTCTTGATTTTGGCTCAGGTCATGATCTCAGGATTGTGAGAGTGCGCCCTGCACTAGGCTCCGCACTGGGTGCAGAGCCTGCTTGGGATTCTCTATCTCCCTCTCCCTCTGCACCTCCTTCTCTCCTCTAAAAACAAATTTTCTCAGTGGTTGCTTTGGGGATTCTAACATGCATCTTAAATCATCAGAATCTACCTCAGGTTTATATTGAATTCCAAGAGGTTATAAAAACTTTATTCTTCTACAGATCCATAGTCTCCCCTTATATAATAATTGTTATACATAATTTGTCTATATGTATTACCAAACAATGCATGTTTATAATTTTCGCTTTATATAATCATATGTTTATTAAAGAAGCTAATGAAGGAGAGCACAGTTTAGAGATTTTTATATTAATCATCATATTTACTATATATTTCCATTTCTTTCTGTGGAGTTCATTTACTATCTATAAGATATCCATACTCCAGTTTAGCTTAATTCCCACTCTTCTTCTCTGCACTTTATTACATTTATGTGTATTTTTACAGGTATATTTCTATATGTCATCAACCACAATACAATTTTACTGATATCATTTCATGCAATTAATTTTTATCAGGAGAAAAAAAAGAAATATGAAATTCTACTTTTTAAAAAAGACTTATTTATTTTAGAGAGAGGACATGAGCAGGAGGGGCAGAGGAAAAGGGAGAATATCAAGCAGACACCACAGTGAGCACAGAGTCTGGTGCGGGGCTTGATCTCACAACCCTGAGAAAATGACCTGAACCGAAATCAAAAGTCAGACAATTAATGGACTGCGCCACCCAGGTGCCCCTGTAATTCTACTTTTTATCATTATCTACATAATTCCCTCTACTGTGGATTTTTTTTTTTTCATGTGGATTGAAATTATTGTTTGGTGTCATTTCCCTTCAGTATTTCTTGCAAGGCATGTCAGCTAGCAACAAATTCTCCCAGTTTCTATTTATCTTGAATGTTTTAATTTCACCTTAACTTTTAAAAGATAATTTTACTGAATACTGGATTGGTTCACAGGTTTTTTAAGAACTTTGAATATACTATAATGCCATCTTCTGCCCTCCATTACCTTTGATGAGAAGTCAGTTGTTAATCTTATTGCAGTTCCCTTGTCATTTCTCTCTTGCTAATTTCAAGATACTCTTTTTACATTTGGCCTCCACATTTTGAGTATGATGTGTCCAGGTGTCAATCTCTTTGTATTTTTCCTACTTGGAGTTTGTTAACCTTCTTTGATATGTAGATTAATGGTTTAGATCAAATTCGGGAATATATTCTCATTGTTTCTTGAAATATTCTTTCTGCTCCTTCTGATATTCCCATTACATGTATGTTGGTGCACTACTAAGGTGTCTCACATTTCTCTGTCTTCATTTTTCTTCATTCTTTCTTTTCTTTGTTTTTCAAAACTCATACTTTCTGTAGATCTATGTTCAAATTTGCTGATTCTTTCTTCTGCCACCTCAAATTTATTCTCAAGCCCATCTAGTGAATTTTTCATTTCAATTATTATACTTTTCAACTCCAGATTTTCCATTTCTTCTTCATAATTTCTATCACTTAATTGATCTTCTTTATTTGATGAGAAATGGTTCTCTTGCTTTCCTTTAGTATTTTAGAAATTATTTCTTTTAGTTCATTGAGTATATTTAAAGAAGCTATAAATATATTACTTTGTCTAGTAAGTCCAACGTCTGGGCTTCCTCATGGACATTTTATGTTGACCACTTCTTTTTCCTCTGTATGGACCATACTTTCTCTTTTGTTTGCACATCTCATATTTTTTCATTTATTTTTATTTTTTTAGGTTTTTATTTAAATTCCAGTTAGTTACCAGACAGTGTAATATTAGTTTCAGGTGTACAATATAGTGATTCAACACTTCCATAGAGGCAAACTAAGAACCACATATCATAATTTTTAGATGAAAACTGGGTATTTCAGATACTAATTATAACAACTCTGGATGCTGATGTGCCTATTTCTGGAGCTTGTTCTTATTTTCTGTTTGGTCATTTGTTTACTTAATGACTTGGCTGAATTAATTCTGAGAAGTCTATTTCTCCCATATTGTGAAGTCTTTGATGTCTCTGCTCAGATATGTTCCCTTGTTTTTAATCTTTTAGACCAGCTTCCCATAGGTCAACCCCAGATCTACATAAAGCACTTTTTGGTTAAAGGTTGCACTTTAAACCCCCTTAGCCAGTTAAACTTTTACCCTTTACCACTAGATGTGCATGTAACTTGAAGACTACTTTCATAGTTCTGGGAGTTTAGAATTTTGCCCCACATTTTGCCAGGGACAAGTCTCTCAGAGGTTCTCTCTCTGGTCACTCTTTAAGGGGTGTGGCTCTGGGCACAGTCTTCCATTCTGCTCAAGAAAAGTATGATTTTTTTTTTTTTTTTAATTAAGCTTGGCTTCCTATGAGTTGCCCTGGGGTCAGAGTAGCATATTGTTCAGGCAATGTTTGGTCTGAGACCGTGCTTAAATATCTCCATCCTTAAGCCTTCTACATTTTATTGATGCATCTGTGTCTGGCTTGAGGAAGGAATGCTTAAGAGTCTGCCCCTCATCTCGATCTCATTTCTCCTCAGTGGGTGCAGCCTTACACATGTGCACTCCACAGAATCAGAAATAAGTGTAATCACACATAGCCTCTTCTTGGCTGTCTATTTTCCTTGTTCTTTCCGGTAACTTTCCAGTTGATCTAGTATTTAGCTTGTTGTTTCTAGTAGAGTGGAGCTACCAATACCCTTTTAATTGCTAACCTCCAAGATCTCCTCTGTTTTTGACAAGGCCCATAGGCATGAACTTCCTCATGCTCTGTTCCAAATAAAGTCAGTACCCTCAGGCAGACCTGCGGAGCTCTCCATCTTAATGGTCTGCTTTACCCCCTTGGTGGAAACTCTGTGTCACTGTAGTGGAACTGGGAACCAGGGACAGCGATCTTCTCCCAAAGTGACTCCTCTGCTCAAGGAGTGGACCCTGCGGAGTGATGGTAGCCCCTAGTCCTCTTGGCATGGAACTTTTACCCTATATATGAGTTAGGTCAGACAGAATCAGTTCCCCAATATTCTTGGCTTACCACCAAGGGGCAGAGTCTTCATGAGTAGAAACTAGGTAATAGAAGGGATCTACAGTCCTCTAGAATAGTGCTTCTGCAATACAGGGCTAAGGGGTATAAGAGATGCTGATGTCCTGCCCCTCTAGGGGTGAAACTATAGCCCTAGAGTAGGAGTTGGAAGGAAGGGAACACTCATCTTCTTGGTCTTTCTTGCCTGGAGAACAGCTTCCATCACACACAGCAAAGGGTGAGGATGAGAGCAGATTATGGTTCAAACGCCATAGCCTCCTGCTATTCTCACAGAGAATTTAATTTTAGATTTTCCTGAATAAATGTTTCCCTATTTGCTGTATGCCTTTAGGACAATTTCCAGAGATTTTAAATTACTAATTTTATCCATTAAATGGCTGTTTTGTTGGGAAGAGGATTCACCGTGATCCTTGAATTGCCACTCCAGAAGTCCTGCCCATAGGAACACTTAGTCTTGGAGTGTAAAGATTGGAAAGGGTATACAGAAGTAGAAGAAATAATGTTTATTTAAATTGGTTTTTCAGGCAGGCAAATAGGCAAGAAGGCAGTTGCCCCAAACAGAGAAAAAGCACATACAAACAGAAGTATAAATAAGGCTGGAAGACTGAAGTACTAGAGGTCAAGTGACTCCAGTGAGTAAGCTAGGCTGAGATTGGACATTGTCCTACAGGCAATGAGAAGACAGGAGAGAGCTTTAAAATGGGGAATGATCTGGGCAATCTACATTCAGACAGTTTGGCTGGCTAAGGTTCCAAACAATTTAAAAGGAATTAGATTTAATCCCAGGATTTGCAAAAGCAGGGAAAGAAATGTGAGAATGAAGTTATCATCCAAACCAATGGTTTTTGGTTCTCATGTGTATCAGATCAAAAGTCTACATCATTTCTGTGAAAATAAATCAACATTCATACTCACAACTAAAATAATTAAGAAATTTAAAAAAATAGTTATGCTCCTTTGGTTAGAATATTTGCACATTCATTTAAATGCTTAAACACATAGGTGATAATATGTTTAGCAGAACATATGCTGATGTTTTTCAAAGTAAAAATTAATCTGAAAAATAAAAATAAATCTTTGTTTTAAAATGTGTTTTGTACTTCCTTAAAAATAAACTCCTGGGCACCAGGGTGGCTCAGTCAGGTAAAGTGTCTGATTCCTGATTTTGGTTCAAGTCATGATCTCAGGGTCCTGAGGTCGAGCCCTGCATCAGGCTCCATGTTGGATGGGGAGCCTGCTTAATATTCTCTCTCCCCCTGCCCCTCCCTGCTCATTCTCTCTCTCTCAAAAATAAAGGAACAAATTCTATCTTTGAGTTGTTTAAATATGTATTTTTTAAAGTAAGAACCTCTTTTTATAAAATAATCTGGTTAAACTGAATTATCACTGGAATGGCATCAGGAGCACAGAGTCCCAGTCTGCATTTTTTACCGTTAGCTTGCTGTGGAACTTTTATAGTCCATTCCCTTCACTGGGACTAAATTTCTTTTTCCTCTGCAAGGAAAAATTAAAAAGATATGAAGAGAAGAAGGTCGAGTTATGCAATGCCTAAGATCCCTTTTAGTTCTTATATCCATAATTGAGAGTTTTGGAGGGGAGGGGGTGGGGGGTTGGGTGAGCCTGGTGGTGGGTATTGAGGAGGGCACGTATTGCATGGAGCACTGGGTGTGGTGCATGAACAATGAATCTTGGAACACTGAAAAAATAAAATAAAATAAAATAAAATAAAATAAAATAAAATAAAATAAAGACTTCCAGTATATGATTTAAATAAAACCCATCTAGAAAGGCATTTGAAACATGGACCTCCAAACTCAACAGCCTTAAAGGAAAATAATGATTAATTTAACTACATAGTTTAAGACTACTGGACAGAAAAACTGATAAACAAAGTTGATAGATAAATTGGGAAAACTATTTGTAACACATATGACAAGAAGCCAAATTCCTTTATATACAAAGAGCTCCATAAGTCAATAAGAAACAGATGAAAGCCAAACAAAAACAACAACAAATGGGCCAAAGCCAAAAACAGTCAGTTCACATGAAAAGAAACATAAATGGCCAATAAACATGTGAAAAGATGCTCATGTTCACTCATAATTAAAGAGAGGAAACTTAAAATAATGTTAAACGTTTTTTTAACTTAAAATAATGATAAACTTTTTTTAACCTACAAGATTTACAGAGATTTGAAACTCTGATAAGTATCCAATGTTTGCAGTTTTTTTTTTGGCAAGGTGAAAGTACCAGATTTAAAATGTATACACTGTTTTATCCAACTATTTAGCAACTAAGAATTTATATTTTTCAAAAGTATCCTAATATAGGTATACAATCATATTAACTACCGATTATTTTATTTTCTATGCACCTGACACTGTATAAATACTTAAGTTCTTAATGTGTATTATTAAGAATCCTCATAATGATATTATAGAATAGAGACCATTATTATCTTAATTTCTTTATAGGAAGGCATTGAGGCAGAGAGAAATTAAGTATCTTGCCCAAGGTCATACAGTAAAAAGATGGTGACACCAATAGTTGGATGAAAATACTCTGGCTTTAGAGCTAGTCCCCTTAAACACCATGTATACTACCTCTTGATGATGTTAATTGCAGCACTACTTTTAATACCAAAAAAGTCAGGGAGAAAAACAAAATACATACCAGTAGTGGGAAATTATAAAATAGATTACAACATATCTATACAGTTAAATATCATGAAAACTTTAAGAATATATATATGAAATATTGATAGAGAAAAGTGTATAAGATCTATTAATTAAGTGAAGAAATCAATTTGTAGAAAGCAATTTTAATGTGACAGCATTTGTGAAAAATAATATACATGTATTTAACTATATAACATGTTTTTATATGCACAGAAAATCTCGGAGGTATTACAGAAGAAACTGGTCACTATGTTTATCTCTGACAAGTGAAAAGGGGGGGAGTGCAGAAAATGGGCAAAGTCATAAGTTGGACTTCTATCATTTCATACCCTTTTGTATGGTTTCATTATTTTACCATGAGAATGTATTACTTTTATTTAGTTAAAAAATTAATAAAAAACATCCAGCTAACTTTAAGAATTCTACCAGAAGTTCTTATTTGCTGTTTTTCCTCCTGTTAGGAGAGAGATCTTTGAGAAACTAACTAATGTGATGTATGAAATGCTCTAATACTTAGCTTCAATTCCACTGAATTTCCCTTTGGGTCTCACAGACACCATGTCCAGGACCTCAAAGAATTTAGGATGCTCTCAGAACTGGCCCCTGTGAATTAACACAAACATATTTTTTAAGTGGGTGCCTCAGGGTTTTCAGATATGCTTTAGATGGATCAAGCAACCAGCTAAGCTTAAAATTATTTAAAATCCTGAAACTGCTAAGTCGCAGAATAGGTCAGTGATTTGGGGAAACATATAAAATGATAAGTCCCTCCTTCCTTTCCAGTCTGTAGAAATTTACCTACCTTCTGAATGTCCCATAAGTTAAAATGCCCTTTTATTGAAAATAATTTAATTCTCATTGTCTTTTTAAAAGAACCTTAAATTTAGATTTAAAAGTAGTCTGAATAGACATTTTTCCAAAGAAGACATCCACATGGCCAAGAGACACATGAAGAGATGCTCATCATCATTAATCACCAGGGACTGTTAATCAAAACCGCAATGAGATGTTACCTCACACCTGAGGCTACTATCAAAAAGACAAGAAATAAGCATTGATGAGGATGTGGAAAAAAGGGGAACCCTCATGAAATGTTCATGGGAATGTAAATTGGTGAAGCCACTGTAGAAAATGGTATGAAGATTCCTTAGAAAATTAAAAATAGAAATACCATACCAATCCAGTAACTCCACTGCTGGATATCTACCTGAAGAAAACGAAAATACCAATTCAAGAAGATGTATACATCCCTTGTAATGTACAGCATGATAATTGTAGTTAATAATATTGTATATTTGAAAAATGCTAAGAGTAAATTTTAAAAGTTCTCATCACAAGATACTGCAACTATGTGTGGTGATGGATTTTAACTAGACTTATTGTTATTTTATTGTTATTATTGTGATTATTTCATAATACATACAAGTACTGAATCACTGCATTGTATGCCTGAAACTAATATAATGTTATATGTCAATCATCTCAATGAAAAAGACTTATTTATAGCAACAAAAAAACCCAAAAAATATATACATCCCTATGTTTACTGCAGCATTGTTTACAATAGCCAACTTATGTAAGTAACCCAAGTATCCATCAATAGATGAATGGATAAGGATCACACACACACACACACACACACACTAGAATATTACTCAGCCATAAATATGAAACCTTTCCATTTATGACAACATGGATGGACATCGAGGATATTATGCTAAGTGAAATAAGTCAGACAGAAAGACAAGGACCAAATGATTTCACTTATATGTGGAATCTAAAAATAAAACACATGAACAAACAAAACAAAACAGAAATAGATTCATAAATAAAGAGAACAAACTGGTGGTTGTTTGTTGTGGGGCAATGGACAAAATACTAAAGGAGATTAAAATGTACAAACTTTCAATCATAAAATAAATTAAGTCACAGGGATAAAAAGTACAGCATAGGGAATATAGTCGACAAAATTGTAATAACATTGTATGATGATAGTAACTATACTTACCATGGTAAGTACCGCATAATGTATAGAATTGTCAAATCACTATGTTGTATACCTGAAACTAATATTTTTTTAAAGATTTATTTATTTATTTGAGGGGGGAGGGGCAGAGGGAGAGGTAGAGAATCTCACACAGACTCCATGCCGAGCGTTGAGCCCAACATGGGGCTTGATCTCAAGACCCTGAGGCTGTGACCTAAGCTGAAATCAAGATGAGATGCTTAACCCACTGAGCCACCCAGGCGCCTATACCTGAAATTAATATAACATTGTATATCAACCGAACTTCAATTTTAAAATATCATGAGAAAAAGTGGCATAAAAGCAGCCTTGATAAAACTTCACTTTGGTGTCTATTTAAATTTCTCTAGCATTCTATGCAAGTTGGTGCAGCCACTTTGGAAAACAGTGTGGAGATTCCTCAAGAAATTAAAAATAGAGCTACCCTATGACCCTGTAATTGCACTGCTGGGTATTTACCCCAAAGATACAGATGTAGTGAAAAGAAGGGCTACATGTACCCCAATGTTCATAGCAGCAATGGCCACAATCACCAAACTGTGGAAAGAGCCGAGATGTCCTTCAACAGACGAATGGATAAAGAAGATACGGTCCATATATACAATGGAATATTATGCCTCCATTAGAAAGGATGAATACCCAACTTTTGTATCAACATGGACTGGATTGGAAGAGATTATGTTGAGTGAAATGAGTCAAGCACAGAGAGTCAATTATCCCATGGTTTCACTTAAGTGTGGAGCATAAGGAAAAACATGGAGGACATTGTGAGAAGGAAAGGAAGGCTGAATTGGGGGAAATTGGAGGGGAGATGAAACATGAGAGACTGTGGACTCTGAGAAACAAACTGAGGGTTTTGGAGGGGAGGGGTTTGGGTGAGCCTGGTGGTGGGTATTGAGGAGGGCACGTATTGCATGGAGCACTGGGTGTGGTGCATGAACAATGAATCTTGGAACACTGAAAAAATAAAATTAAATTTAAAAAATTTCTCTAGCATTCTAGAGGATACATTAGGATACACTGGGTAAAAAAAACAGTTTTTTTCCTTATGATGAGAAATTCTAAGATTTATTTCCTGGCAACTTTCAAATATGCACTACAATATTATTGACTATAGTCACCATGCTATACATTATGTACCCATGACTTTATTTACTTTTTAACTGGAAGTTTGTTCTGCTTGACTCCTTTCACCCATTTCACCCACTCCCCAACCCCTTTTTCTCTTAGCGGCCACCATTCTGTTCTCTATATCTATGAGCTTTGTTTTGTTTAGTTTGTTCACTTGTTTTGTTTTGTAGATTCTACATATAAGTGAGATCATATGGTATTGTCTTTCTCTGTGGACTTTTTTCACTTAGCATAATACTCTCAAGTCTTAAAAGTTCACATCATAAGAAAAAAAATTGTAACTTTGCATGGTGATGAATGGTAACTAGACTTAATGTGGTGATCATTTACCAATGTATACAAATTTCAAATCGTTACATTGTATACCTGAAACTAATGTTATGTTATATATTAATTACATCTCAATTTAAAGAGTTAAAGTAATGGAATGTATACTGGTCACACACCAATATATTGTATGTCACCACTAAAGGCAGATATGCCACCATCAAAAAATGCAATCTTGCCAAATTTTTTTTAATAAAACTTAATTTTCCCCCCAGTTTTTTAAAGTATTGTATAATATTCCATTGTGTATATATACCACATCTCCTTTATTGCAATGACATGGATGGAACTAGAGGGTATTATGCTGAGTGAAATAAGTCAACCAGAGAAAGACAATTATCATTTGATCTCACTGATGTGTGGAATTTAAGAAACAAAACAGAGGATCATAGGGAAAGAGAGGAAAAAATAAAACAAGACAAAACCAGAGGGAGACAAACCATAAGAGACTCTTATTCATAGGAAACAAACTGAGGGTTGCTGGAGGGGAGGGGAGTGAAGGGATGAGGTAAGTGGATGATGGACTTTAAGGAGGGCATGTGATGTAATGACAAAACTGATGAATCACAGACCTGTACCTCTGAAACAAATATTACATTATATGTTAATTAATTGAATTTTAAAAATGTTTATTAAAAAAAGTTCATAAGTTCTTTTTTTTCTTTTCTTCAACAAGACTCAGTGATTTTTGGTAAAATATAAATTCTGGATACTAGTGTTCAAGAAACAGTAGTTAGCATTTTCTTATATATTGAGGTGCTTTTTCAAAAATAATCTTGTATATGAATATAGAGCTACCTATGTTTCTTGAAACATAAGGGAATATACAACATAGGTCATACACATTATATTACTCCTTTAAATTTAAGTAAGTTAAAATTAAATTATCCTAAAATTGTTAAAGATTATATTGGTTGGAAATTTGAAATCTGTTACATATAAAGACATTATTTATATTGATAAGGAAAACACTAAGGAATCAAAATATAAATAAGGACAGATGTAAATATACAGTACCATGCAAGAAAAAGTAAAACTAGGTAGGAAACCACAACACCATCAGTAATAAAAGGAAATGCAAATTCAATCAAACATGAACTATATTTTTTAACATGACCTATCTTTTAATGAAAACCAGAATAGAAAAAAAACTTAAAATTTATGAAGTCCAGTGTTGTTGCAAATGCAGTGAAACTATTATATGGGGCTCAAAGCACTTAAAATTGATATAAACCTTTTCAAAAGGACTATGAAAATACACTACATGTTTTTTATTGTTTTTACTTCATTTCCATTTAGTTAACATATAGTGTTATATTAGTTTCAAGTGTACAACATACTGATTCAACAATTCCATACATCACCAGTGCTCATTACAAGTGCCCTCCTTAATCCCCATCATCTATTTAACCCATCCCCTTACCCACCTCCCCTCTGGTAACCATGAATTTGTTCTCTATAGTTAGGAATCTGTTACTTGTTGCTTGGATTCTCTCTCTGTTCCTTTGCTCACCTGTTTTCTTTCTTAAATTCCACATATGAATCAAATCATATGGTATTTGCCATTCCCTGACTGACTTATTTCCCTCAGTTATACTCTATAGCTCTATTCATGCCCTGGCAAATGGCAAGATTTCATTCTTTTTTTTTATGGCTGACTAATATGCCATTACACACACACACACACACACACACACACACACACACACGCACACACGCACACACACACACACACCATATCTACTTCATTCATTCACCTATCAGTGAACACTTGGGCTGTTTCCATAAGTTGGCTAGTGTAGATAATGCTGCCATAAACATCAGTATCCTTGTGTCTCCTTGAACTAGTACTTTTGTATTTTAGTGATAAATACCCAGGAGAGTGATTACTGGATTGTAGGATAGTTCTATGTTTAACTTTTTGAGGAATCTCCATATTGTTTTCCAGAGTGGCTGCACCACATTGCATTCTCACCAACAGTGAACAGTGTTCTTTTATCCCCACATACTCACCAACACCCATTTTTTCTCACGTTAATCATTTTAGCCATTCTGACAGGTGTGAGGTGATATCTTGTAGTTTTGATTTTCATTCCCTGATAATGAGTGATGTTGAGCATCTTTTCATGTGTCTGTTGGCCTTCTGTATGTCTTCTTTGGAGAAATGTCTGCTCATGTCTTCTGACCCTTTTTTAATTGGATTATTTGTTTCTTGGCACTGACTTGTGTAAGTTCTTTATATATTTTGGATACTAACCCTTTATAAAATACGTCATTTACAAACATCTTCTCCCATTCAGTAGGTTGCCTTTTAATTTCACTGTTTCTTTCATTGTGTGGAAGATTTTTATTTTGATGTACTTCCAATAGTTTATTTTTGCTTCTGTTTCCCCTTGCCTCAGGAGATATATCTAGGAAATGTTACTAGAGCCAGTAACAGAGACATTACTCTCTGTGCTTTCTTCTAGGATTTTTATGGTTTCAGGTCTCTTAGGTTTTTAATTCATTTGGAGTTTATTTTTGTGTATGGTGTAAGGAAGTGGTCCATTGTCATTTTTTTGGTATGTAGCTGACCAGTTTTCCCAACACATTCATTGAAGAGACTATCTTTTTCCCATTGGATATTCTTGCCTACTTTGTTGAAGATTAATTGACCATATAATCATGGGTTTATTTCTGGGTTTTCTAATTCTGTTCTATTGATCTATGTGCCTATTTTTGTGTCAGTACCATAATGTTTTGATTACTATAATTTTGTAATATAACTTGAAACTCTGGGATTGTGATACCTCCAGCTCTGCTTTTTTTTTTTTTTTTTTTTTTCCAATGTTGCTTTGGCTATTTGGGGTCTTTTGCGGTTCCATGCAAATTTTAGGATTGCTTATTCTAGTTCTGTGAAAAATGTTAGTGGTATTTTGATAGGGATTGCATTAAATGTGTAGATTGCTTTGGGCGGTATAGACATTTTAACAATATTTGTTCTTCTAATCCGTGATCTTTTGGAAAGTCCATTTCTTTGTGTCATCTTCAATTTTTTTCATCAGTGTTTTATCATTTTCAGAGTACAGACCTTCCACTTCTTTGGTTAAGTTTATTCCTAGATACTTTATTATTTTGGTACAATTGTAAATGGAATTGTTTTCTTGGTTTCTCTTCCAAATTGATCCCAAGAAATAATTCAACCAAATCAAATAGCTACATACATAGATAGATTTACTGTCAAGTTATCCATAATATTTAAAACTGAAAAACAATTAGATGTCCAACAACAAAAAATGGTTTAATTGGTTTAGCTCATTATGGCACATTTACTTTATGGCTGTGTTCTCCAAAATAGAAATCTCTGTGTTGATGAAATGTTCTAGATCTACACTGTCCAAAACAGTAGTCACTAGACACATGTGGCTACTGAGTTCTTGACTTGTGGCTAATGAGATTGAGAAATTGAATTTTTCTGTACTTTAATTTTAATTAGTTTAACTTAAATATCCACATATGTAAGTGCTCTTTGGTATATCAAGAAGCAATTAAAATGAAAATATTATATGTAAAGAGGAAAAAGAAAAAACATAAAAGAAATGAGCCATGATGGAAAGCTACATTTTATATAAACCAAATATAAAAACATATGTATATGGATAAATATAAAAAATAAAAATTGTAAAATATGCAAACATGAAAATGAATTTTGATAATAACTGGTATACTTTTACTTGTGCTTAATTTTTAAATTACTTGTTCAATATTAAATATTTTTTGAAAAGATTACATTACAGGTTGGATTTCAACTTTTATGATACATATTTTCAAATATCCATTAGATTTACTAATACCAATTCATCAAGTCAGTCAATAAAGCTTTTCTTTAAATGATTTTAATCTTCTTTGCCAAGAGCAGAGAGATAAAGAACCAGGCTCTTCCTAATTGTCTTGTCCTTAAAAATAACACTTTGAAAACATGACAGGGTCCGCTTTAGCTATAATAAAAGGGAGTGGAGAGAGAATAACTAGCTAGGAACATACTTCTGTTGATGAAATTAAAAAAAAAACAAGATAGAAGGATCTGAAGGCCTCTTAATCTTAGAATTTTGAGGGTAAGGGTCAGAGCTGCTCTAATTTCTCACTTCTACCCTCCATTTCATAGATACCAAAGGCACAATTTCCATATGACTAACTTCCACTGGAAGCAGCAAACTGTGGTGGGGTCTGCCTGCTAGGTTGTTTCCACTAACCGCAAGCAATATGAAACTTGATTTACATATCACACCTGTTTTCATGATGATAGCTGACCTTTAAAAACTTAGGGCCCTGCTGGGCATAAAACTTGAAGATTAGTTTGGCCAATTTGAAAAAAAGAAAACCTGAGGTTCTTGTTGAATCCGGAGACCTGTGCCCAAATTCAGTAAACACATTGGCAAAATAATTGGATGTGAGCATAAGGCTGGTGACAACTCAGGTAAAATGGGTGTTCTTTTAGTCCTAGAGCCAAAATTTGACAGGGATAAGTCAATGCATAGAACCTTTTGATCCCACTTGATTCTGTTACATGTAGGAATCCAGCCTGGGAAAATTAAATGTAAGTTCATCTGCATAGTTCTGAAAGAGTACATGAGTCACCATGGAGAGAGAACATCTGGATGCAGAATGAATTGTTCCCTTTTATTATTTTTATTAATGCTTAACATTTGAATCATACTTTAAAGTTAACAAAATGATTTCAAACCCATTATTCCACGTCATGCTCATAACAACTCTGTGAAGTAGGCACAATACTCAGAACATCAAATAACAGCTGCGTCTAGAACCAATATTTGTATAGCACATTGTCTTTCATGTGTATTATCTCAATTGTTCTCTATAACTCTAGGAAATAGCCAAAATGTTTCAAATTCCAATTTTATAGTTATGGAAACTGAGGTTCAAAGAAAAGCAACTTCCCTATGGATTCATAACTAATTATGCAGTAGCACCAGGGCCTGGACCCTAGTGTTCTAGTTCTAAGCTTCGAGGTCTTTCAAAAACACTACGTAGTCTCTTTGTATTCATATATATTAATGATATGCACAAGAGCCAATAGAAGGCCTGGACTCTTTCATTCTAATTTTGTGTACTTGCAATCCCTAGAACCATCCAATAATCATACTGCTCATCCTTTTATGCCATAGCCTTTTTCCTCCCCTGCAGTAACCTCCTTAAATGCTCTCCCTACTTCTAGGTTCACCACTTTGCATATAACTCCCAAAGTCATCATTATAAAATACAAACCTTCTGGATCATATCTCTGTTTAAAACCCTCTAAAGACAAACAAACTAATGACTGCCAAGTCTTAATGGGGAAAAATTAAAATGGACATGGCCATACTCATTTCATGAATAGTGTCTGGTATATAAGAAGTGCTCACTATATAGCAAATTATTGTTTTAAGTCCTTCTAAGACTATTCACAGGACAAAGTTCAAAACCTTCAGGATGACATTCAAGGCTCTTCATAACCTAACACCTAATATTACCAACTATGTGCATTCTGCTTAAGCAACACTGGGCTATTCGCCATTCCCTCAAACACAATGTGCTAGCATGCTTCTGTGCTAGTTCCTTTGTCTGGAGTGCCTTTCTTCCCTCAACTTGACCTCCTCTGAGAACATTCTATTATCATTTTTTTTCCCTCAGAATTATTCACACTTTCAGAACTTTATATTCAATATGCTATGACATCTTTTAAAATAGCAATTTGCTTACATATTTGTGTTCCCTATTAGACTACAAACACCTAGAGGACAGAAATGCGTGTCTCTTCTGTTAACAGGATGCTTAGCACAGTTCCTGGCACATAGCAAGTATTAACATACACTTATTGCATTAATTCACTTCAATGAAAGGGTACCAATTATGTTACCTGAAAACCAGAATATCACATATCCAGTTTCGGACAAATACAAATTGATGTTCTTGTCCAGTTCTTGAACAGACAGATGGAAGGAAATCATATGGTTTCCCTGAGTTACCCTTGTGCTGCTTGGAAGCCATGAAGATAAGAAAGGAAAAACTGCTTTTCTCAAACAAATAAAAAGGCCAGATGACTATTTCATAGGCTGCAGAGTGGCTATAAAACAAAATGGCAAATCACTAAACAGATGCTTTCTCATAGAGAACACTCCAGGGTAGAGTGAACATACATGTACACCAAGCTGGTCCTTCAGAGAGTCTGTCCAAAATGAAAGTGGAACTATCCAAGCAAAAAGGGTGAGTCATCCCACAACCATGCACATATCTCCTCTCAAAACTACCAGGCAGTTCCAACAGAGTCCTCCGTAATACAGGCCATTTGGATAATCCTTTCAGAATGTCTAAGGCTGAGACCCCGGTGCTTTCCAATGTACTGAGATTCCTAATAAACTCATTCCCAGAAAAGGAAGTGCTGTCCTAATTATTTTTGGATTTCACTTAACCAGCTCCAGTCCATAAAATTTTCTTTCTCTCACTGGTCACTGAAAGATCAAGGTGAAGGGGACTGTTTCAAGGAAGCCATGACAATCAACTCTGCAATGTTTCAAAAAACATTCTAAGGTTACCATCACCAGGCTAGGCCCTTCCTTTGGAGACACACAATGGTAGCGTGCAGCGAAAACTACTATACCACCGGAATAAAAGATTCACAGAAGAAAGAAAAATGCAAATAATATTTTTTTTCAATTTCCTTTATAAGGAACAAATTTCTTCAGTGGTTTGAGAATGCTAATATTAAAGTTAACTTGATGCGATCTTGTCATAGTCACACACAAGCTGTTCAGAGTCAAGAGAGAATTTCAACAACAGTAGGGAACTCTAGTTTCATTCTTTAGGTAAATGGTCTTGGTTGGTAATTATCAACCAGCGTGTATGTAGGGATATATCAGAATTTCTAGGAGATGCCATTTAGAGAAACATATTCAATACCATGATTGCTTTGATTATTCTGGCACAATGACTAATTTACTGGAGGATTTCTAACACCACATAAAAATAAATAAAACAAATAGTTTTATGTTTATTGAAAAATAACCCATGCTATTTAGAAATATCAACTCCTGAGTCTCAATAAATCTGAAATAGCCCATGAATCTGCATTTGCAACAGGTACCTAAGGGGACTCTATATAGGTGGTCCTGGGTTCACATGTTGAAAATCCTGCCCTAGACCATCTGGGAAGCCACCCAAATCCTTATTCTGTAAGTGCTACCTATTTCTCAATGGATCATGCTATACACACCAGGGACCAGAAAGAAGGACAAACAGAAAGTTAGCAAATCTTTATAACAGACTCATAACAAACAACTGCGGATTTCAAAAGTTACCCTCAAGCATTGTAAGATGGAGTCACTCTATGCTCTCAGAGGACAATGAGTATGTAGAATGTGGTGATGCCTGGTGAACTTATCCAAACCTCTAAGTCCTCTCCTTGGAGTAGGCGAGAGCTGGTGGCTCACAGAGCCCACTGCAGTAACCTTGCCTAATCTGTTCCCCATTTATATTTCTAGAAGCAGCATGTGTGCACACACACATACAAACACACATCCCACCCCAACTCCTAGCCTTCGATCAAAGAACAGCTGCTGGGTGGATGGTATGGCTGCTCCTGTCACATCACATAAAAAAGAGCTCTTTTTCCTTTTTTTTTTTTTTTTTGTAGTTGTTATCCACCACCTCATGAGTGAACAATAATGGTTAAGCAAGAGCTCTACAGCCAGGCTATCTAGGTACTAATCTTGACTCTGATACTTCCTAGCTGTGAGACTTCTGTTGATCTCAGCACCTTATAAACATCTTGAGCCTTGCCTCCTTGTTATACTATGTCCATTTTCTCTGTGACTCACCTAAAACATCATCCCTCTTGTCTTCTCCCAAAACCACTTTCCTAAAGTTATGCCTTTGTCATCTCTCACTTTCCTTCCTTCCTAAATTGTCTCCCTATCTTTAGCTCTGCCTTATCACTCTTTACACATCACCACCAACCCTTATCCACATTGCAGCCAGAATTTTCTTTCTAAATTACAAATCTGGTAATTTCACCATTCTGTGCAGAAACACATAATAATGTCCAAACTCCTTAACCTAGAACTCAAAGTTTCTTACGATTTGGCCCCAACCTATTCTTTCGAACTCATTTCCTATTACATTTATGCACTTATGTATCCTACACTTCAGTTATACTGAACTACATTGTATTTGTATGTGATACAAATGGGACAGTTTTCCAACCTCCGTATTTTCTCTGCTATAGTAGAATGGCAGGCATAAGGTCTGGATGTTCTAAGATCACATTGTGGGAAAGTCTACCTAGGACCAAATTATATTCCTTTACTTTTTTTTTTTTAAGATTTTATTTATTTATTTGACAGAGAGAGATAAAAAGTAGGCAGAGAGGCAGGCAGAGAGAGAGGGGGAAGCAGGCTCCCTGCTGAGCAGAGAGCCCGATGCGGGGCTTGATCCCAGGACCCTGAGATCATGACCTGAGCTGAAGGCAGAGGCTTTAACCCACTGAGCCACCCAGGCACCCTATTCCTTTACTTTCTTATTTATATTTCTTTACTTTCTTATTTCTGTGTGAAAAAGACTTTTATAGGTCCAGGAGAATCAAAATCACTACCACCAAAATTAGTAATACATGTCTCCTCTTACAGTAGAAGTCACATTTTACAACTACAGTTTCAAGGCAGTGTAGGTTACTTCCATTATGACATGCAAAAGGAAATTGAGGCATAAGAGATTTGATGAAGAGCTTCTCCTAGAGCACATGGTAAGTATATTAGTATCTTTACTGCTGCATAACAAGCTGTCACAAATTTGGCAGCTTAAAATAACACTCATTTATTATCTTACAGTTCTGTAATTCAGAAGTCCTGATGGGTTCTGTTAGGCTCTCTGCTAAGGGTCTTGCAAGGCCAAAATCAACTAGACTGACCCCTCATATGGAGGTTCTGGGTGGATGAATCCACTTCCAAGTTCACTGGTCATTGACAGAATTCATTTCTTTTGTAGCTCTAGTTGATGATGTCCCCATTTTCTTGCAGTTAGGTAGGGCTCCTTCCATTTCCAAGTCCGTATTAACACATCAAAACCCTCTCAAGCTTCAAATTTTCAATTCGTTACCAGGTCACAAAATGTCTCAACTTTTGAGGACCTTTGTGTGATCAAACACTTCTTAAAGTCAACCATGCCATATAACATAATCTATTCATGGGAATGATATATTCACAGGTTCTACCCACACTCAAAGGTAGGTTATCATACAAGGACAAGGATCACTGGGGTAATTTTAAAATTATACTTACTACAGTAAGTTATTACTGAAGCTAGGATTTTAACTATGTGGGTCAGACTTTAAACATTCTGAAAAAATGTCAAAATTCTATCTGGGTAACATACTTTTGTATTAAAATGGACTGGGTATAGATAATTTAGCTTGTTATTCTGAAACAGAAAGATAAATGTGAAATAAAGATTATCCTTTCTAATTATAAAGTATTTATGTTCGTTTAAAAGTTCTAGAAAAAATTTTAAAGAGATCATGGTCCTATCTCCAACTTAATTTATTACCATATTTTTTCAACACATTACTATGGTCAAGTCATAACTGCAAAAGGGAATTTGACACTGGTGTGAGTATTAGTACAGGTAGCTCACCAAAATTGAAGGCAAGAGGCTGAATTAGGTCCTCCACTGACTTATGTGATTCTGAGCAAGTCTCTTCCACTCTGTGGGCCACAGTTCACCCATTTGTAAAATGAGAGGATTGGACTGAGTTATCTACAAGCTCCCATTTATCTGAAACAGTCTATAGTTCTACTTCTCATTCATCTCTCTATATTATCCTTCTGGGTTAAAGATAAACCTTTCAGGAATTTTTATTAGCTGATAGAAGCTGAAAAAGGTGAAACCAACGTAGTTATCACGCCCATAAAATTTGAATCCGAAAAAGATTTTTGTTTTTACAGTTATCTGCAGGCCTATAAAGAATAAAATAATAAATCTAAAAGTACCTTGTCAATTTTTGCCATTCTAACTACTGTAAGGTGGTATCTCAATGTATTTTTTTTTTAATTAACACATAATGTATTATTTACCCCAGGGTACATGTCTGTGAATCATCGGGCTTACACATTTCACAGCACTTACCATAGCACATACCCTCCCCAAAGTCCATAACCCAGCCACCCTATCCCTACCCGCCCCTACCCCCCAGCCACCCTCAGTTTGTTTCGTGAGTTTAAGAGTGTCTTATGGTTTTGATTTGAATTTGCCTGATGGCTAATGATGATGAACATTTTTTCATATGTCTGTTAGCCATTTGTATGTATTCTTTGGAGAAGTGTCTGTTGGTGTCTTCTGCCCATTTTTTGACTTGATTATTTGTTTTTTGGGTGTTGAGTTTAAGAAGTTCTTTATAGATCTTGGATAACAACAAATGTTGGTGAAGTTGTGGAGAAAGGGGAACTCTCTTACACTGTTGGTGGGAATGCAAGTTGGTGCAGCCCACTCTGGAAAACAGTGTGGAGGTTTCTCAAAAAATTAAAAATAAGCAATCCTATGACCCAGCAATTGCACTACTGGGTATTTACCCCAAAGATAGAGATGTAGTGAAAAGAATGGCCATATGTACCCCAATGTTCATAGTAGCAATGTCCACAATAGCCAAACTGTGGAAGGAGCCAAGATATCCCTCAACAACCGAATGGATAAAGAAGATGTGTTCCATATATAAAATGGAATATTACTCAGCCATCAGAAAGGATGAATTTCCACCATTTGCATTGACATGGATGGGACTGGAGGAGATGATGATAAGTGAAATAAGTCAAGCAGAGAAAATCAATTATCATACGGTTTCACTTATTTGTGGAATATAAGGAATAGCATGGAGGATATTAGAAGAAGGAAGGGAAAAATGAAGGGGAGGGCATTGGAGTGGGAGACAAATCATGAGAGACTATGGACTCTGGAAACAAACTGAGGGTTTTAGAAGCGAAGGGGGTTGAGGGATGGATGAGCCTGGTGATGGGTATTAAGGAGGGCACGGCTTGCATGGAGCACTGAGTATTATATGCAAACAATGAATCATGGTACACTACATCAAAAACTAGTGATGTACTGTATGGTGACCAACATAACATAGTATTAAAAAATAAAAATAAATACCACATCTTCTTTATCCATTCATCTGTTGATGGACATCTAGGTTCTTTCCATAGTTTGGCTATTGTGGGCATTGCTGCTATAAACATTCGGGTACACGTGCCCCTTCGGATCACTACATTTGTATCTTTAGGGTAAAAAAATAAAATTACCTAATATATAGTGAGACTCAAGAACCCCTTCTTTCTGAACTATTATATAACTACATCATTGGCTGCCTACTCTGTACTTAGTATTTCCCATTGCAAGGGGATTTCAAGCATCAGAAGACAGATTGCATTGCATTGAGTACAGGGCATTTAAGCTTCTTTTAACCCTGAAATTCTTAAAACATAAATTTTAAGATACAACATACATAGCCTTTACTATCAATCAACTTACATCTGTACTGGAGAGAGAGGGAATTATTTGGGAAGTAAAAGGTTCAAAAATGTGTTTTTCTTCCTTATTTTATGAATAAACAACAACAAAAAGCTACACTGTTAGCTGCTGCATAACCCCTTATCCCATGTGTTTTCATGATGATCTTGATGAAATCATCCATTTAATTTATTTTAAAAGCACAAAAAATTTACACTTGAAACTTCAAATAACTAAAAATATAAAAGTACATCTTTCTACCAAAAAATATATGTGTATACTGCTGTTAGAAAAATCATCAGAAAGAACTAAGTAAAATTTGTTGAAGATCTTCTATTTCAACTGAGCATTGCTGAACTAACAAATATGTCCCCAAAATACCCAATTTAACTGGAGATGGTTTTCCTTGGAATCACTTTTGTTTTGTCTATAAACCATAGTGAACATAATAAAAAAATAAAAACAAAAACAAAAACAAAAAACCAGATGAATGGATAAAGATGTGGTACATATATATAATAGAATATTACTCAGCCATCAGAAAGGATGAATACCCACCATTTGCACAGACATGGATGGAACTGGAGGGGATTATGCTAAGTGAAATAAGTCAAGCAGAGAAAGACAATCATCATATGGTTTCACTCATATGTGGAACATAAAGAATAGCATGGAGGACCACAGGGGAAGGGAGGGAAAATTGAACGGGAAGAAATCAGAGGGGGAGACAAACCATGAGAGACTCTGGACTCTGGGAAACAAACTGAGGGTTACACAGGGGAGGGGTGCTCGAGGGGGGTAACCGGGTGATGGGTTTTAAGGAGGGAATATGTGGTGATAAGCACTGGGTGTTACAGGCAACTAATGGATCATTGAACACTATGTCAAAAACTAATGATGTAATATATGCTGGCTAACTAAAAAAAATAAAAATAAATAGGTATTAAGAAAATAAAAGGAGGAAGGGTAAGATGGCAGAGGAGTAGGAAACCCTGTTTCAAGCGGTCCCCCGAATTGAGCTAGATATCTACCAGAGCACTCTAAACACCGCTAAAATCAGCCTGAGATGTAAGATTACACACTTCTGGATCTCTATGGGGGCAGAGCATCATCAGTGGAGAGGTACAGAGGAGTTGGGAATACACGGACAGATATCAGAGGATAAACAGAAGGGCGAGGGAGCCACCAGAAGTGAGCCATTGGAAAGTAATACCCCAATATGAAAGTGCTTGCATTTGGGGACCAGTAATAACTTAGAGACTGGTGGCTGTGAGTCGGGAAGGGACTGACAACAGCACTCAAACAGAACAAGGGGACTTGAGGGACAGTTGTTGGGACTGGGTGGCTGCAGGTGTGGACCCAAGCCCACTGGCCCACTGTCCCAAGAAGGCTGCAGCCAGTGCCTGCCCACAGCCTGCCCGTACGCGAGATACCACCTTACACCAGTTAGAATGGAAAAAATTGACAAGGCAAGAAACAACAAGTGTTGGCGAGGATGTGGAGAAAGGGGAACCCTCTTACACTGTTGGTGGGAATGCAAGGTGGTGCAGCCACTTTGGAAAACAGTGTGGAGGTTCCTCAAAAAATTAAAAACAGAGCTACCCTATGACCCAGCAATTGCACTACTGGGTATTTACCCCAAAGACACAGATGTAGTGAAAAGAAGGGCCATATGTACCCCAATGTTCATAGCAGCAATGGCCACAATAGCCAAACTGTGGAAAGAGCCGAGGTGCCCTTCAACAGACAAATGGATAAAGAAGATGTGTTCCATATATAAAATGGAATATTACTCAGCCATCCAGAAGGATAAATACCCAATTTTTGCATCAACCTGGATGGGCCTGGAGATTATGCTAAGTGAAATAAGTCAAGCAGAGAAAGTCAATGGTCATATGGTCTCACTTATATGTGGTATGTAAAGAATAGCACAGAGGACATTAGGAGAAGGAAGGGAAAAATAAAGGGGGAGAAATCAGAGGGGGAGATGAACCATGAGAGACTGTGGACTCTGAGAACCACACTGAGGGTTTTAGAAGGGAAGGGGGTAGGGGGATGAGCGAGCCTGGTGGTAGGTATTAAGGAGGGCACATACTGTAGTTTCTGGTGATCTGAAGATTTCAGTGTGGTCTTACTACAAGTATATAATGCAAATTTTCATTTAGTTATGCTTCCCAATGATGAAAAGGAGGGCAAATGGAGACACCAAGCAGGGTCATGGGACCTTATGGAATGTCCAAAAGCAGGGATGGGAAAACTATGGCCTGAACGTCATATCCAGCCTGCTACCTTTTTATGTAAAGTTGTATGAGAATACAGCCATACCCATTTATTTACTTTTGTGTTACAACAGCAAAGTTGAGCAGTTTTGACAGAGCATATGGCTCACAAAGCCAAAAGTATTTACTATTTGAGCTACTGCAGAAAAAGTTTGTTGCTCTTTGCTCAAGAGAGGTTACAGAAGCATTTCCTACACTTCAATGAAATTGACTTTTTGAAGAAGTTTCCACACTAAGCAAACTATTTCCTAGCTATGTAATTTAGAGCCAGTCTATTCCTCTGTTTCTCTCCCTGTAAGGTGGGAATGATGTGGCTGTAAGGCATCATATAAAACCTAATTCCCATTTCAGTGCACGGAACAATGCTTGACACATGGTATCTAGAGACAGAATCAGAACAACTACTCCTCTTAAAGGAATCATTACTTTTCAGCACAAATTAGGGACCACTTTATTGTCCGAACTGCCTGGAGAAACATCTTCACATAAGGCTTTTCAAGTGAGATTGCTGCAGGGATGACACAACCAGTTCCACTAGGAAAACAGCATGTAATGTCTGGTGCCCACTAACCTATGTATGTTTAAAATAAGTATGTGAAGATCATGTTGGCATGATAATCCAATTATCCATCTGACTAGTTTCTTACAGGGTTGTGTAGGAGAACTGAATACACAGAGTGTAAACACAGTCAGAATCCCCAAAGCAAAAATATGCTTAAAGTGTGTTTTTTGTTTAAAATTGCATATGGAGGCCAAGGTAGATTTTTAAACCATTTTAAAAATCTGATATTCAAGCTACTTCGTCTGGGCTGCTAACAGGCCATCCAGAGTGTGAGGAAGACCTGGAAATGTCAGGGCCATGTGAACCATGGCCTCAGCCCCATGGGCAAGCACTGGAAGCACCCAGGAGGCCAGGATAATTCTGGTGGCATGCATAGCCACACGATCAACTTCAACAAATGTCACTCAGGTTACTTTGAAAAAGTTGGTATGCGGCATTACCACTTAAAGAGGAACCAGAGCTTCTGCCCAGAAGTCAACCTTGATAACCTGTGGACCTTGGTCAGTGAGCAGACATAGGTAAATGCTGCCCAAAACAAGACTGGAGCTGCTCCCAACATTGATACGGTGCGACTGGACTACTACAAAGTTTTGGGAAAGGGGAAGCTCCCCAAACAGCCTGTCATGGTGAAGAACAAATTCTTTAGTCGAAGAGCTGAGGAGAAGATTAAGGATGTGGCTGGGTGGCGGGGGCGGGGGGGGGGGGTGTATCCTGGTAGCTTGAAGTCACCTAGAGGGAAGTTCATTAAATGCTAACAAGTGTTTTTCAATAAATAAATAAATAAATAACAGATATTCAAAATAATCTAAAATAGAACTTTTAATTTCAACTGCTTTCTGTAAAATAGATTTTTAAATGTTTTTAAGATATACATATACTTATTTGTTTAATTCAAATGTAAAAATTAATTGACCTGAAACTAATACAATACTATGTTAACTATATTGGAATTGACATTAGAAACTTAATCAAAAAGATATTTTAAAAAATTAATTATTAAGAAGCAAAAGCAAAGCATATAAATACGTTATCTAGAATGTCATACACACAAAAGTGGAATCACCAAGGAAACTCTCTCCCTGATAGAAAAGAAACCATCATGAGGTTCCATAGGTCTATAAGGTTTTGATGCTAAATAATTCTTTGAGGATCATGTAATTCAATCTCTCATTTTGCAAGGAGGAGACTGAGGCCCAAAGAAAATGTTAAATGACTTGGTGGTTAGTGGTAGAGTTAAGACTAGATTCCAAGTTTCCTAGATTCCTTTATCCCAGGGTTTCTCAATCTCCACACTACTTCGTTGTGGGTGCCTGTTTTTTGTATTATAAAATGTTTAGCAGCATCTTTGAGCTCTACCTTAGATGTTAAAAGCACTTTCTCCACCTCGGTTGTAACAAAAATGTCTCTAGACATAACCAAAAGACCTTGGAGGAGGGGGGCAAAATTCACCTCAGTGAGAGCCACTGACCTTATGCTAGCAGTAATTTTCCCCCAGGTTTATTTAGATATAACTGACATACAACACTGCATATGCTTAAAGTGTACAACTGATGATTTTGATACATTGTATATATTATTAAATGATTACTACAATAGGGTGAGGTAACACTTCCATCACCTCACATACTTTTATCTATCTATCTATCTATCTACCTATCTATCTATCTATCTATCTACCTAGATATGTGTGTGTGTGTATGTGTGTATATATTTGGGGTGACACGTAAGATCTACTTTCTTAGCAACTTTCAAGTATATAATACGGTATTGTTAGCTATAGTCACCATGCTGTACATTAGATTCCTAGAACTTATTCAACTTATAACTAAAAATTTGTACCCCCTGCACATCTACCCATTTCTCCCAGCCACTAGTAATCACCATTCTACTGTTTCTATGAGTTCAATTTTTTAAATTCCGCATATAACTGAGATCATACAGTATTTGTCACTCTCTGTCTGACTGATTTCACTTTTGCTGGTAGTAACTTAATAGTATTTTATTACTCATCTTTATGTTTTGAAGAAAAAGAAGAGACATGAAAAAAAGAGTACTCAGAGCAAAACAAGGAAAAGAGTGAACGTTCTCCAGATCCCTATAGTAAAGCATAAGAAAACATAAGATCTTATATACAGCAATTAAAATGAACAGTCTTTCCACTGTTTGAATTCAAATGATGAAACAATCACCAAATCCCCTGTGAAATCTATCACCAAATCAGAAATTTCATGACCTAGTGAAGTCAAGAGTTCTTCTTGTGAAGTTTGTGAATGACCTAGACTGAAGTATGAAGATAGCTTTACAAAACTAAGAGTATATCTTCCATCATACATTATTTACAGATACTATGGTCCCACAACTTTTCTATAATTGTTTTCAAAGAAGGCTGTGGCAGACCATGATTCTGTTTTTCAAGCTCATTTTATTGCTAAATTTTTCAATATTCAGTATGATGGTTTTCTAAATCTTTAATTATTACTAGAAAATCTAGGTGGACACAGCATTCATCAATAATCCTTTCATAATACTTTCTTAAATGTTCAAGCTAAGACCTTTCAGGTAATCGGTTAGCTCAGAATGCTTTGAGAGAGGCAAGTTTAAGCACTGGTGAGGCTCACTTTAATTTAGCAGGTATTCTAGTCTAAATCAAAGCCACAACTTGTGCAGATCTGAAATGGTAACAGTATTCTTTTGGAATCTATTTCATTCTATATTGGGAAACCACGTAGGAGTTGAAAAAGTAGGGAAGATTTTCATTTCATCAAGAGGTAAGAAAAGGAAGCTAAAGACTGAATTGGTCCCATAAGCCAACATTCTAAGTTTTTCACATTGATTTGGATTAAAGTTTATGTAGTAATTTTTTGTTGTTGTTATAGTTTTAAAAAACACTACTGTAAAGTTTTCATTTGGTTTGATTTATTAAAGCTGCGCTAAAGATGTTAAAACATTTATGTTTGTTGTTTAAGATAATTTTTTTTCATTTTCAATAAATAAATATATTACAAAGAACTTCTTATTGGTGGAAGCTTTTGTTTATCACATATATTATGGTAAAACATCTCCAATTATCCATATTTTGTCCATTACATTGAAAATAGTTGTCTTCCAAAAGCTTAACAAAGATCTAAAATAAATCATTCTTGGGGCACCTGGGTGGCTCAGTGGGTTAAGCCTCTGCCTTCGGCTCAGGTCATGATCTTAGCGTCCTGGGATCCAGCCCCGCATCGGGCTCTCTGCTCAGCAGGGAGCCTGCTTCCCCCTCTCTCTCTGCTTGCCTCGCTGCCTACTTGTGATCTCTCTCTCTCTCTAATAAATAAATAAAATCTTTAAAAAAAATAAAATAAATCATTCCTCAGTTCTCTCTGATTAAAGGTTTCTGATGCCTAGAGTTAGGTGAAAAGGCAGAAACAGTCACCTTCCTAAGAAATTAGTATGAAAAAATTACCTACTGCTGTAATGTATTATGTGCCTCCTAAAATTAATGTCATCTATCTATGAGATGCAAAAATATGTTCAATGTTATAAAAACATTAGTTCACTTTTTGAGGAAAAAAACCTTTATAACTAAGGAAAAGTCCATGTGAATACGCCATTGCTTTATGAAATGGTTTAACATTCTGTTGCCTAACAAAGCAGTCTGGATCTTTTAAAAAGTCAGATTACTAAAAAGTTCGTTTAAGGAAAACTTATTACTGGAACCATTTATGGAAGACCCAAAGCTACCAGTCTAAGAAATTCAGAAGTTCAGAAATTCAGGTAAGGGAAAGAATCTAGAGAATAAAGTAAAGATAAAGGTCTATTTCAGAAAGATGATTCGGGCTTCAATAAAAAAGTAAAAAAAAGTTCAAAAGAAATAATATATTAAATAGACTATATAGGAGAATTTAATATGCTCTGTCTTTGAAGATCTAAAATGAGAAGTAAAACAATAGTCTTAACAGTGATGAAATATTGGAACTTTGATTCCTAAATCAGCTGGGAATGGACCGAAGCAGACAGAGTTAGAATAACATTTTAAAAGTTACGCTGTAGACTTTTTGGGTAGTTACATGATATTCTTTTTGCCTGACACTAGTTTGTTATTGTTGTTGTTATTGTTGATTTAACAAAAATGCTAGTGTGGCATTTCCTTTAGCTTTCTTAGTTTTCTACTTCCTCACATTGTTATACTATCAAGACGAGTGCACCAGTTGTTAGTATTGACTCAATGCAATGGTTTGTATAGTAACTATTTTTAGGACATGCTCAAAGATTTACCTTGATATGAATATCACAAAAATCTTTATAGGTAGTTGATACTGGCATCATTTAAACAGATTCATCTTTAGTCTTACCCATTGCACCTACTAGATTTAAAAAAAAAAAAGTTTTCCCAGGGCATCTGGGTGGCTCAGTCGGTTAAGTGTCTGACTCTTGATTTCTACTCAGGTCATGATCTCAAGATTGTGAGATGGAGCCCTGCCTAAGGCTCCATGCTGGGTGTAAAGCCTGCTTAAGATTCTTTCTCTCTGTGTCCCTCTATCCCTACCCCCCTTAAAAAATTTTTTTCCCTAAGAATATTGCTAAAACAAGGGAAGAGCACAACAGGAACCATGATGAGATATGCAATCAATGTATTTTGTAATCACTAAAGAATTCCAACTGTATGAAGGGAAGCACATTTTCTCTATTAGAATTATGTTTTTATACAGTTGCTAGAAAGGCAAATGTATATAAATCCAACTGTATTTGAAATGTATCCAGGGAGTTTCCTATTTAAAAGGAATCTGATACAATGGCACTAAATTCATATATGTCAATAGTTACCCTGAATGTAAACGGGCTAAATGCCTCAATCAAAAGACACAGAGTATCAGAATGGATAAAAAACCAAGACCTATCGATATGCTGTCTACAAGAAACTCATTTTAGACCCAAATACACCTCCAGATTTAAAGTGAGGGGGCGGAAAATAATTTACCATGCTAATGGACATCAAAAGAAAGCTGGCAATCCTTATATCAGATAAATTAGATTTTAAGCCAAAGACTATAATAAGAGATGAGGAAGGACACTATATCATACTTAAAGGGACCGTCCAACAAGAAGATCTAACAATTGTAAATATCTATGCCCCTAACATGGGAGCAGCCAATTATATAAACCAACTAATAACAAAATCAAACACATCAACAATAACACAATACTAGTAGGGGACTTTAATACCCCCCCTTACCGAAATGGACAGATCATCTAAGCAAAAATCAACAAGGAAATAAAGGCTTTAAATGACACATCGGACCAGATGGACATCACAGATATATTCAGAACACTCCATCGCAAAGCAATAGAATACACATTCTTCTCTAGTGCACATGGAACATTCTCCAGAATAGATCACATTCTGGGTCACAAATCAGGTCTCAACTGGTACCAAAAGATTGGGATCATTCCCTGCATAATTTCAGACCACAGTGCCATGAAACTAGAACTCAATCACAAGAGGAAAGTTGGAAAGAACTCAAATACATGGAGGCTAAAGAGCATCCTACTACAGAATTTTTGGGTCAACCAGGACATCAAAGAAGAATTTAAAAAATTCATGGAAACAAATGAAAATGAAAGCACAACTGTTCAAAATCTTTGGGATGCAGCAAAGGCGGTCCTTAGAGGGAAGTACATAGTCATCCAAGCTTCTCAGATAGCAGTCAGCACCTTATTTAACGAAGAGATTATTAAATGAAACGAGATGGGATCGGGAGGGAGACAAACCATGAGACTCCTAAACTCATGAAACAAACTGAGGGTTGCTGGGGGGTAGGGGGGATAAGTATATACGGTGGCTGGGTTATGGACATTGGGGAGGGTATGTGCTATGGTAAGTGCTGTGAAATGTGTAAGCCTGATGATTCACAGACATGTATCCTGGGGCAAATAATATATTATATGTTAATTTAAAAAATAAAAAAATAAAAGGATACTGATTCAAAATCCTTTAAGGAAATAAAAGTGAGGATAATGGCTCCCTAATTAATCCTTTGTATGAATCTGGATTTTCCTATATTGTGTTTGCTTAGTATGAGAAATATCTGCAGAGTTTACATTCTTACTTCTTGTTTACCCCATGTCTCTGCCAGCTCCAACCTGCATTGGTGGCTGCAATTAGTGGACAGATCCTCACATCGCCACATAAACCTAAAGCAGCTGCTTTCAATGAACAACCAAACCACAAGTTCCTTACTAATACACCTATCTATAATCTGTCAAATGGAACAAAAGGGTTTCTAGTGGGCTCTACAGCAGCAAAGCATCACTCTTGAATCCATCACCTTAGTTTCATATTTAGATAGGATATGGTGTTTTAAAGATTTTATTTATTTATTTATTTGAGAGAGAGAGAGAGATTGTGAGCACAAGCATGGGTGGGGTGGGGCAGAGGGAGAGAGAGAATCTCAAGCAGACTACCTGCTGAGCACAGAACCAGAAGCAGGGCTCCATCTGACAATCCTAAGATCATGACCTGAGCCAAAATCAAGAGTTGGCCGCTTAACTGAATGAACCACCCAGCCACCCCATGATATTGTTACCTCTAAACTCACTTCTATGTGTTTTCTTTTATTTTACTTTCTTTTTTTTCTCAGCTTTAGAGACATGTATTCCGACCCTATTCTCTCTATTCTCTTACAACCACCCAGTCAGCAAAAAAGTCCACCAAACCACCCCACACTTATTGGCGTCAACTGTGACCACCTGACAGATCACTTTTCCAGGCCCAGAGCTGTGGTCCCAAATTGTGTTTTTAATAGCGTACTTGCCTCTTGCCTACAACTCTGACTTTTTTCCTTCTCAGGCTAATTTCCTTTGGGCCCATTGCCTATGGAGATACACATGGCTGGCCTAAAGTCTAATCTGACACCTGAAAGATACTCCAGCATAAAATGCGGAAGCAGGAGAATTCTGGGATAAGTGTGAGGTTGCAGAAACAGCAAATCAAAGGTCACTGTGACCATTACAGGCTTATTGTTACACAAGCAAAAAAAAGAAAAAAGAAAAAGAAAAATGATTCAGAACCCAGCCAACTTCCTGTCATTTGCATTTTACTATTTATTTGAACAATGGTCAGACACCAGAACTTAATGGAGGAACACAATCTCCAATTACACTTTAAGAGACATTATCAAGACTGAGGAGTTCCAGATTTCTACTCTGACTTAAAAGATGATTTTCCTACTTGGGATAATCTGGAACGGTGGGAAGAAACATAGTTTATAAACCCATAAACTGGAACAGAATTTAAGAAATCTACATCCCTCTGTCCAGAATCACATCTAAATCATCCATGCTGTATGTAAGGCAAGAAAATGGAAGTGTTGGGAGAATAGAGTATGAAAGAAAAATAAGAATAGCTTTTTATATCTTAATATCACTTCCCCATCTACAACATGTTTCTCTGTTGTTTATCTGACTTCTCTCCCTACTGAGGTAGTTATTATCATCATCAAACCCCATGAGGGGATTATTATTGTCATCATTTCCATCTCATAAAATAAGAAAACTGAAACTCAAAAGAGGTTAAATCACACGTCTGACATCATTAAGTGGTGTGTCCAGGTCTTGAACCCAGATCTTCACATGAGACAATCTGAGCAATTGCTATTATTGCAAAGTTATTTTTTGCCAGTGATATATGTGACAATTCAAGGCTTTTTCTCTGAGTTCTTAGTTCTCTTTTCTACTTAACCTTGAAAGGAAAAAAAAAAGCTTTCACTTCCTCCACTTCAACCTAGTCCTTGAGTTTCCAATTTTTTTATGACTAAACCAAACACCTGGCTCCATACCTGGCCAGGGGGAGCAATTATGAGGCTCTTGCTATCATCAAACACCTGGGAAGAGGAAGGAAATGAAACAAGAAGAGAAAAGCATCAGAGTTTTAGTAGTTTAGCAGCTGGAGCTTTAAAAAGCACAGAAATCAACTTGAGGGGGGAAGGTTTCTCCTTTTAAAATATGAAAATTCAAATGAGGGTGCCAACCCCAATGTGTTCTAAGCTTTTCTATGGGACTATCAGATAGTCAATGAGCCAGGGCATGGAACTACCCGGCACGCTCCAGGATCAAGGTCCTCCACTGGAAGCTCAGCTCCAACCCCCCAGCTGTGTAAGCAAGGAAGGAAAAAGGAGAAACTGGCTGCTTGTATCCCACCAACTGAATACCAAAACCACAACTGCCATGTCTAATTTTAGGTTTCTCTTCCCTGAGAGCACTCCTATAATTCTCTTTTTAGAAAGGCCACAGGCAGTGAACTCTAGGAGGCAGATGGGAAGGTTGCAACCTACTCAGATTGAATCTGCCTTCGAAATGTGTGTCAGTGACAAAGACTCCCCTGTATGACTCCCAAGGGACACAGAAGTGAATACAACAGGAAAAGAGGACTCTACAGGCAGTCAGAACAGAAGCCATTCAAGTCTAGTCTCAAACTGAAACCAATTAGAAGGCCTAAGTTCATTTCTTTTTAACACACATAGTCTCTTTGCAATGCCTGGAGCTAAATTTTGGTCTGGGGTGGGGGTGTATGGAAATGAACAAGGTAAGGTACAAATGGGGGGCTGTTGCTTACAAACACCCAAGGAAACAAGATACAAGCAAGGGAGTTCTTAAACACTTGGAGTTAAACACTTTTTGAAGGTTTACTGTGTGTGCCTGCCAAGCATAGAGAGATGAGCAAGACAGATTCAGCCCTTGCCTTCCCAAACCTTAGTGAAATAAGAAAATTTGAACAAGTAGTTACAAGTGTATTGAGTGTTGCTAAAGGGAAAGAACCCCAGGGTGCTATTGGAGTTTCATTTCCAAAACCTTCCTTGCTGTAAAAGAAATGGTGTGATGGTGAAGAATAAAGGTGGACAGAATAAGGATTGCCCTAAAATTACACACTATCTACACCCTGGCTGACCTCTTCCTGAGAACATGCTGGAGATGAGAAGGGTGAAGAAAAAGAAAAGTGGGGAAAAAGTAGAAGGGGGAAAAAGAGGTGGAGGACAAAAAACAATTGTGAGGCCATGCCTATTTGGTCAATGTCCTGAGGCATCACCCTGGCTTGGCACCATCTCATTCTGCTTTTTGATAGAGGCAAATTTGCCTGAGCTGGTTATTCAGGTGAAATTTGAAGAGCCAAGGGCACTTTCATAAAGGGTACAGAGGGAAACTGCCAGCTAACATTCCCTCCCTCTTGGCTCTTCCAATAAAAACAGGCTTGACGATCTGGGGCTGGGCATGACTAATTGTGAAGTGTTGGGTGGTGGCACTGCACTGGCCCATGTGGCCTCAGTGCTTGTGACATTGCCTTACTAAGTGCTTTGGGATACCTTCACGACAGAAGACACCACCAACTACTCTGATTCTAGTGTATAAAAATAAAGCCCAATAAGTTTAAAGTTTAATAAAATGTTTAATAAAATGGTGTGGGGACAAGGGAAGATTGGGAAATCTATTCCCTGGACAAGTCTGAGCCTGGTCTTTTCACCTTTGAGATGAATTTGGGTACAAGAGGCAGTGCAGTGCATGACGCATACATGGGCTCCAAGACCTGGAGTGAGCCTTCATATGAAGCGTGCAAAGAGGAATTGGGAGTGCTGGCCAGGAGATTGAGTAACAGCCTCTGATACCCTACAGAACATCTTGTACCTGCCCACTTTGGAAGCCCCCAGAATTAGGGGGGAGCAAAACATAGGGGGCCTTGGAAGAAAGAAAAATAGACAGTTCTTGTAAGAGCTGTGGATTTCAGCATAGAGCAGTAGAAGACTTCTAAATGTATGCTTGTGGGTAACTGATGGCTGCGAGGACAGGGCTGGGGTGCAAAAAAGGAAAGAAGGAATATTTACTGAGTGACTTCTATGTCCCTGGTGCTGGATCTCATTTTCATTGTCACAACAATCAGGCAAGATGGGGTTTTTAAGTTCCATTTCAAAGGAGAGGAAAAGTGAAGTTCAGAGAATTAAATAATTTGTTTAGGGTCACACTGTGAGTGACTATAACCCAAATCTAACCAGTTCCGAAGTTCATTCTTTTTTCCATTATACCAGGCAGCCTTCCCAGTAGCATTCTAGTAGAATCTCCTATTATGCCAAATGTGATGATGCTCAAGGGTGTGTCTAAATCAGAAAATATTCTGGGACCCACAAATATTTTCAAAGATACTTTGGAAAATGCCCATCGATGTAGATGTAGTCACGAATAAAATCTGTACTAGAGCCACTTTCTATCACTAAGAAGTGTGTTTTTCAAAAAGTCAACCCCACTTTGAAGTAATTTATCCAAACTTTTTGGCTGTTTGTCTGCACTTGCCCTAGCCTGCCTTCCCCCCGGGAAAGTATATAGGTAGCCAAATAAATGAAACAAACATTACCGAATACTTACCCAGCATAAATCATGACTGTCTCCCAGCAAGGATGTACACATTTAGGCAAACATCACACATGGCATTTCATTCCACACCTGATTTTACTGCCTGATTCAATGTGGTCCAGTACAAAGAGCAATGGACTGGAAGCTAGGAAGACTTGGGTTAAATTCCTGCTTCTTCCACTTCCTAGATGCAATATTTGAAACAAGTAACTTCACTTATTCGAACCTCAGTTTCCTCATCGATAAAATTAACATCCATTTTATCGGGTTGTTCTGAGTATTAAATATGATAATGGGTAAGGAAGGATCTTGTAGGTGACAGAGCTACAGAGAAGTGGAAGATGTTAGTATTCTCACCAGGCAAGCCAAGGAAATCAACAAATGAACTGAAATTGACACTGGTGAATTCCTACACTTATAACAAGGCATAAAATAGGGCAGTGCCATTTCTTAGGCCAGCCTTAAAAGAGAAGGAATACAACTCTATAACAACTGGGTCTGGAGTGGGTTTTACTATGTCTGGGACCAGTCCTAGCACTCAACAATACAAGAATTATATAATTCCATAATGTCTTAATAAAAAATGGTTTCTCTTATATGTTAAAAAAAAAAAAAAGAATGAATGGCAGTTTCCCTAAACCCTTGCCAAAAAAGAGCAAAAAAAAAAAAAAAAAGGTTTCTCTGGGAGCCTGGGTGACTCAGTTGGTTAAGCAACTGCCTTCCACTCAGGTCATAATCCTGGAGTCCCAGGATCGAGTCCTGAGTCAGGCTGCCTGCTTGGTGGGGAGTCTGCTTCTCCCTCTGACCCTCCCCCCGCTTGTGCTCTCTCTCTCTCTCAAATAAATAAATAAATAAAATATTTTTAAAAATGGTTTCTGTGTGCACCTATTAACCATCTAACATCATCCTCCAAAATTAGGAGCTTTCATTTGGCTCTCCTTTTCAGAGGGAAAACTAGGAGCCTGAAAAGATGAAGATCATTCATTAATTTATTCACTCCACCTTCAAGCATTTACAGAGTGCCTACTATATGCCAGGGTCATGAGACCTGGAAATGGAGGTGATTTCTTCCCTTGTAAAGGTATAACAAATAAGCGGATATATTCAACACAACAGAAGCTATGATGAAGTATAGACGAAAATGGTATAGATAAGTAAAGTTACACTGAACTGGGATTTTGCCAGGTGAAAGAAGAGAAAAGAGCTATCTGCGCAGAAGAAACAAAATATGCAAAGCCACACAGAAGTGAAAGGAAAACAGAAGTTCTGTGTGGCTAAAGCATAGAGTGTGTGTATGTTTGTGTTTGTGGGGAGGGTGGAATAATTGGCAGGAAATGAAATGCTCTTATATGGAAGTGGAAGAGGCCATCACCTCCAGCCATGATTTGAGGGGGATATGGAAGATTCTGCTCTCCTAGAATATCTCCCCTCACACACATACTGTACTGTGGGCTAATCATTGCCCATGGGCTGCCTTTATCCATTCACACCCTCTCCCCATTGCTAAACTCTTGGAACCAATACTGGAATGTGATTTGTAAAGCTTCTTACTGGTGGCAGAAGTAAGCTGTGGTCATGAAGCAAAAGAAGAGTGAGGGGTCTCAGGCAGGACTCAAAGCCTCAATCTAGGTAACCTCTGTCTTCTCAGTTCAGGGAGATGACTTTCCATGGACAATGAACAGACCAGGCCAGTCATTTGAGTTATATTAATGCTCACCATGGACTGCTAAGTGATTGTTAGAGTTGAGGTCATTGATAATATTTATAAAAGAATCCAAATGTCTAGTTATATCATGGTGTTACATTGTTCCACTCCACAGGAACTCACTTCATATTGCTTATTGCTGTTGCTAATAATGCTGATATTAAAAAATAAAGAATTTGAAGCCTGTGACATGGATAAGTATTTTGCTCTCAACTCTTATTCTTTTTCACAGGGGAGGTAATTTCTCACCGTTAAGGTTACCCCAGTGAAACTCCTATGAGTTCATGCCCTCCAAAGTGGGTTGAGAACTAAAAAATAATTGCTGCTCACAGTCTGCTTTGTCTTTGTTTATTCGTTTGTTTTTTTGTTTTGTTTTGTTTTGTTTTGTTTTTTTAGATCCCACATATGGGTACAATCATATGGTATTTGTATTTCTCAGTCTGATTTATTTCACTTAGCATAATACCCTCTAGGTCCATCCATGTTGTCGTAAATGGCACAATCTCATCTTTTCATGGCTGCATAATATGCCATTGTATGCATATACCACATCTTCCTTATTTATAAAGAACTTCTACAACTCAACACCAAAAACTAAACAGTCAAATTTAAAAACGAGCACAGGACCTGAACAGACATTTTTTTCCAAAGAAGACATACAAATGGCCAACAGGTATGTGAAAAGATGCTTAACATCACTAATCATTAGGGAAATGCAAGTTGAAACCACAACAAGATGTCATCTTGTACTTGTCAGAATGGCTAAACAAAAAGAAAGAAACAGCAAGTGTTGGTGAGGATGTGGAGAAAACGGAACCCTCGTGTACTGTTGGTGGAAATGTAATTAGGTACAGCCACTATGGAAAACAGTATGAAGGTTGCTCAAAAAATTAGAAATACCATATTATCCAATAATTCCACTACTGGGCATTTACTCAAAGAAAATTAAAACACTAATTCGAAAAGATGTATTGACTCCTACGTTTCTTACCCAAGTTCTTTTAAGTGGCAGAGCCACGAGTCAAATGCAGAACTGTCTGAATTCAAATCCCGTACTCTTTCAACAGAGTCAACAGTAGTTCCCTCTGGTTCAGGATTCCAACCTACTTTTCTACAATGTTACTTCCAAAAGTCCTTAATCAATGTCTCCTCCAGAGCCTACCTGATTCTAAAGACCAGGGCCAGTCTTGCCTCAAAATCCAAATCCATCCTTTATTTTTTTTTTTTAACTTTTATTTTTTCAGTGTTCCAAGATTCATTGTTCATGTACCACACACACCCAGTGCTCCATGCAATATGTGCCCTCCTCAATACCCACCACCAGGCTCACCCAACCCCCCAGCCCCCTCCCCTCCAAAGCCCTCAGTTTGTTTATCAGAGTCCACGGTCTTTCATGTTTCATCTCCCCCTCTGATTTCTCCCAATTCACCCTTCCTTTCCTTCTCCGAATGTCCTCTGTATTTTTCCTCATGCTCCACACGTAAGTGAAACCATATGATAATTGACTTTCTCTGCTTGACTTATTTCACTCAACATAATATCTTGCAGTCCTGTCAATGGTGATATAAAAGTTGGGTATTCATCCTTTCTGATGGAGGCATAATATTCCATTGTATATATAAACCATATCTTCTTTATCCATTCGTCTGTTGAAGGGCATCCATCCTTTAAAATCTACCTCAAGTTCTCTCTCATCTATGTGCTATCCACTTGGTCTATGAATGCGAAGAGTAATACAAATAGGAGTTTTGAGTGGGGATGAGGTTTGCATGAACAGTGGACAAAGACACTATCTCTTCTTTTCCAGGATCCCCAATAAGTAGCATCTGCTATAAAGTTCTTGAACACCCAGCTAATATTCATGGAGTGACTAGACATGAGAACTGGCCCCTTTTCCATTCATGTTGTATCTATTAATTACTCTTCCTTGATCACAAAGACCTACTAATCCTATGTCTTTCAGTTGCTATATAAATAGGCAGAAATTAGCAATAATCTGAGGGCATATCCTAAACTTTAAGACAAAATTACTACCAGAAAAACTCTACCAGGTTTGCCTAGGGGTCAGGCAATACCTCAAAATGTACAAATCACATGTGCATTCCTAAATTCCACCCACCAAATGTAGGATGCGGGCACTGAACAATGTTACTGTTCCCCCATTCTTCCTCGATATTGGGAAGTTGACTACAGTTTGACACACTACATGAGCCTTAATTGTTTCCACTGTGGTTATTCAATATATCTGGTGCAGATGATGATCATGCCACAAATTACATAAAGACTTGAATCTGCATAGGTGTCTGCCTAAAGGAGAACCAGTATGGTTCACAGAATGACCACTGGAAAACAACATAAAAAACCAAACTCTGGATTCACAGTTTGTGATTCACAAATCACTTCATCAGCATAAGCACCAACTAATCAACAATCAAAAGATCAAACACCCACACAGTCTTGCATTCCTATGACAATATAATGGCTGTACAAATACTGAAGAGCTTTTGTAGCTTTTTGTTGTAGAAAATGTACGATCTTCATTCTATGACCCTGACTTTGCAACAGAACTGGAGATCACTGTCTTATAAGCACCACTTGAGGAATTTGGAGATTTTTATATAAATCAAACTTAAATGGATCATTTAAGCTGAATGTGTTTCTTCTGGAGGTATCTGCAATAGAAAAAAAAAAAAAACTAATAAATGTCTCTATTGGAGGGGTGCCTGGGTGGCTCAGTGAGTTAAAGCCTCTGCCTTCAGCTCAGGTCATGATCTCAGGGTCCTGGGATCGAACCCCGCATCGGGCTCTCTGCTCAGCAGGGAGCCTGCTTCCCCCTCTCTCTCTGCCTGCCTCTCTGCTTACTTGTGATCTCTCTCCCTGTCAAATAAATAAATAAAATCTTTAAAAAATTAGCATAAATGTCTCTATGGGAAAAATGAGTAATTCTCTTACTCTTCAAGGCCTTCAGCTGAAGACAGGGATTCCACAGTCGTCCATGGCTCAGAATTAACTCACCTTTATAGTTAAGACATTCTTTATCAACAAAGAGATGTATCAAAATTTCTATACAAAGGAATTCAAAGATGATGAGCACCATCTCTTTTCCTTTACCCATAAACAGACTCTATTTGTTATGTCCTAAGATAAAACTTCCACTTCTAACCTTGGGGGCAAAATACAAATTCTAGCTGCTCTTGTATTTTTGCAAAATTTTCTTCCAAATTCCCTCTATGTGGAAAGTCTTCACTTTCTACTAATCTTTGCATTTTCACATCTTTATCTGTTCTTTAAAGTCAAACTTAAATACCACCTTGGAGAAGTATAACGGGGTAGAAGAGCGGACAAATTCAACCACAGGTTTTCAATTACAGCTCTATGTCAAAATCTCTGAGTACATTTAAAAAATATATATAGATTCCTAGCTTTCATGTCAGACCAAATGAATCAGAATTTCCAGGGACAAGAACCAGTATAATTACTTTTGATTCCCTAGGAGATTTTGAATCAGTCATGACTGCAGAACAACACCTTCAATTTTGTGTAATTAACCACAAAATAAATGATGAGGCTTAAAATGTCCATCACTTCAGGAGGACCTAGGCATGAACAATAACAGAAACAGATGAAGTCAAATATGACTCTGTCTACTTAAAGTTGAGTCCACAAACTTTACTTTGCCAAAGTCCACACATAATCAAGCACTTTTTCCTATATAGAAAATATCACCTACTACTTCTTTGATAACCAGGAGATAGTCTGCATCCAGGGCTCTGGAGATGCCAGGTCCCTTGATCAATGTGATGCAGAAATAATGTTAGAGACAAAAGCTCTGGTCATCAACTAAAAAAATCAGGGACAAAAGTGAGGAAGCAGCCCTTGGTTTGGTATATATATTGTACCTTTACTTCAAAGAGCACATTACATTTGCAAAGCCAAAACATTATAATAAGAGTAAGAAAAGAGACGTCATGTGTAACTATGAATACACTTACCACTACAGTTTTACAAAAGAGATGTGATATTAAAAATTGTAAGAAAAATAAATTTTAACTGAATCTGACCTGGACTTAAAAATTGGAAATACATTCCCTTGCAAAGGTATCAACCAAATAATATCAACATTTGGGGTAGCAAAAGGGTTAAGATAAGTAGGCTAACCTCCAAGGTAAGCCAAGACTGGTACTCTGGCCCTCACTTCAGTAGCTAGGAACCATACCCTTCACATTCTCCCTTCCAGGAGTCTTGTAAAATTGGACTATGTCTTTAAAAAATCATTTCCATTACCTCTACTGCACATGGTAAGAAAAGGGAAAACTTCATGCAGGGTGCTTTTTTATTTACACCCTTTCACCTCCACCCTGACTCCTACCTTTAATCTAGGGCTTAGCTACTTATTGTCTACATAAACTACCCTCTCTGAGATAAGTTTTCCCATTTATAAAATAGGAGTAATATTAACTATTTTGAAGATTAACTGATTGATTGTGAGGGGAGAAGAGGAGTGGTTTTCATTGTTTGACACCAATACTCAGTGAGTGTCTGCTATGTGCCAAACAAAAACAACACCGCGAACTATTATCATTTCCATTTTACAGATTAGAAAACTGGAGGCAGGGATAAAGTGATTTGTCTAAGTCAGCCAGCCAGTAAGTTGATTTTACACAGTTTAATAAGTGATTTTTAGCCTCAGCTATGCATTAGAATCATTTATGATCTTTTTTAAGGTTTATTTTTTATTGAAGTATAATTAACAGAGTGTTATATTAGTTTCAGGGTAGAATATAATGATTCAACAATTCTATACATTTCTTGGTGTTCATCAAGATGATCCTTTGAGGAAATATACATGCTCAAATTTAGACCTGGAGGTTATAATGAGTAGATTGGGATGGCCTTTACATTGTCTTAAAGTTCCATTAATGATTCTCATATGCAACCAAGGGAGAGAATTCCTGGCTTAGACTTACTAAGAATTAGAACATGAATTCTTCCTTATGATTTATTCATTCAAAAAATTTTTACTAAGCATCTCCTATGTATCAAACACTGATAGTACTGGGAATGTATATAGCAGAGAACAAAAGGTCATAGTCTCTGCCCTCACAGAATTGACAGTCTAGTGAAGACAGAAAATGAGCAACTGAACAAATTTATAACAAGAAATTGTAATAAGTGCTTCAAAGGAAACAAATAGGATGCTATGACAGGGATTAAGGCCCTGCTGAAGAAGAGGCTTTTAAGCTGAGAGACTAGAGTCAGAAAGACTAACCATGGGAATAGTTAGGCAAAGATACTATATTTAGATCCAGCAAGGAATACATTGAACATTCAGGTTATGGATTAGTAATTAGGGAACAACCCTCCAGCCCTTGGCCAGAATAATAGTAACACTTAAAGGCAATTTAATAAGTTTCAAAATTATAGGGGAAAATTTATTACAAAATTAATATTCTTAGTTGTTCTTAAACCACAGTAAAGCAGCTTATAATAAATCCAAAGCTTTTTATATTTTGACAAAACATATTACTACTTGTTAAAGTCTTTATTGTGTGCATTATAATCATTATCATTATATCTCCCCTGTAAACACAATAAAAGGCAAACAGAAGGGTTTTTGGTTAGCATTTGAGGAAAAAAATTCTAATTGTCAGGATCATGAGGCACTAAATTTTCCCTGAAGATGCCTTTTTTCTCTTGGGGAACTTTAGAAAAAGCACAGACATCTATCTGCTTAAGATGAATTAAGAACTCCTGTGGAGCTGGAGAAGCAGGCTCTGACAAATATGTGTGGGAACTGCTGAGTGGTGGCTGAGGAAAGGTGAAAAAGACAAAAAATGGCCAGTCAGGGTCATGTGCCAACTAGAAGAAAGAAGAGCAAAGTGACACATATGGCGCCACTCACAGAAGGAAGTAATCCAACCTTTTCAATCTCCTGGGAGCTGCCATTTTGTTTTTCAAGGGGCTGAATTGATATGAAAAGTTACAAATGTTTGCACTGAGGATATCTGAAGGAAAACAGGCGTATTTATTGCTTTAACCAAAAAGAAAAAGAGCAAGAGAGAGAGCACTAGCACACAAGCAAGAGCAAGTGAGAGCTCTAACCAGATTAAATATGTTTTGTTTAATAGCTACGTAGAAACCTGAAGCTCATAAATTTTCCTTCATGTGCCTAGGAGGACAGAGAATTGCAGATTTATGAGCTTCGTGTTGGAAATCTGTAACAGTATCTTCTACATTATACAAGGTTTGTTGAAATCGCATTCCAAAGACTGCTTGCTGGAAGTTAAAGAAAGTAATTCTAGACAATCATCTACCACATTTTTCACCCATGATCACAGTCCTTCCTTCCTTCAAAGTATCTTTTCTGATCTCACAACACTCTTCTGTCATAGTACTTTTAGGTACTATGTACAAAGTACTAGTACATAGTACTTTTAGGTACTATGTACAAAATACTAGTACATAGTACTTTTAGGTAATACAAAGTGGCCTTGCAAATAGCTTTAGTAGAAAGTCTACTAGCCCTAAACTGTTGTCTGTGCACCCAATCTTCTGCAATCTTTTCCACAATTTTCAGTGTCGTTCTAAAGGCAATGCTATTCACCAGGACCACCTGGAGTATCAAGATATTCAATGACAATGTTATAGACATACTGACAGACATTGAACCATGAAAAATTTTGCCCAAGGTAAACTGCTGAAAGGACCTTCAAGATAACAAAGTGACAAAAGAATATATCTCACTATGTATAATATAAGGGGGAGAAAAAGATCTACCTTAGATAATAAGAAATGGGCTGTGGCTCAGGCTCTATTACTGAACTGCTGTGTAAATTTAGACAACTCACTAAATGTCTCTGGGCCTCAGCTGTCTCATCGAAAAAATGGAATTGATACTGACTGGCATACCTGCTTCTGAGGTTATGAGTAGACAGTGAAATAAAGGACATTAAGTACTTCTAAAGACATGAAACAGTCTATAAGTATAAGGGATCATTTTAAGAAATTTCTGCTGGGTAACATTCTCTTCAAAAAATTCAGATAACCAGAAGAAACTATCAGTAGCTACCAAGCACTATTCCTAGACAAAACAGAAAATAAATACTCAAAGTCCTTTCATTCTGTCTATGGACTCTAATACCAACCCAGATTAAACTGTATCATTAGTGTACAGTTTCCCATTAATAAACCCACTTGTCCATATCCTCAAATACAAAAATAGTAGCTAGCTTATTGAGCACTTATGTGCCAGACACTTTATGTACATCATCTTATCTAGTCCTCACAACAATTTGAGAAGATGGCTTTCTACATACCTCACCAATAAAGAAATGGAGATTCGGAGAAGCAAAGCAACTTGCACAAAGGCACACAGCTAAGAAATAGAAAAAACAGTATTTGAAACTCTGGTCTGTGGGATTTTAAAACTTGTTCTTATAAAAATTTTTTTTAAAAAAATAAAATAAATCTTATTCCTCTTACATTGAGTTCCATGACTTTCCACTTTGGGTTATTTTATTTTTAAATCATTAATATAAATTGCGAAAACAAAGCAAGGGCTATTCATCATGTCCATTGTTTCATAAAGTACATAGATTCCATACATAAAGTAAATACACTTTTTACTGTTATAAATACTTCAAAATGTCCCAGAGCTTAACATGAGAGACATAGTCAGTCAGATGACCCATCACACAGGCCAACAAGTATATGCTGATTTGAACAAAACTTACCAAGTTTTCTATCACAATTTCACGTGCCCTTCCTCTCCTGTCCCTGCTGAAATCTGCATAAGGCAGAGCAGAAAGAAAAGGTCCCAAACCCAATCAATTGAAAGTAAAAAACAAAAAACAAAACATAAACAATGAATCTTGTAGCACTGAAAAAATAAAATAAAAGTATTTGGGAAAACAAAACAAAACAAAACAAAACAAAAAATACAGATCTTTAAATGAAGAGTCTCCTCTACCCAGATAAGAGTGGGGGTGGGGTGCTAAAATGGTAAATTTCTGATACATTTCTGATAAATTTCTGCTCCGGGGTTGCATTCTCAGCAGGGAAGCCAAGGTCACTGAGATTCTGTTGGCATTTGTACCCAGCAAAGCGGCCAATGCCGCTAAACTATGTAACACCAGTAGAACTAAACAAATCCTTGCTAGAAAACATCATATAACTTTAAAGTATCATTCTTAAATGACAAATATATCCAAAATATATTTAACAATCTGACGATTCAATAAATAATCCAATTAAAACTGAGCATAGGATCTGAATAGACACTTCTTCAAATGACATGTTTCTTCAATAGACATTTCATTTCAATACATGAGAAAGATGCTCAAATCATTAGTCAAGGGAAATGCAAGTCAAAAGCACACCACTTTGCACCTGCTAGGATAGTTATTATAAAAAAAAAAGAACCTAAACTAAACAGGACAATAACAAGTGATGCCCAGGATGTGGAAAAGTGAAACTCTCATATACTGCTGGTAGGAATATAAAATGGTGCAGTTGTTTTAGAAAAGTCTGGCAGTTCTTCAAAAGGTTAGACACAGAGTTACCATATGACCCAACAATTCCATTCCTAGGTATATACCTAAGAAAAAATAAAAACATATGTCCAAACAAAAACTCGTACACAAATATTCTTAACAACATTATTTATAATAGCAAAAAAGTGGAAACAGTTCAAATATCCATCAATTGATGAACGGACAAACAAATGGGTAAATTCATACAACAGAACATCATTCAATCATTAAAAAATGATTATGTGCTACAATGTGGACAGACATAAAAAACTTTATAGTATGTGAAAGAAGTCAGATGTAAATTGTCACACGTTGCATGATTCAATGTATATGAAATGTCCAAAATAGACAAATCTATACAGGTGGCCTAGAGGTAGAAGGGATGGGAAGAAATGGGAAATGACTCCTAGTGGGTACAAGGCTTCTTTTTAGGGTGATGAAAATATTCTAAAACTGATTTTGGTAATAGTTGCACAACTCAATAGACAAAAAATACTGAACTGCACACTTTAAATAGGTGAACTTTATGATATGTAAATTTTATATTAATAAAGCTATAAGAAGGTAATATGGTTCATATGAAAATCTTAATCAATTTTTCTCAGAGAAAGAAGAAAAATATAGAAGAAAATAAAAGTTAAGCAGCCAAGTGTCATAAGAGTGAATTACAGAAGGAGGACTCTGCCATCTCCATCAGCAACCATTCCCCTTTTAACATATCTGTCCGAGAGGAACCCTCTCTACCGGGTCTCTGCACGCCAGCTCCAAAAACCAAATCCTGTAAAATAAAATCCTTCACTGCACGGAGACATTTTGCTGAAAACATGACCTCTGAGACTGAGACCAGGGTATTCCAACTTGGATAAGTAAGTATACAGAGAAGGGTCTTGCCAGCCCATTTTCTTACCTTTATGTGTTTTTCTTTTGAAAGAGAAGTTTCGTTGAGTGAGGGAAATAACAAATATTTAAACTGTAGCTCCCAAGGCACTAGCTCATTAATTTATGAACGTAATTGCCTGGCCTTGTTGTCCACTTACACATTCAATATGGTAACTCATCCATAGGCACAGCAGAAGACGGTTATAATGCCAAGGAAGTTAGTGCTGAGCTGAATTAACAGTGAACTCTATTTATCAGCTACACAATGGAACCAAACAGGGGCATGGCTGTCATTGCTTTTAGCACCAATAATTAAAGGGAAAAAGAAAATTTACAGGAGTACTACTGGGAGCCTGAATTAAAAACCTGCTCTAACCAGTGATTACAAAATGCCCACATTCCAACTTACCAGTCATGAGGACTTCATGGTCTGCAGCCATGTTACTAACATGGAAACCCAATCATTTCTTTTTCTGAAGAAAGCACTTTTTGATATGCATTATAAGTCTCTTGGTCTCTATGGTTTAGCAACTAGATGACAGAAAATCTTTCTGGGCAACATACACAAAACCTCACAGTTTTCTTGGACAATTCAAATATATTTCTTTGATTCTATTTTTTAATACTATTTCTGACTGTTCCCTTCCTTTGCCTCTTCATATGAAACTTAAATAAAGTTTTAGTTGAAAAATGAGCTGATATTTACCAAAATGAAACACACCAGTTTCCTATGCAAACAAAAGCATAATAAACAGAATGGTTAGTACCACCGCACCCCCCTCAAAATGTAATGGGCAAAGGAGAAAACATCTGAAGTTACTAACAAGCTAAGATGTCAGCAATTACATTTCTGATATGCTAATTGTAATTTCTGTATTATTTTTATTCTGATTTACAGGGAGGGGAGAGATAGTGACACTTCCATATTTTTCTCTCCACACCCATAAGCCTTTCTCAGTATATCAGTATAACACTCACAGTTTGAGTTTCTGGAAGTCCTTATTGCCTTCTTTAGGTACCTGAACACAAGCATTTCATTTCTAATTTTATTTTATTTTATTTTTTTGGTATTGCGCTTATTTATTTTTTTCAGTTAAGATGATTTAATTAAGATATGTACTAATGTTTTACACACCAGTTATCCACACATATATATGGAGGCAGAAAACCATTAACACTTAAAAAAATCTATGTATATATTTTAACAGATAAATTTATTTAATCTGTCATTTCTTATTTTAAACAAAGGCACTATTACTTGTAAAGCTGTTCCATTTTGATAACCCATGGATTATTTGGTATAGCTACATCTTGTAACCCCAAAGAGATCCTAAAGTTCTGACCACAGCCAGAGTTAAGCTACCTACAATTATTTCTATAACCTCTCAACATTTGGCAATAGAAAAGAGAACTCTCTGACCTCTACAACTGTCAGGAGGAAAAAAATCCAAACAAACACTTATCACTTTTAAGAAGTCAAGGATTTCTAAGGATTTTGGGATCTCGTTCAAGGTTTCTTTTCAGTTTTGCCTTTTCTCACCCCCTCTCCTTTTAAAAAGTAATTGCAAATACTTCCTCACTATCCTTACCCTGCCCCTCTCCACTGTCCCGTACATTATTTACAGGGCTTTGAAAATGTGTTAATTCTTAGCTCAATTCTCATACCCTGAATAGATCTGTCTTTCTCTTCTACATACATTCAGCGCACTGGACAGTAGACTCAGATCCCATAAGGGACCTGTGAGTGCAATGAGCAGAGATCATTATGTGCTGCCCACATTTTTTAGATTAAAAAAAATGTTTCCCTTACCTTTCCCAATGTCATTAGCCAGAAATCATCCCCAAAGAAAGAAAACTGGCTCTGTTATTGGGTTTATCTTTATGGTTTCCTTACTTTGCTTATATTGTTTGGTGCCACCAGAAAGTCAGAAACTTAAGCTTATAGTCTTTACATATCATTGAGAAGTTAAAAAAAAAAAAAATCAGCTCTGAGTTTTGCTTATAATCAAATGGCCTCAGGCTAATTTTTTCCATTTAGCAGTTGACACATCTGTACCAAGAAGGAAAGCCCTATTGATATCTCTTCTTTTACTTGGATTAATTGTAGCACCTCTTCTCTAAGAGAGTTTATAAGTCTGGGAAGCATTTGGGAGGTATCTAGAAATACTATATTTGATTGAGCTTTTTAAACTCAACACTACTAGAACCTAGATGTCCATCAACAGATGAATGGATCAAGAAGATGTGGTATATATATACAATGGAATACTATGCAGCCATCAAGAGAAATGAAATCTTGCCATTTGCAACGACATGGATGGAACTAGAGGGTATTATGCTAAG